>CM046884.1:6744398-7330735 GCA_025688845.1 Cucumis hystrix
AGGGGGGGGGGGGGGGGGGAAGGAGAAAATAGAAGAAGTTAAGGGGGGTGATTGGAAAAGTTAGAAAAGGCATTAAACGCGATACATTGAAAAAGGAAACTTGGAAAAGAAGAGAGAGAACAGCACACGTGCACACACACAGATACATACAATTATTGGAGTTTTTCTGGGTCCCACCACATATATTGTAGGCCCCACTCCCCCCTTAATCTCCTAAAATCCCATTTCTCTCCCTCCTCGTCTTCTTCTTCTTCCTTTTCTTTTTTTCCCTATATAATCTACAGATTATATCCCTAATTTAAATTGTTTAGTAATACAATATTATATTCCCAATCAAAATATTAGAAACTTAGTCAAGATCTTTAAGTCGTTTTTCAACTCTGTATTTTGAGTTAGGGTAGGAATTTGGCTATACACGAACGATTGACTTGTCGTTTTAGTTACATATTTAAATATATAGATGTTTTTATTTGACATATTTGAAATTCAATAGTTGGATGAACAAATTGTGACCTACTAATTAATAAGATTAATAATTTATTTTAAGTGGTATATTAAAAAAAAGGCAAATCTCTAGATGATCAAATGTACATCAATAAAACAATCATTAATGTGATATACAATTAATGAGTGTTTTTTTTTCTTCTATAATGTGGTTTAGTTAATAAAAATCTTGAAAGAATGTATCTATTTAGACATATTTTAGCTAGGTATCAATATTGCGTTTTCATATCTATTGAGATATAACTTGTCAGATTACAAATTAACTTCAAAGATAAAAACTTCAAAACAAACCAAAGTTTAACTTAGAGATTTGGGCTATGGTCGAGGACTCCAAGTTAAGACCAAGTATATTTGATACACCATGTCAACCTAAATGTGTTCTAACTAGTATGCATGATTGAGTTGTGCATGAGGTCAACTCCTCGTTATATTAAATAATTAATTGTTTTTCTTTTAAGTAGTGAAAAAAATTAAATTTATCCTTCAATGAAAATGGAAAACATAAGACATAACTCTTCAAATAAAACAAAAAGTTCCAATTTGAAAACCTATTTTAAATCCATACCATAGGGTTTATGGAATTCTTCTCCTTTTCCTCTTTGGGTTCCTGTCTTCTTTTATAGTTCCTCCTCCAATCTCATCATTCCCATCTTCTAGTAAATAGAGTGTCATCTATTTTATACTATGACCTTCTTTTTGTGTATAGTATGTGTTATTGACTTAATTTGCTTCTTATATATGTATACGTATATATACTTGCATGGACAAAGAACTCAAACTTTTAACCTATAATTTTTTTTTATGGTCTTAACTACTTGAGTATATATGTATGTATCATGTAACATATATCATGGTATCTTTTTCTTTACTACGTCTATAAAATATATATATAATTGTCATGTAGCAAAAGAAAAGTTTGTTTCTTACTTACACTTACTTACTCACTTAGTCAGCATTTTCAACTTGACTTTTCTTTTAATACAAGTAAATACAATTTACTAAATTAAAATAAAAAGGTGGCTAGTAAATAGGGGATGAGGTTTAGCCTTTAGGTGTGAAAATGATATGGAATGAATATAATAAATGAGTAAAGAAAATAAAGTATGGTTAATTAAGAGTAAGAGGATTAGGTTGAATAGTAATAATGAAGAAGGGAGAAATGAAAGAAAGGGGGAGTTGAAAAGGTGTTTGTGGGTCTAAGTTTCTTTTTGGTGTTTCTTTGTATGAAAGTACCAATGAATAGTTCACTAAATATTTAATAAAATCAATTACCCACACGAGACCCATCGCTTTTCCCACTTTCTTGACCCACCATTTTTTTTTCGGTTTAATGTAATGTATTCCTTTTTCTAATATATATATATACGTAATACAAAATTGTTATACATAGTTTTTTTTTGTTTTTTTATTTTTTTATTTTTACTATATTTGTCAAAATATGGTAGAAAATAACAATGATTTTTTAGTTATAGACTAAGATTGGTTAAAATTCTATTAATTGCTGTGCTATGATGGAACTAAGGGTGTTTGGATAATATGCCATTTCAAGTAAAAGGAGACAATTGTTTGTGTTAAATTGAAACTAAATTATGCTTTTGTCCTCTTTAAGTTTAAATGTAATTAATTTGTAACGGATTAATACATGTCACGAGTTTAAAGTTTAGTTTGATCCAATTTCTAGATTTTAGTATTTTTTTTATATGTTTGATGTTCGATTTTGAGATATTTTGGTATATTATTAACTTTATGTTGATTTTAATTGATTTTTATAGCAATATAAATTTAGTAAAATATTACATTTTAAAAAAAATAAAAACGGTGGAGGAAAAATCAAAGTTAGGTTTGGAGGTTTGACACTCTTACCCAACCCCTTTATTTTCAACTGATCTTTATCATTTTCTTATTATATGAATTAAAGCATTTAAAGAGAGATTATTTTAAATGATAAAAATTACTAAAAAAATATTTATAAATATAGCAAAAATGTAACAATTCATTTTGGTACGTAGAAGAATAAACTAATACAAATAGAAATAATTAGTAGTATATGGATCGTAGTGATAATTTATTATATTTATAAATATTTTGATTGATTTTGGTATATAGTTAATGAGAAGCAAAAGAAGAAGATGGAACCTAACTAATCCATAGTGAAGGGTAACCATAGTTAGTGAAGAGATCACATTGAAAGGGATAGGATATGCCCAAAGCTGGCTTCCAATTGCTTCATTAATTCTATACTCACATCTGCCCAAAAATTAAGGAAATTCAACAGCTTCAAATTATTTCTATTTTCCCCAAAAAAAAAAATTATTATTACTTGAGCTGTGGAAAAAAACGTAACAAAATTAATGAATCCCAAGTTATGCACAGTGAGGGCTGTATTTAGGATTGACGTAAGGGACCAGAAGAGAAGTAGGGAAATTTTGTAGGGACTAAAACTATAGTTTTATAGCTTAGAGAAACTATAAATTTTGCTCTTTCTGTTTGAATTATATTAATAGAGTAATTTAATGAGTTAATTCTAAAAGCATCTTCAAGCATTTATTTGTTTTGAGAAATTTATTGATGTACTTCAATCACATTAATTAACTATGTATTACTTATTGTTTTTATGTTTTGTTCAATCATTGTGCACTTCAATTATATACTAAATTACTTCACTATGTATGTATATGTGTTTATTGTGGACATTATTATTCTAAGGGGTTAAGATTTGAATCATCCTAAGACTAACTTTTTTCACTTGTAGATATTGAAAAGTCAAATTAAAATTTGATTTAGTATTCATAATTTTGAAACCGATTATTAATTTCGACATCATTTATGATCAATTGTGGTTATTTTGGCAACACATACTCGAATTAAAATGATGTATATTAATTTTTTTTATGTACATTGGTCATAGCAATAACAATTATTTTTTACCAACATGAATCCAATTTTTACTGTCTACCTAACATATTATTTTAGGAAAAAGAACTGTGTGATCAACATATTTTTCTTTTATCTATTAAAAAATGTGATTTTCTGTTAAAACTAAATTTCTCTTTGAGTTAATGGTTGCACGAAAGTATAATCATAAAGATTTGGAGGTAATTTCCATTCGTTTATCTATTTTGAAAATTACAAAGATTATATTTTTGGGTAAATTTTGATTTTATATATATATATATACACACACACACAGATAGATAGATAATGAAAATTAAAATGAGTATAGAAAATTAGAATAATGATGTAGCCAAGACGGGTCCAAGTCTCTCAAATATTAAGGTCATTGTGGCCCATGAAGCCCTAAAACTTCGCTCCATTTGGGTTCTTAGGAGCTTCAACCAATTTGTAAAGTTGATATTCATGATTAATAAATAAGTCATCAATTACACGTTTTAATTTTAGAAAAATTGGCAAGCTGCATACCAAAATTAAGTGGAGCAGATTTTTGTTTGGGTAAATAGTTTGTTTTCTTACTCATGCCAAATAAATTTATTGTTTAACTTTGCACGTTTTCACAATGAAAAATATGTTTTAAGAATAATTTTAAAAATAACAAGAATGATTTTAACTAGTCTAGATCACTCTCAAACACAACCTTAGATTGTCTTTAATACAATTGACTTCAGCAAATCTCTACCCCATATGTTAAATTTGGAAAGAAGGAAAAATAAAATCTAAAAACTACGAACAAAGAACTGAAGTGAGTTCAAAACAATGGGATTATTTGATGTAAATTTTTTCCAGTGATAGTTCCCTTTCATGATTTGATATTAGCAAAATAGCAATAGCAATGTGCAATGAGTCAATTATTGTTTTATTGAAATATGTTTTAAGTGTTTCTCTCTCTCTCTCTCTCTCTTATAATTTGCACAAAAGTACTTGAACAGTATCGTATACTGTTCACAACTCAAAAGCCTATATAATATTCAGCTTTAAAAAATAAGAGGATAATTGTGGAAGCAAAGGAGATGAATAATGATGTTAAAAGGAATATGAATGTAGATAATGTCCAAATTTTTTGTACCCAAATCTTAGGCAAGCTATGGCCATTCTAGGGCACATAGGGACATATTCTTGGACCCAGATGCAGCTGTATCTCAACCTAATTTTCTCTCTCTAAAGCCTTTTTAGCAAAATTCATCAACTCTTTCTTCTTGTTTTTTTCTCCATCACTGAAAAGAATCACTCATCAAGCAGAAAGATGGAGGGCTAAGAACCACTGGGCAACAACATAACCAACCTATAAACATTAGGTTGTCTCCAAATATATATATATTAAAATAATACAACACAAGTGAAGTTGGAAAAGTGTAAAAGCTTGGTTCCTGTAATCATGAGCACAGAGAAACAAAGATTTATGGTGGTGAAAAAGATTGTCAACTTTTTCATACCTACAATAGGAAATAAGGCATATCCACAACTTAGAGAGACCCACTAATAACATTTTTCAATCTGCAACTGAGAAGTCCTAGGAAGCAGGAGGTGCTTATAGGGGAAATTTTTCCCATGGGAAATCCGATCACTGTGAATTTCTTGTGGAGCATTTCGGAGTTTGGGGAATGAAATGGGGAGCGGAGATGAGGATGGAGAAGTCATTCCCGGCCCTGACCCATGGCCAATCTCTAGGTGTTGTCTAAGCCCTGCATAGATGATATATTCCACTAGTGTCATATTAGGGCTAAAGTATACTATTCCCTGAAGAAGAATTGCAACAGTGGATGTCTATTTATAAGCATTGTTCTTTGTCTCAAAGGTGTTTGTGGAAGGCAAAAACAAACCCTGGAAGATCAAACTGGGTTTCAGAGGGACCATAGTAATTGAACCAACAGGAGGTTACTATTTGTGCATAGAGTCCTCCAATAATTCAGGTTTCTTCGTCCACTAACACATTCCAAAGTTATGTTCCTCACGTGCAGAAATTTCTGGGTGATTTTCAGAAGAAATCAGATTGACTCAATCAAAAAGATAAGGAAGAAAGAAAACCAGATTGCAACTAATGGTCCACTAATGTTTGGCTATTGAAATGGGGTAATCATATATAGTAAGAAATTTTCAATCAGCAGAGCATAAAATACTATCATTCGATTGTCAACCAATGAACTAAAATGTTGGAACAGCGACAAGACGTGAGAGATTAAAATATCTATACTATTGATAACTGTGGTCTCTGTGACATTGTAAACTTTTTGTAGGGGGAAACTTTGGGCTGCATCCTTTCAGAAGATGACATACCTTTTCATGTTAATAAAAGAAAGGGGAAAAAAGAAGCTATAATGAACTAAAATCAGTGAGGGGCCGGCCAATTAGGTGTCGAGAATCTCCTGGAATCTACTGAAGTTAAACATCCAGTGTTTTTCTTTTGTTTCTCTCTCTATATCATTTCCCTTTTATTTTTTCTTCAATGGATATTATTGAAGGGAGGAATAAAAACTATGAATTCTACTCAACTCTAGACCTTTTCATCAGGGTCCGAAGATTCTGATCCGGTGTGCTTTAATGCCTTACTGCTTGTTGACGAAAAACTACGACGCTCCTTCCCTCCTGGCTTAGATGAGGCATTGCCATACCAGATCATTCCTAGAATTGCAATGGCCATACCTATAACTACTTGTAAGTTGAGGCCCTCCTTCCCAAAGAAAATGAATCCTAGCGTCAAGACTAAAATGGTCTTCATATGGCCGAGAACTTGGAATGTCACAGCAGTGAATCTACCAATGCATATGAACTGGCTGAGATTGGTCCCTACCGCAATGGTACATGAAAGGATTAAGAACGCCTGAAAACAAATACACATTGGTAAGCATCAGTTAATAAGTAAACAACTACCCATGTAGTTTTGCAGAACAAGTGGGAAAAAAGGCAGTGATCAAATAATTGTATATTGCGTTATTTAAATTAGCATCACCCTGAAAGAACTATAAATACTCCATTTAAAATTGAAATTTTTATTGGCAAGATCCACGTAGCAGGAATAAGGTTTACTTGATTTGTACAGGTGATTCAAGCTTTGATGCACATCAAAGATTCACATGCAAGGTTAGCTTTGATAATGAGATTCTGGCTCCAACAAGATCCAAGCAGATGTTGAACTACTGTGGTTGTTTATTAGACGAGACTTTGTAGGTCCCAAATGAAATTACTTAGTACTAACACACCTATAAAAAAAATCTCATCAACCCTTTCAATATCCACAAAAATTCAGTCTCTCCTTTCCTCGCAAGCTTTCTCTTCTTAATAATTTTCTCTAATAGAAGACAACGGAGGAAAGTAGGTTCCTTTGCATTCAACAGATTGACAAAATAAAGGGAGTTTTGCAGAAACCACAAAAGCAAGTTTGTCATCATTTCTTGAAGTGAAAATCAAAAGGCTGGAAAGAGTTGGCGGGCCACATTAACAGATTCTTTGAAAACTTCAAGGGGGTCCCTCTAAGCAAAAAGCCAAAGAAATGGCTTGACTTATACTGTAGTCAGTCATCCAGAGTGATTAGGGAAGAAAAATAAATAAGTTCTTGACTTTTGCTATGATGTTACCCTCAAAAGAAAGCTTGACTAGGAAGTAAGAAAAGTCCCTAGAAAAAAAAATAGTGATTACCAGATGGTAGTTTTACAGTAATTGGTGGTGAATTTAGATTCCTAGTTTCATCTATAAGAAAATCCATCATAGAAAAGCTATATTGAAATGTCCAATAGAGATGATGCACAATAACCCATGATATGATTGATGCTATACCAAGCGTGTGGCGGGTGGAGAAATTCAAGGAATGTTACTCTCTTAAGTCTGCGGACTTTGGAAGCCCATGAATTGTTATGTTTGGTAAAATGTCTGAAAGCTATCATGTTATAGCTGGGATAACTAGTGAGGTTTTTTGTTCCTCGCTGAAACAAACAATCAAAAGGAAGATGGAATTACATTTGTGGCTCAATAGTCCCCGAAAACTTCCATCCGTCAGGAAAATCAGAGATCACAATGGCATTTCTAAAAAACCAGCAAGAATTTTTCATTTAGCTTAAAGATAAACAGACAGTGTCCAGAACAGTGTTTTAAAAGGCTCACTAAGGCACGCGCCTAGGCTCAAGTCGTGCAGATGGAGCTTATTTGTGAAGAAGCGAGGCGTTTTCACTAAAGTCTGGCTTAGGCGCACGCCTTCTTTGAGGCGCGCCTAGGCTCAAGTCGCATTAAGCGTGGGCTTCTTTATAACTAATGGGTTGGACTTTAATTAAAAAAAATATTATATAGGTTTTTTAAACCTAATACGTGAAAGTTAAGAAACGACTCTTCTCCCGCACGACTTTTCTTCAACGCATGTCTCCATCTACCTCTTCCATTCCCTTTCTGCTTCTGCTTCAAAGAATATTTTATACATTTTATAATATTTAATACATTTCAAACAGTAGTTTTCTGTTGTGTTTTGTAATATTTTATAATATTTTATACATTAGAGTTAAGTCACAATTCCACCTTGGTTACATACTTATATTTTAAACATTGTTGCTCAGCTCCTTTCAATTTTGTAGATACATATGTGTGTGTGTGCATATTTTCTTTTTATATGTAGTGCACCTTATGAAAAAAAGCTCATGCCTTTTTGTGCGTCTTGCGCGTAGGCTCCAGAGGACCATTGCGCCTTAGTGCGCCTTGAGCCTTAAAAAACATTGGCCTAGAACTACTTCCTTATGAAGTGGATTTCAACCAAGGAAAAGCTTAAACCAGCCAAAGACCTATGACATAAATGCAAAAACTTGGACAATCTGTCCTTAGTCCGAGAAGATTAGAAGGAAGACTGAAGACCAAAAAGTATTTTGTAAAGATAATCTAGCCTTGTCATAATCTAACTGATGTTGATAGGGCACCTCTATTCAAGAAGAGACAGAGTCTTATGAACTCTAAATAGGAAAGAGGCATAGCCTTTTTATTTAGAAAAGTAATGGGGAAAGGGTGAAAATTAAGACCTTCAACCTCTACAACCAACTGAGCTATGGAGACTACTCATATTGGATGGGACTTTGAACTTTAAAGAGGTTAGGTTTTTTATTTTCAATCTTATTTTATAGATGCTCATATATTTCTTCTAGAAACAGGGATAAGGACTTCCACAGGAGGATTTCCTCTGTCCAATGAAACTATGAAAGCTTTAAGAGATTTGATTCCTCTCCTTGATTACAATCTTCCAATCTGATTTAAGAAGAAAAGTTCTAAAAATTTCTTTAAGAAAAGGTCAACTACTTTGCTTATATTATCAAAATCTAAATTGGGAATGTTTGTTTGATTCTCCACTTTAGGCAAAGGGCATTTCTCAGCTCGTTGGGCACTAGGTTGTTTTGGTTCGTTCTTTCAATAAAGTTTCTCTCTTCTCCAATATATAGAAGTGTCTAGGAGACGGATGGTTCAACAATAAAAACAAGAAATGTAGGGAAGCACTCATGGCATGAGATGATCCATAGGAAATTATGCATTAATGCAAGCACATCCACGCTATGAAGTTCCTGGTTGAAAAGGAATAATAGCTGTGTGTTTGCAATAGACAAATATCATTGTTTTGTCTAGCATCTTTGGACAGTTTCCAATGATTCATCTTTTGTTAATAATAATTGGGCTAGTTTTCAATGAATTCCATCGGAATATTAGAACTGCATCATAAGACCTTTGATGTGCGCTTTTGGAAGGATTAGGATTGGATTTGGTAGGATGTCCATATAGTACTTTTTTTATTGGTTGATTTTCCCCACATCCATCAAATTGTTTCTCGAATTACAAAAATATCCAAGCTCCATCCAAATCAACAGACGTAGACAACATCATAATCAATAAACATCCGTAAGTAGCCATATTAAAGAAAATGACAGAACTTAATTTCACAGGCATACAATGAGTTGTGTACAGACTCAAGAGTTATCTAATGGTTTATTGTGGTTAAAATTTCAAATTTCCTAAATGATAATAAAGCAACAAAATTGTTGGACCTTTTTAGGGGTATATCCAATATATCCATTTTTAAGCACCATATTCCCCTTGTCAGTGAATGTTTTATCAGTTTTTGTTTCCTATTAGAAGAATTTAGGAGTTTCATACAACGCCAGTTTTTTCTTTTTAAAAGAGAAAAGGAACTAGCTCTAATGCTAACCATAACTCAGAACAACACACATTTGAAACTCTAAACCAAGTAGAATCTTTCTGAAGTATACTACTAATGAATATAACAACTTACCAATGACATAAAGGTGAATCCATAGGCATCAACTCTCTTTCCAGTCAACCAGTAGTCTGAAAAGGGGCCAAGTAACAGCAAAGAAGCAGCCTGCACTGGAGCGGTATGACCTAATAAGTTGAAGGATCCAAGAGAATATTTTCGTTGGAGATGATGTACATACTGCACCCAGAGAAACAAAGCCAAGGTTGTATTACAAGAATAAATTGGTTCGAGAAATTATCAATTTCTTTTATTTCACCATGCTAAAATAAAAATAAATAAATAAATAAGTGGTAAAAGTTATCTATAATAAAATCTAATCATACACCATTATTGTAATTACAAGATAACCAGAAAATAAATTGATAGTTTCAAATAATTTTACACAGCAGCACTAATTTAAGATTAATGATGCAGTTACTTACATACTGCTGCAAGGAAGTGCTCCATACTGCCACTACGGCAGCCACAAAACCTTTCATGTTGACACTAACATCAGTGACAGTACAAACTCCAACACCAAATAGAACTAACAGAATGCTAAGTTTTGTGTCCCTTGAGTATTGCACCTTATCAAAAACAACTTCTAGAAAACAAGATACTGGGATCATACTCAGCTTTGCGATCTGATAATGAAAGAAGAATTACGATCTAACGTCTTAATTCTAAAAATTGGGAGAAGAACGAACATTTAACAATTAACAAAAAAGAAAAAAATACCTGATAGAACCCAACAGAATTCCACATCAAGCTGACGTTCATTCCCACGATTGAGAAATTTGCAAATATAACAAATTTAAGAATGTCAAGGAATGGTAAGTGAGAATCTTGGATATAACCAAGTTGCTTGAGAATAAAAGTCAGCAAGGAGGTTGTGGCAAAATGAAGGCCAGTTAAAGTTGCAGCTGCATCATGATGTTGAACAAATTAATTAAAACAAAAGGTCAAGTTCCCAACAAAATTAAATTTGTCAAAATAATGTCTAGCAAACAAAGTTCACTTTATCCATAACATGGAAACTGAACTATTAGAAATATAAAAAATTTAAATATAAGATGAGAATTATCATGCGCACCAAAGCTGAATCCATATGTGGCCATCAATGCCTTATTGACGATGATTATCCCAACAGACGTGACAACATTGAACATCCATGAGGCAGCATCAAGAGTTGCCTTATGATCACTCTTGCCAGGTGAAGACATTGTAATCTATAACTTCGGTTTTTAATCAGCACTTCAAGCTCTCAATCTTCATTCAAAAGAAAAAAACTGAAGTGCTTGATCTTGATGCTCAACCAGTATTATCTGTAGTACACAATTCGCTGTTAGCAAAGTATCAATGACTAATATATAAATAAGTGAAAGGCGAAAGATAACTTAAACATATCAAATGACCGGTAGGTGCAGAGAGAAAATAACCCTGAATAGAAGTCAAAAGGACAAGAAAAGAAAAATAACTCCTAAAGGTCAACAAGTTTCAAAGGGAAAAATCAAACTTTAAAAGAAAGTTCCAAATTTGACAAGAAAATGATGACACAAAACATCTACTGGCCAACCATAAACGAAAACTCCATGTAAGTAACACACAGGCCAAATTTGCAGTGCAGTCCCTTCTACTTAAATGCTTTCAATGGTACAGCATTAAGAACAAAGAGATTCAGATCTCAAACCTAGAAAAAACGGTAACGAAGAGACGGTTCCTAGTAGAATCGTTACGTTTTTTCCATAATTAACTCTTAGGCCATGGTAAAAGAAAAAAGAAAATCCAACCAACAGAAATTCAAGGTAAAACAATTAGAATCATTGAACAAGACGCTAAAAAATGAATCAAAAGTAGAAAAAAACATTCATATCCAAGAGCTGAAGAGCAAAATCAACAGGTCAAAATCAGAAAGGAGGCCCAATTACATGCATAGATTGTATAACAAGTCGATCAACAAATACCCACTTCCACAAAATCAAAAACAAACACAAAAACAACAAAATTGAAGAAAAACCCACATTAAATTAGATCCAGTTCAGCCAGAATCTGGAGGAAAAAGGGATCAGGAAGAACAGCAATAATAGGGTTTATAGAGTCGGACTCGAAGAAGAAAAAAATAGAAGAATCAACGTAGGTTGGCGTGTAATTGGGTGGAAAAAGGAGTTATTGGAATTAAAGAAAGAAACAAAAGCAGGCGAGAAAGAGAGAAAGAGTCAAAATTGTGAAAGGTCGAGGTAACTACAGACCTTTGAAATGAAGAAGAAGAAGAATAAGGTATATAAAAAGGAGTTGAAAAACAGAAGAAACGCCCCAGAATTGCCGCCATTAAATGCTGAAAATGGCAGAGAATGTTTAAGATTGAATTGGTAGAGACATTCTTCAATTCTAATAAAATTTCTTTCTTATTTTTCTTCTCCCACTAAAGACAACCACCACACTCCCATTCATAACAGACACTCATCTATTTATTTGTAATGTAACTCCCAATAACAACAACATTAAACCCTTAATAATTGTATCATTTAAACCTATTGTTATACCTTTAAATTTTTTTTCAAATATAAACTTCAAAACCGAATCAAATAGGATAAAATATTAAATAAAATCTTCACAACTTCAAAACTCTAAATAAAATCTAAAATTTACTTCGTTAAATAAATGAATATTTTAAAAAAATAATCAAAGTATTAAAGAAATATAATAAAATCTAAATTTTACTTTTGTTAAATTATAAACTATTACATTGCAAGGGCTATTCACGAAGTTTTATCTAACACATAAAATAAAATAAATACTAAAAAGTTGTTTTTTTGAGTAACTAAAAACTTTATATTTAAAAGCCTAAACAAGATTTTGGTTGCATACATCATGTGTTATCCCTAAAGAATAGTTTTAGTTAAGACTCTTACCTGCCCTTATCACGTGAATTGAGGTATTTTTAATGTGATTTATAAAAGGAAAAATAACCAAAAGAAAAACAGTGTTTTAAATTAAAAATATATATATATATACTTAAATAAACTTAAACTAAAAAAAATAAGAAAAAACAAATAAGACATCTAACAATTGTAGTCACTAACAACCATCCTGGATGACTGATAAGTATATAAAGTTTCGATAACTAATTAACCATAAGTGGTCTAGACACTCCTTAGTAAGAAGAAGTGAATCGTAAAAATAGTAATTTTTTGCTTTTGATTTTGTAAGTAGTTTGTTTTTATAAAACACAAGATAAAAAAAATAAAAATAAAAAAGAGGGGCGTTAATATTAAATACATAAATGGAAGAATTATTAATGAAAGAGATAAAAAGAAAAAACGTACCTTTCGGTCAAGAGAATGAAAGAGCTGACAAGAAAGAATGAGGTGAGAATTTGAGAAGAAAAAGAAAAAAACCAATTAAATAGCCTAAATGAAAAACCCTAAATCGAATCAAGTAAATATGGAAACATATATAGAACCCATATATGTTGTATTTAATATATTTTAAATTCAAAAATGGAGAATACTGATATTGTTATTTTTTAAAAAATTGAGGGGAATGATTTAAAGGAAAAGGCATGATAGTAATTGAAAACAAAATAACTCTATATGGTTTAATTACTTTTGAATGCATCCTTATTTGTAAATTAAGAATATAACTTTTATAGTATTCGTTTTAAATATAGCAATGTACATAATAGGAAAAAAAAAAAACTATGTTACGGTGTTTATTAGGTAAGTTTATTTCATTGTTAAATAAAAAATAAAGTAGGTATCAAATTAGTTTAAAATTAAAAATATGGTAAAAAAATATAATATTTGACAAAATATTTATAATTCATATAAATAAAGTGGAATGAATTTTGTCTTTTAGTGTTTGAAGTGTCACACCTCAAACCATACTATAAACTTGTGAGTTTGTTACAACTTTAAAAAAAATTTATCGCAAAATATTATTTTCAACTCTTTTTATACTATCAACAAAACTTAGAGCGCAATGGTGGTCAACTTAAACGACAAGTATAATAAATACTTACCAAAATGTTTATTAATAACATGCGTTTGATACATAATTACAACTCGTTGGGTTTATTAATAACATGCGTTTGATACATAATTACAACTCGTTGACCAAATAACCAATGCTTTATTTTCAAAACGTCTGGAGTCATCTCGTTGCAAATCCTTCAACCTCCTCTACTTGGCTTAAATGACTGATCCTGTAAGATACATTTTTGAAAGAATGTCTAAAAGACCGAAATTTTATGAAATCCTTTTCGCAATACTTTTTCTAAAACATCATTTCGCATGAATAACATCAAATAATTTCATCTCGCATAAACTTTTCTTTATGCTTAACATATTCATAACATAACAATTTCACATAAACACATATTAGTTAACATTAATTCATCTTTCCAAGGATCCCAAATCGTTCTCTACGCTTGGTCTCATTACCTTGTGTTTGACTATTGTATCAACAACATCCGATAACATACAGATTCATCTTTGTTGCTTAAGCTGCTAAGCTTTATATGCTCATTTCAATGCATAAGCCAACTTCTTATCACCATGTGGTTCGTACACCCCATGACGGCATTGACTCTTTATGTGCACATAAAAGTTAGCATTATTTTAAGGAATCATCAAATAAAGCTTCAACATGATTTTTATAATGCTAGAACACAAAAACTTCTCGTTGAAATCTCTTTTTGAAACTCTCATTTGAAATCATCTCAAAATAGTAAAGCGGAACCACAAAACATTTAAGAAGAAAACCACTCACCACACTTTAACAAAAATTCTCTTCTTCCTTTTGTACTTGTGGAGAGGGAAGAGACATTTTCTTAATCTAACATGTTAACCCCTGTCGAATTAGATTTGACATTTTTTTAGCCATACCTTACTTCTCGCCTAACTCTATACAACAAATAACTTTAACCACAACAATTTTTCGTGAGCAGCCTTATCGCGTACTTATATATGTTTACAAGAAACCTTCCTCATGAACTAACAAACTTTTACTCGCTTAAAACACTTATCGCTAATTTAAACTTCAAGGCTTCCTCGCAGACTTCTTCATCGCGAAACTCTTGGTTCTTATCGCGAAGACTACATAAACCCCTAGTCGTTTTAAAACTTACAGACTTTTTTTGGGGAGCGTTTAGACTTATAGATTCTACTGCAAACCTTTATTTTCTCAAAACTACCTCGCGAATTAACTTCTTAATCACATAACTTATTCTAACAATAAAAGATTTTATCGCTTAATCCTTTACGCGCATATATTCAAAGGACAATTTCTATAGTATTTTTAGTCGAAATTTTACTTCATATACTAGAACTAAAAACGGGTCTCACATGAAGTGTAAGTATTTTGTCAATTTTCTCTATTTTAAAAAAAAAAATTATTCAAATTATATGATTGTGAATCTTAAGGCTAGATTAGTTGATGATCCAAAAACTATTTTTAAAAAAAAAATTGGAATGGTTACTAAGGGTTCGTTTGGTAAAGTTTCGGTTTTCTGTTTCTTGTTTCTTCCTTTTTTTTTCGAACAATAAACATAAATATGTTTGATAACTATTTCTGCTTCTTGTTTCTTGGAAAAAAGGAATAGAAACAGAAAATGCGTTTGATAACCGTTTCTTGTTATTGTTTCCTTATTTGCTTCAATTTTTTATTTTATTTTATTAATGTTGTTTTATTCACATCTAATTCAATTAAACATTACACCACTCACTTTATCAAACCTAGATAGGAAGATTTTCTAGTAATCTTATGGAAATCAAGATGAAGATTGAGATATGAAGAACAAAGCTGACGAGGAGGAAGAGGAAACCCCACGATGAAAATGAGGTCTGAAATCCACAGCAAAAAGTAAGACAAAGACCTACGGCGAAAACACAAATCTAGCAAAAAACTATAGATTCGACGAAAACTCACTGCGAAAATTCAGATCCGCATGAAAAGGAAGAGGAAAACCTAGATTCGACGAAGAGAAGAACGTGTAGAGGAAGACGATGAGAGGCAAAGAGAAATATGGAGAAGACAATGAGAAGAGGAGGAAGAGGAAGATGATGATTTTTTAGGAAAGGTGATGGATATAAGATGAAGAAAAAGAAAACCACATGGATAGTGGTTATTTGGGGAAGAAAATGAAAATAAGAGGAAGAAAAAGGAAATCACATGGAAAAATGGAAAAGGAAAAGGAAATAGAAAAATAATTGAGAAAAAGAAAAAAAAACTATAAAATTAATTGAGAAAAAAGAAAAGAAAATCAATAGAAATAATTGAGAAAAAGGAAAAGGAAACCAATAAAAATAATTGAGAAAAAAGAAAAGGAAACCAATAAAAGTAATTGAGAAAAAGAAAAAATAAAACAAAAAAATAACCGATAAAAAGAAAAATGAAACAGATAAAAATAATTGAGAAAAAAAAAAAGGAAACCAATAGAAATAATTGAGAAAAAAGAAAAGGAAACCAATAAAAATAATTGAGAAATTGAACAGAATAAATTTTTTTTTTTTGTTTCCATTAATTTCTTATAAAATGAGAAACGTTTATACTTTTTTTTAGAACGAGAAACAGTGAACGTTACCAAATGCATTTGTTTCTTAAAAAATAAAAACTAAAACATGAAACAGGAAACAATAACGTTAACAAACGAGCTATAAGTATATAACAATATTTTTAAAAATTGCAAATATAGAAAAAAAATATATCAACAATTGACTCATATTACTGATAGACTATTATTGTTTATCACAAACTAATATTTGCTACATGGTTTATCAATTATAAACTTTGATCTGTCATTGATAGGCTTTGACATGTTTTACTATACGAGTCCTTAACACGTGTCATACACGTGATATTTGTGTTTTGTTTTAATTTCATTAGCTATATTATTTTTTATGATAACAACATTTTATTTGTTGAGAGTATCTTCATTTTCAAGTGATTGATTTTTCTTCCAATTGTTGTTTAAAATTAAATCAATAAATAGTTCTTAAAAATGGAATGCTACACTGATTACTAGACAACTCTACTTTGCACTATTAAAAATATGAATTGATTTTATTACATTAGTTTCCTATACTAAATTCTATAAACTTTTAGAAAAGAGAGTAGACAATAGAATAAAAATACAAATCAAGAGAAGTGGTAAACACAAAATTTTTCTCTTATACAAGTACATATAGTATTCTTAAACACATGACAATTAACGGGATTTTTTTAACAACTATTTCATAAATCACTACCAAATAGCTATCATTCAAGGATGTATTTTTCTATTAGTGATTCTTGTTCTATTGTTGTTTGTATGAACCTTCGAATATGCTATGGGTGGATAGATCGATTAGACACTCAACCGTTAATGAATATGTCCTAAAGTGCAATTTTTATATATCATGAAATGTAAAAAAATTTCGAGAGATATAATTTTAAAACAAACCCATCTAGGAAAAAGCTTACAACAACTAAAATAAATAAATAAATATAAATTAAAAAGCGAGAAAAAAAAAGGCTTACCTTGAAACTGTAGGATTAGAAACATGCAACAAATATATTTTCTTAGTTGAATGTTATCCAATTTGTTTACAAACTTGAGACGTAGAAAAATGGATTTTATAGCCATTCAAAACTCAACTAATTGATGTTATTTGAGAATTTGTAAAGGCTTGTTAATAATATTAGTTAACCGATTTATTTAAAAGTTGGATAAACTTTTGGGCTTCCTTAATGTCACATGTGAAGTTTTGACCCCAAAAATTGCCCCCAAATCGCGCCAATACGTGCCATGACTATAGCCAAATGTAGCAAGGCAAGGAGTAGCCCTAACGTGGTTCCAAGACAACCCAAGGCGGACCACGACACATGCCAACGACATTGGCAGGCACATCTCGAGGACAACTCATAGACCCCGCACGCGTGCCACGACAAGTGCCCATGACAGCCCATGTGTCAGCCACCGACACAGTCCCATGGCACGCCTAGATGCCCATTGACACGACCATAGGCGCTAGGCACCAGCGCCCACCATCAGGCCCATGCGCATGGCCAGGCGACAAGCCAAGCTCCCGCGCGCACATCCCCGCGCACGGCTAAGACAGCCGCCCATACTCGCCTAGGCATGGCGCAAGCGGCCCCATGCGCGCGCGCGCCCATGCCCAACGCTGCGCGCAGCCCACGCCCGCGATAGTCGCGCTCGCCCGTGTCCACCCAGTGTTCAGACGCCCCCTCCCAGAAGCTTCTAGAAGGCCACAGACACGCCCATGAGCGTGCTGCACCGCCCATGCTCGGCCTAGACAGCCCCAGAAGCCTCTAGAACACCAGAGACAGTGCTGAAATGTGCTGAAATGTTTGGGAAGCTCCCAATAAGGCCTCGGAACGTGCTGGAACATGCTGGAACACTCTAGACGGCTATTATGACGGTCAAGAAGTGTCATGAAAGGTAGACCACTCTAGAATGTTCTAGGCTTCCTTGTAATGTACCAAATGAGCTTGTAACTTCTAGAAACTCCCTTGACCGACCTTCTAAGGCCCAAGGTCGGAGGGGATGGTCTATAAATACTTGGGGAGGGCCTCATTTGTACTAAGCTTGGCAAAGCCTTGCAAATTGGCATGTCCTAGCCAAGCAAGGCCACCTTGCTCACCTAGTCTTCTTGCCCATGGCATCCCATGGCAAGAGACAACATCTTTGTACCCAAATGTGTACTTACTCATTCTTGGAATGTAATGTATCATTCCCAAGAAGTATCCATCCAAGCTCCCTTATTCTCCCAACCTCCCTCGTGTCTTGCAACCAACTTAATGACTTCCGTTGCAACACGTTATCGTAGTGCTTGGCGCACTACCCCTTTCCCAAAAGGCTTACTTGGCTATAAGGACGACATAGTCAAGCCAAGTGTCGCACGGTTGGTTAGTTGAGAATCCTAACCACGTGACATTAAGCTATGAAATTGTTCATTAGTTACAAATTTATAATTAGCATAATTATTTAATAAGGTATTTATAAATCATCTAGTTTCTTTTTCAATTAACATAATTTCAAATATAACAAGATAAAAGAGGAACATGAATTATTGATTATTTTCATTTTAGAAGTTGGATGGACTTTCGGTTGTCTTGAACTATGAGTAGTTCATAAGTTATAATTAACCTAATAAATGCATAAGGTATTTATAAAATCATCTTATTTATTACTCAATTACCATAAAAATAAAAAGGTCAAAAGACAAAATTGTCACCAATGCAATAATAGAAAATAATATAGTGGAAGGACAAAAATGTCATAAAAATTTTTTCCTCATCCAAGCTTTTATATATACTATATATTTGTATTTTTTTTAGAATTTTGCTATATAATTAATTATTTTGAATCTAATTGTTGTGTATTCAATTTTTTTTATTATTTTTTTAAAATAACATAATAATAATTCTCAATTATCAATTTAAATGTAGTTAGGTCATAAAGAAAAAATGAATAAAGGTGATAAAAAAACAAAGTCGTTCTCCATCAATTGAAAAAAAAAAAATCAGATTACAAAAGTTGAAAAATGTCAAATTTCTAAAATCGCCATTTTCATTCAAACTTATCATCTTTGCCCACCACTATATTTATTATTTGCCACTTTGTCCAATCACTCTATTCTGTCAAATGTAGTTGTGCTAAAAAATACTTTTTATTGCGATAGCTAAAGGACTCATTCAAATTTGACATTTTAAATTACTTGACATTCAAAGTACATAAACTAAAATCATAGTTTAATTATTATTTTTTCTTTGACTTGTACTAGATAAAATATAACATAGTTTAGATTAGTTCTCTCCTTTAAAATAGGTGGTTTGATCCTCATTCCTCCTCTCGTATGCTAACGAAAAGTAAATAAAATAAGAAAAAAATCAACAAATAAATAATTAGGTTTTTAGTTGACTTATTTTAGTGGAAGACTACCATTATTTTCTTTTAAGATGTGAGCTATTGTTTGAAGTAATAAATATTAGTTTTTTAGTACATAGGATTGAAGAATTTAATCGGATATACGTCTACTTCAGTTGTTGATAAATTTTCTTACTTTTTTTTTTCTTCGAGAAACTATAAATTCAAACTATATATATATATATAATTTTATAAATAGGTACTTACTTGATGAGAGGTTAAGTAGAAGATACATAAAACCAGTGTATAATCCAATATATTTATTCAAATGAAATCAAAATCAAAATCTAATATAAACTATATAAAAGGGGTTAAGGCCGAAAACTTTTGTTTTTGCTACAATTTTGTTGTAGGGTTATTTGATGTAATTTCATATTTAAGTTATTAAATAAAATGATTTACCATATTTTTTGAACTTTTCAATTATGGTCTTATGGACATATGGATATATCAAATAACCTTATTTTCATTATAAATATTAAATTTATATTTGATTTTAAAATATTGATTGTCATTGTATTCAAATGTTTGTTGTTTAATTTTTATTCAAATGTTTGTTGTTTAATTTTTTTTAAACATTGATTTTTATTGTTTTCTATATAATGATTTAAAAAATTTCAATTTGTATTAGAGTTATATTATTAAACTTTAATTTTATACTTTAAATTATTTGGTAAAACGTTACCTAACACATGCAATGCTTTGCAGTGAAAATTTAACTTTGATGTAAATTTGATCTAATTATAATCCAAGCAGTATACCTATATCATGTATAGAAAATGTATGACATTTTTATTTATTTTTAAATCATATATAAAAAAATGAATATTTGAGAGTTTGGAAGGCTAGTTATTGATACTCTTGTATTATTACGATCAAGATCTAATTTTTTACCTATTTTGAAAGCTAAATCTAAAGTTTGTTACATTTGTAATTAATGTGTTTTCAACTATATGCAACTTTATAATTAAAGGCCTAACATGGAAAACTTCATAGACGAATATCTCGGAGAAAAATAAGAGACCATAATTGGAAGTAGTTTTTTAAAAAATATAAAAAATGGACAAATTATTTAGATTCAAAAAAGAAAAAAAATTATCACACCTGATTTGATTTTTTTAAGAAGCGTAAATAGTTTGATTTTTAAAGGGAATCATAAAAAATAGCAAATTTAATTAAATATTTACAACATATAGCAATTTTCCAGATTCTATTTATAACAGACATGGGTAGACACATATATGTTTATATTAGTTGCATTCATAAATTTATCCATTTATATCAATCATAGAATCCAAAATTTTACTATAGTTTGTAAATATTTTAATTTATTATAATCTTTTTGAAAAATAAATAAAAAAATCTCAAGGGTATTTGGACCGTATAGTCTTTTTACCGTCGCCTACGTATGGCAGGAGGGCAAAATCGTCATTGGATTGATGGAATAGTGGAGTATATAAAAGCGGGAGAGAGCCAAAATCTTCGGCGAAAACGCAACCGACTCATCTGAAAATTTTTATATTTCCCGCGTTTATCATTTTCACGGTCTAATTCAAATCTCTCTCAATCAGAACGCCTCTCTCCGGCGAAAGATTCTGACCTCACTGTATGTTTTTCTTTTGTCATCTACCGATCTATTCAAATTTAATTCATCTTGATCTTCACCTCACTGTGTTCTACTCGCTATCTTCTATCTTCGTTCTGGAACTCGAGAAATTCAATTTGTATGCGTTTTCTTTTTCTTTCCAGTTGGATTCAGTACGTTTGTCTTGCTCAATTTCGTTTATGTTTAGTAGCTTGCTTTTAATGGTCCTTTTTTTCTTCTGTTGATTTGTATGTTTGCTTTTTTTTGTGTGGAATTTTAGTAGTTTGTTGATGTTCTGCTGCAATTTTTGCTCTGCGATGTAGACCTAAAGTATGCCTTGTATACATTAGGTATTAGATATCGATTATGATCTGTACCTGAGTTGGTTTGATAATAATTTTCAACCATTAAAGTACGAATTGCGGCTTTTGAATGCGTGATTTATATTCTATTTTTTTTTGTATAGAGTTATTCTTAAGGACGCTTGGAGATTTGCTGATCCCTGTGGCTGTGGTAGGTACGTTTCCGAGTTAGTACAGTGAGTTCTATTGTTTATATCATGGCAGTGATGGAACTGCTTGATTTTGCGATACTTAACATGGTTGTATATTATCATGGTTATTATGGGGTAGGGAGTATTAGAATCGTAAAGGAAATTTGTACATGGAATTAGGTTTTCTGGATGTAAAAAGGGGAAAAAATTGTACGAACAATTTGCTAGTTTCCTGTGTAGCATCTGTCATGAATGGAACGCACAGTTTATATGGTGAGAAGTTGCTGATTGTTGGTCCTTTCAGGTTCTGCCTTCTTAATTTTTCTTTTAGGACACATAGTACAAGTGATTTTCCTCAGACCCTATTGAGTGCTGGAAGGTTGAAACATAATGGAAAAAGGCAAGCGCCCAGATAGAAGGTCAAAAAAGTTGGGGAAAAGGTGTGTGAAGTCTGCTGACAGGGTTGGAGTTCAGAAGTCTAGAAAGATTATTTCTCAGGAGATGAAAGCTCTGGACAATGCACACATTGAAGGTTTGATAACCAAATCCCTTTGTTTCACATTGTTCTTTCAACACAAACTATTTCTCCAAAATTTCTTGCCTTGTTTTGGGATTTGTTTATTTCTTAAACTGGTGTCCCTGCATCGTTACATAATGATTATATGTGCTGTTCGAGTGCAAGAAAGAAATAATTCCTTTGCGTACGGTTATTTTCTTTATTATTTTACAAGACTGTTGTTTACAAACTACATACTTTTTTTATTTACTGCAGATAGCTTGAAGAATGTAGAGAGTTCAGCTGATCGAACTAATCCAGCAGAAGTGACGGAGAGGATACCTCTTCTTGATCTTTATCCCACACAGATGCCCCATCCTCGCACAAAAATCAAGCTTCAACTTTTTCCAATAAATGAAAAGACGCGTATGGCATTGGAAAAGGTATCGACACAAGGACAAAACATTGAGCATTAAGCACAAACGAGTATGATATCTGTATTTCAGTTCTATTTGAAACGTGATAGAACTGTGCCTTTTATTTTTGTAGGAGGGATATCATCCATATTTGGAACTGACTTTAAAGGCTCGAAAGAAAATTTCTTCGGTCTTAAAGCATCTAATTAGCAAGTGGGGATCTAATGTAGCACGAGGGGAGCTCACGCTTTTTCCATACAATAAGTCATCAAGTCTTGTCAGTGGTCTAAAATGGACTCTGGAAGATTATGACATCAGTGCTGGAGATGTCTATGCAGCTGTTGGAGGTCCTTCAATTTTCCGCTTAAGGTGCCCAGTTTTATCATCTCATCTGCCTTGCTAATGATTTATTTATTCATCTAAGTTAAATGTGTTAATTGAAATTATTGTCCTTAAGATACGGCTGGGTCTCCACATCCGTTCCAAAATTTCATTCATTCTCGAAAGGGTTGGAGAAAGGTTGCAGTAGTACCTTGCAAATCATACATGGGGAAGGCAAACAATCTGAGCGAACAATGGATGAGATCAAGTCAAGCAATATGAATGAAGTGAATAACACTGCCGCACCAGATAAGACTGTGGATTGTCCAACTAATCCAATGGTATTATGTTCAACTTCCCATTATTTTTTGTTAAATTTTAAATGAACACTCCTACAGTATTACTACAAGAGAACAAATCCATTCTATAATTTAATTTACACGGTTTTTTCTCCGGTTCACATTGCTTATAAGGTCTATGAAATGAACCATTTATCATATGTCCTGTTGTAAATATTATGACGCATTGAGGGGTTATGAACTTTGGCTATGCTACACTGGTGAATGATGTGAAATCAAGCAAATATACAAGACATGTGCATTACATCTGATTCCATCAACAAGTGTGTGTGCATGCATGTTATTGTTATCTTTTTGAAAAACCAAATTATTATATTTAAACGTGTTTTGTTGCTTGGAGTAAATATTATGATTTCTGAAATTTGATAACACTGTTTGAACTAGGGTAATGAGCCACCGTTAAATTCTGGTCGTCAGTTGTCATCAGAGTGTGGAATCCTGCAGTTTGATAGCATATCGAATATAAGCATGGGAGGCCTCCTCTCTGAAGCTTCCTTAATGGGAAAATTCAGTAGCTGGGATCCAAAGATAACAGGGGGCAATGCGAGCGTGCAGCCGGCTGAAGTAATAACTGACTCTCTTGATGCATGCATTGCTGCGGCCCAGATGAGATTTTCTGGAGTTTCAAAGCAGCCCCAGAATGAACATCATTCGTCTATTTTGGATGCTGAGCAGACTTGCGATGCATTTTCTATGAAAAGACTCCCTTCATCGAGCAAAGATACTCTTTCTCTAGATGCTAGTACTAGGGGCACCTTCCAAGATGCGGATTCCAAGTTGTTCAAATTTCCTAAAACACCTCAGGTTTCTCTCTCTCCCTCTCTGTGTGCACCTTCGTCTGTTTTAGAGACGAAATGTTTAATGACGTCATATGCAGTCAATAGCTCCCTGGTCGAGTAATCAGATGGTTCCAATTTGACCGATCTTATTTACGTTTGCTTACTTTGAACTATGTATTACTTAATCTTGGAACTGTTAAAAAATTCAAAGTTAAATATTATTTGAACTCAAGTCAAGGTATAATATATAACAATTTAACTAGGAACTTGGGATAGAAAATTGATTGATGAAGTCTAGAATTAATTTAAGGGAAAATATTAATGATTTAAATGTACAGATACTTAATTTGATTCAGTGCCAAAAATTACATGAAGTTGAGCAAACTCCACGGTGGCGTGTAATCGTTCTTTGTTTTATTATTATCATTAATTTTTTTTGTGAAAGTGTTATGTGTAATGTTAACCACTAACTCAGTTCAGTTCATACATGGTAGGACATACTATGTCATCTTTATTTGCATTCTAAACACACGGTGTGTCAGTTCAAATTTAGAATTTTTTCTTCGATCTGAGGTTAAATGACCTGTAAATCTAAAAACTTAGGCCAGTAAATTATGTTTAATCCTTTTTATGCATTCTAACAGTAACACAGTCACTTTTGTTCTCTTTTAAAATCTGGCTTTTACCATTGCCGTCACTTTACAGGCCCATAGCCGATCTGACCTTTCTCAAGATCCTGCTGGTAAAGAATCCAAAACTGATCTGTCGTTCTGTTCGCGGGTTTATCATGATGAAAGCAGCCTTGGCCTGTCAGGAATCAATTGGGTACACATTTCATTGCAATTCGTGCACTTTTTTTTCTTCTTCTCCCTTTTCATTTTCTTGGAAGTAGCTTTTAATGATTCCCCTTGATATTCTATTCAGAGCGACTCCTTAGGACCCTTTGACCTTGGCTTGGCTGTTCCCCGTAAGGTCTCCTCCAGCGGTGATACTCTTAGCAATAGCATGAGTGGATTTGTCAGATAGCCATAACAATATAGAACCAACTCCATCCTACGGAAGGCACTATTGCATAGTAAAGAACTTGGTGAACAATAATTTTGATGCAACTGTATAGATTCTTCACTTGAAATATTCTGTAGCTTTTGTCAATTTAATCCACGTACTGTGATTATAGAAGCTGTTGCATTGATCTGGGTGACTTATAGGCATACGTCCATTGCATAGAGATGGTGTATAGATGGAGAGTACATATACTAAATCATATATTTGAGGAAAAAATACTTGCCAAATCTTATGGCCTTGTTCTTACAGTTTTTTTCTTTCTTTCTCACAAGTAGAGGGGTTTGAATCTCAAACTTTGCTTATGGAATTTTAATTTGACATTTTATTTTTGAGTAAATTCAACAATATGTAGAGTGGAGGGTTCAAACCCTTAACCTTTTATTTGGGATATATATTTTATGTTTAGGGTGGTATTAATTGTTTAAGCTTTGTTTGGTAATTGTTTTCATTGAAAGTAGAGATGGAGTACATATCGATTTATGTGAAAATTCGAGTATCGGAAGAAAAATCACTATTGTTACTATTTTTTAATGAATATTACAATAGGTACCGGGAATAATAAATAGAATATACACTAAAGTTTAACAATTTTGTTTCTTGTTTTTGAAATTTAAGCTTATAGACACTAATTTTATCTTTAAATTTCTTCATTTATTGCCTCTATTATACTAATGATTTAAAAAAACAAGTCAAAGTTTGAGAACTAAAAAAAGTAGCTTTTAAAAATTTGTTTTTGTCTTTTGAATTTGGTTAATAATTCAATCAATATATTTAAAAAAAATATGTAAATAATGGTAAGATATAAAGAAAAACTAAACTTAATTTTTAAAAATAAAACAAAAAACGAAATAATTACAAAAACACTTTTTCTGATGACATAATGAATGAGAAAAACGTCTTCTAAGTTGCTTGTGTTGGCTCTATAGAAAAGCTTCAAAGCAAATGGAATTGCATGGTTTCAATGTAGTTATTCAAGTAATAATGTCCACATAAAATTGTATATTTATCTTGTCAAATGTGTAAAAATTTACCTTGAATGGTGGATATAAATACTTTCGACTATTTTTTTAATATAAGTTTTAAAGTCGGATTACAAATATAATAATTATATTGAAATTATTAGTATATATAATAATATTTAAAAAATTATAAATTTATCAAAATCGGTTCAAATATATAATAATTTTTTAGAAATCTATCACTAATAAAATATGCTATATTTATAATTTTTAAAAAATGTTGCTAAATACTTAATTATTATTCTTAAAGTTACTATCGTTATAAAATTTGAATGGACATATAATTGACATCACAAGATTTCTTTTAATCTTAAATTTAGTTTATGATAGGTTGAAAAACTTGTTTTCTCGTCATTACAATGTTTTTGTAGGAAAATTGTTAAATTTAGCAAATTTGAAAAAGTATTTACATCGTATAGCAAAAATT
This sequence comes from Cucumis hystrix, assembly GCA_025688845.1. NCBI lineage: Eukaryota > Viridiplantae > Streptophyta > Magnoliopsida > Cucurbitales > Cucurbitaceae > Cucumis > Cucumis hystrix. The sequence continues at coordinate 6,770,957 of CM046884.1, forward strand.
TCAGTTTTGATTGATAATAGACATTGATAGACAGTCATATAAATTTATCAGCGGCTATGATTGATAGAATTCAAAATTTTGCTACAGTGATAAATATTTTTATCTATTTTGCTACTTTAAAAAATGACCCAACTTTTGTAAGTATTTATTTATTTTTTTTTGCTATATTTGAAAAGCAAAAAAAAAACTTAATTTGAAAATTTGAATAATAAAATTGAGAAGAAGTTGGAAGCAATGAAATGTTACCAATTGTCCCTCAAGTTTCACCCGCCAAAATTTGTACGACTCATTCTCTATTCTATTCTCTCTCTCTCTCTCTTCGGACATCTCAAAGATCCACAAAAACCATTCGATCTTCTTCTCTTTCGGCATAATTCCAAACCCTGCCGGCTTCCGGACGATGGAATCATCACAATGTGTTTTCCAGATTCATCAATTCGGATATCCTCCATTATACATTCTTCTTTTTCACCCTTTTTTCATCACTATGCTGCCTAGCTTTCACCGAAACTTTGATTCGCATCACACGGTGCTGGATTTCCCATTTTACGATCCATGGGGTGTGTTCAGTCAAGCTCCTTTCAGTACTCCCCCAATGGTGGCATCCGCAAGTTGAATCCCGAACGCGATCACGTCGCCGGGGGTAATCGGAATCGGTCTGCCAAGGTTGGGAGAACCTCGGTTGTTGTGAATGATGGCGGCATCAGGAAAGTGGTTTATATCGAGACTAAGAAGGAGAGGAGTGGTGATGTTGGGAATGTCTCGAGGAGGATTAGCGTATCTGATAATGCTGGAGAAGAGGAGCTTGTGGATGGTTGGCCGAAATGGCTGGTTCAAAATATTCCTAAAGATGCTTTGGCTGGTTTGGTCCCGAAGGGGGCGGATTCTTATGACAAATTGGCTAAGGTTATTGTTTTTCTCTTTCGCTTATTCTTCATTGTTATGAATTTAATTTTGTGTTTGTAGAGCAATCTTGTTATATTTGGTCATGAGTTTCGTTTCCGTTACATTCAGTTCCCGTCATTGCTCTACTTGTTATTACCGAAGAAAAATCAAGGACGGTGAGTGAGACGCCATCATTTGACTTCATTTTAATCTGATGTCTGGGGTTTATAGGTAGGCCGAGGGACATACAGCAATGTATATAAAGCTCGAGACAGGGACACAGGAAAGATTGTTGCTATGAAAAAAGTTCGATTTGACACGTCGGATTCTGAAAGTATCAAGTTTATGGCAAGAGAAATCATGGTGTTGCAGAAACTTGATCATCCCAATATCATCAAGCTTGAAGGAATAGTCACATCAAGGATGCCATACAGCCTTTATCTAGTGTTTGATTTCATGGAGTCTGACTTGACTGGAATAATATCTCGTTACAGCAGGAAGCTCAGGGAAGATCAGGTATAGTTTTACCTGTTCGCCGTTCTAGAGCAATTGGTCAATAGTTATTAACTTATCATTTATAGATTTATTTGCTTCAGAAAGTTGTTGTTCATAATTTATCTGGGAAGTACGTGAATAAGGTTCAATAACTTATGTGGATGTGGCAATTAATCGAGTCAGAGAAGAAATTCTTTTAGTATTGAGAAAGACAAAGTGACATTCTATTTTCCTTATTAGGACCAGTATTATCCTATAATCATTTATTCAATATGAGTGCAACATTTGTTGTTTTGGATACCAAGATTCTTTTTTATGGTAAGGTTCTTATTTGGAAGTATGTTATGAACATTAAGATCTTTTTTGCACTCGTTTTTCCAGGTCAAGGCCTATATGGAGCAACTTCTATCTGGTCTTCAGCATTGCCATGATAGGGGAATTTTACACCGAGATATTAAACCTTCCAACTTGCTGATTGATAAAAGTGGGATGCTAAAAATTGCTGATTTTGGTCTAGCCAATTTTTTCATTCCTAAGCGAAGACGTCCTCTTACAAACCGAGTTGTTACACTCTGGTATAGAGCTCCTGAGTTGCTGTTGGGTTCTACAGATTATGGAGTTGGTATTGATCTATGGAGTGCAGGTTGTCTTCTAGCTGAGTTGTTTCTTGGAAAGCCAATTTTGCCTGGAAGGACAGAGGTAGAGACTTTCTAAACACAACCTGTGGAACTTAAAATGTTTAGGTACAGAACACTTTAGAGAGAATTTTACTTCTTATTTCCCTTTCTTATGTTTCACGCGTAGCAATTTTTTTCATCTTATAACATCTACTTGAGGAAGTTTATGTTATTATTTTATTTTTTAAATATAGGAAGTGTCAGGATAATTTCATTTCATATTTCTCTGTCAAGAAAGATTTAGGTGCTATCTTGAATCCCCATGCCTTTTGGACTTCTTGGACTACTACTCATCTAGTCGAATTTAATTTTATGTCTACTTTGCCAGTTTATGTCAATGCTTCCATTCCATGTTCAAAACCCTCAGAGTGCAATATGAAGAAATCACAATGGTTCATAATTCGATAATACATTACTCTATTACTTAAAAATATTTTAGATAGATTTCTTTGTCTGAAGGACTTTGATCTATGATATTTACTGGAAATTAATTCATGTATTTTGATCCCTATTCAGGTCGAACAACTTCATAAAATCTGGAAGCTTTGTGGTTCACCCCCCAAGGATTATTTTGACAAAATGAAACTACCTGCAAGCTTCTGTCCACCGCAAAATTATCAACCTGGTTACTCAGAGGCTTTCTCAGGTTTTTCTACTCCTTCATTTCGTCTCTTAACTACACTTCTCTCACTAGACCCAGCGCGCCGTGGCACTGCATCGTCTGCTCTTGAAAGTGAGGCAAGTATAAACTTCAACTCCTTTGTAATTATTAACGTCTTAAACTTTTTTTTGGAGCTAAATGGAAACAGAAGAGCTATATTTTTTTGGTTCAAACTTAACAACTTCTGCCAATATTTTAAAATCCTATATTTTAGTGATATTCATAAAGATTTTTTTTTATCATACAGCAAAAAAGAAATCAGGTGAGTCTACTATTGTCTCGAAATTTATGCCCGAATCCCTAAACTCTTTACACGGGACAATCTTCCATGCTACTATTGTCATTTAACGTTTTTCTCCTAATTTTTGGGTTATCTATCCAACAGTCTCCTTTGAACCTTGCCTTAACTCAAAGATTGTAAAACTTTATGTTGCCTGGAAAATCATAGTAAGACATTGGATAGAAAGTTTATTAACCCTTCTATTTCTTTTTTCTTTGTTTTTTTTTTATTATTTTTCTATTATACATGATAAAGTTTTCCAGTACGTACTATTCTCATAGTCATAGCTATCTGTGGCTTTCAGTTCTTTAGTGTATATCCACTGCCATGCGAGCTCTCAGAGTTACCGGTAATTTTCCACAAGGACAAGGAGGATGAGCCAGCTAAAATCAGAAATAGGAAGAAGTATGCTTCTTGGTTCTGAACATGATACTCACTATATCATATGAATGAGCGAGCCTGTTCTTTATTATCACCTTCATTTCAATTTTTAGTTGGTCAGTTTGTGGTTGGCAGAAGAATAAAACATCAAACAATTCATAAATCATATTCTGTTCGTTTAAATTTTCTGTCACAGTGCTTGTGTCTTTGGAAAAAGAACTTTAAGCAAAATATTTGCGTTTTTCTGTCCATGACCTTATTTACTCCAAAGGTGGAACTAAAACCGCTTAAGGTGTTAAAGAAGGAAAATATTATTCTCTTGAAAGGAGGCATGGCAGATGTGAAATTCTGCATCTATTTTTTTAGGATTATAAATTATAGTATTCAACGTTTCTGTAGTCTCTTGAAACAATGGTTATATATGATTCAGAGCAGTGGAAATTTATTACTTATGTGCTATTAACTTGTATCTCTTCATCTTCTAGGCAAAGGAGCTCAAGAAAATTGCACTCATCCCTTTCTCAAACACATGTTGCATCTCAGCAAGTAGCTAATCCAACAAAAGCAAGAGATTCCGAATCTTTGAAAGAGGTAATATTCTTCATTTTATTTTACTTTCAAGAAATAACATCATAAATGAGATCCGGATGAGTGAAAGTAGATGTGTTACATTCAATTTTACCTACTAAATAGATGATCTATTGATATAAAAGTTGTCAATGGACCATCATTTGTTCTAAGTTAAATATTTCTTTAGATTGGTGCACCCTAGCCATCACATGCACACTCATGAAGGTATACTAGTTAGTTTACAGTAAATTATGCTTATTAAGGGTCTCCCCCTTCATGTTCGTTGGTTTAAATTTGCTTAGCTGAGCATCCAAATAAAATGGACCATTTGAATATATTTTCTTTTGTTGAACTTTTACATCTACTGTTCCCTAGCTTGGAAGTAAAAGAGAAAAAAACCTACTGTTTTGAAATTTACAGGAGAATAGTGTACATCCAAGTACTTATAGTCGATGGACGGGGAGCAGCTCTAGCAGCATTTCCTCAAGTATTAGATCTTTTAAGAATGTAAAGAACATGCGAATGTCCCTTTCTCCAATTCTTCAATCACATGGTAAAAGATCCCCCAAAACCGAAGGTCATCCTAATGCTGTTAAGAACATAAAAAACCCGAACCTATTGCAGGCTTCTACACTCTTGCAGGCCTCCATCACAGACATTATCAACCCCAAAGAAGGCAGTGCATTGACTTACTATCAAAGGTCTCTTTCTACACTGGATCTTCGCAGCCTTTATCTCGATAAGCATTCCATGCACCATTAAACAGATAGAGAATAGTAATCTATTGAAAATGGTCTTTCAACCAGTCAAATTTGTTATTTCATGTCCATCTGCATTTGCATGCTATGGGCTATTTTATTTGTTACTTATTACACATTCATAATAATCAGTTTTTGACTTTAGGGTGTATATTGCTCTACTCTGGCCCCCTTCAGACACTGTTTGATCAAAATGGTGCCTTCAATTATTCGTTTAAATTTCTACCATCCTGTTGTAAAATGAAAAAAAAAAACGCTAGTTTTGATTCATTTAAGAGTAAAAATTTCATTTTTACTCATTTATTTCTTTCTGTTTGGTTTCTGATGAAGTTTTTGAAATTCAATGATGTAAAAGTATGAATACTTTGCACCTATATGGGTGGTCAGTACTCAAAAAGTGTGGGGAAAGACAATAAATTTCTTTGTTTTGATAATCCATTCTATCCAAATTGGAGCTTCTGTGATGGCTCCAGGAGATGGTATGGGATGAATGTGAAAGCCATCTATTTTTCTGGTCTATGAAGCAAAGCATTATTCAAATTTTGATGATGTTATATTATTCCTTGAAACTCATGAGCTTATGACAAGATTGTTGCACCCATGCTAGGTAAATAACATTATGTTATACTAAATTAAAACCCTACTAGATGCTCTACTGACTGTTTAGTTGTATAATGAATTATGATTGGGGATTAATGTAGAGATAACCATAGAATTGAAGTTATTACATATAATTTAGAAGTTTGCATAACCTAGTTGTCTCTATCAGCTTGAAACACTCCTCTTCATTGAGTATGAGGAGATGAACAAATTTTACAGAGAAACAAAAATAGTTTTACAAAAGGAAAAGTCTCAACTCAATCATCATAAAAGCTGTGGGAAATCTTGTTCTTGATCCACTTGAAGCTGTTTCTTAAGGACTTCTTCAGCTTTCCTTCCATTGAATACATATTGTAAGTAGCTACTCTTTGCCTTCTCTTGAGCTCTTGATTGGCCACATCTTCCTTTTTGATTGTCCCATCGAAGCTGTATGATTTGGGATTGTCCTCAAATCCAAACCTCACATCTCCATAGGCTTTTGAGTAAGACCCACTTAACGATTTGCTTCTCTCCATCATTAGAAACTTTGGATATGGTTCATAAGTTTGTCCTCTCCTATAAATACGTGATACTAGAAATCTTTGTGTGGGTATAAATCATATTAAAGTTTCTTTGTAAGTAGATATTGTTAGCTTTCTTTCATATTATGGTCTTACATTTTGCCATTTCAATAGTGAGAGCATTAAGAACACATGTTATTTTAATAGCAAGAAGTCATTGTTTTATGTCACATCAAGAATTGTGACTAAAGAGTAATTGGATTATTGTATAAGCATTTTGCTATTCAATGGATTTATGAATGATTTACTATGTGGTTCTCGTAGATGTTTATAGAAATGAAATAGCTGGTGATGAGGTGGAATTATGGAAAAGGAGGGAAGAAAACAGTGTCTCTGTTTTGTTGTTATTTTGGTTGAATTGCAAATTTGGGGAGAGTTTAAGGCGGTGAATTGAGGTATTAAATTTAAGATTATCATTAGACACAATGTCTAAATACCACTTCTACAGTCTACCTCTGTTAAAAAGGAAAATAAAACCACGAACTTTAAAAAGAGATCCATCGTTCATTTAGGTAAGATATCTTTGGGTGAAAAAGAGTCGTTCAAAACATAAGTGGTGCTGGTGGGAGCACCCATTAGTGGGTGTTGTTTGTGGTGGAAACCTTTTAAAGGACGGAGTTAGGATGATTCTGAGTTGGATTAGAGAGATGATCATGACCTACCATAATTTAATGGACCATTGAAAAGACAAACATTCCACTCCAGATATATTTATCAATTATAATATAATTTAATTTTGATATATTTGCAATTCTTAAAAATTGTTACTAATAATAAAAGTCTATCAATGATAGAACCTATCATTTATATGTGTATCAATCAACAATAGTCTATTACAATTAAATTTTGGTATAGTTGCAATTCTTATTACACACTTAATTGTAGGTCTTATATCACTTGCCATTATCCTAATGTAAATGGATTTAGTTACCAATCAATAAAATGTTGGCTCTGTTATTATACAAAACCCTATAATGTGAACATTCCACCTGTATGAATGCAACGCTTTCCGATAATATCAATCATCCTCTCTTTTGATTTCAAACCACAACTTTTTAGAATCCACCTTGGATTGGATGGAATGTTAGAAAGCATGGTGTTCATGACAAAAATAATGTCACCAAATTATTGTCATTGCTGACATCTTCATCATCATATCCATCATATTCTTTTCAGTAACTATTGCACAGTATTCTCTCTACTTCCGAGTGTATTGCTTATTTGAAGAACTTAGCATATAAAAACTTCGTTTTTAAGTTCGTGATTTTGAACCAATGGAAGGAAAAGGTAATTTTAGTTGATGTCTCAAACAAGGTACATTAACTACATAATAATAATAATTATTTTCTAATTGTGAGTATTAAACTACAAACCTTTTAGTATTCGGTGTATACAAGTACTGATTGAGCTAAGCTTTTATTGTCCACTACAAAATCTGTTTTATCACATTTTATTTATGACATACTTTTCCTGTTTCAACCTTTCTTTTCTTCTCGTCCCCATGTAGCCTGGCAGGATAGGCGGGATTAAGAACCAAAAAGCTCATTTAGTATAATTGTTTTCTAGTTTCTACCTTGTTCACGAGAGCATCAACGAGATTCCTTCATTCAGAATATATTTACTTACCCTCAGCTCCGAGTCGGTAGAGAGACAATTTTACCTTATAGACTACCAAGTGGTATTTGTGATCAGGTAATGACCCAACGACGATACTCCTTGGACCTGTCTGTGATGGTTAAACGCAATGAGCTATTGCATTAAAATAATGTTTGTGTTAATATAAGATATGATAATTAATTTAAGACAATTGGGATCTGAACAAGTCAGCACCCTCCTCAACATCGTCAGTTCTCATGCTTCCACTTTGAGCCATAAGTATCCTATACACTCTCTTTGAACACATCTCTCCTAATCTTCTGTCGTCGCCAAGTAAACCCTCGATGGTCAAGTCTGTCAGTAGAAATTCCTTTTCGTGCACCTGTTAACACGAGTGGGGCAAGAAGAAACATTATCTACCATGACTGCTAGTTATGAACCAAGGAATAAGAAGAAGGTGAATAGTTTTGTTGTTACTCACAGATTTACATGGATCCATGTACACACTCAAAAGAGATTTCATTGTTGGATATTTCTTCCATATTGCGATGGCAAACCGTGGTTGTACCTTTGGGATTGCTACTAAGGCTTTTAACCTGATTACAAAACATGACTCGATTCATATTGATATGTTAAACCAACAAAGCTAATTAAAAGAAGTTAAGAACTGCAAGAAAAGAAGACAAATAACATTTGGAACAAGAGATTGAAAACTACTTCTTAGAGAGCGTAAAGATTTAACCAAGTATATCATAATTTTATAATGCAAGTCTTCTAAAGTTTTCTACAAAAAAAAAGAGAGACAAAAAAAAAACAAAAAAACAAAAAAACAAGAAAAAAACAAAGAACAAGAGTAATTAAGGAAAAGGAAATGCCTTTGATTTTAATTTATATGGTTTAGAATAGTGTTCAGCATAAAAGAGACCGATGAATGCAGAGATCAAGTGCAGTGCATGAGACAACTGGCTCTATTTAGCTCTTAACCCGGCAGTTTTGGTTACCTACAAGTTGTTCTTTGCAGTAACTTGATTACAGCCATAAATTTGTTAATACATATACAAGCAAGTACCAGGATAGTTAAGAAACTAATGGTGTGTTTGGATTACATTTTCAAGTGTTTAATTTAGAAAATAAATTATTTTGAAAAAAACTAAAGTGTTTGGAAGGTACACAAAATAGATTTTTAAGTGTATTTTAAACAATTTTTAGGAAAAATGTTTAAACAAAAATGAGTTTCTTAAAAAACATTTTTTCCTTAATTCAATCCAAACGGACCATAAATGTGGATAAAATTTAAAAGATGGTAAAACAATTTTTTTTCATAAGAGAAGAACGGTAAAAACTCACCACAAGCTCTTCTTTATCATATTCCTGTCAACACAGTCTTTGGGTATAATGGATCCATTTGCATTGACAGATAGATGTGTCAGCTTTTCCCTGAATTATACAAGCAAACAAATCTAAATATATAACTCTAACTAAGGATTAATATATGTGAAAGAGAGTGTAATTGGGCGTGAGGATAGGCTAAGTCCATATTTGCTAACATATCATCATGATGTCAAAAGAACAATGGAACCAACGTAACATCTAAATTCAGTATTCAACAGGAATCTCATGATTTGTCCCTTCTGGGAAATCCGAAAAAATTGGAACAGGAATCTCATGATTTAGGCTTACAAATTTTAGTCCATGAGATTGATGAACAATACATGAAATATCCTTTCTACTCGACCCTACTTCACCATACTAATTTATGCTTTACATTTGCAATTGAAGCCAAGTTATAAGAAAACTAATTTTTTACACATCAAGAAGTTATGCTAGTCTGAAATAAGGGAACAGTATTTAGCACCTGAATTGGCAGGATGCCAGACCGCATGTCAAACCAACTATATGGTCAGCTACCTCTGCTTCATCTACACACTGCCTAGAACGCACCTTGACAAAGTGCGTAGTCAATTTTGCCAATTCCTAGATGAAAAACGTAAGAAACATAAGAGTTTAAATTTTGGATTGTGCTCATGTGCGTTCATGATTATTATTCAAACCTCCTCAACAGGTGGACGTATCCAATCATTACTGCATGTTGAGTTCTTGTACTTCTCCTGTTCCCTGTAAAGTTAAAAAATTACGATTTTCAGAATCCCAAGCTTGTAACTTCAAATTATTAAACAATTAATGAAGGGAAAAGGAGACAAAGATTCCGGGATTGCAAAGAGAATGTGATATGTGTGTGTGTGTTAGTGTAGTGTCAAACATCTTGTGAGAATAGTTGAGATGCACACAAGTTGCCCTAAACACACACACAAGTTGTAATTAGTATCACGTCTAATCCTGCCTGGAAATTGTAAACAGATCCAAGAAGATTCAAATCAAGCATTATTAATACAAAACACAAATTTGTGGAACTTCTAAATTTCCAGGGAAAACTCTAAAATTAAAAAGTTAATTAACATTAGTTTCAAGAAACAATGTAATATGATTTATAGGATCTCAAACTTGTTGACCATGGTGTTCTCTGTCGAAACACTTTGCTGATTATTTATTCAACTCAAGTTATTTGTTTAAACTTGAATGTTTTTACTGCTTCTTCAGAAGTTTAGTTTAGGGTTTATATTATGGTTCTTGCTCAAGTTTGCAGTTTTTATTTTTGTTACAACTCTTGTACTTTAAGCATTAGACTCTCATTTATTATTTCAATGAAAAATCTTGTTTCTGTTTTTTTTAAAAAAGATCTCAAACTTGCTTCTAAGCCAAGCTTCTTTTATTAAGAAACGTCATATTGAATAGAACTGTACAAACCCTCACCTTTTATTGATAAATGCCATTAACCTATTGGTGAGGTAACAGATAGTGTGGGATGGGTAACGGCTTTGTACTCTGGCAACGTGATCCATAAATGACTCCTTGCTAAGAAGCTCACAAAAATTTTCAGCCTCATACACTAATAATACATATGAAATCTCCAGTCCCTTTGAAGACTATAGGAAAAGAAATTAAAATATTGTTAAAAATTAAAGAATAAGAAATTAAGAATTATACACAAGAAAAATTTGTAACTGAATGCAAATGAAATCAATATGCTGGACAAATCTACATTGGCAGATAAAACTAAAATTTGTAGAAATGTGGGCCTTCTTTTTACCAAAAGAAAGGGAAAAAAACACCCAACTTAATAATATATAAAATATGTGCATATAATCATGAAAATAAAAGATATATGTATGTATATAAACACATATATAAAGATGCATTTGTTACCGCAGAAATATGCTCTGGAACATTCATAGTCCACAAAATTGACCTTTCAATAGGATTGGACTTGATACGGAATGTAATGCCTTTTTCAGCAAACCTTGTTAGCAGATGACCTATGGTAAGACAATGAATTTGTTCTCGTGTGGTGTTTGAAATTTTGAGAAATGACAAGTGAACAGAAATTAGAGGACTCACCGCCGATTGATCCCAACTCCACCACTTTTGCATCAATTTCTGCCACAATGGACTTCAATGCAAGTTTGCCCTTTTCCCACTTTTGTTTCTCTTTCTGCATTTTCTTCATCTCTGCAGCTTCAGCCTTTTGAGCCGCCTTTTGCAACTTCTCTAGCTACGTCAAATATCATCACCAACAATTTAGCTCAAAAGATTTACCAGTTTGTCTTTAAATTCAGGTGGACAATTAGAACCTACTTCCTTGTTTTTCTTCTTCTCTTCCATTAAGCGAATCTTGTCATCTTTAGTTGCCTTCTTCCTCATGACCTTCTCGGCGTTGGCTTTCCTTCCAGTTGTTTTCATACTGTTATCATTCTGCTCCATTCCAACATTATCCTCTTCCGGATAATCATTAACCTGATAAAAAGTCCAGCTTAGTTGAACAGAACAACGCATGATGGATTAAAGGACAAAAAAAAAGGAGCATAAATTCTAGAAAACATTGTTGTTAGGAACTTTTAATTTTCATTATCATAAAGAAACATGGCTCTTGTAGTCATTGACGAATAACTTAAAATTCGACATCTCAGGACTAATGTTCCCTAAACAACTCCAGCCCTAAATTATAAGTTTCTATAAAACCAATCAAGATTCCATCAAAACAGGACGGACGAGGTAAATATATGAACATAAGGTCCATAGTAATAGCTTCCCCTTTAGCTGGCTAGACGCTAATGTGATCACTTAGCTTCATTAAGTAACTAACTTCAGGCACAGAAAATTTGACTGCAGTGGCAACAGGATCCAACAAAATTTGAAAAATATATTTTTGATGGTACAAATTAAACTCAACAGAGTTTATCTTATGAAGGTAACAAAAATCAAGAGGCCAATGGAAAAGGTCAATCAAAGAACACAATCTGATAAGTTAAAGGAAAAATACGATGATCTGGCATAATTTGTTGCCATGGTCCGCAATCCAAATAGCATAAGCAATGTAATTTCAAATTGAGCAATTCCAAGAGCAAGAACACGGATATAAGAATGCTAAAAGCACATGACAAGGATGCATACAACAAGAAAATCATAGACACACTGCAGAAAATCAGAATATTCACGTAGTATTTTGATGTTACTAATTTATATAGAGAAAAGGAAAGAAAAAATACATGGGCACACAAAAAACCAAGCCCACAAAAGGAGGGAGCCCTTAAATAAAAGAGCTCCAACCATACAAAATAGAACCTAAGTTGTCATTTTCAAACTAGAACCGAGCCCACAGTAATTTTCAATCAAATATTTAGTTATGAGAACTGGAAAGCGAAAGAGAAATTTAAAATAGAATTCTGAAAGATGCATATTTCAAAACAACACAATTCCTTGTAAAGGAAACCAAAACCAACTCAACATTTATCTCTAATTTAGTATCCTGTAAAACAAGTATGCTAAGAAAATTAAGATCCAGTACGACAAGATTAATATGGTCAAGAGCAGTTTGATGTTTCTAATTCTAACTCAAATTTTGATTATGTTTCCAATTTTTCAAGTGTATCCTCGAGAACAGTGTCATGTTCCAAAGCATCCAACAAGCATCTCTCTAAAGTGAGAGGCCAATAACTGTTGCAGCGGCCAGAGTAACCAATTCAGTTCTTACATGCATCTGCAGTTCTCAATCTAGTATCTACGCTCCATAATCCACCACGCTACATTAATAACTAAACCTATAAGCCATTATTACTTCCTATTCATATGCAATCACCAGAAAAGAATAAATATTATGACCGTGCTTCAAGATAGGATCCACCTGATATATATCATCATCTCGCCCAAAAGTTGAATGCTTCGTATCCCCAGAAATTTCCTGCAGATCGTCATTGCCTGACAAAACACTTTCGTTAATGTCCATAGTTTTCAACTATATCGAAGTCCGGAAAATGAACACACTTCTATTGGCTCCAGTCAGTAAGAAATGCAGGAATTGACAAAAAAAAAAAAAAAAAAAAAAAAAAAGGAAAGGAAAGGAAAAGAAACCAATGATAACATGAACCTACCAAGAGAAGATCCCGATCCTGCCGAGTCAAACGGAAGAGACGCTCCTATGTTCTTCATCTCATAACAGTCAGAACCAATCCATTCACTCTGTTCACACCTTTTCTTCTGAGAATCACTTTCAGACTCGTTATCGGACTCCAAGCATATCAATCCACTGATTCCTGAGGGTTCAATTCAAACAAAAAGGTGCCAATCTATTTCAGACTATTCTTAGCCAGCATCAACACAGTTTGATCAAAACTACTGCGCGGGAAAATTATTTAAGTCAACCGTCACGAGCAGCGGACCGAAACAATAATAAACTAGATAAACTCATAAAACTAATCACCTAAATAGGATAAATTCCACTAACCAGCAAACTTCTGGTCCGAATTCAAATCCCTAGCATGCAGGTTCAATCCCGCCTTCGTACATTTAACAATTGCGACGTCAGAACTCGGCTGCGGAGAAAGAGGCGTCTCCGGCACGAACGAGACCGCAGAGTTGTGATTGGATTTTTGTGGAGTCGGATCATCATCCAGCACAAGAACAGTGGATTTTATGCTGGGAAGGAGATCTGATTCAGTTCGACGTTTCTTGGAGGGGATGGGGATAGGTGTAGAGTAACGGTCCTCCTCGTCTGAGAGGACGATCGGCTGGGACATCGGAATGTGGAGGAGCAACCGAAGAGGAGGAGCGGCCCTAATGTTCATGCTTTCGGTCCCATTTCGGAGGAGGTGAGTTTGTATCCGAACGGAGCGCGGGATGAGGGAACTCAAGAAACGGGGCGTTTGGGTGGGAGCAGGTAAAACCGTAATAATGGGTTCTGGTTAACTATTTTCAATTGTTACATTACATTATCAACAATTAAAAAGAAAAAAAAGAAAGTTACATTGATCTACCTTAAGTAAATGTAAATTTAGTTTGTAATAAATTGGATTTGTTTTTTGATATTAGTTCTTCTTCTAGCTTTAAAGTAGTTGTTAAAATTTCTTGTATTATTTTGAATTTGTTTTGATAGAGGAGGTTGATGTATGTGGTTAATTTATTTAAATACGATTTCTAAAAAAAAAACTTATAGAAGATTAACCATTTGACAGAATTTTTTTCTGTAGATTTCTTAAAAAATATATAGAAATAAAACTAAGAAATATTAAGATATATTTTCCAATATAACAACAACAAAATTTTAAATTTATTACTAATAAAAAATCTATCAAATTTTCGTTTAATTACTTTTACCACATGTGAAAATAGTTTTAATTTTCTTTTTATACACAAAGATCACAAACTCTACCTAGCAACATCTTGGATAAAGAAAATTTTAGTATTGGAATTGTAAAATCTTATAGTAAAAATTGAACTTCAATAATAAAATTTTAATCCTAAAATTTATAGGATTGTTACGTATAATTTTAATAATGATATAATGGTAACAAATGGGAAATGCATTTTGTTTTTCCGTCGACGTCCATACCACTTTTTGGTCACCCCAACAATGAGTTTTGAGACAACCAAAATTCTAGCTTCATGACCACCGTTGTCGGCAACCCATAGTTTCTTAAATGGAATAAGTACTCATCAATTTCTCTCTTTCCTTATTCATGGAATGCAAAAATAATTAAGTGCAATCAATCCATACTCAAATAAAAATATTTATATGAAAACTAGTTTTTAACACGTGCGACGTCATATTTATGTTTTATTTTTATTTTATTGCATAACTTGATTTTTTCTTCACAACAATTTTTTTTTGTTAAGTATCTTCATTTTCAATTGATTAATTTTCTTCTCAATCGTTGTTTAAGATTAAACTCATAAACAGTTCTTAAAATGCTATATGATCACTAGACAATTCTACTTTACAACTGTTAGAAAAATAAATTGACTACACTACATTAGTTTACCATACTAAATTACATAAATTTTTAGAGAAGAGAGTTGATGAATTAATAAAAGGTACAAATTAAGAGAAGATGACAAACTAACTCAAAGTTTTTTTTTCTTCTTATATACGTACATATTTAGATATTCTTAAAAGATGTCAATTGATGAGATATTTTTTTTATAAGAAAACATTAACTTCATAAATCATATACTATCAATTAAGAATATATTTTTCTAGTTTCTATTGTTGTTTGTATTGGAATTCGGATATGCTTTCATTTTTATCAATCTTTGTGGATTTCTCGAATCAAAACCAACTTCTCGGTTTGATCAGCTTAGCCCTTAGGTGGGTAGATCGATTGAAAAGTTGACGACTAATGGAGATGTTCTAAAGTGCATATTTTATGTATAAATTGAAATTTCGATGAAATGTAAAAGATTTTCAAAAGATATGTTTTTAAAATAAACACATTCAGAAAATCATAAAAAACCAAAAAAGAAAAAAAATTAGAAAGAAAATGAACAACCCACAGAAACATGCAATAAAATTGAGATATTCCTTCTTGTTTGGAAGACTATCCAAATTGTGTGCAAATTGAGGTAGATAAAGAGTTTTTATAAGCATCCATATTTAAGAATTCATAAAGACTTATTCATTGTATTTTGTGAAAGAATTAATAATTATTTTCATTTAGAATATGAACTTTTTGACTTCCTTAGCTTGAAAGTGTTCCTTAGTTACAACTTTTGAAAAATTTTAAAGTCTTATTCATTGTATTTTGTGTCAGAATTAATAATTAAATAGATTATTAATTATTTTCATTCATAAGAGGAACTTTTTGACTTCCTTAACTATGAAAGTGTTCATTAGTTACAACTTTTAATTTTATTAAGTTATTAGAAGTTGGAAAGACTTTTGATTTTATTAAGCTATTAGTTATTCATAAGTTACCATTAACTTAATCAATTCATAAAATATCTTTTTTTTTTTCAATTAGCATAAAATGAGGAAAAGACAACGTTGCCATCTACCTAATTATAGAAGTACTTCTAAAAAAAGGTAAAAAATGGAAGAAAAAAATTTCTCCTCATCCAAGCTTTTATATATACTATATAGATAATTGTAAATAGAAAACTCCTAAAAATATTTATAAAATAAGTAAATTTCATATTATATTAATAAATACTATTGATACAGATAGATTTTATTATCAATATTCATTAATAGATTCACACTTTTGTTATATTTTATAAATATTTTAATTGTTATATTTGAAAATGTTTCATATTTTTATCTTTTAATTCTTGTTTTCTTGATAGTTGTTTTACTCTAAAAAAAGAATCTTAATCTAAATTTCTTGCACTTAAAATATGTTTTTAAAGACGTTAAATTGTATTTTTACATAATTAGTTTTTATTGTAAAACGCCGAGTTGATTGTAGATGCCGATAAATTCAAATTCATTATATTAAATTTGAATGTGGAATTGAGATATATAAACTACTTTTGGTTTGAAAAGGGCGGATCAAATAAAGTGAAGCATATACTTCTTTGTTTTTGTTTTTGTTTTTAATTGTTTTCAATGAAGTGAATATCCAATCTCAACTCTCTAAAGTGATATATACTTATTTTCTTTTTTTCAATTAAAGTTATTAGAATGTTTTAAATTTTTTATCTTTATTGCTACGAATAACTAAATCTAAGATCTCCTATACTATTCGAAAGACAAAGTACATATGTATAGAGATGTCCATGGGGCAGAGCTAGGATCTATATATATATATATATATATATATATATTCTTTTGGGGAGGAGTGAGATCAGGGTCAGAAAATGTATTCCTAGTCTCCTGCCTCGACGTTGAATTTTCAATAGGAAAAAGTATTCCCCACTTCCTCCGACATTCCTTGCTTCGTTCTGGGTGACCCTGCATGTTAAATGGACAATTTTACACGTGTAATTATTTATATGGTTATTTACGATGATGACCCTAGCTAGAGTTTAGAGACATGCAATATATAAACCGTCTAACCTAGTAACATCGTTTGTAGTAGAAAAATATTCTATCTAAATAATATTGCTCTCTCTCTCTCCATGAACGTAGCTAACACATTATTGGTAAATCACGTATATATGTGTATTGATTTCTCTTTACGTTTCTTTTTATTCTTTACTTGTTAATTTTGCAACGGTAGTTAGCACTTTAATTTCCAATCCATTTAGTACTTATTTATATTGACTAAAATTTTTCAAAAGGTTATTCTCATTAAAATACTTTTTGACAAAAACGGTTTAAAAATAAAAATACTTTTCTAAGTGTTTTTATATGCAAGTTTGTTTGATTTGTTATATACTAAAAATATTTTTATTATGTCAAAACACCAAAACGATTGTAAAATATAGTATGGACCAATAATTTAAGTTGGTCGAGGGGACAATATGACCTGCAGAGGGCGATGGTAGATATGACAACATAGTGGAAGTAAGGCAATAGGTTGATGACTTTTGAGGGCGTTTTGGAAATTTTAAAAATTATACAAATTATGAAGAAATTAGCCATTAGACATACAAAATCATGTTTCTAAATGTTGATTTTAAGCTTTTACCCTAAACCAACTTATTTCATAGTCTATTTTCTTTTCAAAAGCTATTTTGAGTGGTTGTCAAACCGTTCAACTTTTTTTCAAAATTAATTAAACGCATCAAAAGTTAAACCAAACACACCTTTAAACACTTGAATTAAATACTAAGAACAATAGAACTGATGTTCATCAAAATATAAATATATTCCATATAGCTTCACTAGTATATCACTCACTTTTGTATGAGAAAAGATTGGTCTCTCACCTTGTGGCCAACATTTCATTATGGCTTTCGTTAGTTGCAGGTACTATATATAAATAATTCGTTAAACAAACTATAGATAGCGTCGTGTCGATATAATGTGATCGAGAGTTTTGTAGGAAAGAATTTTCATTGATTTGGCTTTTGATATACAATGTTTAGTGGTATGCTATATGTATCACTTTGACCAATCCATTAAAAGTGAAGCTTAACCATCTTGACCATGCAAAGGAAAAGAAAATAGGAGGCGTGGGTTCGTTGGAGGCCAAATGGGTTGGGAATGAAATTAGTGAATGCCATTTTCGTCTTTCATTTCACCTTTGTAAATGGGGAAGTTATGATTTGCAACTCTCTTTTTTCCTTGCCTTTCAACATCACTGTATGTGAGGTATATCTTCAATTTGGATTTTAATTAGCCCATTTTCAGATTTGATTCTTTTTTTGTTCATATCTTTCAAGAAAAAAACTTAATTGATCGGTTGAAAAGTCTTTCCCATTTTGTAATTTTTGTCTTTTGAAACCTTAACATTTAGTCTTTGATGTTTACATGTATTTCGTGTCACTTGTATGTTTAGAGCATTTTGGAAAATGCAATAGAATAAGTGTGTTTTGGGTGGTGGAGTACTTTTTATCGTATAATGTCTCTAATAATTATATAAAAAAGTAGACGTCACTTTTTTTTTTCCTCCTTCCATTTTAACTCAACTAATATTAAAATGATAGAAAATTTTACACCGAAGATTATACATGTGTTCTTTTAAAAAAAAAAATCATTTTTAATCTATATGAAAAGGTAAAATTAGGGGCATTAACATTCTATTTTAGTCCATGTCTTTTTAAAATAGAAAAAATTGACCAATTATCTATTTACACTCCATAGAACAAAACTAGTAAAAGACAAAATCATTAACGGTTTTATTTTTTACCATTTTTCTCTATTTTATTTTATGTGTTTTTTAATTTCAATACAAAATTTTCCTTAAAAAATTGCATTGTTTAGGAAACATGAGTTAAAAAAGTGAAATTCTTACTTAAAAATTATTTTATTTTAGTATTTAATTCAAACTAATTTAATGGATAAAATATATTTAGTGGCTCATAAACCAAAATATATAGTTTCAAGCACTAATCATCACACAAATTTCTTTATTAATGGTTGTAAAGGTTAAATAACCATAATTTTGAACCAAAATTCAATTCAATTTAATCTCTTTGGAAAGATGTGTTATATTTTCATATCATCTCCATACCATATTTTAAACTACTCGCTCAATTATTTGATCTATATATCTTTTCTATTTTTTTAAGATTATTTATTTTTTAGAATAGAATATTTGAAAATATGCACACAAAATATCGTTCGTACGAAAGTGTTCAGCGACATGGTAATAACGAAATATCATTTTCAATGCCTTTTCCTTAAAAGAATTTGATGCAAAAGTGTGAGCATTTTGGAGACACCCATGCACATAGGAGTAGATGGCTATGAATGGCAAGATCAGCCCAAACATTCCCACTTGATAATATATAGTGAAATTGGATTATAGGAAAATTGATAGAACTTAGCCTAAGTTCATGGTTTCAAAATAATATATATATATAATATGTTTATCTTTCTCCACAGGCCTAAACCATGGTTTAAAACAATGATTCGAATACCCATGCGTTTGGCTAATTACTAATTAATACCCTCATTTTCTTCCTTCCAAATAGATAATATCCAATTTTAATTTTAACTAGAAAAAGTAAATTATTTCAAACTTAAAATCAGTATTGAATTTATTAGTCAGTTTCACTATTTTAGGTTAATTGTAGCTAATTAAGTTCCAATCAACTATTCTTTTTAGTACTAATTATCAGCTATTTTGAATTAGGTTAAATTACAAATACAATTGCCCAATAGTCTGCATCTATTTCTATAACATCATGAGAAATCATGTGAGATTTTTCAATGATTTTATTTTTAAAATAAAGTTATGTTAGTTAATTTTTTCAGCATACACTCGTGTTTTACTCTTAAAAAAAAAATAGATCAAATTAAAGCATACATGTCTTTGAGATTTGAAATCCACCCATGTTTAAATAAAATAATAAGTAAAAAATAAATATTAACTATTTAAATATTTTTTTAAACTATAGATTAATTCTACATTATATTAAGCTTTCAAATGATATTGGAGGTTAAGATGTGGTTTGTGTATAAAAAAATATTTTATAATTCAAAAACATTAAAAAAAATTAAAAGGTTAGTAAATAACTTTGTTTTTTTTTTAACCAATTAAGGCCAAAATGATCATTTAAACAAAAATTTGTTTAGATTCAATTAATTTTTATTTTGAATATTAGCAAACGGTATATTAAATGAAAATTGTCTCCTTTAATATTAGTTTTAATAAATATTAGTTTTAATAAACAGCAACAATATCGTAAATTATTTTCATATGATTTTTTATTTGAATCATAATTAACCTAAAAATCCATTTGAATGGCAATTTAAAATTGCTAGCATGTCATGTTCATTCATGTGAATGATTGAAAATTTATAATAAAATAGAAAACTATTTGCCATGTAATAATTAATATAATATTTATCAGAAATAAGTCTCAATCAACTAAATAAATCATAACCAAGTATATATGGATAAGGTGAGCACATAACTCACTAGTAACTATATAAGTGATATTTACTATGACTTTCAAGTCGTGTTTACAACTCCATATCTCAACATATTTTACTCATTAAAAAAACAATTTATTTAGTAAAAAATACACTGATTATTCAAGCATAATCAAATCAATTTAATGGATTTTAGTTATAATTTTGAAAAAAAACAAAATATTCAATATTTATAAATTAAATTTCGGTACATCGCATAAAATTCACGTACCTTCTATTTTTAAAGTGGTTAAGAACGTTCTTGATTACCTAAACTTTTATAGGCAGAGTGACACATCCAAAAAATTTATTGATTGAGTTTTTATAATTCATTAAAAATGTCCTTGTAAACAATGGAGCCTAAACCTTAGTTTTTACACCTGACTAGTTAATATATATAATTAAGAGTATAAAGTTAAGGGGCTCGAGCTCCTTGAACAACGTGTACTAAATCAGTTGGTCAAGGAGCGTGATTTTATTTAATGAAGATTACTTAGCTAGTTTTATTTTTAGGAGAAAAACTTATTTTCTAAACCTTGAGTCCAGAATGATTTATTAATTGTGATAGTTTCAATCATGTAACAATGTATAATAATTTACAAAATTAATAGAATAGTATAAAGTTAGGTTAAGTGGTATATCTATAAATTGGTCCACAACTTTGATGAGAGGAAAATAAGAGAGATTAAGCATGGCATCTAAAATCACATGCAATCGCCTTCTCCTCTTCTTGTTGTTTTTCTTGTGCTTCATTCCCCTTGCAACCCAAGGTAATGATCACAAATATGTTTTTTTTTTTTTTCTCTCTCTTTCATTTTGCATACAAAACCCTTTCAAAAATTCTCTATTTTCCCTTCTGGGGTCAATTAATTTCTTTTAATTTCCAAAGTTTGTTTTATCTTTTTAATTTTAATTGGTAATTAATTCTAAAATTAAGTCGCAATCCATATTTAATATTGCTTTCGTGTTAAAAGTAAATGATGACTATCGATTTTATATCAAAGCATGACGAGAAAGGAATTCAATTTTTATATAATATATGGTTCAATTGTATATGATTTGAATAAGAACATAGTTGTTTGAAGTGGATAATTTGAGGGATTTAAAAGAAAAACGATATAATAGGTATTTATAAGTTAGTTAATAATGTTTTTGCATTTATAGATTATTGAAATTGCATTTATAAACTACCATTGAAATAATTGGCTCATTAATTTTGATTAAGATGATATGATATTATTGTTAATTTGTCTTCTTAATTACTTAACAAGAAGATGTGATTTTTTAATCCCATAAAAAAAATTAATGGTCAAAGTCAGTCTTATTTTGAAATAATGTTAAGAGGCTAATCAACTAATCAATTTATATATTTGCTTAAATTAGAGGTAACCAATACGACATTCATTATCATCTCGTTGATATAATTCAACCCTCCACCTCTGGTCGAACTAAAAATTGAAAAAGAACCAACAATGTTAGGGTTAGAGCACACGGTCTTTACATATCAACCTAATTACTTCATTAATTTAATTTGTTTCTATTAAATATATATACTCAATCTACTTTTTCATTGATTCATCTCTTATCGTTTATAATAAGTTTTTTTAAATACTTGCAACAAATTTCTACCCAACACACTCGAAATTAAAATAATAATAATCATCATAATATCTGGATACATTTTAGAATCTCAAATATTCGAACTTGATGTAATCTCAAGCCTAGAACAATAACTTAGGTTATTAATTTCTAATGTTTTTTTTCACGATTTTGCAGGTCGAAATCTACCTAAAATGAGTTATACAAACGTCAGAAGTGAAGAGAGAGATGAAGAGTTAAGTCCTACAAATGATGATCCAGTATATCACCTTGATTACTCTCCACCCAAAAAGAACCGCCCGGTTCATAACTAGAACGACGACAACCAACCAATCAACTTGTTATATATAACATATATATATATTTCTCTTTTTTTCTCTCTTTTATGGAAATTTTTAGTTCATATTTGAATGGGAGTGTACCTATTTTATTAGGAAAATTGTTAAAAATAGAAAAATCTTAATCTTGAAACTATTTACAAATATAGCAAAAAAAACTTAATAGACTATAAGGATCAGTTTGATGTATTTTATTATATTTCATAAATAATTTCAATATTTTACTATTTACAAAAGTGTCACTTTTTATTACCCATATATCACCTTAAGTAATAATCTATTCACTTCTAAATTTGTTTTTAATGTTTAAAAAATATATCAGATTAAGCATACGAGTTAATATAATTTAACATTAAATGTATATTTAAGTATTCTATTAGACTGTTACATTTTTTTTTTTTTTTTCAGATTTTGTTAGATAAGATGTTGAGAATATTTTAGAGACATATAAAAATGTGTTGTTATAAAATTTAAGAAAAAACACTATATTCAATATTAATTAGAAAACAGATAATATTGGACAGAGCATGAATTCACAATCTTTTACTTTAGTACCATTTTAAAATCATCTAAGTTTTTAAATTGATTGTATACGTCAAATTTAATATTACAGAGTAAATGACGATCGATATATGTAGGTATAAGCTTATAACCTCTTAATTAAATCATCAATCAAACACATAGAAAACTATATACATGGAAAACTAACAAAAAGAACATGTGATCTCATTAAGCTGTCAAAAAAAACTAAGCAGTTTTCCACATGATTTTGTAAAACGTTTACTATGTAGTAATTTTTTCACTGATCGTCCCACACACACTCAGAGCAACAACCTTTACCCCTTTGCTATGGCTCACACCTACATAAGTAAATGATCAAACTCCCCACGCAATTGACTGCATTTCATATATACCTCAGAGTTGCCCTTCATAATCCCACAAAACCCACCCCACCACCCCCAGCCAATTACCAGCGTTGCAAAATACGAAGACGAGTACTTATACTAAGAAAGATTGATTACATGGCGACGTACACTTCTCTGATGTTAATGCTAAATAAACAAAATAAAAAATGACTGGCATGAGGTTTTTTAAAATATGAACATGACAATCTACCATCCTTACGTTGAAGATGCATAATCTGTTAATATATGAGACAACATTGTTTTAAAATGTTTTATGTGTATTTATGCACAATCTTAGAAATATTGGTGTAAAACCATCTAGACTAGGAAAATAGAATGGTGTTTCAAAGGCAACAGGTTGCCAAACATGTGGAGGCAGTTTGTGATTCCATAGTCAAATACATTTTTTAGGTATATCTCTTCAGGTAAAGATAAAAGGGGTGTTTTTTCTTAACATTTTCCACCTATCACTTCTTTTTTTCTCTTTTGAAAATGAATACAGATGTCACATGAACTTCAGAATCCAACTTAGATGGACTAGGGTGGTTGATTTGTGATAACTTGGAACGTGCTTGCATAGTTAGTCTTAAGTTTACTCCTTGTTGTCAGGGAGTGAAGCTCTTTGAAGCTTGACAATATGTTTTAGGCTTAGAGCATTATATTTATGCATTGTAAATATTGGTTAAGTCATTTCTAAAGTCTCATTCTTTATATAGAAAGGTCAAAGTTTCTCATCTTGGGAGTTGCCATTTATAACTATATTTGTCATAGTTTGAATACTCTTTGCTTCTGGTGTTGTACTTAAAGCTTTGGAGTCTCGCGTGTCTTCAATTTTCTATTTTCACTTTATCGTAAATGATTTTCCTTACCTATGTCTAGTGATGTTTAACTTTTTCCTTTTTTTTTTTTGTTTGGACTTTTGTCACTTTACCAGATTACTCAAAATATAAATATATGATGTATGTATCTGTATATGTATAGTTTGATGTACAATTACCTCAAACTTAGGAATATATATTTGGTATAGAGATGGCCCAACACTGTTATGAAAGCGTATAAAGATGAGGCTACCACTGGTCCTGTTCTGTGGGGGAAAAAAACCATTATGGCCCAGTAGTGTTAGGCACATATGTATACCGTATACATAAAGAGGCACTTAACGCTATTAACTAAAGGATATCATCTAAGTGCATTTCAATGGTACTTAAAAAGAAAGAAAGAAAGAAAGAAAAAAGGGTTAAATTATATACGTTTTCATAGTTTAAAAGGCACCCCTTTATATATTTTTAGTATAGCCTATATTTTTCTTAAAAAAAGAAACCCAAAAAAACTATGAGACACCATGTTTACTTTTTTTTTTTTTGTCCAAAAATTAAAAAAAAAAACAATTAACATCCTTAATTTTGAGTCATAAGAATTAAAAATTTAAACTTAATCCAATTCAATCCCTAAATTCTTAAGGGTGCTTGCTATAGTTGTGTATTTGGATTGCAACCTATTGTAGTATTGCAGTTTCACAGGAGATAGTAAATTCGATAACAAAAGAAGTAGACACCAAAAGAATTTTTTTATAGAAAGATGTAGGTTATACTAAAAACGTCTACAATTCAAAAATGGAGTAAGCGAGTTTAATTGCTGGAACTTTTGTTTGGTCTTTCCTAATCGATTCAACATTGATTCAATACTTGTTTTGGGGTTAGAAGAAGAAACAACAATTTAACGAACATAAATTAAAGGCTCCAAATCACCTTCTCTTATATTGGCAACCGGAACCTGAAACTTAATTTTCATTTTGTTCTTCTGCTAGTTTTCTTCAATCTTGACGATGGCGAATCTAGAGTTGACAAGAACCATCATGTGGCTGCCACCGTTCTTGGGGCAAAGATGTGGATGCCAACCTAGGATCGACAAAACTCAGTTTCGTCTCTTACTCCACTCTTCGTTCGATTCATCATCTTTGGGCTCTGATTACAATGTTTGAGCTCAATTATTCGGTTACACCATTCCACATTTGATTTTCAAGGACAGTCAATCATGGCTGGCCCTCCCCAATTCTTTTGTACTAATTTATTTGTTGCCCCCACCTACCCCCCCTGACGGCTTACCTATCTCCTCTTCACCATCCTTCTCATTCCCTTCTTTCAATTTCTCTCTACCGGGATCTTAATCACATTCTCGAACGCTGCCCAATTGCTAGATTTCTGACGCACGCCAAAGAAAAATGGAGTTTGGGGTAAATTCTGAACTGAATCTACCACACCCATGTTTTATTTCCTGCTCTTTTATTAGTTTTGGTTTCCTTTTTTGGCTTGTATGCTGAGAAAATTGGGTTGTAATGAAATGAAACTTTGGGCTTTTACCATCTTGTTGGGATCTTTAGGTCCTGAAATGAAAGCTGCTTGAAATTTACTTGATTCGATGTCTTGGTTCTTGATTAACTGAATTTTGAATGCTTGACTATTGCACGAAGGATTAGAATGCCAGCCTGAATGGAGTTTATTTAAGCTTTTGTGTGAAATTATGTGGCATTGCTGTTTAAATGCGTGCAAACTTACTCTTACAACTTCAACTTTGTGTTTAAAATTTTTTTCTCTATGGTTTGCTTTTCAGCCGGCATTTTCTGGCTTAGGCATCAGAACTGAAGGGACTAGCAGGAATTCAACACTTATTTGTGTACCAATAATGTCAGAATCAATTGACAAGATGATTGTTGACGTTAAGAAAGCTGGAGAGAATGGTGCTGACATTGTGGAGATAAGATTGGACGCATTGAAGATTTTCAATCCCCATGAAGATCTTAAACTTCTCATTAAGGAGTCCCCTCTACCCACCTTATTCACTTACAGGTATCTTGCTGGTATTTTCCCCCCACAGCATTGTGTGCCCTTGTCCGATGCAGACATTATATCACATTGTCATTCATTGCTAGATTGGGCCACGTGGGTCTACTAGGTCAATTTTGCATTGTTATTTCATGTTGGTCATGGTCAATACTCCTTTTCCCTACTTATATTTCAAATTTTGGCACTAGATGGATCTTACACGTTAATTGATTTATTGTATAGCTGTGTAGTTAGTCACTGTGATGTCTTTTGTTAATTTTTTATAGCATCTTCTGGGCTTAAAACCTTAGTGTCAACTGGTTGTATAGGTATCAAATCACCTACTGCCCCTAAGTATAAAACTTCAAATCTTAGGCTGTTATGTTTTTTAATTCAGAATTTAATAAAAAGAAAAGACTTCAGTTCTTGTTCTTCTTCTCCAAGACTTCATCATCAATTGGCATTTGCCTTTCTGACAAATTCGAATGTAAGTAATGGTTCATGGATATGCATTTGATTGATAAACTTCAAATCTCCTTTCTATGCTGGTTGATGTTCAAAATCTTTCCTCTTTTGCATATGGCACTGAATTGCATCCTCCATGTTAGCTGATAGTTGCCTTTACTTCCTTTATTCTAATGAAGGGCATTGAGTAGGCTTGTTTAATCAAGGTTAAACTACTATTATGGTCCATTTACTCTGGGACTTATTCCATTTTAGTTCGTGTCCTTTCAAATGTCACCTTTAGTTCCAATACTTTCAATCAATCAGAAAATTGGTCCCTGTTGTAAGTTTATGGTTAACTTTTTTTTTAAAACTTTAGTCTCTATTAGTCTCTTCCCTATAAACTTTAGAAGGATATTGACATTGTGTGTTTTTATTGAATGAAATTTTTATTTTTAGAGTAATTGTAATAGGTAGCAATTGTATGGATAATAATTAAGTGTATAGTAACATTTTTTAAAATTTATAAATATTAGCAAATTCTTCTATCCCTGCAAGTCTATCGCAAGTTCGTAAATTTGCACATATCGCTGATAGACTTTGCTATATGTGCAAATTTATTTTAAAATGTTGTCATATATTCTAATATTTTGATTCTAATTGTTATATTTGCAATTGTCCCGTATTTTTTTTACCAAATTTTATAAAAACGAACTTTAAACTAAAAATAAGAGCCACTTTTAAGATATATTGAAAGTACATTGACTAAATTTGAATATTTGGAAATGTAGAGACTAAATTGATATTTTAAGCTTAATTAATTTATACAATGCAAATAATTTCATCAATCTAGCTTTTCCACAAATTTCATTCCAAACTATGTTTTTGTGTGATTTTAATATAAGTTAACCTTACTTCATATTATATAAATCTCCCAGACCAATTTGGGAGGGTGGTCAGTATGATGGTGACGAAAACCAACGACAGGATGTTCTTCGATTAGCCATGAAATTGGGAGCAGACTATATTGATGTTGAGCTTCAGGTAGTTCATGATGTATATATCAGAGAAAACATTTCCAAATATTGAATATTAACATCAAGATGATATGTGAAGTTCGTAAATTCCATTCATTTAAAGAAACACACCATGTCTAAAATTCTGAAAGAGAGATAGAAATTACATTCAGCCGTAGATCAGGATGGTATGGTGTCATAAAACACATTTAGCTATTAATACAATTTTTCATCATGTTTCAACAAAATTGTAAGGCTCTAGATGCTTTATCTACATGTTTTGAATCCTAAAATAAAAGGTCTCCAAGATATAGACCTAGTTTCCACAATACTTGGATGATAATACAAAATATTCACCTCAACTTTTAGCAGGATTTGATTCACCAAATTTTGATTATTCTTCCACTATCTCTTTCTATAGGTGGCTCGGGAGTTCATTGACTCTATACAGCAAGAGAAGCCAAACAATTTTAGAGTCATTGTTTCCAATCACAATTATAAGAAGACCCCATCTTTAGAGGATTTAGGGAGTCTTGTTGCAGAAATCCAAGCAACTGGAGCTGACATTGTGAAGATTGCAACGACTGCATTGGATATCACTGATGTTGCTCGCATGTTTCAAGTACTTGTCTATTCACAAGTAAGTAGCACAATTCAACCATACTCTTGATAATCCATGGATGTCAGACCTTTCTGGGCGATATCCCTAGCCTGATTCTGCGCAAAAAATATGCAGAATCATATTGCATAGAGAGGAAGTCATCTATAGTAAACTTGATTATAATCAGATTCAAGTTCTATTTCAGTTCTTGAAGATTAGATTTGTTATTTTGTTGTTTTCTGATTTAGTACCATTAACTGTCATCGGTGTGATTTTGATGTATTGATTGAAATATCTACTCAGCAAAAAAGTAACATCTCGTGAAATTTTGAGTTTTGAAGTTCTTTCTTTCCTTTAAATTAGTTTTGATTTCTCTTACTAAACCCTGCAGGTTCCAATAATTGGACTGGTTATGAAGGATAGAGGATTCATTTGTCGACTACTTTGCCCCAAATATGGTGGTTATCTTACTTTTGGTACCCTTGAGGAGGGAATAGTTTCAGCTCCTGGTCAACCGACAATCAAAGATCTATTAAATCTATACAACTTCAGACAGATAGGGCCTGACACTAAGGTCTTTGGCATTATTGGAAACCGTGTAGGTGACAGCAAATTACCTGCATTGTACAATGAGCTTTTCAAGTTAGTTGGTCTCGACGCCATTTATGTTCCCTTATTGGTGGACGATCCTACCAAGTTTTTAGATACTTATTCATCAAGTGATATTGGCGGATTCAGGTTTCAACTTCAACTCGCTTTCAAATACTTGTGTATTTATTAAATACAAATATCACTTTATTGCATATCTCTTTACATCTCATATCTCTCAAATACTGCAAATGTATATCATGTTGAATAAGTGATTGCTTAGTCTATGAAATGTCTTCAACATATATATTGCTGACATTTTATTTTAACCTTCTATTTTTTTCTTTTAAATCTCAGTGTTACAATCCCACACAAGGAAGCAGTATTCAAATATTGCGATGAGGTTGATTCAGTTGCAAAGGTAAACTATTGACTATTTCTTTTATCATTCTCTAACAGTTTGACCATCTTCAGTTGGGTGGTTAATACACTGATTATTTCCCCCTTCCTTTTGGGTTAAACTTTGAAGTAACACGCATGGCCGGTTTCTCCCTAACAACAACAACAATCTTTATTATTTATATATTAAAAAAAAAAAGGTCATGACCGGTGAAAGAGTTTTAAACTTTTGCAGGCAACTGGAGCTGTTAACTTTGTTCTTAGAAGACAATCTGATGGAAAATTATGTGGCTATAACACAGATTGTTATGGTGCTATTTCAGCCATTGAAGACGGATTACTCGGTTTGTGTGACTTCTCTGTATGCACATTTTCCTTCTGTTTTTTCATACATATAATTATCAGCCATACCCAACTGTTGTATTGCAGGCTTGCATAACGACAGCTTCACAGTCAGTTCACGCTTAGCTGGTAAGCTCGTTGTTGTCATTGGTGCTGGTGGAGTTGGCAAAGCTGTTGCTTATGGTGCAAAACAGAAGGGAGCCAGGATTGTAATTGCTAACCGCTCGTTTGGTAAGAATTTGAGGTTTTAAAAATAAATAAATAAATAAATAAAATCTCTATCTTGTGAAACTAGTTTCGTGAATGAAAAAGTTACAATGATAGCTGTTACTAAGTATAGTCAATAACTTTTGTTACCGCGCTGTCTTTAATCGTTATCTACTAGGAAATGGTAATGTCAACCATAAAAAACATAAAACTTGGGATGAGAGTACTCCCTTTTAGTTTCATCAGCATAACTTTAACACACCCTTCCATTTTCTTGTAATTGTTGCAAGAATATCCTGCATTGAGTTGAGTAATTCTTTTCTTACCCTTCAGATTTTCTTGCCCTGATTACTTTCTTTATATACCAGCTTTTTAGCATTTTTCTGTTACCCACCCCTTATTTAGGTAAATCAATAACTCTATTTTAAAGGAATGGGTTTTTTTTTTTTTTTGTCAAACAAAAGAGCAAAAGCAAAGCTCAAAAACAAACCATCATAAAAAAGGCCTCTTTCGTTGAAGAAGATAGCCGAATAACAAGTAAGACCTGTTAGAAATACTCAAACAGTAGGCGTTTAATGGAATCCAGTCATAATCCAACCCTCCTCAAGATCTATATGACTAATTCTATTCTATTAATGTAGCAAGTTCCTCATTTTTTTAATATGACACTTTTCTTTCATATGCATGAAGATCGGGCTAGAGAACTTGCAGACCGTGTTGGGGGACAGTCTGTGTCTCTTGCTGACTTAGAAAATTTTCACCCGGAGGATGGCATGATTCTTGTCAACGCTACGCCGATTGGAATGCAGCCCAAAGTTGATGAAACTCCCATTCCAAAGGTTTTTCATTTTATCCATTTGTTATATTGAATAAAACTGCCCTACGATATCTGGAATGGACCCAATCAAGATATACTGCTCACACATGCAAGTGCCTAGCATTTGGTGGTGTATTTGAAAGAGTAGTTAACCAATGAGAAAAAATCATATGCATGGATATCTTGTTGGTCACAAAATTCGATCTGGCAAATTGAGATTAAGTTGAACTAAATTCCATTAGGGCCTTACATGCTCTTAACAATTTACACATTCTCATACTTCAATACCTGTTGTAAATATCAAAGGGAAAAGAACTAAGTGACTGTGTTTTGCAGCATGCTCTAAAACGCTACTCCCTGGTTTTCGATGCTGTTTACACACCAAGAATGAGTAGACTCTTGCGGGAAGCTGAGGAGTCTGGAGCAGCTATTGTTCCTGGGTTGGAGATGTTCACCAGGCAAGCATATGAACAATATGAAGGGTTCACCGGCCTGCCTGGTAAGAAAGTCAGAGTAACCTATTAGTTTTAATATCTAAATGCATATCCTTTCAAGTGTTTTGCTCCTTTTATACTTCATCTGAACTTTCTGCTTTCTTGTTAATGACAGCACCCAAGGAACGTATTAGGAAATTTTTGGCAGATAATTAATGAAGTGGTTCTTGTTCTAATTATTCTCAACTGGCAGTTTTCCCCCAATTCACCATATTCAGTAAGACTTTTGTGATCGTATTGCAACGGATCTAATTCAAAGAGCCTGAAATGACTTTTCAAGTGCTTAGAAGAATAATGAGATTAAGATTATACTGTAGTCGATCATTTCCGTCGAACCATTTCATGTAGAATAGGGTGGAATAATACTGATTCTACTGTATCACTAGTATTTTTATGTCAAACCCCCTTCAATTCCAACTCTTTCATCTTGAATCCTTGAGACAAACGAGTTGAACCTGTACGGGACTTCCCTTTTGAATCTTAGATAAACTGTTGCAACTATATATTGAATTGCCTAATTGCCCATTGTACTATCAACTTGTCCTGAGAACTAATGATAATACGTTCGAATGCTATAGTCACAATTATCAACTTGAATCTTGTCCTTTTGCTTTTTGGTTTATCACAATATAGTCACAATTATCTTCTTTAGAAAATCATACTGATTAGTGTAACGATGGTTCTATCATATATATATATATATATATGATTTAAAACTCAATAAAATTTAGTCTCCATTCCTTTCAGTTTGTTTTATTTTTATTAACTATTGAACTCTAATAAAGTCTTAGGGCCACATTTTTCATGAATAGGGTCTCTCTTCTAATCCAAATGAGTTTTTTAGATGGTCATGAAGATTTCTATTCTGTATTTTGCTTCAACAGTTGCAGGTAAAGATGATGTAAACTTTCATAAGGTTGCTGCTGTTTTGAACAAAACAAAATTGATTTTCTAGGGTAGTTTTCAAGGTCACAATTCTTATCAACCATTGATTCTTCTCAAAATATACCATTTTAGTTCCAAAATTTTTATAAAAACAATGAAAAAAGAAAAAAGTCCCTAATTCTTAAAGGTCATCGTATTAACTTTTTATCATTTTAAATTAGAAATATATAATTTTCAAGATCACCTCCTAACTTATTTTTGTAATTCAAAATTTCATATAATCGTATACAAATAATAAAGATAAATAATTTGAGAAACCTATTCGTTGATTGATTTAGATTTCTAAAAAAATTGTGAAGTAAAATTTGATTTAGATTTCATAATGTCCTATTCGTTGATTGTAAATATAAAAAGGGATTCTACACAAATTTGGTGAATACATCTAAGTTTTGATTGGTCCATACCACCATTAATACTATCAGTTAGATGAATTTGATTTGATCCTACGTTATGGTAGAAATCATACGAACAAAGAACAACAATATCAATCCCATCTGCAGCTTCATTCTAGCAAGGATACCAATCCAATTAAGAAAAATTAGGATTCCATAGGAACGGGCAACTTCAATGCTGCAAAAGCCCAAAAATTCAGCAAGATTATATGAGAATTCAATCATTTTAAATTCAAAGAAAAAACTGAAGAAAAAAGAAACGAAACGTTTTTCTGGTGGTTGTTCTTTCGATAATGTTTTTCGAGAAATAAGCCTTAGGAATTAAGCATATGACACTGAATTCCAAACAACAGAAAACATGGTGAATGTGAATGTATAAAGGAATCAATGAATGACAATAGCATTTGATTTATCAAATTGGGTTTTATTTTTCATAAGTTGATAAGAAACTCAGACATCCAAGGAAGGAAAAAAAAGCAGCAATAGCTCTCAAGCCTGGCGAAGGCGAAAGCTCTCAGGCGGCCACTGCGAATGTTCCGAGAAACAAGCCTTAAGGATATCATCATTGTTAAGAGTTGTCCAAAGGGTAAAAGTCATACAAATCAAGCAAGTAAAATTGAATAATGAAAGTGAAGATTTTCCATCCAGCAATGATCAGCAAGACATAAAAGAAAGAGCTGACAAAGTGAAAAGGATGGACATGAATATATGGGACTTTGTTCATCCCTAAAGCACTCAAAACACTACTAAAGAGACAAGACGCAAAGTCCCAACTAATGAATTTCAGGGGAAATTTCAGAACCCAAATCCAAAATTCATAGAAAACAGAAAATTCCATATCCAGTCATTTAGATTAAATAGAGAAAAACCAAAATGCATATAGTTCGTTAGAGTCTCAGACATCCAGGGAAGGATAAAAACAGCAGAAGCTCTCAAGCCCGGCGAAGGCGAAAGCTCTCAGGCGGCCACTGCGAATGTTTTGAGAAACAAGCCTTATAAATTTATCCTCACCGACCCATTACCGCATTGTCTACAGCACCAAGAGAGATGAATCAAGAGCCCATAATATCTCAGAAACAAATGAAACGAAATCAAGAATAATCACGCAAGGAATAGTAACATTTCTGAAACAAACAAATACAATAAAAAGAAGAATCAGATGTAAAAGAACGACGGCCAAGAGATTGTGAGTACTGAAGCAAAAGAGGAAGGAAGGGAGTGAGGATGGATTTATAGTGTAAATTAGGGTTTTAAGAGATGAATTTTATTTGCTCCCTAATCCCTCATTTTCCCATTATTTCAAGCCCACCCTAAAACTTATTCGTGATTTATTTTCATTTTTATCGTTTCAAAAACTGAAAGTTAAAAGGAAGAATCCGAACTTTTTTAAATAATTTTTAGAAACAAAAATTTTAATTAGTTTTAAATGAAACTGAGATCTCCTCTTGCTTTCTTCAATTCACAACAAAATTTTTAATTTTCAATTTGAAGTTTTAAATTTTGAATTGAAACCTAACATGTCTTTTAATACAATAAAAAAATAATTTGTTTTTTTTTTCTTTTAAATTTTTTATTTTCTACGTCAATTTTCGAATCACAAACTAAATAAAATCTAATTTTTAAAATTTCCTTCCTCGTTGAGACAAGCGAGTTGAACTTGTACGGGACTTCCCGTTTGATCTTAAATTTCCTTCCTCGTTGAATGTTTTGTTTTTACCATTCTTCAAAAATATCTCACCATCAACGATGATTCTATCAATGTTTACTTCATCATTCATATTATTGGCATCTATATATAGCTTAATCTAAACATTCAGTTTATGTATATAAGAGTTAAATTAAGATTCAAATAATGTTTGTGGTGTTGGATGATTCACTGCTGAAATTACGTGTTAAAATAGGATTTGTTTGTTTGTAGAAATGAAAGTTTGTATGGAAGTCATATATGGTATGGAAAGCAAGTAAAGTACAAAATAAATGTGATTAATACAAACAAAAACCCACTTGACGGATCCAAACAGAAAATGACTTTTCATTATGTTCTCTCCATTCTACTTTCTTACACAAACCCTATCTTTTGATTTTTCTATGTCATCTAATTGTCTTTGACCATTTTACTTGAAAGGTCGGTTTTACTTTCTAACTAAGTTATATTTTAGATCATATCTGTTTTTTTTTTTTTTTTTTTTTTTTTTTTTTTTTTTTTTTTTTTTTTTGTAGATATTGAATTTAGTTTTCAAAATATTAGTATATTATTAACCTTTTTAAAGATTTTTTTTATCATCTATGACGCTTTTACTATAGACTTTAAAAAAGGTTGGTTGTATAAATGACGTTTTAGTCAAAATAATATATATATATATATATATATATATTTAGCACTAAGTATAAAATAGTTGTATATCTATCGTAGAAAAAATTAGTTAAAAAGCTTAAAAAAAACTCACGCTAACACAAAAACTGACAATGGCTATCAATTACTATCAATGAATGTCACTGTAAGTTGTTGTTAGTGATAGCTTTCTATTTGAGAAATATGTTATCAATTACTATTACTTATAAGTGTTGTTAACAATGATGGAAACATGTGCACTAAAACATAAATTTAAAATTGTAAATAAAATTTACAAATTGAGTGGTCAATATTTGTTATATGTTTGTAAACATTTTAAAGATATGCTGTATTTTTTAGATTGTTTTTCTTATTATGCTATTTGCTATCATTTTTCTTTTGAAAATATGTTCACATTTTTTATTGAAATTTTTTCATAAATATAAAAAACTAGCCAAATATTTACGGTTCGTCTAACAAAATGAAAAAGTACATTGACCAATTTTTAAAAAAGTTTCAAGTTTGTCATTCTTTATCATCGTCTTTCTTCTCTTTTCTACTACGACTTTTTTTCTTTTTCCTACTATACGAATTTTTTATTACTTCAAATATAAAAGATCGTGAAAAAATTCATTGAAATATTGGATTGACAGAGGTAAATGCATACAAAAAATAGTCAAATCTAAATGATCGTTCCTTAAATATATTATGCACGTTTCCAAATATATTCAGGCTTAATGCCAATTAATCGCGGACATTGTTGGTATTTTTCATTGTGGGCCTATGAATTTTTTCGTTTTGAAATTGTTATATATGGTGTAAATATTTTACAGCTTTGTTATATTTTTCAAAAGACCATAACTCACTATCTCTAGTTATTTGTGGAAACGACCAAAAGGTTTATGATTCAAAACTCTTTTTCCCTATCATATGAATCAAAGATGATTTAAACATAAAACAATTGGTCATGATGCTTTAGAGTTTAAATTTGTATATAGATATGCGTTTAAGTTATTACTTCGTACAAATATGATAATTTGATACTAGAGATGCTTTCTTATAAAATAAATGCAAATACTATTTAAGTCAATTTGGTAACTTTTTTAGCTTATGATTCAACATTTTATTGTAAAATTGGTCATAAATTTTGTATCAGCTTACATATTAACTAACTTAAGTCAATTGGTCATAAAAATTACATATAGTATTTCATTTTATACTCAACACTTTTTAATTATAGTTGCTAAATTTATTATGATCAATCTTATTTATACTAAATTTATTGTTTTTATGCAAAAAAAAATGTATTGTTGACATAAACATGCACACTAAAATAGGTAAATATTCAGTATCGTAAATAATAAAAATAATAAAAATTAGAATATTGAAGCCTGAAAACAGTTAAAGATATTCAATTCAAAATTGTGAATTACATTACATTACATTACAAACTCCTTATTCAACTCAGGAAACATCTCCTACAAAATGAATTGTTTTCAAAATTAATTAAAGAGTATTATTAACTCTAATAAAAGTAGAATGTTGAAAAGGCTAATGTTTCTCATATCGAAAGAAAATGATCAAATACAAAATTAAAACCAAACGATTAAATCCCATTAAGAAAAGAAAAAAGAAAAAAACCTGAATTTTCCACACCCTAAAAAAGGAAGAGGAAAAAAGTCTAAACCTCAACTCTACTAATTCAATTACCCAACTCGACCGGAAATCCCAAAACAAATAACGTATTCATCCCGACGAGGCAGCATGATTGAAAAATTCAGACCAACCCGCAGTCGAATAATGTTCATTGTCGCCGGCGGTGTTCCGACGACCGGGGAATGACAAAGGTGGGGAAGAAAGAGAAACCACCGGCGAAGAAGAAGATGATGACGAAGAAAATTGAGGATTAGACAGTCCGGCGGAAGAAGAATAAAATGGGGAAGCCATTGACGATGAAGACGAGAAGCAACTTTCACTGTACGTGTCGATTGGCGTCTGTAACTGACCGTCGGAGAAGTTGAGGAAGTTTGCTGGCGAAGCATCGGAAGAGCTCTGCAGGTTAAAAGTTGGCCGATAACTAACAATCGGTTCGGAATGTGTCGGAATAGCCAAAAGGGTGTTTGCAGGACTCGAATTGGTAAAATGGATCGTTGGAGATTCGGTGGTCGGGAGCTGCCGGAGACGGACATTTTCCGGGAAGTTGAGCTTGGCTTTACTGCCTCGGAACCGGAGAGCGGCTTCGTCGTAAGCCCGTGCGGCGGATTCCGCCGTGTCAAAAGTACCTAACCAAACTCTCGCCGCCTTGTACGGGTCTCGTATCTCGGCTGCCCATTTCCCCCATGGCCTCTGCCGTACGCCCCTGTATTTTCTTCTCGTCGGAGGCTCCTCCGCCGTGGTTGTAATCTCTCCGCCGTATTCATAAACGGAATTTTCCACCGTCACCGACCCTGTTTGTGGCCTTATAATTACTACATTGCTTGAATCTCCTGCAAAACAATGCCAATTTGTTCATCAACAACGGACAATCCTCTGTTTTCTTTTTCTGACAGAAACGAAAGAAATTAAAAATCCTCTGTTTTTCATTCTTGAAATTAAAAGGATCCCAATTGTCAATGGATGGATTATCGCCAAATTTCATTTTCTGTATAATTCAAATTATAATTACTAATTAAGCAGGATAGAAACAATATTTTTCAATCAAATTCATTGTTTTCATAAACAAATCAATTAGCATTTCATATAAGCTGAACATCAATTACCTGAAATAACAGAGGATGGTGACCAAGCTGAAACAGAGCCACCGTCTTCCAGCGCCAATGTTCGGCCTCTCTTATAACCACCGCCACCGTGAAGAGCGGAAGGTTCGGCGGGAGCAGAAACAGAGGAAGAAGTCCATGTGGAATCATAACAAGCATCTCTGTCCGGCGTGTCGCCGGCGACGACGTGGGTGAGAGCGGAAACCATAGCTGAAATCTCCATCTCTCTGCTGAAATTCAAAAACATTTCTGAAGCTTTGTTGTCCTCTGGATCTGCCATGCAATTTATTTCATCAAAAGCTTCAACCTCAGATTGTGTTTTTTTTTTTTAATGGAAATTTGAAATGGGTTTTTCTTTTTCTTTTAATTCTTCTGGAGAGGAAGATTATATATATAAATAATTTAGAAAGGATGTATTGTGATTTTAATTTTCAAAGGCGTTTACATTGGAATGAACGCGCCGCCATTGAATCAAGTCGGTTATTTTGAGTTTAGAATTCTTCTTGTTGAAGTATTCCTAATGGATTTTGTAAACAAAAAAAAAAAAAAAAAAGAATTTGATTTTAAGCTTATATTTCATTTCTCTTCCTTCTTCTTCCTTCTTTTTTTTATTTAGAGAATCATCTTTTACTTAATTGATGAAAAAACAATCCTATAAAATATAAAGTAGTATATAATTCATTTACACCCGTCTAATTATTATATTAAATTTAAATTAGTTGTAAGAAGTAAAAATGTAAAAAGAAAACACATTTTGAGTCTAAATAAACAATTTTGTTTGTGAAATTAACAGTTATAATAAGATAAGAAT
Source organism: Cucumis hystrix (assembly GCA_025688845.1). NCBI lineage: Eukaryota > Viridiplantae > Streptophyta > Magnoliopsida > Cucurbitales > Cucurbitaceae > Cucumis > Cucumis hystrix. Next base: position 6,809,081 of record CM046884.1, read on the forward strand.
GAAATATAGAAAGAAGGTATTATGTTATAAACTTGAATGAAATGAACAATACTAATTTGAATTGAATTGAATTGTTGATATTATAAAAGAGAGTAGAAGTATGAAAGCAGTTTGAATGAATAAATGAAGAATTAGAAAAGGGAAAGAAAAGGTGGAGTTGGAAGCGAAGTCAAAGCAAAGGGAATAGAAAGAAATGTGAAAGTGGATAATGTGGTTCCCCACGGGATACACTCGCAATGCCGACTTGGATTCTCTTTTCTTTTCCTTTTCTTAATCATATCTTCCTTCCTATACAATTTTTCCATTCTTCTTAATCCTTTTTTTAAAAGAAAACAAATTGTACCTTTTTAAACAATATTTATTTATTATTATATATATACCCACTCTACATGACATTTACCTAAAAGTAGTTAGAATAGATAAAAGAAAATAAGAAAAATGGTAAAAAAAATAAAATATTTCACACAATATTTACACTTCATACAAATCAAGTATAAAAATAGAAAAATTGGTGAATTATTTACGATATAGAGCAAAATTTTAATCCAAACTCAAAATAGATAATCAAAATTCTAACTCAAGTCCAAAATATTTTTTTTTCTATAGGAGGTAAATACTTTATATTTTCTTCTATTTATGTAAATTTTCTTATAATGAATTTTGTCTTATACTAGTTTTGTATTATCGAGTGTAAATAATTTATAAAACTTTTCTATTTTTAAAAAATTTCCGAACGATTATTTATTTTCTTTAGAAAATAATCTTAAAGGAAAATTAAAAAAAAAAAGAGAGAGAGAGAGAGAGAGAAACAATACATTTTTTTTAGAATAATTGGAGTAACAATTCATTCATGTATGTATATATATATATATTAAACTATCAAGAAATATACATATTTATAGGTTATTTATAGTTTTATGATTTAATTATTACGGTAAATTATCTATAATTAGTCTCTTTTTAAAATTGAATATCAATTTTTAATATTTAATCATTTAAACTTTGTAGTTCATAAGCATATCATGTCCAAAATTAGTTCAAAAGGATGGATCTACCTAAGTTTATTAATCTTAACACCAATTTTTGCGTTAGGGAGTAAATAGTTTTGAATTTTGAAATACAATGACTATATTGTTACAAATGAAATTTGTTAAAAATCTCAATACAAAAAAATTAAGAAGACTCAAACTTTTTTATAAGATAAATGACATCCTCTTATTGTCGTTTGATTTTGAAATAAAATCACATACTATCAATTATGATATCAAATCACGAAGTTTGAAAACTAAAATCATAATTAACAATATTAACTTGTTAAATTTATACCATTTATGATGTTAGAACTTATAAAAGAAATTCATCGAACTAAACTAAACTAAAATCGAAGCTTGAAATACTATTTTTAAATTGAGAATATCCAGAGAGAAATCAATTACAAAATATAGATTAATTTACGTAAATTTTTTATATTAGTTAAAGTTTATTTTGATCGATTTTAATAAAAAAGAAAATATTAATTGGAAGATTTATTATGAATTTTTTTTCATGGGCATTAACAATTAAGAAAAGAAAAGAAAAGAAAAGAAAAGAAAAGAAAGAATGATTGGTTAGGAGGGCACCGACCAAAGAATGAAAGAGAGTGACTCACCTGATGTTTGACTTTTAGTCAAACACTTCCATCCTTTTTTTATTTTCTCCATTTTCTAAACGTGATTTTAATTCAATTTACGTCTTTTATTTATTAACTTTTGCTTCTTTTTATATCCATCTTATGTAGTCATTAATTCAATTTTGAAATGATTGTCTAAGATTGACACCCTTCTCAATTTTACAGCTCTAATGGATGTAGTTCAAATCTTACTTTCAAATTCAAGTATACTCTTACTTTTAAATGTGTGCATTAACATATTGATGGGTAGATATATTTAGCCTTTCTATGTTATTAACAATAGTCATTTTCTTCAAAATAATAATATTTATGTGTCTTCTATAAGACTGTCAAATTATATTTTCACTTTGCTTCTTTTCTTAAATGGAAATTGTTGTAATTAATTTCTAACTAACAACAAAGATTACTTCGTAAAAGTTCTAAAAAAATTATTAAAACTTAAAAACTAAATTTAGAAATGTGAAAGAACATAAACTAATTTGTATTTGAGTCCGCCAATCCAACCACTTCACATAAAACTAACTCTTTAACTAATTCAACTAAAAATAACAATAAATTACAATTGTATTTAAATTTAAACTTTAGACAGTAGTAGAAAGAATTCAAATAAATTAAGTACCCATTCATCTTCAAAATTTAAAGTTTTAAACTTTACGTCTATTGGTTAATATGTTTTTAAAAAGTTTCTAAACTACCAATTTTATGCTTAATAGATATAAAAAAAAGTTCTGACTGGGAAGGAGATAGAAAAGTGCAAGATAGGCTTTCGAGGTATTCATATGCTTTACTTGGAGGGGAAGGGGAAGCTATCCAGCTATCCCAAATGAATAGGACGAGAGTGCATTCATCTGACTCCCGATGGAATTGTGAGAATTTCTTAGACATAAAATATATGAAAAGGATTTCTCATTCAAGCACGTAGCGGTCTTACGAGAAAAAAGATCTTTTTTATCGAGCGATCGAAAGTAGTTCCCTTCTGAGAGATCGGATCGGAGATCAGATAGGTACCTCCGAAAAAAGGCCCTTCCCCCCACGGGCTTCCCTCGGCTCTAGTTCACCACCCCCGTAGGTAAACAAGCAAGGAAAAACTTGAAAAGTTCTTTCCGTAAAGCTTGTTGCTTCCTAAAGGGTATGGAGCCACCGTCGCTTTCGATCAGCATGCCCGAAATTAGCGAGGAAATCTCCACTAATTCAAGGTGTAGTCCCGAACGCCGTTATTCTTTGCACCTCCTCTTCTACTTCATTCTTTGACTCAAGGAAATACTCTATCATTCTTTTTCTTCTTACTCATGCGAAGTGGGAGTCTTCCAGTCAAGCCTCCTTCTAAGCGCTCCGTGGGTGAGGAGGTTGTGTCCAAATTCCTGAATCATATCTTTTCTTCTTCATAAGGATATTTCCCTTCTTAATAGTCTTCTTCGTTCAGGCTTCGCTTCGCGCGAGCATATTCCCTTTCTGAAAATGGGAGGAAAAGTAGAAATATGAGACGAGGTTCAAAGATCCATGAAAAATCAAGCTCCAGATGAGTTTCAACTAGTAAATCGAGTACAAAAAGGTTGAGGTTCATCCTCTATGGCGATAAGTCACTAAATTGTGCATTCTCACTAAGACCTTCCTACTGAATAAGGCGAAAGCTAGTCGATTGGCATGGCTTTCTCTTTCCGATGATTTTTTTCATTTGTCCCCTAAATCAAAGAGGATAAAAGGAGAGTTGCGGCTCAAGAAAGAAAAGAACAACTTCTCCTGCAACGGACCCAACTTCAGAAGAATAGTTCGTTGCTCTTGGTCCTGAAACCTTTGGTCTCTCCTTCATTCCTCAGCCTTTGGCCCTTATTCATTGATTCTTTAACGGGCTTTATTTATGGATGTTCTTGGATGAGCACTGAATATCTGATCGAGACTACTACCACCTCACATGAGGCAATTCTTCAAGAACTGAAACCCCATCTAAATCTAGATCTAAAATAAAGCGGAAATCTTCTTTTCACCTTGCTGATCGGGGTGAGTGGAGATGGAGAGACTTATGCCTCCTTTATTTACAATCTCTTTCGGGCAGACTTTCTTTTTCTTTTCCCGTAGAAGTCAAATCTCTTTTTTTACATAAAATCCGAGTAAGCCGAGGAGGGAGGCAAAGGTCTTCCTCCATGACTTCGGAAACAGAAAAACAAAAGAAAGGGCCAAAAGTTACTAAATTTCATATTCTCATATTACTGATGATGTAAGGAAGGCACGTACCTCCTATATGAGTGACAGATTCATGATCAGTCTTAACGGCTGCAAGCTTCGTCTGTAACATGGATAGAATCTTGTATTCTCTCTTTCTCTTTATCAAGCTCTTCTTCTTTCTTTACGAAGGAGAGGTTAGAATATGCGAGAAAGAGTCAGAAAGGCTCACATTGCGATGATGATAGACTTTCTTTTTCGCAATATTCTTTGCGCCTTCCACTACTACTTTTCAAGGTCAGCCGCCGAGAGTTCCCAGGACTGAATAAGAATAAAGCGCTACTTTCTATTTCTAAGAGTCTCGCTACAAAGTCCCACTGACCTATCTATAGATATCTGATGATATGGTCCCCGCGGCTTAGCACCTCTTTTGAGTCTGAAACTTGACATTCCTCTCTCAAACCAGTCTAATCTTTCTCAATCTTCTTTCTCTCAAATTCTCTGAGCCTCCAAATCGAAATATTCTTTGGGAGAAGCTCATCCGGAACTCAAGCTAGAAAGGCCTCATTTCCTTTCCTTCCCCTTATTCATTTCCTTCTTATTTCATCCAAGGGAGACTTCTCCTATTTTTCATCTTTCTGCGGTGTGCTCTGTTTACTATTCTTTCGAACTCTCTTCTCTTTACCACGCCATAGTTCAGCGAAGCGTGAGCGGGCGCGGAGAAGGAAAGGCCAAAGACTCAGACCTTTGTTGACTTTGAAAACCGAAGGATGAATTCAATTTTCGAGAGAGAAAGAATATTTATGAGAAAGAGTCTTCTTCTTCACTTATGTCCGTAGGAGCCCCATAAATCAGAGTGAGTACCTATGATGGTGACCACATCCGCTGGCATGTGATGTTTGGACATAGAATCGAGTCCTTGTGAATGGGCAGAGCCAGGTGCTTTGAAAAAGTCACATTTAGAAGCAAAAAAGACGGGAAATTGCAACGCAATATTCTTTGCGCCTAGGACAGGGAAAAGAAATGCACTTCTAATACTTGTTCAACTTTTGGAAGACCCTGCGTTATATCACCATATCGTGATTTTTCATATATAAATGTAACTAAAGTATCTCCTTCGTAAAGGATTTCGCCATAATGGCGATGAACAGTTGCTCCTGAAGTGGCCAAATAAGGCTTAGCTGATCTTATTACTAGAGAATCAACTTGAACCAGTCCGAAAGATTCATCTGTAGGACTATCCATTAGAAGGAGGACTATCCGTAATTAACCGAAGTAGGACCTTCCGAAATTAACCGAAGGAGGACTTTCCGTAATTAACCGAACTTTGCGCCTTCTGACTTGTTTATCCATATTAAATTAAGGTAACGAACAAGAAAAGAAAAAGGAAAATCATAAGCCCACTACGCTGTAGAAAGAAGGTTATGAAATAACTCGACTGTAAGGAGAGGGGAGAAGCGGAGCGACTAAAATGAAACTAGTGGGGACTTGTCTTCTTCTTAGTAGCTTTGTTTGGCTTGATCTTGAAAGTCTAAGCTTTAGTGGATAGTCGGACCGACATTCAAAGGCTAACTTTCAGTCGCTTCTCAAATTCTTTGAGCGTCTCATTGATAAGGACATGTAGGCGAAGGACTTGTTTATTCTACGAAAATGTGAATATGGTAGATTTCATCACTGAACTAAGAAGGACCTTTCTTCTTTCTTATCAATAGCAAAGTGAGAATGAACTCATTAACGAGAATTCAAGAAGCTAAAAATGAATCTGCTAGATTGAAGATTAATCTGCTAGATTGAAGACGGAGTGAAATACATGATTTTGCAAGGGCTCGACGATAAGGAGAGCTGAAAAGAATATAGTAGCAAGAAATCATGAAAAAGAAGATTGAGAGTTTACAAATTAGCAGAATGAACTCATTAACGAGAATGAAAGAATAATTCACTCATTAACGAGAATGAAAGAAGACCATATAATTGCGTTTTTATGCCAAAATAGCGATTTATGCCACTTTGCTTATATAACGATAATTGAGTGAAAAACAAGGCATTTGACTTTCAAAGTTGCGTTCCGTATAGGCCCATTTCTGACTCAAAGAGAGATTTCCCTAGGAAAACAATTTCAGATAATCGAAACAAATACACAAAGGGCAGAACGGGTAGAAGAAGCAAGAAGAGAAAAGGTGAGAACCAAGAACACATTCCACGAGGGTGGTCGGAAGTGGCTTGAAGTAGAAAGATCCGTTCTTCAATCGGTTTCGGAATCATAAGTAGTAATGCCGAGTCATCTTTCTGAAGTAGCTGTGCAGCAGTGGCTTAGTTTCGAGAATCCTTATTCACTCGTCGGCTAAAAGCCTAACTTCAAACGGGGATCAACTCCGCAACTCAGTACAAAGATTTCTTGCTCAATGACATTGATAGAACCGTAGGTGCAATGAAAGTCTCTCTCAATCTCATTTAGTTCCACCCGTGCAATGAAATAGGGGCTCCATATCCTAAGAACAAGGTAGATTCAATATTCTCAAATAATAACTTCTATCGGAGGGCTCAAGACGAGAAAAGGATTATCGAAAGAGAAGCTCGACTGAGATGGAGGCGCAAAGTGTTCACACTTTTCTTCTCATCTCACTTTGGGATATCGTTTTCACAAAGGCATTAGGAAAGAGATAAGGCTTAAAGATATGAACTGATGAAGTAATGAAAGAGGAAGTCATTGCTAGTAGTAACGACTTGTCACGAAAGGTATCGCAATATTCATAGATTATGCTGAAGGAGGGTCCGGAGAGCAGGGTGGTCGGAAGTGGCTTGAAGTAGAAAGATTCGTCCTTCAATCGGTTTCGGGATCAGAAGTAGTAATCCCGAGTCATCTTTCTTACCAGGACAGATCAGATGGCATCTCTTCAAGGCGCAATTCAATATGCGAAGGAGAGCTGATCAGAATATAAAGAATATAATAAAGAAAGAATGAAAAAGAATATTTCGAGTTTACAAATTAGACGCAAAGTTCGGTTAATTACGAAAAGTCCTCCTTCTAATGGATAGTCCTACAGATGAATCTTCCGGACTGCAGACTCCGGACTACAGATTCATCTTCCGGCAAATCAATATCCTTGTCTTATGGCACCTGAATATCTCAATGAAAGAGAAATGAAAATGAGAAAATAGGTAGCGAAATGAGTTTGGAGAATCGTGAGAGATTCCATCTTTTCTCATGAGAGAGATTCTTTCATCCTTTTATGAGTGCATTAACGAGATTCACCAACTTCTGAAAGGACTGCTACTTTAGCTCTTGAAACTAAAGCAAAGCCACAGATGACTCATACTCATCTTCGCAAAGAATATTGCGAGGCGAAGGACTTGTTTCAGTTCCAGGCAATATTCTTTGCTCCTAACGCCACTCTCAACAAAATCCCTGAGGTGAAGATTGATTGAGCTAAACTAATAAAGAAAAGAGCCAAAAAGAAAGGTCCAGGCGCAAAGAAAAGAAGCTCATTAACGAGAATTCAAGAATAATTCTGCCCCAAACTTAATCAAACTATTGATAGGAAGGTCACCTTCTGAACATATTAATTCATGAGTCCTCCGGTTGCAATATTCTTTGCACCTTCGGTTCAATTATTTTGGAGGCGGAGTTTCACTAAGGCATATACCCCCTCGGAGCAGTGGGGAACTTTATAGGCGTCTTAGCATCAAAAGAAGAAGCTCGACAGAGTTTATGAGGAAGACTAAGTCAAAGCATCTTCAGACAAGACTTTTAGCGGAATCATGACGGATATTATTGGAATCAGACTCAAGAGGAGCTTTCCATAGATCTTTGGCTTCTTTGTGCACGATTTCTTCAAAAATCCGTATTTAATCCTACTCGTTCTCATTCATTCTACAATCTCAATCTAATTGCTTATAAATCAACTACAAGACCAACTCCTCGAGATCTCTTCGAGCAGAAAGAAATGACTTCCATGAGCTCAAATATATTCATTCATATGAAATTCAGTATAAGCTGAAGACACATAAGGGCCCTAACCATATTTCGGCTCGTGATCAATCCATCTCTACCGATAGAAAAGAAATAGGCACTTCTAAGTCAGGTTAATATGGATAAGTCCTTCGGACTGAAATAGCGTCCAAAAAATAGGCGAAAAACTTGGAGAAAATTCTGAGCTCTTTGCGCCTTCGTAATATTCTTTGCACCTACTTCGATCATTCTTTGAGCCTCCTACGGGTCTCATTGATAAGGACATCTTTGCGAGGACTATCCATATTCACGTTAGGAGCTTTGAATATTGTGAGACCGCGGAAGGACGAGTCTTATTTTGAAAAAGAAGGCAACTGCGCAGGCACAAATCAATATTCTTTGAACCTCTGCTCTCCACTATGAACTGGTATTCATTCAAGACTGCCGAGCAGTTGCCTACGCGCCGCGCCCGAAGCTTGTTGACGTGACTCGTGGACGTTTTCATCTCAAAATACCTGGAAGAGGCGCAATGAAATATGCGATTGAGATTTTGATGCCCCCTTTTCCGTCTTCTTAGAAGGCTGATTATTGCATCAGTCAACGTCATTTAATCCCATTAGAAAATATATCAGGTATTCGAACTCCACAAATTTTGAAATAGACTGTGAGCCGCCGCAAATACATTTGCCGCAGGTGCATCCCGGACGATTTAGTCAGTATTTATATTTAAATAAGAGATTGCATCCTAGGCTTTCTATGGAATATTCAGGACTGATAAAGCAATTATCTTAATATCTGAGACTTTCTTTTGCAGAGAAGATCAGTGCTTACCCACTGGAAGAGAAGAAGAGCTTGATAAACTGATTAATATCTGAGACTTTCTTTCTCACATTCGCACCCTTAAATATTATTAGATCATTACGAAAGTACTTATATCTTTTCGATATTTGAATTTTAGGTCTACTAAAATCATAAAATTTTTGTTTTGTATCAAGTAAACCTGTAAATTTAAAAAACAACTAAAAGCTCAAGAATTAAATTTGTAATTCAACTTAAATGACATTTAAAAAAATAAAAATCGAACAAAAATTAAGCTCAATTTTCCTATTTTTAAAAATTGGATATACAAACAACTTCTATCCACATGCATCAAAGCATGCACACTATATAATATAAACATATATGCTATCGTATAAGAAAATCCTCAACAAGAAAATGATATATCAAATGGAGATGTGAGCGATGACACATTATATTATAAATTAATTGAGTTCTAATGAAAGTGATTGGAGGAGAAAGAGTTAAAATCACTTTAGTTTAAACCCTTCTTTAATAGCTTTCCCATTTGACAAATAATAGGCTTTCGATTAGGTCGTATAAATCTCTTCATCTTCTAATGTATTGATAAAAGTTTTTCGTTTTCATATTTTTTTATGATGTATTGATTGACGTATTACAAATAAGTACATATGAAAGTGATATATATAGGGATGCAGTTAATAATCAAAAGTTGAGTAATCAAATCTAACCAAATTGATATAATATTTTGTGCGGTTTTCAATAAGATTTATCTTACCTTTTTTAGAATTTTGTTTTTTATAGTTTAGTTCAACTTTTTAAAAAAGAATCATTGAAACCCAAATCAAATTGAGACTTTATATGTATTAATAATTAAAACATGCATGCATGGATGATGAATAATTACGTAATCTTCTTAAACAACAAATTAATTAGAGTTGTATTATAAGTTGCTAATTTTGACCACATTTTCATTTTCATTTTTTCTATAAACCTAACAAATTTGTGAGCAATTTATATAAAATTGAATTCGTCTGCCAAATTAAAAATCTATCTCTTTGTTTTGTTTTCTTTTTGTTTTATTATTTATTGGACATCGATTTAGCTTTCTTTTTCATAAAACTAATAATTTATTATTGAAAGTCAAGAAAATCGAACAAATAATTAGTCTCATCGATATATATACTATTTTCTTTTGAAGTTAGAAGAACCCAAACTGATAATAAATACTAAAATTCCATCAACTTTTCCCTTCATTCATTCATTTTTCTCGGTTCAACTTCGGAGACTCCCATTCAACATCTACTTCTTGTGTAATTAAAGCCTCCTTGTGAGAAGCTTTTTCAACTTCTTCAAAAAGTACTTATATATTTCTCTACCATTGGACATTTTTTATCCATCCATTTGCATCTTTAGTAACAAAAAGAAAAAAATCCAATAGTTTTCTAATAATCTAGGGTATGTATATTCGTAAGTTAAATTATAATTTTAGTTTCTACATTTTTGAGTAAATCTAAAATAGATTTTGGAAAAAAAAACTAAATAACGATCTATTAAATAAGTTAAATATTAAAAAGTATGGAACAAATTTAAATTTTACATTTTAGAAGACATTGAACTTTCAAGTTTAAATTTTATTAAACATTTGTACTAAAGATAAGATTGAAAGTTTGAGAACTAAATTGAACACAAAGCCTCAACTGTTCAACTCTAAACTCATACATTAGTCTATAATTTTTCTAGTCAAGCCTATATATGTCTTTTATTTCATATTAAATTGGCATTGTTGATTAAATAAATACATCCTCTTTTTATTTTTATTATTATAATTATCATCATTATTTTGGGACAACTGCTATTGGTGCCATAAGACTATATGATTTGAGATATTTTTGACAATTTCTTTTAAGAAACTAAAATAAAATTGAACAAGTCTTTATTATTTTATTAAGCTAAGTAAAATATTTTTTTTTCTTTAGTTTTAAAAAATTAATATTGTTTGGAGAGGATTAAAGGGAAATAAATTTATATATTCTACTTCTAGAATTGGAAGGGAGACTAGAAGAAATCAACTTTGGAAGGCCACATGCATGCTACCCGTACGGTCGTACACTCTAAATATCACTAAATTTGCTTCATTTTTTCCTTTTTAGGATACTCCATTTGGATGCAAACTATCATATTCAATACCATTCCACAAAACTTGTCAAAACATATAAATCATATATATATATATATAAAAAAAGGGGTGAAACTTAATTAATTTTATTTCTTTTTAAATTAATTTTTAGACATGGATGTCATTTTACAATAAAAATGGATATTTAATGAAAATGGATGTTTAAAGTATAAATTTTGAAACTTAAAGAGACTCAAGTGAGACAAAAATTAATTTTCAATGGTTAGATTATAATATTTTGAAATGTAAGAATCAAATAGATAGTAGATTATTTTGTCCTAAAAATATTCTTTAGAGAAATAAGAAATACAAATATTTGACCTCTTGGTCGATAGTTCGTACTTTGTGTTAACTGAATTATAAGTAGATTTTTCCAAGCAAGAGGCCGTCCAAATTAGGAATCAAACAAACCAAACCAAAGGAAGAAGATTCAGCATTGTCAATCAAGTGGAACTCTTAAAATAAATCTGGATTTTTGATTTGTCAGTGTGGTACATAATGTACTTTGACCTTAGAATTATGTGAGTAAGATAGGTTAGACTTCAAATTTAAGTGTTGATATGTTTGGTTGATGTACTTCAAAGTTTATTGAAACTTAAAACTTCAATAAGACTTGCAAATAAAAAATCCCAACAATTTGGTTTCCTTTGAACAAAACCAAAATCAGTCCAATTTGGTTCAATCCCAAAAGTATCACTATTAAGTGATCAAATTAATTGATTCAGCCGATTTGATATAAAACTGATCTAATAGAACCAAATTATTACTTTTAAGGGAGTGTTTGGCCCGCCGACTTCATAAGTTTGTGTTAAATAACTCAAGTTCACTAATTTCAATAATGTTCACTATATAGAAATTTGTGTATTAATCGAGGAACATAATTTTTACAACTCTAACTTCAAACATAGACTTCTTAACTCCAATGTATTAACTCTTGAGTTTATAACTCAATTCACTTTATAACTCAATTCAGCATCCCAAAACCAGGGAAAAAAATCTATACAGAATTTACATTAATCTATGGTCAATAATTTACTGTAAAGAATTCTCCAAATACTATGCTCTTCGTAGCTTATTAGCCAGATGATGAGAGATCAGAAGTGTGTTCATGGATCAACTTCCCTGTAGCAGGATTAATCTGAACAGTAAACACAAAAGTTTTCTTAGAAGAGGTCACCACTGAACTATCCTCAAACATGCATGGTGTGCTTATAAGTTCTAACAAATGAACAAGTTTACCTCATTGGAAAATCTGAAGTGTTGATGACTGGAAAATATGGGATTCCTCTTCATCACTGGAAAATCTGAAGCGTTAATCTCACTGACTACGATTGGAGTGAAACAAAGTTTACCCCATGAAAAAGTTTTATTGTCTTGATTAAAGTGATTTGGTTAAGATGATGTGATTGAAGGAAAGGCTTGCAGAATACCCGACTTCAATTCGAGCAATTGAGTTCTGAGACCACTGATTTGGGATCCCAATCCAACGTCTGAAAATCTGTGAAATTTAGGAAGAAAGAGGAAGCATTTGCTGATTTGCTTGAAACAAAAACAATCCCCGAGACCATACTGGGTGATCCTAGTACTGCAGCCAAAAGAATTTTTGAAGACTTGTAATCCGCCTCCCTATGGCTGCCCTTAAGCAATTAAACGGAGCATATTACCAACTGCATAAGATTTTCCTGTCCCGATTGAATCGATAAGGTCCAAGTTTTCATCTTCTCAGCCTTTACCAATCCATTTCTGTAAAAGCTGAAAACATTTCCAATCTGTCTTAAAGAATGCGGTACAAACAAGCATTTTCCCCAAGACATTCTTCCAAGGTATGACCAATGGGTATGCGTTCGTTGACATCAGGAAGCTTGAGGGTCGTACAATCACCCAACCATGGAAGTAGAGAATCAAACAGATGAGTATTCTTACTAGCAGTTACCAAAAATCTTTACATGAGCAGACTCCGCCATCAAAATGATGAAAGCGATGGGCATCCCTCACTATAATCGAGCGGTTTGAAATCTTCGATACATATTTTATCCAATTATGACAATCATTACAGACACGAAGATTCTTCATTACTCGTATGGGAATATTATTACCCAAGCTCAGTAGTCCAAAAGCAATTGCTAATTTCTCACTGTGAACATGCGTCATTGGATCCTTCTGGCCTTGCTCTGACTCATTCAAAAGACTGAAACTATCTTGCCCATATCCAATTTCAGATGTTCGTCTATTTAAATGCCCCATATACTCGTAAATCTGATTCGTCAGTGGATGGAGCCTATCCCCAGCATAGAATGCATGAACTGCATTCTTAACTTCAATCCAACTACGACCAGGCTCTTTCTTTACTCCCCGATCTTTCATCAATTTCCTCGACCAATCCCTGTGAATCCATTGTCTAGAAACAGCATATATATTTGATATTAGCACATAGGTCGCTGAGTCTTCAGGTTCCAATTCTAGGAGATGATGTGCAGCACGCTCTCCTATTTCAATATTCTTGTGGATAACACAAGCACTTAAAAGCGTTCTCCATATCATCGCATCTGCAGGGATAGGCATCTCTTTTATGTATTCCATTGCACGGTCCAACTGACCAGCCCGACCAAGGAGATCCACTACACACACATAATGTTCAGATTTAGGAACCAAATCATGTATTTTAAACATGGATTCGAAATAATCAAGCCCTTCTTTTACAAGACCGATATGGCTGCATGCCGACAAAACTCCTACAAAAGTAACATGATTTGGCATGATTCCGCATACCTTCATCTCTTCAAAAAGACGAAGTGCTTCCATACCGCATCCATGCTGGGAATAGCCAGTAATCATGGCATTCCAAGAAATCACATTTTTTTCTGACATATCATTGAATTCTCTCCAGGCATCACTTATGCTACCAGATTTTGCATACAATGAAATTAAGGAATTAGAAACTTCCCTTTCAGAATCGTATCCGGTTTTCAAAACCATGGAATGGATTTGCTGCCCTTGCTTTATATTTGCAAGACTGGCTGCAGCACTAATTGCAGATCCATATGTGAACATATTAACTTCTGCTTCGGTCTTTAACATTCGAACAAATACCTGCAATGCTTCTTCAAAATACCCACTCTGCGCCAATCCTGAAACCAACGAATTCCAAGAAATATTATTTTTATCACCAATTTTCTCAAATGCTAAATAGGCTTCCTGAATTCTACCGCATCTGGCATATAGACTAATTAGAGCGTTGTTGATTGAAAGATCGGCTCCAAATCCAGACACATATGACTGGGCATGAATTTGTTGGCCTTGACGGAGTGCCCGGATACCTGCGCATGCACTAATGGCACTGGCAAATCCAATATTGTCGGATTGAATTCCTCGATATTGCATTTCTTCAAAAAGTTGAAGTGCTTCAGAAAACATATCATGTTGCACATAACCAGCAATCATAGCTGTCCAGGAGACAACATCGTCCTCTGGCAGCCGTCTCAGGATTCTAAGAGCAAGCGCTAATTGTCCATATTTAGCATACATATCTATAAGCACACTACAAACATAGACATTCAACTGAAACCCAGTCTTGATAACATGGGTATGGATTTGCTCTCCTAAATACAGGGCTCCCAAAGAAGTACAAGTTCTCAAGATACTTGGGTAGGTGAACTGATTGGGTATCATGCCCTGAATTTGCATCTGCCTAAATATTTCAAATGAATCACTAAGATTATCCAATTGCCCATAAGCAACTAGCATCACATTCCACAACACTGTGTTTTCTGTCTCTGTAGTAAGAAAAAATTTATGGGCCGTCTCTACATCAGCGCACTTTGAATAAAGATCAAGTAGAGAACCTTCAAGAATAATGTCTGCAGACATTCCAGCTTTTATCGCATGTGAGTGTAATTGCATTCCCTTGTGAAGAGCCCCGACTGACGCACAAGCACTCAACAGACTAGCAACCGTAATACAGTCTGGTTTCAAACAATCTCGTTGCATTTTAGAAAACAACTCCAGTGCCCTGTCACTAAATCCTTGCTGAACTAGGCCTGATATTAGTGAATTATATGAAACCCCATCCCTAGAATTCATTGTGCTGAATATCCGCTCGGCAGAAATCAATTTCCTAGAACGGGAGTACAATGCCACAAGACCATTACATACATATGTTTCCGAATGAAATCCCCACTTAATAACTAGACAGTGAAGCTGCTCTCCCAATTCAAATAATTGTATCTTGGTTGAAGCACTTAACACACTTGACAGTACATAAGGAGTAGGAAAGATTTCTGATGCATGCATGTCACAGAAAAGGAGAATGGCCTCTTCTTCAAGTCCATTTTGAGACAAACCTGAGATCATAGCTACCCAAGTAACAATATCCTTCATATATATGCAATTGAATACTTTTTTAGCTGACTCGATGTACCCATTCTTCGAATACAAATCAATCAAAAGATTAGCAACAAGTGGACTACTATCAAAACCATAATAGATTGTCCTAGAATGTACCTGTTTTACATAGTTGAACGCAATGTCGCCACCAACACAAGCCTTTAAAACCCCAGCAAAAGTGTATCCATTGGGAGTAATTCCTTCTGCTAACATTCTTCGGAAGAGACCAAACACCTGGAAATTCAACTTCTGCGCAACAAAGACATGAATCATTTTATTCCAAGAGAATACACTTCTGTTGGAATTTTCATCAAACACCTTCACTGCCCCATGTTGATCCCCATGTCGAAAATAATTATCAACTAGACTATCGATTAGTAACGGTTCTCCATCAAAACCCGATTTCGAAATCCTGGAGTGGAGACTCGTAGTTTCAAACAATGACCCAGAAGTCAAGCACCCTTCTAATAACCAAAGATAGGTTTGATAGTTGGCACGGATTCCACGCTCTTCCATGAAATTCATTAACTGAATCCTCTTTGATTTACCTTGTTCCATATGGAGTGTAGTCTGATCAAATGAATGAGAATTTGTCGCACCAACACCACTGACTCGAACTACATTATTGGTTTTATCAATCCAATCAATACACTGCGCCATGAGTTCCAAATATCGTAAATGAAACAGAATAAGCAAAATATCTTACTTCTTGTAGAAAAGAAACATAATCGGCAGCAACAAAGAGAGAGTGAGAGTGAGAACTTACTTTCGTTGTTGTGAAGGATGGTCGAAAATTAGAGGTGGGTTTAATCCAAACTCTTGCTGCGGCCATAGATGAAGCTATTGTAAAAGGGTATTGATGAGCACCATCTCGTTAGACAGAAAGAGGAAGAAGAATGAAGTAACTATACCCGCCTGCGAGGCAGAGGGAGAAACTGAAACTACTGGATAACATATTTCATGGAAATGGCGGGGAGGGATGATGGGGAGATAAGAGGAAGAAAACTAACTGCAGAGGCGTGCCGGCGACCAACAATGGCAGCCGTGGCAGCGTGTGGCCGCCGTAGGGAGTAGAAAGAAACTTACGGTTGGTGGTGGTGATGTGCGGCTGCCACGACAAATATATAGGGACAAAAGGGTGGAGGATGATGTTAGTTATAAAGGAGAAATGTGTGTTTAGAAAAAAACTACTTTTAAATTGTAAGTTGTAAATTGTTGTAGAATGATTTTTAAATATAGCCAAATAAATGAAAATCTTTATAAAATATAACCGTCTAGCAGATAATCAATATAACTAATCAACAAAAGAGTACTTTTAAGATGGTTAGTAGTGTATTATGATCAATTCAAAGTAGTCTTTTTCTAATGTAATTCGATTGTGTATTTTAGAACCTGTAAAAACCTAAACTTGTTACCCGATATTAACATCTAACTTAGATTGAAAAAAAAAGTGTTAGTAGATATATATACTTACGTTAATCATACATCAAAATAAATGCTACTAACATGTTAAACTAACAAGCTATGATAAACATAGCAATTAGTTTAAATATGTATTTTTGAGGTATGGTCGTGAGGATTAAATTTTCACTCCAAATGTTGGAGTTTTAAAATAAATAAATAAATAAACGTTAGCATTAAAACATTTTGGCAGCATATTGATGGCATATCCAGTCCTTTAAAGAGCCAATATCATCCAGATAAATCGTAAAAATCCAATTGAAAGAATCAATTACTACAGGAAAATGTAATGTTTATTAGGTTAGATTTGCGGTCCTTTGTCAAGTAAGAACAGAAACTGAACATTTGAGAGCCAAAAGCTATGCTTCTGTAAACTTAAAGATGCTTTAATGTTACAAGGCTTTACAGATATTTGTGTTGTCCCAACAATATTTACAATTGTGTGTATACAGTGTACGTGATAGTGATACTTGATAGATACATCAACATTGTATTCTAAATACGTCAGAGGAGTTAATTATAGCATCATTTATCTGGATTCCTAACATTAATACACTCTGAGAAATTAATATCCAAGTCTACTCGACATGGCTTTTGAAGTACTTCCAAAACCCTTCCTCTTCCCTGCAATATTGGCTAATAACTCTGTATACTTCGGTCAAGAGCCTCGGAAACCGACTAGCAAAGTAGTTATCAAATCCCTCAGGAACAGATCCTATGAGCTCCTGAAATATACAGCAAACACATCAAAATGACAATAAATCATTAAGCTTCATAAAATAAAATTAAAGTAAATTATAATTTTAAAAAAATGGTACACGGCATGTTCTTTCTAAGGAAATTCCACAATGAAGAACATGAATTGGTTTTTCTTTCCTTTTTTTTTTTTTTTAATGAAACAACTGTTTCCATTGAGAAGAAAAAAAACGAAAGAATGCTAGAGCATGTAACAAACAACTAGACCAACAGAACACCCAAACTAAAGGAGTCCAATGAAAGCAAATGTTTCCTAAAGAATAATTACAAAAAAAACTTCGAAACCGAAGCCAAAAGAGACACATGGAATATCGCCAAGGATCAAACCTCCCAAGGATACCTTTCCCTCTCTCTCTAAACACTCTATCATTTCTCTTCCCCCAAATATCCCAAACCACTGAACACACCCTAGCAATCCATAAGAAACGTCCACTCCCTCTAAAAGGCAGATGGAGGAGGAACTCCTCCATTATTGCACAAATGTTTCTATGCCCAACAAAGCTAACATCGAACTCCTGTAAAATAAGATTCCACACCATTCTCACATACTGGCAATCTCTTAGATGATCCAGATCTTCCTCCACCTTTCGACAAAGGATACAACATAAAGGCCCACAAGCGAAGTTCTTCTCTTAACAAGCATATCAAAAGCGAAATTCTTCTCCTAACAATCCATGAAGAACATGGATTGGTTGATTCTCTGATAGCATTTATGATTTTATTTAGGAAAATGTAATATGGGCAACCTTTGCACCACAATGGTTAGAATGAGATGACTAGTGTGGTACTTATGTGGCTTGGCTCGCTTAGCTATTGAGGTGTAGTTCTCCAAGGTGTTTAACAGATTAAGTACCTAATACGATTCATCATGAAACTACTGTCATGTTGCTACAATAAGTGGCTTGGCTCTCTTAGCTGTTCAGGTGTAGTTCTCCAAGGTGTTTAACAGCTCCCCCATGAAACTACGGTCGTGTTGCAACAATAGTTCACTTCTAATTAGCAAGGTAGATTTCCTCAGTTTGAAAGCCAAACTTAGATCTGGGGATAGTGGAACTAGAAGGTGAGCCAACCACCACTATTCAATGATACAAGGTTGCTCCTTTCCATTGCAGAAAATCTGACATGTCCACCTACAAAGCTAGGCTTGCTATTAGTTTTTGGAGCCCGAAGAAAACATAAATTTTTCTGATTTTTTCTGAAGAAATTGATGGTTGAGGGAGATAATGAGCAATGTCCATTAGGATATCATCAAGGATCCAGAAAACACCAGGAGAATTTCATGGAAGGGTTGCTTCTCTCTGTTACTCTCAATCTGATTTTGTTGCAGCCTCTACCACCAATATCCACAGTAAGTGTTTCGAATTAATATTGCATTTACCCTTCCAAGAGGGTCAGCAAGATTGTGTGAAAAAGGGTGACAAAAGGAAATGAGGAGGAAGGAGGAAGGAGGATCCCCAGCTAGGGAAGCAGGGTAAGGTTGGCACGACAGGTCGAAAGAGGAAGGAGAAGGTTTTGGTAGACCATGATAATTGGGTTTCCCATAAGATAGTAGGGAAAGCCATATAATTAGTGACAATCATGTATTTTTTCATAAGATAATCAAATTCCAAGAAATTCTGATTCAAGATATACAATCATTAAAGTTGAAACTAAATTTTAGAATTTATTTTCCAAAAATAACTATATAGTTTTACCAACCATAGGCCCCACATAAATCTTTCTCATGAGCCATAAAATAGAGAAAAAGGAAGAAAGGAACAACATCATGTAAATAGAAATAACCTGAATTTCTTTGGGTAGTTCTCTGTAATGATTCAACTTGTTGCGCATTACTCGTAATAAGTCTCGAACACTATCATACTTGTAACGTCTATACTGGCCAATATTTGTGATGAAAGCTGGATCCAACTTTTCATCCCACTTACCACCTAAAGCTAATGGTGCAGTAATCTCTAGTGCTTCCAAGAGAAAAGAGTGGGTCTCTCTATCTTCCAATTCCACCCGGTCACTAGTATCACGTAGAAAAGAAAGTCGAACCTCAGAACTCCAAAACAAAGGATGCTGCAATACCACAGATGCTCTTGGCCTGACAATAGGATCAAGGGTAATTAAAATACATATTTACATATATGATGTACAAATCTTCCAAAATACAAAAATAACACATAATGTTACAAAAAAATTTACCATTCAGAAGTAAGAAACTAACAAAGTTGTCAGTAAAAGAATGTATAAGTGAACTATAAAGCATTTTCTTTGGTATATGTGAATGAAACTAATGTTTCAGGATTTTCTTTGGGTCCTAGAACCATCATTTCTTACCTCAAATCAGGATTTGGATTTAACAATTGAGAAATAAGATCCACTGCCTCTGGGATGCCCTCCACCAAGAATAGATCCATTTGATTCCTCACTATATTGACATCACGCTCAAAACGATCACCAAATGGATGCCTACCACCAGTGAGGCAAAAGAAGATGACACAACCCAAGCTAAACAAATCAATTGCACGTGTTTGTCGTCCAAGAAGAAGCTGTTCGGGGGCTTGCCAGCCAGAACTCCCACAACCTGCAGTAAGGTGATAAGCGTAAGTCTCAATTTTAGTTATCAACAACGGGGGGAAAGTATTTAAGAGCTTTCCTTCTCATTAGAGATCAATTACAAGATAATACTAAAAGATATCCTCCCCCTCTCATGCTCACTTTATATATGTAACAGTCACCCCTCCTCAATACAAACAATATTCTTGGGCCCACTTGCTAACTAACTACCTCATGTATTTCGCCCCGTCTTATGCCTATGTGTATTCACTTTTATCCCTGGTGGTCTATCATAAGGTCTGCGAGTTTCCAAATGTAGCCATACCTCATGCACATTATTTGTTGAGGTTTGAAACATAAAATTCATGGCATACACGATTATATCATTCAACACATACACATTTAAATCAACGTTAATTTTAAGTTTTTAAAAAAACTTAATAAATTATTGGATATCATTTCCTATGCAAAGTTGTTTGCACTTAAAAAATGTAAATAAAAAATCTAAAAAATATTTATTTATGAAGTGTTTAAAAAAATTCTTGAAAACTTATACAAGATAATGTGTTGATAAATCAGCACAAGTTAGTACACTAAAAAAGCTTACCAGTAGCATGATGTCCCAAGGAGGACATATCTTTTAGAAGGCGCTTGCTAATACCCATGTCAGAGAGCTTTGCACATACAGATTTTTGCTTAGTTATCAATACATTTTGTGGCTTTAAGTCCCTGTGAATTATCCCCAACTCATGCAAATGCTCGAGCCCGGCAACCATATCCCTACAATATACACGGTAGGAAATAAGAAAAACTGACATGAAACCTATCCAATCAAATGAAGTTCAAATGTCATGGTAAAGTAACTTAAGTACCTAAATTATAGAGAGATAGGTGAAGGTCAAGGAATTAAATCTTTTTAGCATATATTTTCACATAAATATGTCAAAGAACAACAGAGTGATTATTATTTGAAATCAGGACTCCATTAAGTACCAACAAAAAGAAAACAAATGATCTTAGATAGATCGACAAAGTATGAAACAACCACACTTGGATGAATGTGACATGATTTCATCACAAAAAGGATATGGTCCTACCAAAAGCTGAACAAAATTTACTCTATTACTATGTGCAAGTTAATAAGGAAACAATACACCCCAGGAATTTCTATAAGGGTTAGTTCCATATAAGTAGGGAACTTTAATTTATTGAACAAAAACTTGCGACTGATTAAGTACATACCTCAAGAGTCCTAGAAGAAGTGGTGATGGACGGCTATTTTTTTTCCATAGATTAAGATCTGATATTACATTCTTGAGAGACTCCAAACGCAATTTGTAATCAATCATAGGTCCTGCATCTTCATCTAGGCTAAGCAAAGAGTTCAGGGATGGATCAGAGCATATCTGAATCAAATCATCTAGACTGCATGTACATCGTTCTAGCGAAAGATATACAAAGTCTTGATCATACTCCACCCCATGCCATCGAACAATATTTTGGTGACGATCGGAAGCAATTAGATTTTGAACTTCTTTAAAGGCAACATCATGGTGAGTCTTAACAAGACGTTTCACAGCAACTGGTCGACCTTCATAGACCCCCTCTAGAACAATGGTGCCATTGCTACCCTTAGCTATCTCTATATTGGTTACCATTAATTTACCAATTTGACGTCCATTACCACTTGTATCGATAAGGTTATTAGGGGGAAACCAGTTGTTAAAATCACCCTCGCTTCGAACCACTTCATTTTCAGATGAAACAGATGCATCCTTTTTATCAAAATTTCCATTTTTTCCCAACTTTCGAGCTTTCTTTTTCTTGGATGATACAATTTTTGAACTAACAGCACTGGGTTGCTTCTCCTTTAAGAGAAATTGTTTCAGCTTTGCAACTAATGCCCCGCCAAGGTTGATTAATCCCAAAAACATGGTTATAAACAAAGCAATAAATAATACCAGTGGTCCATTAAGGACCATGGCTATGAAGTCAACATTAGTGGTTCCAATATTATGTCCCTGAACTGCACTTGAATCATTAATCTTCATCAGAGGCATTGGAATTAGTGCCTGACTATCATCGTTTAGCTGACTAATTGCATTAGGTTCCAGAAGGGAGGCAATGTTCGCTGCAGGTCCAGGAAGCATCAATCTTTCAGGATGAATATTTGAATGCTTAACACTTGGCTGCGAAGGAAGCATTAGACTTGAAGCAGACGCCGGAAGCATAACATCAGTATTATGAGAATCTGACAGCATTTTATGCCCAGATGATTCTGTCAACACATGACTGCGTTCACGATATACAAGTACTTCTGATTGACAAGACAATGGCAGAGTAAAATCAAACTCAAAACTACCATTATTTTGAGAATCTAAAGGAACGCTATTTGTTGGATTCTCACCATCTGGACAGACTAAGGTAGCTCCAATGTCAGCAACATTCAAACTCCAAGAAACTTCTTCCGACCCAGCGAAAGATGATTTCAGGAAATAATCTGTTCTTGTTATGTACAATCGTTGCTCAATAGGTTTCATCAAACCAGGTTGTATCAGATCTCTATTTTCCAGTTTATTCTTGGAACTATTGCCATTTAAAACACTAAACTCATCATTGCTTAGCCCAGATGGTGAGAGTTCAGATGAATGATTGCGAATCAACTTTCCTGTAACAGGATTAACCTCATACACAGTGGTTTTCCTTGAACCAGTCATCACAGAACCATCTTCAAATATATATGGTGTACTTCTAACAACCTCATCAATGGTGCGGGGTAGTTTCTGCATTGTCAAATGACCAAAAAACACTTTAGGTGTTGTTTAAGCATATGGGCAACCCAGAAATCTTTGACGACTAGGCTAGTAAGGTTAACAAAAACAATAGAATAAAAAAAAACTTTTTCTTCAAATCGACGTGATAATAGTAATCAATTCACAAAAGTATACCGTTCTACCATGCTCTGTGTGGATGTACAGCTCCCAATCATCTCCACAATCAAAAAAGAAGGGGCTGCGAGTTGAACCAGAAGCATTTTCTTTATTGTAATTAGTAGGAGACTGATATGAGGAGTAGATTGGTGTCCCAGAAGCAAATGACCAAATAATCTTCTTCGAATCACTATCTACCAAATAAATATCACCGCCAGAAGCAGCAATAAGAGCAGTATTACCTTTGCTTTTTCTGCAACAGAAATAATGTAATTAGGCAAAACTCCAGGGCAGCATCAAGTAATTGTAGAGTAGAAAATAAATAAAAAATTGTGCATATTAATAAGGAAAAAAAAAAGCGACTTACAAAGAAAGGGGAAGAAGGGATTTGCCACCAATCTGAGCTAATTCATCAGAATTCTCTCCGTAGGAACCCAATTGGGAAAATTTCAAATTGTCATATGTTCTTGATTCGGCAGTCAAACTCCGAAATCTTGATATCAAGAGTAGAAACAGCCATAGACGGCGAAAAAAACGACACCTCATTTTGAAGCCAAGAGAAGTAATTGATGAAAATGAAGAGGAATCTGATGTGATTTCTTTTGGAAAGGAAAATGAAAAGAAGATTAGAAGAAGCAAGGTGATGGAATCCGAATCTCACCCCTAAATCGTCTCCTCTTCAGGCGATACAGCCGGGTGCTCTCGATCCAGACCCATCTGCCAATTCGTTTCCTTTTAATTTATGTAACATATACATCTATATTACAATAGCCATTGTGAACCCGCTCCTAATTACGATGTTACCTTTCTCGAAATTAAAATTACAATATTGCCCAGGTTATTTTTATTTTTAAAAAAAATATCAATTTAGAATTTTAACTAATCATTATGTCGATTTAAACTCACAATTTTAAAATTGTATCAATCTTAACTTAAATTAACAATGACATTAATTTATTTAGACTCTCTATTCTTAAAAGTTCCTATAACAATATAAATCTCTTATTAGATTAGATATATTTATGAAAATTATTTATTTAAATGGATACATCTATTAATTTTAATTTTAAATTAAGGTTTAAATTAATAGCTTTGAATTGATAAATACCACCGTTGATGATATTATTGATATTTATTATCTTCCATTTTTGTACTCTTTTTTATATTTAACTTAGAGGCTTATTTCACCGATTAATCATTGTCACATGATAGATTTTAGATAATGTTTTGTTTTTAAGTTAAGTTCATCCTTTTCCTTTTTAAATTTATTTAAATTACTTTAATAAATATCAAGTAATAACCTAAACTTCAATTATTATATCAAGAAGTTTACCTTAAAACTTTCAGTATTTGATCAAATTTAAACCTTAAATTTTGATATATTAAACTTTCATATATGTATTAATTTAAACGATAACTTTCATAACTATATTTATGTAATATAAGTGTAAGACCTAAATTTATATACTTTCCAAAATTTAGAGTATTATAGGTTTGAAATTTCAATTAATACAACTCCCAAAATTCAAATTTTAAATTAATACAAAGCCCAAATTGCACTATAAATTGAAATTTTACAAATTACCTTTCAGTCTCAAAGGCCAATACATCTAATTTCCTCATATACTAACTTTCCAAACTTTAAACTTCCTCATATTAGACTCAAAGCTTAAATGAGTTGTTCAACTTATACTTGCTTCTTTTCCAGAACTGAGATGCAAACAGGTTAATAATTCAACAATATTCATCTCCAATATCAAACACAAGGTAAATGGATTACCCAATTTAGAACTTCTTTAAAAAAAAAACTGTACAGAAATTTTACTTCATAATAGAGCGACTTAGACATTTTATAAAGTGAAAGAAATCCAGCCATCCCTTTGGAGCAAGACCTTTTTTCCACAAGCCATGTCTAACTTCCACAGGCCATGCAGTCTTCGCGATTTGTAAGAGAACATACCATCTGTGCCATTTTTGTACTGTCATCTTCACTATTAGATTTTTCCTATAAAGACCATCAATGAAATTTTGAATATATAGTGAACCTGTTATAG
This sequence comes from Cucumis hystrix, assembly GCA_025688845.1. Lineage (NCBI taxonomy): Eukaryota > Viridiplantae > Streptophyta > Magnoliopsida > Cucurbitales > Cucurbitaceae > Cucumis > Cucumis hystrix. The sequence continues at coordinate 6,833,961 of CM046884.1, forward strand.
CTAAGGCAATATGTTAAACAAACATTTAATCATGACACACTATTAGTACCTTTAGCAATGAAGGATCCACTGTAAATTTGATTGCATCAGCCGCAGCTTGGGATCGTAGATAGTACATTCCTGTTTTTAAACCCTTGATGTAGGAAAAAAGAAAAGCAAATGGAATCAAACGGTAGTTCTAAAACAGAAATAAATACTAACAAATCCTATGAAAAGGAATTTCTGAGGCATAAAAAATCAGAGTGCGATGATAAATACTATACCTTTGACCAGGCATAGAAATGCAAGGAAGTAAGTTTTCCAAAATTTGGCTGGTCCATGTGGATATTGAGACTCTGACTTTGGTCAATGTAGCATCCCCGATCAGCAGCCATATCTACTAAAGTCTTTTGCTTGATTTCCCAAACAGTTCTGAGTTCAAAATATAAACAACAAGTTAGAAGGGAAAATTAACATGAAGGGCAAGAGAAATGCAAGGGAAAAAAACTCATCGTACTTGTAGATAGCTCTTAGATCATCAGGAATTTCTGCAATGTTTTGAACAGAACCATTCGCGTAAATGATCTTATTCTTCAGTGTAGGACACCATAAACCCATCTCTGTTAAGTCGTGCAAGAGATGCTTGTTCACAACAACAAATTCACCACTGGAGGATGAAAAGATATTTTAGAATACAAGTAAAGAAAACATATATTATTATTTAATAAAAAAACTTAGGTTTAGAATCCCAAATTGAAAACACATACCTTAGAACTCTACGACTGTAGATGTTAGACGTGTATGGCTCAAAGCACTCGTTATTACCAAGAATCTGACTGGTTGAAGCCGTTGGCATTGGAGCCACAAGAAGTGAATTTCTAACGCCATGTTGAGCTATTTGTGCCCTAAGACCTTCCCAATCCAATCGCTTTGAAGGAGTTACCCCCCACATGTCAAATTGAAGAATTCCCTGAAAACAAATAGGTAAATCAACATGGCATCTTATTAAGATTAAATCAAACCCTTTCTTTTTTTAAGGAAAATAACCTTATCACATTACATACCTTACTAACAGGACTGCCGGCATATGTTTCATAGGGGCCCTCCACCGCAGCAAGCTCACAAGAAGCTTTAAGAGCATGGTAGTAAATGGCCTCAAATATATCTTTGTTCAATTGTTGGGCCTGGCATTTGTTACGATATGGACAACTTTAGTTGGGTGTAAAAGGCTAAGAGCATAAGGTGAAGCTAAAAGCTTGAATTACCTCAGGTGAATCAAACGACATGCCGAGTAAAATAAATGTATCTGCAAGACCTTGAACCCCAATACCAATAGGCCTGTGTCTCAGATTTGACCTTTTAGCAGTCTCAACAGGATAGTAGTTAACATCAATTATCTTGTTCAAATTTGTTGTCACCAAAGCCGTTATCTAATTTGACAAAGAACAAGTAAACAAATCAGTTGATTAAACAAAAAAGTAAAGATTTTTATTACATGAAGTAAAACAAACTACAGTCATGAATCTCATGATTGATACCTCAGCTAATTTGTCAAAGTCAAAATATCGATTTTTGGAATCTCTGCTACCAACAAGCTTAGATGGGTGAGACTCAATTGAAACACCCTGCAGTTAAAAAATAGAGTAAAGCAAAGTAAGGTAATGGATCCCAAGAACAGAGAGCAAAGTTATGTTGCAAAACACAGGTATTTGGTATAGCTCACCTTCTCTCTAACAAAACGAGGTAGAGCAATTGAGGAAAGATTACACACAGCAGTCTCTGTTGGACTTGAATATTCAATAATCTCTGTGCATAAATTAGAGGATTTAATTGTCCCAAGATTTTGCTGATTGCTCTTCCGGTTGCAAGTATCCTTTAAATTGCCAAAAAGAGAGAATAAATTTCACGGCAAACAAGGGTGAAAACTACAAAAAAATTCTGGTGGATTCTTTTTACCTTAAATAGCATGTAAGGGGTTCCAGTCTCAATCTGTGATTTCAAGATTTCAAACCAAAGATTCTGTGCCTTGACAACCTTCTTAACCTTACCCTACAAGTTAGATAAAATCACAATCAACACAAGAATATATTGGCGGTATAGAGCAGATCAAAGTTCCCCACGTAGTTGCAAAATCAACTTCATGACAACTAAATTGTATTTACCTGCTGTTCATATCCAATATATAGCTTTTCAAATTCCTCACCCCAACAATCAGCCAAACCCGGGGCCTCATTCGGACAAAATAATGACCATTCTCCATTACTTTGGACTCTTTCCATGAAGAGATCAGGAACCCAAAGTGCATAAAAAAGATCTCGAGCACGATGCTCCTCCTATGAGAAAGAAACAGCTGAACAATTAGCACTTAAGTATTAAACTGTATAATTACTACCCATTGTATAATCATCTCAATAAACTGTAGCATAATTTCCAAAAATGAATAAGCAATTAGTAATTACTTTTCCATGGTTCTTTCTGAGATCCAAAAACTCAAATATATCAGCATGCCATGGCTCTAAGTATACAGCAAAAGCACCTGCAAATGGCAGTTATAATGTGAGAATGCAAATATTGATCAATAAAATCTTCATGAGATTCCATCAGTAAATTACCTTTCCTCTTGCCTCCTCCTTGATCAACATAACGAGCAGTATCATTGAATACCCGCAGCATAGGCAAAATACCATTAGATGTTCCATTTGTTCCACGGATATAACTACCCATGGCACGAATATTGTGGATGGAAACACCAATACCACCAGCTGACTTGCTGATAACAGCACACTCTTTTAAGGTATCATATATTCCTTCTATACTATCCTCTTTCATGCATATAAGGAAACAGCTGCTAAGCTGTCACATAACAGCAAACACATTAATATAATAATGAAAATGCCAAGTTCTAGTTAAAGAAAACAAAATTTTGATTGGCGTTCTAAAAATAAATATCAAGTAACTCAAAACATACTTGAGGCCTTGGTGTTCCAGAGTTAAAAAGGGTAGGAGAAGCATGAGTAAACCAACGTTGTGACATTGTGTGATAGGTTTTAATAGCAGAATCAATATCATCTTTGTGAATACCAACGGCAACCCTCATCAACATGTGTTGGGGCCTCTCCACAACCTTCCCCTGAACCTTCAAGAGGTATGACCTTTCTAGAGTTTTGAAGCCAAAGAAATCATAATCGAAGTCACGGTCATATATGATCTCACTATCCAAACGAGCAGCATTCTATAGAAAAACAAAACAAAACAAAATCATGAACTACGTAGTATGGCAAGTTAAACAAACTCCTATCATACAATAGCAAAGTCCAAGTGCACTCAAAGGCAACAAAATCAAGATACACAAATATAAACAAAATAAAGGACATGACCAATCAACAGACCCACAAAAATTTCATTATAAAACTATGGATCATCAAAGACACATAATATTCAATAAAGAATAAACTATTACCTTCATGATTACTTCATAAACATCATCAGCTATGAGAGCAGCCTTCTGTCCTGATCTTTCACTGACATGGTAGTACATGTCTCTGATACTGAACAACATTACAACCCAAATATTAATTTCAAGTCAACTATAGAGAAATAAACAAAATAAATTACATACTGAAATACATAATCAAGTGAGACAAAACTTACGTATCTGAGAATGATTTTTTAGTGTTTTTGTGAAGATTCGAAACAGCAATTCTTGCAGCCAACTGGTTTAAAAAAACAACAACAAAAAAAGGTTAGCCAAACAAAACCAATTTCCTTCTCAAATTATCGATTACATATAATTATGAAGAAAATCATTTCACGGAAATAGGGTGAAAATTATGGACCTAAAGCAACAGATTATTTGTAAACAAGATAACAAAACCCTAAAAAATATCATAATTACGCCGTAAAAAACATAAAAGTGACTCGAGACAGAAAACGAAAAAACCAATAGCAGAGTACAAGACTAGAAGACCCAAATTGAAATAGACTGAGATAAGAGTGAGAACTCACAGAAGCATAGTCAGGATGATTAGCAGTCATAGCAGCAGCCGTTTCAGCGGCCAATTCATCAAGCTGGCTAGTGGTAACGCCCTTGTAAACTCCGGCACAGACTTTTTGGGAGACCAAAACTGGATCACAGTGATCGATGCTGAGGCCATAACTTAGTTTCTTGAGACGGGCAGTGATCTTGTCGAAATGCACTGCTTCTTGACGGCCATCTCGTTTCACCACATACATGGTTGGAAGAATAATCTGACTGAAGAGGAATTCGGTCGAATAGGTTGAGTGCAGAGAGAGAGTGGAGAGAATTGAGTTTATATAGGAAGAGGAACCGGGAATTGAATGAATAAATGGAAATTTAGTGAATTTCAAAAAGTTCAAAATTTTTCCCACGCAAAACAGTGGGAGAAGAGTGGACAGCGCGCCTTAGGGTTAGATAATCCCGTACATATTATGTTTGTGTGTTTTCTTATATTTTATTCATTTTGAAAGAATATTTCGAAGTTTTTATTAAATTATTAAAAAATTGAATCAAATCACATAAATACTTAGAAAAAATCTTGCATATAGTAAATATAACAAAATTAATTATATCGGTTAATTATAGGGCTGTCAGAAGATTATCATATGGTAATTATAGAATTATCAACTTTTAAATTTACTATATTTCTAATTTAGAAAATATACTGACATATGCTCTGTTATTATAAAAAAAAAAATTGCTACAAAATCTAATTATTTTTATGAACTTCTCTTCTTTTTTTCTTAACAATTTCTGAAATTCTTTGGTTAGAAAATAAAAATTTGAACTTAAAATTAATATTTCTAAATTTGCCTTTGGCTATAATAATAATTTTTATTATTTATCTAATTTTAAATTTAGTTTATATTATATTTTCTCATTTTTAATTTTAATTTTGGTAATTATTGTTTTTAATAAAATATTGTAATAATTGAAAAGCATTTTGTATCTTATTGCATTTGTATTTTTTATTTAAAAGAACATAAAACACAATAAATTTTAGATGACGTCCAATTTCCTAATTACTGTATTTGTAAAGTTATTAATATAGGTCATTTATACTTTCCCCAAAACAAAAAAAGCCTAGATTCTATTTTGGGTAGACTTTTCCAAAATTATAAAAAAATATATATATTTACCGTGAAATAACTAATAAATCACAAATTTTATTTATGTACGATAAATATTTTGTAAATTTTTCTATTTTGATTATCTTTCTATTTTTATGCTAATAGTAAAAAGAACATTGTTTTTAACTTCTTAAATTTTATTTTTTCAAAAAATTATATATCGTATTTTAAGTGTATAAAATTTTTAAATTATAAATTGGAGTTTAATTAAATTTAGAATGAAATAAATGTATTTAAAAACGGAAACTTGGTGTGGAAGCCGTGTGAAGAAAATTGTTGGAGAAGCTTTGTTTATGTGGGCGACGTGCTAGAGAAGACAAGCGCCAAATTTTGGATTAGCGCGCATTTTGGGAGTTTGTGCTTTGGCGGGGGTTTTGTATTTTGGGCACAAGCGGTGTCCCACCACCTTCCCCTCTTTCCTCTATGCTTTCAGTTTCTACATCTACCCCTTTATTTTTGCATCATTTTAAATTGACCTCTCAACTTTTTATTATTTTACTTCAATGCGATCACATGGATCGCACGTGATTAATATGGTCATATCATCCGAAACCAAACAAACCTATAAGTTATAGGCTCCCTAAATTTTAAGTAAAATATAGTTATTGTTGTTTATTATTCACCTGCTGCATTTATTATTTATAACGTGTATGGTAAAAATTAAAAATAATGATAAACTAGACGTTTTTGTTTAATTAAAATAGTGCTCGAAATAAGTTATTTAGTTTGCTTTTCAGTTCTAAATATTGCTTTTATTATATAGAAAAATAGTAAATGTGGTAACAAATAATAAATAAATTATAGATGTTAAATAGTAATTATTGAAGTATATTAAGAATTTTAAAATAGTATTTTACTAATTGAGATTTTTTAATAGTGTTTATTGTAGAAAGAGGTGGTTATGTTATTATAGTTTTGCATAACCTACTACAACAAATTTTAATAACTAAATCTAAATTTTATCATATATATGCTTCTTCTTCTTCTTTTTTAACGTGCTTTATTTAAATTTACACAATTATCTCGTTTTACAGTTGTCTGTATGTTGTTTTAGGTAAAGAGTTTAACAGTTTGTATTTAGATGATCATTGTCGGACAACACAACCAGTTACATGTAGTGTCGTCACAAATTGCTTATGATGCCAAAGTTTGTATTGTTCTAACTTTGAACAAATTTTTTGTTTTTTTTTTAGGAATATACCTACCAACTTGTGTAGTTAGCTCAAATTTCGACATGTTATTTGTTGTGTTGTGTATTTTCTATTTGATTGTTTCGATAACCAACTTAATTTGCAATGTCATGGATTAATATGTACATGGTGCTACTAGCTCCTATGCATTTAAAGCGCATAGTCATTTAGCACAAGTTTGAGAGATCTACGTGTGCAAAGTTTAATCATCAAAACCAAGGTAGTTGATACTTTTTTAATCCAAACAAATCAAAAGCATATATGTACAAAGCATGACTTGTGAAATATGAAACATGAAACTGTTGTTTTTTTGTATGTGTCGTTCGGTAAGAATTTAGGGAACATCATAGTTTTTTTTTTTTTTTTTTTTTATCACATTGTTTGATCTTATTTGCATGAAATACATATTTTGATCACGACATATGTTAATTGCCTACTTAAAAAACATTGTCTAGTTGGGTTTTTTTCACTCACACACCATTGTATGTTTGTTTAATTTGTTGAATAATGTATGAGAAGTGAAAAAACACCTCCATGTGACGATTGTTGCTAAGCAAGGTGATGGTTGTCTCCAAAAGTGGCTATTGTTGTAGCTAGTGCTGGAGCTTGGTTTCAAACACGATATTCATTGAAGGTAATTGTTGTCAAATGTGGTCAAAATACATGCAAGTAGTGAGTGCATGCAATATAGACAACAATGGATGTTGAAGCTGTTGGTGATATATAATTAAATTTGCCTCAAACCACAAGCTTAAGAATGAATTGGTGCTTTAATAGAAGCTATTAGTTGACCAGTCAATGTATTATAACATGGAAATATTTTTGGAGTCAATGAAATTCATATATTTAACATTTAGTGGTAGAGTTGATCAGTCAATGTATACATATTCTTTAATTTTTGACACCCTTATCTTAGAAAACAATTGTTTAGCAACACTGAAGCGACCCCAAAACATTAGGTTAACCCTATTATACTTAATTTTCATTTTTATCAGGCACCCATTTATTTGATGTTTGTTACTTGAATAACATAGACAAAGATAAATTGAAACGCATAAAAATTACACAAATCAGACCTGGAAAAAGAACAATTAACTATTAAGCGACAAATTAAGACTAAATTAAAATTAGAAGGTGAGCTGAAGAAGATGGAATTATCCGGCATTGATCTTCATCGTTGATTCTCTGACCGTATCCGTATGTGTAAGCGTACAATAATGGCAGGCAGAGAGTTTTGGAGTGATCGAGACACCATCAACGGCAAGCGATTATTACGAGGATAAGGTTTTTCTCTCTACTCACCTCCACTCCATCTTGTCCAATAACCTTCCATAATCACGTGTTTACTCGCCTGGCATTTGCTTGCGGTTTCAACTAACCCCATTTTGGTGCTACTGTCCTTTTCACAGTGCAACTGCTTGCCAGTTTCCTTCCTTCTTTATCGAGCGGCGACGACCCTCGCAGTGGCTACTATGAAGTTTGATTGTTCGATTTCGGTTTAGGCGGTGTTTGGTTGTTTGCAATGTTTGGGGTCTGATTCGTCGGAGATTCGAGTAGGTTTTAACTGATTTTAAGAAGGGCATGGCGGAAGAAAAGGAGTCGACCTCGGTTCCCCTTAGTCAAGTTGACAATGGCGGCCAGGATCCCGAGGATCCCGTTAAGTCTCCTCCGAGTTCTCCTAATTCGTCCACTCGTAAGGTCTGGATCTTCTTCATGCTCTTCAATATCCGCCGTTTATTTTTGTTTTTCTATTAGTTGACTGTCGCATTCTTTGTTCCGATCCATTTGGCCGGATTTTTTGGATTCTGGTACTTGGAGGCTTCCCTTTACCGTTGACGGTTTTCTTCTAGTTTTTGCCCTATTATGGTAAAATACGGTGGCGATCCAGTTCTGATTGGAATATCTACTCGAAACTGTTACTGGAACAATCTGAATCGACCTTGGTAGGGATCGCTGCCCACCCGATAATCGGAAAAATTCGAGTCAATATTTGTGATATTATAATTGCATGACTGAAAGTCAGCAAAGAAAATGCGGAAGTATTCACGTCTGGTGGCACTCAAAATAACTTTGGACTCAACTAGGTCGAATAGTTTGTTTTTTCATTAAAATGATAGCTGGGTTACATATTTTTCGATCTTAAAAAACAAGCTTAAAGGTGAACTTATTATTTAATATATTTGGGTCGTGATATAAAGTAGACTGTAATTGTGAATCTAGCATAGAAAGAAACAGCACCAGACAATAACTAGTAGAACAAAGGCTGGCATGTCATTCGTGATGTGGGTGAATTTTGACTGATTTAGGATTCTAGTTTGCTAGGTCAAAATATAAAAACTGGTATGTTGTTATGCTGAGTCCATAAACTTGATGATGCAAGTAAATCGGAGAAGAAATGGGTTAGTTTATTGCCGACTGCCGAGAACTTTTGTCAAAGTCCTAAAAGTGTTGAGTTCTGTCAGTCTACAATCTGGAGGATTAATTTCCTTTAAAATGAACGACAAATATTGGTTAGTTTCATTTCTAATGGCAGCATCTGTGCTTGTAGTTATGAGAAGCTTTCACCAAGTTGTTCGTATTCAGCTCAAGCATTGGATATTTGAAGTGCTGCCATCCTAAATACCTTCTTTAGGCCGAACTATCCGTCACACTCTTATCTAGTCTTATACCAGCTATTTTTGGTGACCAGTTTCATACAACGCTCATAAATGGGAATCTCAGGAAAACCATATCAAGGATTTTACATTGAAAGTGTCTCTCTCAATGGATACCTCATATTTGAATACCTGAAGTCATAGAATAGGGCTTAGAGATATACTTGTTTGGTGGATATGTAGGAAATATGATGTGTTTCTCGGTGAAATTCATTCTATTCCTTATCTCTTCACGGCCTTCCTTCTTCCTCTTCTTTTTGTAATTGTAGTTATTCTTTTTGTTGTTGTGTGAATACTTAGGTTTTGTTCCTTTTTTTCATTTGTCTGACTTTAATTCTCTCTTTTCTGCAGGCTTGCTGTTATGTTCTCCAAAGTTGGGTGTCAAAGAAGTTTATGACTGGATGGTAATTTAGCTGCGTGCTGTCTTCCATTTCTTTGTGTTGTGGTGCTTGTTCTCATAATTTCTGACATTTTGTTCAATTGTTTATCTTGCAGCGTGGTTCTTTTCCCTGTTGCCGTTACCTTTTTTGTTACTTGGTGGTTCATTCAGTTTGTTGATGGTTTCTTCAGTCCACTATATGAGAGGCTTGGAGTTGACATATTTGGTAAGGCTTAAATTCTAAGTATGCTAGAATTAAAATTCTTTACACATGTAGAAAATGCAAATGGACATAAATAATTGAAAACTTTATGTTGGCCTTGGTGCAAATCACGTGAGAATGTTGTTTCATTCTGAAGAGAAATGAACGACTATTTTCAGATTATGGATTAAAAGATGCCCCTCAATTGCATGTATGGAAAGATCCTTGACAGTTGTGCTTGAAGCATAAGAATGTCTGGGCATTCATTCCCTATCTCCAATAGAGTTTAGAATATTTCTTCTCATTTGATGAACCTCTACCATCAATGGAGTTATTTTTATCCAAACAAAAATGGAGTTGTAAGCTATTTATTCTGTTGCTGCCGTGCACTTATGCTTCCACAGATTTGGGTGTAAAAAATAGGAAATAATTTTAGAAAAAGCCTAGAAATACATACACCGCCCTCAAGAAATACCTTTGATAATTGCAGAACCATTTACCCTATATTTTATTTTCTTTCGTACATTTCCTGCTTTGCTTGGGTTACAACTTCGAGAATAGGTCACTTTATTCTTATGTCCTCTCGTGTATAGGAACTGAAAAAGAAAATTGAGGATATGATGCTCACCATTTCAACTGGGATATGGGTAGTTCTGGTATTTGCTAGCTTCCAAAAAAATTAGTCCTAGCTTGATTATCTGTTAAATTCTGCTTTCTCATGAATTTCTCTGTTCGGTTTAAATATAATGCAACTCTTTTTTATTTTAAAGAAGGATAAATTTATAGAAAGGAAGCAGTCGTAAGGGTGTTTCCATATTTCAGCTTTAGATTGTGGATGCCTATAACCTGTACTCCACTGTTAACTGTGTAAGGAAAATACTCTGGATTTTACTCATGTTCCATTTCTTTCTTAACTTTAATATTCTACTATTGTTGGGCCTAAAATGATTTTTTTTACAAGTAGGATTTGATTTGATCATGTGATCATACAAGGGATACTATATGCACCACCCATTTCATTATGGTAATATTAAATAGAGAAATTGCATTAGATGACAAAAAAATTTAGAAAAAAATCGTTCATAATATTCTTTTTTGCATATTGCAAATTTGGCAAATATGATGGTAATCTGCTTTTAAATTTGCTATTTTTGCAATTTTGAAAATGTAAGGGACATGGACTCTATTATCATAATTTTTTTGCTATTTTTGTAAACTCCCCTATTAAATATTTTATATGTATATATTTCTTTTGAAACAGAAACTGAACTTTTCATTGATATAATGAAAAGAAGCTAATGCTCAAAATATAAAAAAACCAAATTATAAAATAAACTTCCAACATAACAAAAGAGATGCATAAGGGTTAGTAGGTGCACCAAGGTGAAGAATAGCACCTAAAATCAACTAAGAGAAATCTTTTCTACGTGGAGTCCATTATTCATGACATTTTTTCCTTGCATATAGGTTCTTCATTTTCTTGAAAATTCTCGTAAAGCAGGTTTTTGATGCAGGACTTGGGTTCATAACATCTTTACTCTTTGTATTTTTCGTTGGTATATTTGTCTCATCATGGTTGGGTTCTACACTCTTCTGGCTTGGAGAATGGTTCATCCAGCGAATGCCCTTTGTCAGGCATCTATATTCTGCCTCCAAACAAATTAGTGCTGCAATTTCTCCTGGTAATTTTGTATAAGCACTCATTCTGGTTTCAATTTAATGTTGAATGGCAATTTGTGGTCTCATGAGTAATTTATATTGTATGATCTTCTCAAATTCAAATATGAGTTGATATTATCATGCACAAAAAAAAAGATATTATCATGCAAAAAAAAAAAAAGATATTATCATGCACAAAAGAAAAATCAAATATGAGTTAATTTGTTAGGTCTCCTTCCCATGCAGATCAAAATACTACAGCTTTCAAAGAAGTTGCAATTATCCGCCATCCGCGTGTTGGTGAATATGCATTTGGCTTTATTACTTCAACTCTTACCCTCCAGGTAACAATCCTTCATGCAGTAGACTATATTTGCTAAGTACACAACCTCGATAAATACATTTAATTTCTTTTGTAAAAACTAGCCATGTAATAGAATGCATAAATGCTCTCTGTTGAATGTTGGACTCGACTCATTTTAATTGGAAGGGGGATAAATGTTTTTTTTTTAATCTAAAAAAATAAAAACACTGGGTCATTGAAAACGGTAATAACTTGCAAAATTGGAAGAGAGTGATCAATCACAAAGTTGCGGGAGGTTTAGGAGTTTGCAAAATCAGAGAAGAAGCCATTTGCTGTAGATTTTGAGATTTCCATTTGAAATTGATTCTCTTCAGAACTCTGTCATTTGAATAAAGTTGGACGGTATGACTTAGGTTGGTTTACAGGTGAAATCATGAGAAAAAGAACAAATTTTCCTGGGGGACGTGAATTTGGGCAGAAAAATTTGTACCGACCTTCTTTCCATAAAGATTGTAGTCGGAAGAATACTATTTTCCTAGGTTTGGGATTTATAGTTGGTTCGGAGATAAAGCACAAATACTATTTTAATAAGACAGCACCAAAAGGAGAAATATAGCTGAAGCGTGGGATGGAGAGTAGCTGAAGTTGGTTTGAAGAGTTTAACCTTGGGGTAGGGGTAGTTGTTTTTTCACTCATCACTTTAGCAATTTAACAAAGCCTAGTGGGTTTCAAGAAGAAAGCTTGAGTCATTTGTGAAAAATGAAAATGCTACCAAAGGAATTGTGAGGAAAGGTTTTATCTTTGTTGACTGAATTTGTTAGACTTCATTCGTACTGAACATTGAATGAATTCTTTCTTCCATAAATTTGGGAAATTTGCTTTATGCATGGTTGCCGGTTTTTGGTGATCTTATAGTTATTGATTTTCCTTGTAGAGAGAGAGCGAAGATGAAGAGCTATGCAGCGTTTTCGTGCCAACAAATCACCTATATATTGGGGATATATTTCTTGTTAATTCTAAGGACATCATAAGACCAAACCTATCTATTCGGGAAGGAATAGGTATGTCATCTCTCTTTATTGCTTTCGTCATTTTATATAAAACGCTGCAGTAGAAAAGGTTTGATCTTATTCATCCGTTTTCACAAAAAAAATACTATCAGCTCTCTTTCTGTGTATACGATAATGCTGTAAATAATTTCCTCAAAGTAGTGAGGTTGATCCATTGAACATCTTGTTTATACCTTCAGATAAGTTGTGCTACATTTTCAAACCAAACACCAATCTAATCCAACAGATAACTTGGCTCTTGCTTCTACCCCTAAGCCTTAAAACTGAATAAAAACTTCATTCCACTCATCTTATTCATCTCATATTACTGGGAATTGTGCAGAGATAATTGTTTCTGGCGGTATGACAATGCCACAAATCATTACTCCTTTGGAGAGAGTTGATAGACAGGGTGATAGAATAACTTTGAACAGAATAAAGTAGTGTGACAAGCAGCAGATGAGGACATATCCCTGGTTTGTTTTAGGAGTTTATTGTCCTATAAATAGTGTGGAAGTTGTAGACTAGTAACCTAATATTACGGGGCCAAGTGGTTTTGCGATGTGAACCATTTTATTACCATCTTGAGTTATTGTATTCAAGTGCGAGTTAAAATGGTGTGGTTCGTTCTTGTTAGTTATTTTCTAGCCTTTATTTGATGTGTTTGCAGTGTTATCACATCAATGATAGAAATCTTTTGATAGTGTTACACAAATATATCTGCTTATGGTATCTTAAACTAAATAGGTTGAATGGAATTTAATTGCCCGTGAAAAAAAAAATACTAAACAGCAGAATATTGGTGTTTTTTTTTTATTACCACTCGCTGAGTAAATGTTTTTATTTGTGTGTGATTGGATTTTAGATTCTCTCAAAAATAACTTTCCAACTTATCACTGATCTTTCGATCATTTTTAATTAACGACCGTGCAAGTAAATCTGAAAAAAATAAGAACATGCTGATTTCAATGAATTTGAGTTTTGCATTTGATCCATGATTCAATTGACAAATTCACAGGGTTTGATTAATGCTAAGCCATGTTCAATTTTGTACCATACTAAGTGCTTGTAATTCATTGGGCGTACATACTTATAATTACATGTAATATTTTTACATGTTAGATACGTATCTCACTGTAAGTTTATGTTATGTAGTGTGACTTAATTATAATGATTTCAATCTATACGCTTCAAGATAAATAAATTGCATAAACTTTTAACCTAAGATTCAATTAACCATTAAATACATAGACAATAGTTGATTATGGCTCCTACAGGAAATTGACTCGAGAACGATTAATTTTTTGTCCACGACTAAGTCATTGTACAGATTTGATAATGCAACCGTATTTTTCAAAGCACATTTAATGCGACCATATTTTCCACACCACATTGCACTATTGCTTTAACTAATTACTTTTGTCAATATTCAACCTCCAAATCTCAAATTCACTTATGTACTCTCCTTGGTTTGCTTGGAAATGGATGAATATTCTCGTGAAATCCAATAATTATAATATTTCAAGGTTTATTACTTCTTAATAGCAGATATTTGCACTTTTAAGTATATTTAATCTCATTTTATTACTTATACACTATCAACGTGATTTTACAATGTAATCTAAAATCATTTGTTTGATTGAGCGAGCATTTTGAATTTAATTTGTAATACTAAAATCATCCAATTTTAATAGTTCTCAATTGTATCTTTTGAAGGCATCTCAATTATACTGTTTATATTTTTGGCTCCTCACATAATGGTATTAGTAATTAGTAAATAGTAATGGTATTAGTAATTAGTAAATAGTAATGGTATTAAGTCACGCGTATGTATAAGTAATGGCATTGGAAGACAACGCAAAGTGAATACTAATTTTTCAATTTTACATTGGAAAATCTGATCTGTTTTCATCCCTATAAAAACAACAACCCCAGTCTCCAACTCTTCACTCGCGGATTATTGTGAAGCCAAGCCAACCAATAGTTCCTCTCCCAGAAACCCCTTAAAAAAACCCTAGAATTCTCAATTTCTCGAAATTTCATCCCTAGCTTAGCTTCTCTGATTTTGTTCCAACGCGAATTCCGGCGAGATCTCAAGCTTTTCGTTTCGCGGGGAACGAATTTCTGAAGATTCGATGGACTTCGACGAGTACGATTACTTGGAGAAAGCCGTGGAGGACCAAGATGATAGGGAGACGAAGAAACCAAAGAGGAGCGAGAGTGAGAGGAACGAGAAAAGCACCAGAAAGAGAGAGGTAGACGAGGAAGCTGGCTCCGGTGGTCGCGAGGACGAGGAGGTGAAGGTCAAGCGGTCAAGAAGCGAGCATGAAAATGGGAAGGAGGATAGGGATCACTCGGGGCGAGCGAGGGATCGGCATCGAAGAGACAGAGAGGAGGAAACAGACGGGGGAAAAGAGAGGGATAAAGAAAGGAATCGTACGAGAGAGAGGGGTAGCAGTGAGAAGGAAAGGGAGAGAGACAGGGACAGAGAGGAGAGAGATAGAGAGAGACATAAGGAGAAGGAGAGGGAGAGAGACAAGGATAGAAAGGATAAGGAAAGAGATAGGGAGAGGCATAAGGAGAAGGACAGGGAGAGGGACAAGGATAGGAGGGACAAGGAGAGGGAGAGGGAGAAGGAGAAGGAGAAAGAAAGAGAGAGGAGAGACAGGGAGAGGAGGGAGCGGGAGAGGGAAGAGGAGAGATCGAGGCGAAGCCGAAGCCGGTCCGTTCGGGAGCGAGAACGTGAAGTTGATGTCAGAGAAAGCAGGTAACTGTTCATTTATGTGCCTTACGTTGAACCGGGATCTTGAAAGCTTACAGTTGACTGTTGGCTGTTGCTTCTATACGTTTATTGTCCGCCTGTTTCTTATTATTCTTGAAAATTATAGGGCAGTGTGTTTGATCAAGAAACAAACTTCTCATGGAAAATGTTCAAGGATAGAGACTCCCCAGTGGATTAAAAATAACCACTCAAGCAATAAAATAAAGAAAAGATCCCAGACATTTCAAGAGCCAAAAGATAAATAAAACATTTGAGAACATGAGGGAAAATACTTAACCATGAGAGAACAACATGAGAGGTGAGCGAGGAAAAGCAACAGAAACAGCTTCCACCAAGCACCAAACGCTGCCATGCTACAGGCTAAATGGAGATTAACTGGATAACTGCCCAAAACTGGATAGGAAAATTCCCTCGTGAAATAAGCCATTAACTTTCCAACCAAAATCACTCATGCACACCAAATGAGCCACACACTAATGCTTCAACAAAGCACAGAACCATAAATAAGTTAATCTGGAAAAGCCACACTTGGTTGCTAATCCTTTGCTTTGAACTTCTAAGTCCTAAACCTCTTGGAATCCATAAGGTGTTCTTCATAACGTTACACACCAGCCCACCTCAACAGTTGAGATGAAGAGTTCGAGGCATAATAAATTTTTTTATGCCTATACAAAAATTGTTTACCAACATTGTTCTTAAATTTGAATTCATTGTATGGAATTTGTCTCATAAATAAATTGTTGTATTAAACAATGTGGCTTTGATTAGAATCCATTTATGCTTTGGATAGAGAAGCTTGTAAATATTAGAACTAGGCTATTGGGTTGGCATTATTGATAAACCAGATATTCCATGGAAATTAGACCTCGTTCAAAACCGGTAACGGCAGTAGATTTTATTTTATTCTATTTTTACTTGTTTGAATGGAATAAACACCAGTGTTTCATTGACAAGTGCAAAGGCTTTCTCGACAGTTACCAAATTGGTATTTTGCAGCAAATAGATTAAGAAGTTGATAAACAACCAATGATAACCAACATCATGGTGTGGAAATCCTAGAAACCCATAATTTATTTATTTTTAATTTGCTCAGGATTTTCAATAATTAAGGCACCAAAATGGAATCATAAAAGTTTGGACATGTTCTCTAAGTTGTTTTTATATGTTTACTATTCATGCTCTCTTCTTAGTACAGTGCATCGGTTAAATTGCTGATATACTGCGCTGAAGGTCTTGGTGATAAAATGTTTTAATTTTATTCAATAACTATCCCCTTGTAATATAGAGTGGAAAGAAGAAACTGAGTCATTCTAAATCTTTTAAATATTTGTTTTTAATTTAAATAACTGTATTTTCCTTCAATTTTACCTGATATTTTGGGTGTGTGAATGGCAGGAGAATGAAGGAAAAGAAAGACACGACAGAGCCTGAAGCGGATCCAGAGAGAGATCAAAGAACTGTATTTGCTTATCAGGTTAGTGGCTTCCCTTATTTTCCTTACATTTCACGTTCGGTTTATATTTTGCTTATCATTTTTGTTATCCTACTATTCTTTGTACAGATGCCTTTGAAGGCCACAGAGAGAGATGTTTACGAATTCTTTTCAAAAGCGGGAAAGGTATTTGAAACTTATTACTCAAGCGAAACATTTGTGTATTTATTTTTTCTTTTGCTATAATTGAACAACTAAAGGTGTTAGCAGTCATACAGTCATCTATATTATTTTACGTGTCATATGCATGCCCCTTGGGCCTTGTACTTGTTCACCTCTGTGGCATGTATTCTATGTGTTGTGCATTTTTGTTGCAATGTTACTGCTAGAAATGTTATGATTGCATAGATATTGAGATAGATTTGCTTCATATTGCAGTTACTGTTCCTCTGCCTTCAGTTTCGAAACTATAATCAATTTCTTCTATCTCAACATTCTATTTATATGGGGTGAGTGAAAATGTATGAGTTCTGTCGTCATCTCACTGATGGCTGAATGGCTCTTTGCCTTGAGTGTAAAGAATAGAAACCTTCATTGCTTCTTCATGGCTGGCTTCCTAAAACAACCTGTTTTCATTGTTCTTTCTATTTTCAGGTGAGAGATGTCCGGCTGATCATGGACAGAAATTCTAGGCGGTCAAAAGGAGTTGGGTATGTGGTCTTGAGCGAACAATTTTTGTATTGTATGTTTGTGATCTTGTTAATATGGTTATTAACATAGTAGTTTTCAAGTATCAAATTTAACTGTATTTTTAAATGAACTAGCAATGCGATAATGATGAGGGATGGTGGGAATACAATGCAGTCATGTTTAATCAATTCATGCTGCTTGTTCAAGGTAGATAACATAAACCTGAGGTTTCCTTTGTTGTTTTCCCCATCGTACTCCTAATTTTGCTCCTCTATGTTTTTGTGCAGATAAGAAACAGTCCTAACTCCTATGACTCTGTTATCTCTGGTCTTGGTTTTAGAATCATTTCTTTCTATTGTGAAATTTTCTTGGTTCGAATTAACTTTTAAAGATTGTTTTATTACACTGTATTAAAATGAACATGCTTGGCTGGGTATC
Source organism: Cucumis hystrix (assembly GCA_025688845.1). NCBI lineage: Eukaryota > Viridiplantae > Streptophyta > Magnoliopsida > Cucurbitales > Cucurbitaceae > Cucumis > Cucumis hystrix. The sequence continues at coordinate 6,851,867 of CM046884.1, forward strand.
ATCTACTTTCATTGTTTCTTTTTCCTGAAAAGTTGAAGAAATTGAGAAAGTTTGTTTTCTGTGGCATCTTGACTTCCCCATTGTGCTTACTGTGGACTAATATATATATATATTAAAATTATTACTATAAAACACTGTCCAATTTCTAAACATGGAAATATGCTCATTGAAAAAATTAGAAAGGGTGATGAATAGTTACCCTACTTCTCGTCTAAGCTGGTCATCTGGTATTTGGTTATGTGTTGCTTCTTCATTTGATGAACTGATCTGACCATTAAATCAGTCGGAAGAAACTAAGAGGTCTCCGCGTATTTATTTATGCTTTGTCAATTTTGCTGCTTATTTTTGCGTCTCATTTTCTAATAAGTTTACTTTGAGGCATTGATTAAACTGCAGGTATGTTGAATTTTATGATGCGATGTCTGTGCCTATGGCTATTGCTCTCTCTGGTCAACTACTTCTTGGGCAACCTGTAATGGTTAAACCTTCGGAGGCTGAGAAGAATCTTGTTCAATCAAATACAACCGGGGCCTCTGGTGCAGGTCCATATGGAGCAGTAGACAGGAAACTATATGTTGGAAATCTACACTTTAATATGACAGAGACTCACCTTCGAGAGGTACTAAGATCAATTAATCTGTGGAATTTTGTTTCAAGACATTCATATTTGATTTCATCTCATATGCTGTTATTTTCTATACAGTGACAACTATAGGGTTCCATGAATAATAGGCCTAACGAGGATTTAGAATTATTTCCTATGGCTCTTAAGTAACTGTAGCATTGTAACCTTTTGGCTACGGTAGTTATTCCCTTTCGTTCAGATAGGTTTCACAGGAAATGACAGCCAAACTTGCCAAGGACTAACTTGTGAGGGCCATCCATCTCTCCGTAGAATCTGTTAATTACACAGAAAATGCACCTGTATCCTAGTTTTCAGAAAACACAGCATTCACTACATGTAAAAAAGATTCAGAACCAACTTAACTTCCCTATTTAAAATGTTCAAACAAGGAAATTAACTTCCCTATTCAAAATATTCAAACAAGGAAACCTAAGACTGACTTCTAAATATAGAAACAGGAAACAGCTACATTTCCATGTTTTCATTCATCGAATAAATCTTCTGGATTGGAAGTCTAACAGATCATCACTTCTTTTCTGATTAGATTTTTGAAGCATTTGGTCCTGTGGAGCTTGTGCAGTTACCTCTTGACCTTGAGTCCGGTCACTGTAAGGGTTTTGGATTTGTTCAAGTGGGTAATCATTTATTATCAACTTTTGCAAGTTTTTGATGATGTATCGTAGTCCATAGATTCATAAGGCTCTGTCTTAATTTTTTGAATTCTTTCTAGTTTGCCCATCTAGAGCATGCAAAGGCTGCACAAAGCTTGAATGGGAAATTAGAAATTGCTGGCCGAACCATCAAGGTAGTGTTCTACTAGAACCTTTCAGATTTAACTTGTGTTCAGGACTGATATTTTTGTTTGTTATTAGTGCCTCTAAGGAATGATGGTGTCCTTGGTTTTGTGTGTTCTAAATAATGCTCTGTTTGTGCAGGTTTCATCTGTAACTGATCACATTGGAGCACAAGAGAGCGTTGCAAAATCAAACGACCTTGATGATGATGAAGGAGGCGGTCTGGTTGGTGTATAGTTTTCTTTTATGATTAAATAAATGTCTTTTTACAATTCTTTTAGCATGTTTTCTTTTTAGCACAAGAATTTGGTTTTTACTATAGTTGATGTTTGAAATTATTTAATGTGGCTGTCTCATAAGTGATCATCTTGTGTTTAAAGTATATTGTCCTTGTAATAATGATATAAAATTTGAAGACATATTTTTGCTTTCAATTATGTTATGGGTGAGACTAGGTGAATTTCCTTTGTGTGAGCACCTACCATGAGTGTGTGCTTATAGCAACATTGCAATGGCCTGTCATCGAATTAAATAATTGCAATGACTTTCCTCTCCATCTTCCTATCATAATATAATTGCGCTTGGTGGTGTTAGGTAATTCTTGTTTTATAGAGGAGAAAAGAAGAAATGAAAAATGAGACTATTGACATCAGATTATGATCATGTGTCATAATTTATTTGATGACTGTTGAACTGTGTGGCTGAATTTTTTCTCTTTATTCTCTTCCAACTATAAAGTGCTTTATGGTTACTCCTTGGCGGTATCATTTGTACATTGCATTACATTCATTAACATATTAATTTTCTGAAAAAATTGCTTGCTAATTGAAATGTCTAATTGCAGGCATTGAATGCTCAATCAAGAGCTCTGCTTATGCAGAAGCTTGACCGCACTGGCATCGCTACTAGGTTTGTCTCCCTTTTGGCATAATTAAGTAGCAGGATGTCCTAACTTTCCTCTGTAGTCGTTAGTGTGCTTATATCTTCTTTGGATGTATTTGTATTCTGCAAGAAAGAAATATTGGATCAATGGAAGTTAACTTCTTCATGGTTATTGCTTCATGGTTTCAGTATTGCAGGATCTCTTGGAGCTCCAGTGTTGAATGGGTCAGCCCCAAATCAGAGATCTACGAGCTTGCCTGTAAATGGTCAAGCTGCAGTTGCTGCACCAGTACTTCCGGCGAATTTTACTCCACCTGTTTTACAATCTGTTGGCAGTCCTAGTGAATGTTTACTATTGAAAAACATGTTTGATCCTTCGACGGAGGTACTGAGTACTTGTATTTTCTGTTTTCATCTTTCGAGCTGGATTATTTATTAGATGAATCATCTTGCAGACAGCACCAGATTTTGACATGGAGATCAAAGAAGATGTTGAAGAGGAGTGTTCTAAATACGGCCACGTTAAACATATATATGTGGATAAGTGAGTATTTTTCTTGTCCCCACAATCATATTATATCTGGTCATATTATTGGAGAGGAGTGTTCTAAATACGGTCGCGTTAAACATATATATGTGGATTACTGAGTATTTTTCTGTCTCCGTAATCATATTAACCATTTCTGGTCATATTATCAAGTGAAACTTTATTTTTTTTTGGTTCAAACTTATATTTCTGCTTTCTTTTTAAGTTACTCATATATTTCTACAACACTTAAAACAGGATGTCTCCTGTTCACATCTTTCTTGAATTTGTTCTGTTACGTGTTGGGGATTGACTTGGATCTTTGATCCTCATTTGCAGATACTTCCGGAATAGGGATGGAAAAAAATTACTAATGCCTTCATGGATGGGAGAATCTTATTTTCTCTATTTAATTTTAGGCTGGTTATGGAAAGGGCTATCTTATGCTGACATTAGCCTTTGTCATGCATTATCACAAATTTATAACTATACTTGACTGACAACATTTTCCATTTAGTTTATACACAGCCAGATTAGTTATTTAACTAGAACTAGTTGTAGTAATGATCGAACATTTAGATGGTACTTGCAAAATTATTTGGACTTTTACATGGTTAGCTAATGATGGTTCGGGAAACATACTTGAATTTGCTTGACTTTCTCACTGCAGCCTCACTGTCAATATATCTAGAAGTTAAAAGTTTAGGAAGTTAAATAATATGCAGTTATTGCTTCCATAAAATGAATGCAATTATTGTTAGGCTCATCATTTTATGTTGATGGTACTTGAATTAACGGAGAAGAGAGAGGGCAGGTAAAGGTAGGGGGGATAGTCTAGGGAATTGCTCTTACACCAAACACTTCATGCATTTGCTAACGTATTAAGACTCCATTTGATAACTGCTGCGTTAAAAGTTTTAAGTTTTTGAAATCTACCTTCATCTTTATATTTCTATATTATGTTCACTTTCTACTAATGTTTTCGAAAACTAAATGGGCAGCTTTTTAAATATAGTTTTTACTTTTAGATTTTAACTGAGAATTCAAATTTTCTTTCTCACAGTGTAATTAAATTGGGAGAAAACGAATGAAAATTTGAAAAACTAACACAAAATAATAACCTGATCACTTATGTCCCATCTTTTTTGCGTTTCTTCTGAAACCTCTGTACCATAAGTGATGCTCTCTCCACCTTTATATCAGAGAACAAATCTTTCGATTATGTGATCAAATAGATATTTGTTCTATCTTTTCATCGTCTTTCTTTTTCTTTTATTATTTTTCAATGTGCAGAAATAGCGCGGGATGTGTGTATCTGCAGTATGATACTGTGGAAGCGGCCATAAATGCTCAACGTGCAATGCACCTGAGATGGTTTGCAGGCAGACAGATATCAGTCTTGTTCATGGTTAGTTATTAACAAGAAATTGTGCTCTCTTGATTTATTTCTTTTGAAACTCGTTTCCTTTCGTTGGTTCTCAGTTTCTGCTTCTCAATATCATCTTGTTCTGTCTTGCAGCAACCGCAGGTGTATGAAGCTAAGTTTATAGGAGCTTGAATGCCGTCCGTGGTTCTTATCACTTACGAGTAATCAGGAGATTCCTCTAGCCAATCCATGCTCTATATTTTCTCGGGTGACCTCCCATCCTGTCCCGTTCGGTCAATGTCTAATGTCTTCTCCTTTCTGTAATAGGTGGTTATAGAAGTACTGGTTAAAATTGCGTCAATTGTCTTAATAGAAAAGTAAAACGTTGGGTTCTTTTCGTATGGGGGTGGATATTGGTACCTATTCTTAATTTCCTGCTTTGTAACACCCAGTGTCAAGCGAATACCTTTTGTTGGCTTGGATGCATTTAGTGTTTGACTTCTTATGAACATTCCTCTTGTAATGCATTTTGTATAAGTTTTCCAGAAATTAGTAAACATTTCTTTGGAGTTGGGTTTTCTTGCATCTACAAGACTCATTTCTTCCAGCAAATCATTCTGAAGCATTTAATTTATGCAATATTTTTCCATGTTTGTAATAGGTACATATATCGTATATGTATCCAATCAATCGAAGTCTCGATTTTAAACATTAAACTGTGCTTTATTTAGATAAAAGAAAATTCAAAATTTTAAAGAGTTTGAGTGATTGGACTTAAGGTGGATTTGCTTCTGTTTATTGAGAGGTCATAATCTTTTTCAAATAAATTTAATGTGAACGTTAAGTTTGAGATGGTAGAGTCATTGTCTTCAACAAATTAAAATTGGAATGTCGTTTGCAAAGAGGATGTGGTTAATGCTGCAAGTGTCATTGAACGCAACGCCTTTAATAGACTTGGTGGTTTTTAGATGATTCAGAATTGCATTGAGATAGTCCATAGCCAGAACAAATATGAATGCGATAAAGGGTATCCTTGTCGTAGTCCACTTTTTGGAGTGATTCGGCCCTTCAGTTGACCATTTATAATAATTGAGTAATGAACACTAGTGATGCAAGTTTGATCCACTTTCGCCATCGAAATGGGAAGTTCTTCTTTATCATCATAAAATCAATGAATTTCCAATTGATAGTGTCAAAGCCCTTTTCCATATCAATCTTAATCACATAGCCTTTTGTTTTGCTTGTTTTCCAGAAATCCACTGCTTCATTTGTTAAAATTGCATCTGTAATTTGCCTATTTTTTACAAAAGCAAATTGGTTGTCCGCAATAATACTTAACAAAGTCTGCTTTAGTTTGTTAGCTAAGGTCTTAGCAACCACTTTGTAGAGTCAAAAAGTTTCTAATATCATCTTAAATCAACAATTAATCTATAAAAAAAAAAAAACTTTAAGGTGATAGGTGAAGACAAATTTAATATTATATCACCCAACTATATTTTATCTAGTTTTTTTATGACGCGATGATGATACCTAAACCTACCTATGACTTGTAATACTAAAACATCGAGTCTCTTGGGGACCCATACAACCATGGACATAAAATGAAAGGTATGAAAAAGTTTGCAAACAAGTAGTACTATTAAAATTTACTAAATTTTATGGGACTAAAAATTTAATATAGCTTAAGTTGAGTTAAATTAAATTAAGGTGAAATTGAAAGTATAGCCCTTAATGCTATACTTAAAAGTACGCTATTTAATATAATATTCGATCTAACACGAATGTAAATTGAGGTATGTTAAAATAGATTTTACTACTCTATAAAGACTTTATATACGTAACTATATGTTCATTTTATAAATATGTGTATGAAATAATAGTATAGAAATATGACAAGGGATGCATATCACTTCAATGCCTACTTCTAAACCATTTTTACGACTGTGGAACTTGTGTATTTATTAACATCATATTTTTATTTTTATTTTAATGCGTATCATATAGTCCATTGATCACTTCGAAGTTTTTTTAGCATTTATTTCATAAACTCTGGTTTGTAATTTGTAAACAAAGTATTTGTTTACATGAATAATGATAATTACTTATTTCACATTTAGATTGGCTTAACTCAAATCTACCCTAATCTAATCAACTAAGAACCAATTTGGGTTGTTTAAGTAATTATTTTTAACAATATTTTTTAATCTTAATTTCAGTTTATTATTTATTATTAATGTTTTGCCTCTGTGTCTATTTTAATTTTGTTTGATTATTACATTATTTTTAGCATTATTTAATTTTTGTCTTAAATTAATAAATTTTATTGAAAATTTTACCATGTTTCTAATTTACATTGTTGTGTTTGGTAAGTACTGTAAAGTTACATTATTGTTGCTTATCATTCACAATCAATCAAGGCTACACATTTCTTGATCATAATTAATTAAGCTTAATTAAGCTTGGTGTCAGAGTTTGATAACCCTGCAATAATCTTGTATGAAGAACCCATCAAGGAATTTTAAGCATATTTTTTTTTGATAAATGATAACGCAACATAATCCATTACGAATAACTTTTTTTTATTTATTATTTGGGTTTGTTAGTATTTGATCTCTTTAGCTTCACTTATTGATATGCAAGCTTTCTAGTAGTTCCACACTATTGTGATCCTTAATTGAATTTGAAGGTGCTTTTGAAAATTTTATAATCCGTATAATATGACGAAACAAAACAACTTAAACATTTTTTTTATTGTTGTGTTGGATCCGCAATTAAGCCTATGGATCCTTAGGATTGGTGGTCATTTAATATATTATATCCCGTAGCGTTGTTTCAGATCCGGGATCGAGCCAAGTATCACAACTTCTTCTACCCATCCTGTATATTGTCCTTTTTTGTTCTGTCTTGGAATACAAATTTTTTATTCTAAACTCTTAAAAAAAAAAAAGAGAGAGATGATTTCAAAAGTTCCAACATTTTTTAAATATCATAGTGTAGGATTCAATTTAATATTTGAACTATGAGTAAGAATCATTATCCTTAAAGTAAGGATAATAATAAAAAATAATTTTTTTAAATATATTTACCTTTTATATTAGTATTTGAAAAATTATTTTGATGTAGACAGAAGCATTATCCACACAGCTTTAGGATTGTAAACATTCCAAGTTTACATATATTCAGATGGGCCAAATGGGCCGAAGAGGTGGATGTAAATTGGGCCGAAGAGAGAGAGTTAGATAGTGAAGATGGCGGAGATAGGTGGCAGTGATCCAAGAGGATTACGTGCGGTCACGGCGGCGATAAGACCGGGACCTCAAAGCCCTACTCTCACTTGTTCATACTCGGCCACCCCTTTTCTTCTCCTTCTCCTTCTCTTTCTATATATTCTTCCTTCTTTTTCTTTACTCACCGGGGCCTTCGGAAAGGCGCTTCAGTTTTCAAAAAACCACCCAATACCCAATCATCAACACACACACACAGACGGAGTGCTGTAGATTCTTCTACCTCTTTCCAAGCTTCTCCTGACATTCACTTCTTCCTTTCTTCTTCTACTACTGACCTCACCCACTTACGGTAACAATCAACTGGGCTGTTCATATTTTTGAGCTTCGATTCATTTCTTTCTTAATCTTTCTGATGTGAGATTTTAGCTAATTTGTGTTTTGTTCTTTCTGGTGTCATCAGATGGATAGGTACCAGAGAGTGGAAAAGCCCAAGTCAGAGAATACTCCTATAAACGAGAATGAGATTCGCATTACTACTCAAGGAAGGATGAGAAATTACATTACTTATGCCACCACTCTTCTTCAGGTTCATTTCTTCTGGGGCTTTGTGTGTGTGTGTTTTTATGTTGCTGATGTAGAAGAATTATGGGTAATTGTTAATTATTTGAGTGAAGATGGTATAATCTCCAATGTGTACTTCCTAATTTTGTAGTGCTATTGCTTTTAATACTTGAAATGCCTGATTTGAGGTCAATTCTTTAGATACAGTACTGAAATGTCTAACTTCTGTTTCATTCTGTTATTTTATTTGTTAGTGCACCTTTTGCCTTGCAAAGATCTGGGAAAACTTGCTTTTGATATCGTTAACAGATATAGGTTGCTACACATTTTCATTTTTTTATTTTTGTTCTCATTTTTGGTCATTTCTAACAGTTGTTTCCTCCTAATGCATGTTCCTCTTTGACCTACGAACTCTCATAGTTGTTTATCCCTATCCGTATTAAACTTGATTCTTTTCTCCACCCTAAAATAAAGTTGTTGCCACACGCTATAGCTTTCTCTCTCGTTTGCTGTTTTGTTTGTTGCATCAAGAGCTTTTCTTGTATGTTTTGTTCTGCAACAATCTTTTGAAATTTATTTTGATTATGGTTTCTGGTGTCTTTCAGGAGAAGGGGTCAAACGAGATTGTTGTCAAGGGAATGGGCAGAGCTATCAATAAGACTGTTATGATAGCTGAGCTAATTAAGGTGGGGTTATTCTCTTTCCTGTGCTTGTTTTTTCTTGGTGTTCTTGTGATATCCTCTGTACTATCTACCTTTTCTCTGTTCAGAGAAGGATTGTTGGTCTCCATCAGAACACAGCAATTGGATCCACGGATATAACTGACATGTGGGAGCCACTTGAAGAAGGCCTTCTTCCGTATGAATTCCTACCCTCTCATATGCTTTTGAAAATTTACCGTTGTTAGTTTTGTAGTAAGGAAAAGCTCATTTTCCTTACTGTTGGCAGTCTCGAGACTACAAGACATGTTTCAATGGTGTCAATAACCTTGTCCAAGAAGGAGCTAGATACATCTTCTACAGGGTAAACATTTGCCATATTCCCTTTCGGAATGCATATTTTCTAATTTTAATATATATTAATTTTGGGAATAATTGCACTTATGTGGTTTGGCTAATTTGTAAACTCCACCTCTATATTTAAAAATGGATTCAAGTCTAAGGATTGTCTCCTTTTGTTGAATATTACGATTAAATTTAGTAAAATTTGGTACATGTGGTTTTATTTAAACGTGCTGTGATTAACATTAAATGGTCATCAATAATCATAGCACGTTTAGAATCACATATACTTGAGACCTTTTAATATAATGAGGACTCATGTGCAGTTTTTTTATTAATCAGCGGTCTGAGCTGTGAAGTAACTATTATATGTTTTGGATTATAATTATTATTATAACGTTCCAGGCTCTTGAATATTTAAATAGATTTAGTTCTTAGCCATCATTCTCATTTGTTTGTACTTTTATGAAGATACCAATCACCTCTTCCCGTTGACCAAGTGAAACCATGGAATGAATTTGAAGATGAAGGAGGTAAATTATATAAAATGATATTTTTTGTATTTTAATTCATTTGGGTTTAGTGATGAACTGATTTTAATTAATTTGCACCAATTTACTTTGATTTAGATGGATCACCTAGAATACGAGGTAGGGGACGTGGTAGAGGTAGAGGCAGGGGTAGAGGTAATATTCTTCTTTTTATTCTCTTAGATTGCGTTATATCTGATATGTGTATGCATATTTTTTGGTTTGGATTTATTTAGTGTAACTGTATGCTGGTATCACTTTTCCTGTGTATGATATAGTAAATTTGGTACTTGCATTTTAGTAGTACATAATTAATCCAAAAAAATGACGTAGATGAGTTTCATTTTAAAGAAAAATTACATTATAGTATAGAAAATAAGAAACAAATGCTTGCATGTAAAGCACCTCTTTTAAATGTACCTGATGCATTTTTTCGGTTAATGAGAGATTTATTTTGGAACAATTGCAAATATAGCAATTAGATCCAAAATATTAGTATATATAGCTACATTGTTAAAAAAAGTGCACATATAGCAAAATTGGTCTATATTGAGATTTTGATATATTTGTAAATTTTTTTAAATGTTGTTTTACACTTGATTATTAACCCTAAAATTGCTACCTATTGTAATTGCCCATTTATCTTCTTATGATGTTCAATTGAAATTTTACAATCCGTGCCATTTTTTTCTTTTGTCTAGGGAACTACAACGGTCCATCTGAGTATCAGGGAGATGGTTGGGATGGGGGGCGAGGTTTTGGACCTCGAGGTCGAGGACGTGGAAGAGGTCGTGCATTTCGTGGAAGGGGACGTGGTTATGGTCGCCAATCAGGGGGATATTATGATTATGGTGAACCTATGGCACCACCAGTACCGGGTCGGGGTAAGTTGTGGAATTTATGATACATTTAAACCCAAAAGTAGGGGTGCTTGTGAGATAGAAAAAAGAGGCTTAAATTGCAAAAGTATACACTTTTTGGAAAGAAAATCAGAAGGGTAGGTAGGGGAAGAGAAAAGGGGGATAAAAATTGTAGATGATCAAGTTTTGGCTTTCTAACGGCGGTTCTGGTTTTTTTCGTCCCCCTCCCCATATACTTTCTTATGCAAATTTATCTTTTGATAGGGTTGCTCTATGGGTCCATCTTTTTCTGCTGTTTATGTTATACTCTTTCATTCGTCAATGAAATTGTTTTTCATAAAAAATAGAAGATTAAAATCAAGTGTTACTTAATTTTCATGTCAAGCAGTAATTCCAAAGATTAATACTGTTGTTTCAAACCTGCACACGCTATTCGTTTATTTCCGCCATTAGGATTCGATCTGTTGGCTGTTGAAGTGCACATTCTGTTGACTATATATTATCTGAAGGTTTTGCAGGGCGTGGTCGTGGCAGGGGGCGGGCTCGTGGTCGTGGTGGTTATTATCGATCCGATGGTCCAGTGCAAGCAGCTGCTGCTTGAGAGGCAAACGTAATCAACGTGGTTGCTGGTTGCATTTTGCCTATGGCCTCGATATCGATATTTTATAGTTCTGTCTTCTATTTTTTTTTGTTTGTTTTCTTTTCAAGTTCGTAAATTGCTGCCATGGAGGGGTAGGAGTTAATAGTTTCTGTAGTTTTGTCGAGATAGGAGGATTTTCATAGTTCCAAATTAACTTCTCAAGTACATCCGAGGCAAATGGCTGTAAATTATTATTATTATTATTTTTTCATATTCTCTATTGAATAGGAGAGAGTGGTAGTGTAGCAGCAGCAGAAGCAGTACATTCTTTCATTCTTAAGTGAATTTGCATGCTCTAATCTTATCTATCTATATTTTTTCTTCATTATTTATTGGAATACTTTCATTTTCTTTTATATATACACACACATTTATATTAAATGAATAATATGATTTCATTGCATTCATTTATACACATTATATGCTAAGCCAAGATTGGTCACTTTGAGTTCGTATCAGTTGAATTTTCAATTTAATGTCGTCAGAAAAAGAAAACAATTCTCTTCATTATGCTAAAATATATAAACGATCAAAAGTAAAGAAATAGAAACAAGTTTTTTAATTCTGAAGTTTAAGATGCCTAATATATAGAAATACAAGGAAGAGGAGGTCAAATCATACTATGAAATTAATTAATGGATGATGATATAATAGGGCCATATTACCTTTTACTTAACTCATTAAAAATTTATCCAAAAAGAATAGAACAAAAAGCTAAATAAATAAAAAATGTGGACAATGTGTAAATCATGGACTTGGCTATTTGAAAAATGAAAATGTTTCTCTCTCTTAAGTCTACAAAAAGCATTTAAAGCCATAACTTGCACTATTAACTCAATAGTGAAGTTATTTATGAAACACATGCATACCATGCTTCATTTTATCATTGATCTTTTATCCTATTAAACAAAACCATATGGTCAACAATTACTGCTTTTTAACATGCTTTTCACTCAACTCTTTTTCTAATAAAATCATAATATCATTCCAAAATATTTATAAATTCTTATATACATTTATTAGTGTCAATGACGCTTTTCTCCGATGTTAAGAAATCTTCTTCTTTTTTTCTTAACTAATTTTAAGAATAGCGTTTTTCTTTTTCAAACTAATGACAAAAATAAACAAAAAAATGGGCTTAAGTTGAAAGTATTGTCAAATGTAGGGGAAAATATTGTGGAGGAAGGTCAATTTTCTTCAACTTTCTTGCCATGGTTTGTATTAATTTTCGGTAAAAAAGTTACAATTTTAGCTAAATTTCAAATTCCAAACATGTCTAGAAAGTAGATATAAAGAGATTTAGTACTAATTTATAAGCTTAATTAAAAAAAAAAACAAAACAAAACAAGAAACAACATGAAAGTGAATCTACGAGACTTTAGGATGTTTTTTCATCTAAAACAAATTTAGATCAAGCCAGAGGGGTTATTGATATGAATATATATATATAAAGGCATGAACAGTAAATCTTTCATCAAATGAAAAAAAAATACAAATTCTTCTCATTTTCTAACTCAATCTCAAGCGAGATTAGTCGAACTAAACTAGTTGAACGACTTCACAAGAAGGGGGGCTAGTTTGATAATATGAAAACGTCGCAACTCACAAGGCTCAAGTTTCACTAAAAGTTAAAAAACGTGTCAAGAAAACCTAGTAAATATAATAATATTGATTTAAAGAAATTGATTTCTTTAACATTTGTATAACAAAATTTGATATTAATATTGTTTGAAATGAATAGTATAGTATAGTATAGTTTCCAAATCAACAAGTTATCATCGGTATAATTAAATATATTATAGTGTTTTTTCCTGTTCAAAGTAATACATCAATTTAAGTTAATACAATTCCACTTTCAAAAGATTTGTAGAAACTTCTGGAAATGATCGTTACCTCACAACGGTTTTCTTATATAATCCACCATTAATAATTTTATTTAAAAAATTAATCGTAAATGAAAAAATTGCTTAAACTATTTATAAATTAAAATTTTAGGATATATAAATTTTGAAATTTTACTATTTGGATTCTTTTTTCTATTTTTTAAAAACAATCCATTTATTTAACCATATACTCACGAAATGAGATTGAATGTCTACTTTTTTTTTTTAAAATGATAATTAATAATTTTATCTCCTAAGTTATGTTCAAGTTGAATCTTACAATAATATTATTGTCTGCTCAATTTAACAATTTTTACATGTTGGATCTTCTACCACTTTTCAAACATACATACAAGTGCGATGAAATGGTGAAGTATCAATATCTATATAAATATATTTTTGTTTTTCTTAAATTACACTCTTACATATCCATTTAAAATCGTTCAAAATTAATTTATTGTACACGTTAAGGCACAATAGTTTCCAAATCATGATAAATGATTAAAAAGCATGTATCGATTTTAAATATTCAATATTTATCTTTCATTTTTAACCCTAATGCTAATGTAATCTACAATGTAATAATCTTGTTGTCAATGGTTAAAACGAACAAGCTTAATCAACATTTTCAAACATATGGTCAGCGGTTAAATCTTTGTACGAAAGACTGAATCGAGTACTGATGAAGAAATGTGTCTTCATGCTAGATTTCTGAATGACAGTCTTCGAGCATGGATAAGTAATACAAAGTTACAAAGAAAGGGTGCATCTTATTATTCACATGATGTCTACATGGAAAATAAAATAGGACTAAACTTTATGATTTAAACATAAATGAAAAACGACTAGCAGTAGGATCGTCTAAAATTAACTGCTGTGTATTGTAGAAGGTGGCCGAGTTGTATACGAAGCTTACCAAAATTTCAACTAATTAACAAAGAAAAACTAGAGAAAGGTCCAACACAAAAACAAATTGGATGTAATGTTCTAAGGAAAAAAATTGTTTATTTAACGTTATATTGTTCGTGAGAACTTTTGTTAACGAGGGTTCGAGTGAGATGGAAATTCCCCATTTAGGTGGAGAATGGGGAGGGAGTGGAAGAAAAAAATTCCCCATAAAAATCCGCCTTCAACAAAGATGGAGATGGAGATAGAGATGGACATTCCGACCCGTCCCATAAACATCTCAATGAAAACTTTTCATTTTTTAGGTATAAACTTCTTGATCTTAAAAGCTGGAATGAATGCTAGTTAATTAAGTTAAGTTTTTATTTTTTACCACTAATGTTTTTGAATTGTTCCTTAATGTTTTTTTTATATTTATGGTACATACATTTCTCATACATAAAATATTAATCACGTGAATATAAAAACTCAACAATGTAACAAATAAAAATAGATAATAATCTGATAATAGATTAGTTAAATATATTTTGAAATTCAATCTAAAATTCCCTTGAAATTAAAAGTTTACCATTTACAACTAAACATAAAAATATCAATAAGATGATATGAAAATCAAAATATTTACAGAACCAATCCATGCGTTATTATATATATATATATATCTAAATTATCTCTTTTCCAAAACCATTAAGATAACTTTGAATAAAAACCACAAACTGGAAAAAACCCAAAGAAGGTTTAGTAAGGGTTCGTTTGGTAACGTTCTCATTTTCGGTTTTTTGTTTCCGGTTTTCCGTTCCTTCTTTTTTTAAAAGAAGAAACATGAATGTGTTCGGTAACTGTTTCTATTTCTTGTTTCTTGAAAAATAGAAACACATTTGATAACTATTTATTGTTTCCTGATTTTCTTTGAAATTTATTTTTTTATTTTATTCACATTTAATTCAATTAAACACCAAACAAAAATATATGTCCTCCATTAAACATAAAAAAAAAATTATCAAACCTAGATAGGAAGGTCTTCTTGTAATCTTATGGAGAACAAGATAAATATTGAGATCTGAAGAACAGAGTCGACGAGAGGAAGATGAAAACCCACGATGAAGAGGAGGACTGAAACCCACGAAAAAGAGGAAGACAAAAACTCACAGCTAAAACACATATCTCAAAAACCTGCAAATTCGGCTAAGAGGAAGAGGAAAACCCAGATCCAACGAAGAGGAAGACGTCGTGTAGAGGGAAGACAATGAGGGGCGAAGAGGAAGACAATGAGAGGCGAAGAGAAAGACAACGAAGATGATGAGAGGAAGAGGAAGGGGATGGTTATTTGGAAAAGACGATGGAGATAAGACGAAGAAAAAGGAAACCACGTGGAGACTGGTTATTTGGGGAAGAAGATGGAAATAAGAGGAAGATAAAGGAAATCACTAAGAAGAAAATGAAATAGGAAAATGAAATAGAAAAAGAATTGAAAAGAAGGAAAAGGAAACCAATAAAAAGAATTGAGAAAAAAAGAAAAAGAAATAAATAAAAAGAATTGAGAGAAAAGAAAAGGAAATCAATGGAAACAATTGAGAAAAAGAAAAAGGAAACCAATGGAAACAATTGAGAAAAAGAAAAAAAAAACCAATAAAAATAATTGAGAAACGAAACTATTTTTTTTTTTGAAAAATGAAAAACAGAAACAGAAAACAGGAAATGACCCTATCCCAATTGCAATAATAAATCATTTAATTAAAACAAAGTAAATTGTTAAAATGAGTAAAAAGATTGTTTCACTCTATCATCATCAACGATTTTCAATTTCATGTTCAACTGATCCTAATTAACTAAAATGGAATAGAAGAGAAATGCAATTAATGAAGATAAAAACTTCATAAAGATGCATCATTCTTCAATAATTTGCATCACTTTTCTACTTCCAATGGCGTTTACATAGAAAGTAACAGGAAGGCTAAATGTACAATTCCTATCATTGAATCTCCAAACTTCATATCATATATATGCAAAATTAAACTGTCAATTTGATCATAATTCATTCAATTAGCTGTAAAATTCGAAACATACGAGATTGTGTATATACTTTAACCATAGAATTATGCTAAAAAAAACTCCAAATTAGTCGAACGTCCTACCACCGTCGTCCCCATGCACGGCCACTGCCACCGCGTTCAATTCCCGACCATTGTCTTAGTAGAGAATCTACAATTAGTGATAGGTTTAGTCTTCATATATATACTTTGAATGGATCGAAATCGTCTCTTCTTAGGACGAGAATTAATAATAGAAGAATGATGATGACAACAACGATCTCCTTCATTATCTTTCCCAAAAATCTCTTCAATTTTCAACCAAACCGACGATTCTATTTGACATCTCTTTTGATCAACCTCTTCCTCTCGACAACCCCCACCCCCACCCCCACCAAAATCCTTCTTCTTGTTCTTCTTCGCCGCCGCAACGACTACATCGACATTACTACTATTGTCGTCGTTGCTTAACTGCATCAACTGCTGCGCCGCACCCAATACCTCCTCCGAATTACGCGAACTCGAGGATTCTTCTTCCATTGAAACAAAAACAAGCTGTAGGTAGAGAGAGAAACAAGAAAGAGAGAGAGAGAATGAAGTGTGTAGTGATATCTTTTTAATTTTGGTTGTTGAATATATTGTGTGTGAATTGTAATGGGTTTCTGTTGGTTTTGCGAAATAGCGCGTAATTGTTGAATTTGGCAGAAGCTTTTAAGAGAGAGAGAGAGAGAATGGTTAGTGAACGAAAGAAATTGCGAGGTTGGTGCCAAGAAGATGGATGGAAAATAGTGGAAATTATATCTTTTATACACACATAAAAGTTGTTACAAGTGATTTGCTACATCCCATTTTATTATAAACAATTTGTTTGTGGGCCTCCAAATTAAAATACTTCTCCACATCAATTAGAGGGTTCCATAAAATATCACTCAAACGTACTTGTCCATAATTCTAAAAAGGCTCTCTTACACGTAAACATAGTTTAAATTTGGTTATTCTTTCCGACCTAGATTTAGATTTGGATCCAAATATCAAATCTAAATCTAAACTATTCTTTTCCTAAGTTTTTGATAATTTGGATTGTTAAATCAATTATTTCTTTTTAAGATTTTATTTGGAAAACAATAAACTTTATTTTGTTTGAAAAACAATAGTTTAAATTTGGTAATTTATATTTTGCTACACAATCCTAACAAGAAGAAGTAAAGAAAAAGACATGAAAAAAGAAAGAAAAAGACGACAAAAAGAAGTTACTTTTTTATTTTGTTATAGGTTCTGTAAATGTCATATTTGTTATATTTATGAAAATTAAGCTAAATTATCGATAAGAATAGGGATCAAAATATTAGTTATACACGTTCAAATTATTTAAATTTTTGGATTTTAATAATGCATTATTGACTTTGTTGACCTATGTCATTCCAAGATCTAACGTATCTAATATTTTTGTTGTTTTTTTAATTCTTTTTTCTTAATAATATAATTATAGTGTTCCCATTTTTTTATTATTATTTGAACAAATTAGTATTATTTGAACAAATTAGTATTATTTGTATTTAAAAGCTACAGTTACATTTTTATAATATTATGACCAGTGAATTACGTTTCTACAATAACTAAATCTGACTTGACTTTTCCTTTTTTAAATTAAGAATAACAATCCATTTATTTATTTATCTTTAAATTCTGGAGTATTAATAACTATATATTTACTAAGATCTTAATTAATTCGATAAGATTCTCATTAGGAATAAATATAAACTTTTAGTCTATGTTTTGTAAAATCAATTCAAAATATTGATTTAAGTATATACTTTCATTTATGGTTGAACCAAGCTATAAAAAGTAAAATATTAGGAAATTACAATGTGGCAATTTTTAATTAATTTTGATAATGATAAAATTAGTGAGATTAATTTAAATAATCTGACGTCAATAACTTAAAGGTAAAAGAAATTGAAGACTTAAAAACTTGAATTTCAGAAATAAAAGAAAAAAGTAATATTTGTAAATTTAAAGACTCGATGAAAATTAAACTAAGAACTCGTAGATTAAAGAGATGTTTAAAATCTGAAAACTAAATAAACTAAACTCAAAATATGTGGGAAAAAAAACGTCTTAAAATGGTACCGAAATAAATAAAATAGAGACTATAATTATGAAAAAAAGGCAGGACTTAAATCACTATTATAAAATGGTCTTTCAAGGAAAGAAAGGCATCTCGGAGCCCATAATGAGAATTATACATATTAGCATGGAATGACATGGTAGGATCATACTCGACCAATTTGTTATAAAATCGATATTTAAAGAAATCAAAGAAAATGTAAATAAAAAACAGTTGTGTTAGCTATGCCTATGACGAAGAAGAGAAATATGTGAATTCATTGGACAATATGATCGAGAGAAAAATAATGGGAAATTGTCAAAGGGGTGTGTATGATGTTTTTGGTGTTAAGGATTAATTTGGAAGAATATAAAAGAATGACTTTTGACCTTTTCTTCTTGGGGGGTTAGGGTTTGAGAGATGATAATTAAGCGTGTAAAAGACTAATTGCTTTTGCTACAAGAAAATGGTGACTTGCTTCTTATATTTTGTTTTTAAAATATTCCTTTAATGGAAATTACTATTTCAATTTCTTATATTGTTATTTTTTTTTCACTTTCTGGTTATTCAAATTGATGCTTAAAAGTCTATCTATATGGACCATGCTTGATTTTGTCCCTTTCTATATCAATTTTCTTTATTTTTCATGAATTTTAGGAAGTTTCCAATTTAGTCATTTTCATCCAGTTAAATCAATAGTTAAGCTAATTGTTTTCTTTCAAGAAAAAAAAAGGACGTATGTAACTAAACTTAGTTGATCAAACCATTTAAATTCGATTTATAGTGTTAAATCAAGAAAACAACTACAACCCTTATTATTCGTTATGTAATATTAGTAATGTATTTGTCATTATTTTCAAAGAATTTTTGGATGGATTGCATGAAGATGCAATCCATCCAATGAGAACATAGATTTGGCTTATTGAATAACACATTAAGAATAATTTTCAATGATAAATCAAAGTTTTTTAAGCACAGTATCCCCATGTTGTGCTCTTGTTTTAACATTTATTGGTCATAGATGACAGTGAAGAAAAAGCAATATGAGTTAGAGAAAATTGACCTTCAATTCAAAGCAAAGTTTTTGTAATAGTTCGAATTGCCCAAAGATTGTCTTCATCTGCTTTTTTTTTTTTCTCCTTTGATGGATTTGTCAGTCCTTTGAGACTGGAATGTCACCTTAGAAGAATAATACGTTCAATCCTAATGCCAATAATTTAACTTTACTTTGGAAAGTACTTCATTTTCACACCGATCAAAACAGTCATGTGAAACTTCCATGTATATCAAGACGGATATGAGGATAAGTCATCTTCGTAACAGATGTTGAAAAACACAAGGAACATTTGGTTGAGGACTAATAAATTTGAAAGTTGAAATTCAAATGGAAGGTCAATAGAGTGGAATTTAATTCATTGTTGAGAAGAGGGAAAGATGAAGAATGTGGAGGGTTTACATTAACAAAGATTTATGAAGGAAACAAGAGGGCAAAGATGAGAGTATGAGACAAATTTTACATATCCCCCAAGAGTTTTGATAAGGGAATAAATTATATTAAGTTGATGTTTTTTCATGGGACAAAAATAAGGAGCAATTTAGTAAAAGGCTAATTAAGCACCCAGAGACCAGAGTAATTTTAATAAAAGAATCAAAGAAATCTATAGAACAAATAACAATTACTCACCCTTCAACCAACCAACCCAACCCTTCTCTCTATCTACAACATACTGCATTAACTTTCTTCCAACAAAAATTAGTCAAATTTCCTGCAAAAACCATAATCATCCTGTCTTGTCCCAACCAACTTGTTTCTTAGTCGCAATTCAACCCGCAAACTTCTAAAACAGGACCGTCTTTGGATACAAATGGGTTGATTCTTACCCAGAGTAATGTTAAGATCGAGGCTAAAAGAATTGACCAAACAACAATGATCGTTGGTAACCGGTCCTGTTTCCCTAACAAACCCTTCAAGAAAGGGTAGAGGTGGATAATCACCCAAAGAGCGAAAAATAGCCTTCCGAAAAGAGGACCCCAGGAATCATACCCATTATTGATGGCATCTGAGATCCCGACAATCACACCAACAATGTTTATGATCAATAAGGTTGTGGGAGGTATTAACAATGATGTCCACTTGAAGATGTAGAGCTCTGAGAATTCACCATCATCAGCTGCTTTGGATGTAACTGTGAAGTTGGTACTAACACCAGCTAAAACCTTGAGTAGACCTTGGAAGAGAGCAAAAAGATGTGATGAAACACCTCCAATAACCCAGAATTGTTCATTTCTCCACCAGTCGTCAATCCCGACACCACCCCACTGCATCTCAAGAATACCGGTTGCAGCAATTGAAATGAAGAGTGCCATGAAAATAAGACTAGCATAGTTGCTAATCTGCAAACGTTCATAAATATGTTGGTAATTAGAACAGATATATTCACAAAGTTCTTGATAATGGTAGTTAATGAAACGGGCAACCAAAACAGAAGTAATTATAAGGATCCTTTCCTTCAACACATCGTAGGAAATACATGAAATAATTTACATTTAATCGTACAGTTCCATTTCGTTGCATGTGATAATTTTTTGTTCGAGAATAATCAAACAAACCAAAGTAAAGGAGAAAGAGATTTACCTCAGGAACAATAAATTTTCCAGTGAGAAGACAGATAGCTGGCAGACTACAGTAAACAAGCAATGGGATTGAGGTCCACGGGTAGACCACTGAGTTTATGTATGAAAATCGTTCCAGACATTTCAACCCGCCTCCATAGCCATACCAGATAGGACAGTGTCTGCTCAAGAATATCTCAACAGATCCTAGAGCCCACCGTAAAACTTGGTGTAGACGATCTGAGAGATTGATTGGAGCTGATCCTTTAAATGCGGGTCTCTTGGGAATACAATACACAGACCGCCAGCCGTGACAGTGCATTTTAAATCCAGTCAAGATATCTTCAGTCACAGAACCATAAATCCAGCCAACCTGAAATCAATCAAATTGAAATATTTTCAAGACAAAATATGAAAGAAGCAAAATTGGACTTATATTGGTTTAGAAAAAGTTAAAATTTTCAGTTATTACTAACCTCTTTCCCCCATTCTGTTTTATCTTCATAACCACAACTGATCACTTGAATGGCTTCTCTTAGGAGAGATGCAGCACTCACATCATGGGGAACTCCACCATTTTCCAACAAGGTTGAGGCAACAAACACTGGAGATTGCCCGAATTTTTTCGCCAATTTTATTTCAGACGCATTCAATTTCTCTATACTTAGGTCTGCAGTAAATATATGGCAAGCCATGTTGGATTTCTCCCAATCTCCTTAAATCACAAAAGTATTATACAACGCAACATTCCAAAATCAAATTAATTTGTTACCTTCGATTCCCTCCTCGATATTCTCAAGTGCATGGATCTGCTTTGATGCTTCTCTGTGCTTTGTCTTCTTCTTTTTTGAATTATTGGCCTTTCCTTTCTTGCTCCTAGACCCACAACACAGACAGCACCATTTTGGCAAACAGTTGCATGTTTTGCTTGGGGGTTTTTTCTTGGAAGGAGCATCATATCCATAGAGGGCAACCCTCCGGAAAACACATCCTGTACCAACATATATTGGTCCTTGTAGTCCATCTAATCCTTTCATGTTAATCTGCATTAAATTTTTTTAGATTAGGCTTTCAACTAGGCATTGGTACAAAAAATTATATGTACACTGTCCAACCAATGAAGCATATACATACATCAAAGAATACTACGTTCCGGTTTGAATATCTATCATGTCGATCGATCCCATCAAATCTTTGTGGAAACTGCACATAACAAACTTTCTTTCCAGATGTAGGATCCATCATGAAACACATAGCTTCTCTAAGTGCCTTGCTATTGTTAATGTAGTGATCACAGTCAACATTGAGAAGATAAGGAGCATTTGAGAGAACTGCCGAGACCCGAACCTTCAAAGAAAAAAATTAAATAAGAAAAAAGTTTAAAGGCAGCAAATGTAATCAAAAGTGTACAGAAGATGCACATAAGAGCACTGCTCAATTGCTGATCATCTAGGAATCAGGGGATGAAGACTTTAGCTTAATACATACCAGTGAATTCATGGCACCAGCCTTTTTGTGATGTTCGAACCCTGGCCGCTTTTCACGAGAAACATAAACCAAACGTGGTAGCTCATTTCCTTCAACATCACAAACTCCATTTTGGCCAAGGAAGACCTGTGAAGGCACAAATGCGAAGTACCTTTAGCTTGTACAAAATTACATGATTTGGCTTGTTTCACACAATAACAACCAGAACAAGACTTCGTTCATAGGCTTCAGAGCCTCAAAAACACCAAGCCATTCTTATTCACAAAATGTTGACAAATTTCAAGACATGAATATTACCTGAATCATGCCAGGGTGGTCTCGGACATTGTTCCCAGGCCACGGAGTACCATCTTGCATTGTCCATCCATCCTCAGGAACCTTTTGAGCCATGGAGACCAAAGCATTCACCCTAACCTTAAACTCTTCATATTCTCTCTGTTGAAAGCAAAGTAAACAAACATAACGTCACCAATATTGGTGCAGCAAACCATAAGAATAGAAAATCAGCATCCTAACTACAACCACAGTTGTAAATGAGGTTATATAAATCACATCAACTGAAAGAGAAAAAAGCAGTAACTGCTACAAACCTTCATTGCTCGCCTTTCCCTGACAAATGCTGGGTGGACCTTGTTCTTCAAATAATCAATCTTCTGAGAGAAATAAAACTCTGGGGCCCGAGGCTCAATATTGAATTTTTTACAGAAAGGAACCCATTTCCTTGCAAATTCAGATGTCTCAGAGAGTGCTTCAAATGTTAACATGGCTGCACCATCATCTGAGACATAGCATGCAACTTTATCAACTGGATAGTCGACTGCAAGGATGGAAAGTACTGTATTTGCAGTGATCAAAGGAGGTTCTTTCGTTGGATCGACAGTACTAACAAATACATCCACACTGGCTAATTCAGAAGGTTTCCCTTCTTTTTCATACCTAAAAATGTGAAAACCAAATTATCAGGGACAGCTGCCCAAAGTAGATGGAAAATTTTACAAACTACCAAATGAGCAGTAAGAAGATTTGTGTCCACATTACCTTAGTGAAAGCCGATCAAGATAAGTTTCTCTTTCAATTGGATACCATTTTGGGAACTGATCAAGAATCCATGATACAGCAAACCATATTTCACATATTACTGAAGTCAGCCACAGGCCATAGGCATCTTCAACTGGATGAAGAATTCTGTAATGGAAAAACAGGCCGAGAATAACAAGACGAAGCAAGATGATTAATCTGTACGGATTTATCCTGCTTGAAGAGATGGGCAATTTCCTTGATAGAGGCTGCCTAGCTTCATCCATCCTGTAGAATGGTACACAAATAAATGTTTAGTTATTACATAGCTTAAAGAAGAAAAGATGAAATATAGATACAGGAAGAGCGAAAGAAGCTGTGAAATAAGTTGAATTGCATGCCAATATTTTCACATGAAACTACACGTGAATGCTAAAATGTAGAGTTTAACAACGGACCACAAAAGTTCAATTTTAGACAGTAAAAAAATGTACGTAAATGAGCCTACCACACAAACAAAACACTTTGAACAGTGGCTTACATGGGCAAATCAGGATCATCGATATCATTCCCATCATCAACCCCTGGATGTTTCACCACTTGAAGTTTATCATTTTGCTTCTTCTTCCAATCTTCCATTCTGTCCTTCCATGCCACACTCCCATAACCATATAATGCAAAATCTTTGTGGGGAACCATTGGTCTACATTGTGCTATGGAATGGCAATCAAGATGTCAACCATAATGTATATAACCATGCATATTAGAAATAAGCATCTCACTGTCTCAATGACTTACAAGGACTTGATCGATCAGGGGAAGGCATTGGATGGGCTCGATTTCCATTACCCATAAAATGGGGTACAAGGGCATGTTGATCGGCAGAAATTTCATAATCCTGGCACATGAAAAAGAACCATTACACGGGTTTGGTTTGAATATCAACAATTTCATAACCAAGAGAACAAGAAGGTTTTGAACTCCACTTACCTCCTCACCATATGTCAGGAGGGGAATCCCAGAACCAAGAGGAGAAGGTTCATGCTCTGACTGTCCAGGGATATGAGATGCATTAGGGTGGGAACCGCGGCCAGAGTTAAGGTGCGATCCATATGATCCTTCAGCAGCATGGTGGGGGCCGAAATCATCAAGGTTTCCATAATCGAACTCATTGTCCAAATCATCAATATCATCTTCATCCTCGTCACCTTCAACCCTAGGACTGCCTGCAATTTCCACCACAGATTAATATTGCAACCAAAAAAGCCATAATAATAGACTGACTACTAAAAACCCTACCTTTAATGCGCTTGTATCTGGTTTTACACTGCGGACAAGCTTGATTCCCCTCTCTTCTCTCGTACTCATAGCAAGGTCTACAAACTGGAAAAGCACATTCATTACAGGCAACAAAGAGCTCTCCCTCGGCAGTTAACTCTACTGCATCTCCACAAATCTGACATGTTTGCCCACTCAATTCTTTCACAGACTTGATCTGGAAACACCAAATAAAAATGGAAACAGTAAAGTAAGTACCTAAATTCGAGTGGTGAGTCCAGCACTGATCATCTTAAAATCAAATTGCTTCTGATTCTTAAACAGAATCAACAAAACAAACATAGTACAGTAAAAATAGAGCTGAAGGGCGATAATTTGTTCTAGCCCTATTCAGGGTAGATTTAAAAGACTATACGAACATGTTAAATAATGAAAACTTACAACACAAAGCAGAAAGCGCATAGATTTCCAGAAAGCATCTGAAGAAAATTTGAAGTATCATAATGCAAGATGTTATATAAGAACAGACACTAAATTTCTTCGATTCAATCAACTCCTCCCCAAACCAAAACAACAGAAGTAACCCGACATGCACAGAAATCCGTGAAAGACTAGGTATTTTACTTTCTTTATCTTTAGCTTTCCTATGAGTGGAGTGATAATGGGAGGAAAAGAAAAGGGGTGATAGAAAACAGTATCTTTTCGTCGGTTGAAGCAAAGACCTACAGAAGAAATTCCTTGCAAGAATGAAGAATCGAAGCCCCAAATTGTCCATTTCGAAGAAACCCCAAGTTAAAACGAAAAACAAACTCAGAAAGGTCGGAAAATTCCTCAAACAAGCCAATGCTTTGTGTCAAGGAGTCTTAATCTTACCCGAGCAGTCTCGTCTGCATTGATCAGAACAAACTCATTTCTATTATGAGACCCAGCAATGAGTCTACCAGCGGTGTCCATCGTTTACAAAAGCACTGCAATTTTTCAACTCCTGAGTTGAAACAAAACCCAGATTGAAGAAAGAGGAGAATCCCAATTAGACGCCGATCTCAAAGTAAATGAGTCCTCCCCTCACAAATCACCCTAAAAAAGTTTTCATCTTTGCCTTCCAAAAACTTCAATCTTCAGTAGCCACCATTGAAAAATCGACTAAAAACGCATATCTTGGAGGATTCCCGCATACGGTAAAGTGAGTCCCCTTAGCAAAAACTAGCTAGCCCCGGTCATAATCAACGCCAGTGCTAAAGGGATAAACAAGAAAAGGGAAGAGAAAGAGAAAGAGAAAGAGAGAGAGAGAGAGAGAGAGAGAGAGAGAGAGGAGGAGATTGTATCCTTGTGTGGAAATGAGAAGGCGTAGAAGAGAAGGAGATAATAAGAGATGGACAGACAGAGAGAGAAAGGGATAAAGGGGTTCGTATGTGTGAGTGAAAAGAAAGGTGGGCCCAGAAGTGTGGTGGTGGCGCTGGGCAGTGCCCACCACCGGAGTTGGTGGCGAAAGGGAAGAAGAGAGAAGGGGAAAGAAAATTAAAATGAAAAACGAAAAACCCACAACAAAAAAGTGTGTTTGTTTTGTTTTAATTAAACAAAGGGAATCAAAGGAAGAGAAGCAATTGGTGGTTTGGTTCGGGTTTGGTGATAGTTACTTTATTCCTGGTAGTGGGTTGAGTCCAGTGCGAAAGATGGGATTGAACATTCCAGATTCCACAGTTGCGTTGAGTGAGTGAAGAGGAAACAGAGAGAGAATCTGAGAGAGAAGAATTTCAGAAAAGAAAAAGAAAAAAAACCCAAATGAAATTGGATTAAGAATTAGGAAGGGAAGATTAGATAGAGAGAGAAAAAGGATGAAGTAAGGAAGTAGGATCTGCTCACGCGGCGAAGATTATGTCCTTTTGCTCTGATCTCTATCTCTCGCATCTTAGAACAGTGGAAATGGGGGAGGGGAGGTTTGCTGGCAAACGCGTTTTTAACCTTTTTTGGGGGTTTGGGTGTAAATGTTGTAAATCTAAAATGTAATTTCATTAGAAACTAGCAAATTTGGTGTGTATGTTTGGATTAGAGAAAGTAATTAGGGTTTAGGTTAGAGGGGAGCGTTACGAAGAAGACGGAGTTGACTATTAAATAATAGCTTTTGACTATACGCTTCACTTCTTCTTCTTCTTTACCTTCCCAAGTTTCCTTGTACCTCTTCCTTCCTTCCATCTTCTCAACACCAACCCGTTTCTTTTTTTCTTTTTTTTTTTTTCTTTTTACTTTTCCTTCTTTATTACATTCTTTATCTCCATATATATATTTTTTTTTTCTTTTGTTTGGTTTTAATTATAAAAATAATAATAATAAATGATAATTGAAAAAAAAAAACATTTTTTTTGTTTATTGTATTTTGTGTATATATATATATATAGGGAAGGTAATCCAATTTCTTTTATGGTTAGTTGTTGTGTGTTGTATTTTTAGTTATTCTTATATCCTAGACATTAGGTGGTATCTTGAGTTAATCTTCTTTGATTTGAAGTTAAAAATTCTTAAACTTCCATTTATTTTTGGATTTATTGGTCGTAATTGATTATTAGACCTTAAAGTATATTTGTAGATACTACTCGAATATACCAAATGATTGTGTTCTATGTACGAGGTAGTTTTGAGCAATATTCTTTTAGTAAGGCTCTATGTTAGGGGAAATATTTTTGTGGGGAAGGTGTTCTTATAAAATCTCACGTTGGGATACAAAGCTCAATTGAATTTGATACTTTAAAGCAAAATAATCTATTAAGGCTTAAATTCTCAGGGGTTGATTGGTGTGCTTTTATTTCCTTTGTGTTTGGCAATAGTGTAATAAATGCATTCACGAGGCTACATTAAGTAATTCCCAAGCAATTAGTTTGATTGTTTGGTCTAAGGTTGTTATTTGTCGTTCTAAGTGGCTTGAGACTTCTCTTATGGCCTGTGGGGACCCTACACTCCCATGGGTCATTTTCTTTCGAGTTGTGTGTGAGTGTTGTTTTTTATATGGTTGATTTTTGTCCGTACTCGTATTCTTGTATTTTTTGAATGACTTGTTTATTTTGAATCACAAAGTTCTTTTTTTTTTTAGCAATCTAAAGACATTTGTTATTAAAAAGGAAAACAAAAATCTATTGACCAACAATCGAGCACAATTTAACCCAAAAAAAGATGGTTTTCTTTTAAGTACAAAACTTGTTTGAATGCAGTGTTAGTAATTCTAATTAGTTAATTGGGATGCAGTAAATATAAACATAAGACCATAATTTAAAAATTGGTAAAGCCGTTTTTTGGTTCATATTCAAGGACGGCAGAAAAAGGAAAACAAACAAACAAATATATTTCACGAATCAATGGATTTTGCTCATGTTTTGTTTGGGTGTGATGAAAATTTATCTTTTTTATCTTTTTATTTTTCACAATTATATTTAAAACTTCGATTGTGTATATGAATAATATATATATTCAAACGTTTAAATTTTGTTTCCAAGCATCTCTTTTTGTTGTTCTTTGATATCGATTTTCATGTTTGGTTCTTACCCATGCAATCATTGGAATACATAAATCACATTTTTTACACCAATAGTATAATGATTTTACTTCATAACTTAAGCATAACTTTATTAAAAATTTAATAAGGAAACAAAAAAGACTTAAATGCATCATCATTCTTTCACCCATCCATCTAATTTTTTTTTTTAAATACGACTTGAAATTGGAATCTCAAACTTTTGGATAAAATATCATGTTAATTATTACGGTTTATGCTAATTTGAACCAATACTTTTGACGTTATTTAATATAGTAATATATTTTGATCATAGACCTATTATGGATCACTGCATCTAACAACGACAAATCTTTTGTCCAAATAATCTGTGAATCATGCTAATTCGTATCTCATAACTCTACTATTGACCTCAAATATTGGATATAAGATTATTTATTGATAACCATAATTATAAAGATTTGAAATTTTTTTCAAATTATGTTTTTTAGTATTACAATTAGGAGAACGAAGAATATATCAAAACTCTCACATCTAGCCATGTTAAATATTGTTATTAAGCTAGAGTTATCTTAATAAATTGTGATTAATTTATCACTTGAAAATTTGTGTGAAGGAATAATACATTAATTAAAAAAACGTAGTCACAAATTGAATGATTATTTAGGGCACTTTGTTGAGTAAATTGAAAATTGAGTGTACATATGTTTGGTCTCCTAAGAAATAACTCCTTCCACCTAAGTTATATTAACTTTCCTAATCATCCATTATTATCCCCACCAACAATTCCATCACCAAAAACATTTTTTAGTATTGCACATCCAATTTTTCTATACCATAAGATTTCATTTTAGTTTAAAAATTCAAAATATATTCCATTTTGATTCTAGATTTGTATTTTTCCTTTAGTCATATTTTGTCACTGCACTTTCTTTAATATAAAAAGAAAGAAAGAATAATCTCAAGTTCTGTTATTTGACTCCTATGTATTATGAATTTAATTAATGTATTTATTATTAAATTTTGACATGCACAACAAGTTAAATGAATATATACACCAATCAATCGAAATGACTGTAGAAACGATATTTTGTACTATTAACTTTGAGGTACAAATTTTGACCGGTCATCTCATGTATTTAATTTAACGTCATGTATGTATATTTAATATAAACATGTAACAATTATAGAAATGAATTAAAGCAAACCATGCTTCTAACCCTAACAGATGGTTTGATATGATATTTGTACAATATTTTCTATTTATAAATGTATGGTTTAAGAAATTGATGTGTCAATATTTTGCATTGAAGATTTTGAATGAAGAGATGGGATATTATGCATTGAAATAGAAATGAAAATAAAAAAAGGAAAAGTTTTAAAGAAAATGATATTAAATAGGAAACTCATATATATGTTGTCATACATGCACATGCGTCACACCATAAAAAAATAGTTTGCAAAAGTGGCAACATATTTTAATTTCGTGCACGTAAATTTAGACCTATTTTTTAACCTAATCGATAGATATGAATAAACTATAGATACTGTATTTTTATTTGGTTGCATAGTTGATATATATAATATATATATATATATATATATATGTTGACGATCCTATTTTCTTCGCCTTACAATATATTTATTTCTTCAACGTTAAAATTTGTTTCCTAATTATGAGAATTTCTCTCTCTCTCTCTCGTTAATTATAAATATCTTTATATTATTTTGCATAATTTCTATTACCATTTCAAGTTAGTTTTCAATTTCAATTATTTTACATCACCTCGTTTTCCTTTCTAATTCAAGAGTGTGTAAAAGTCTAAGTTTTAATCTTCTCGTTTCCAAAGGAGGTTTGGATTAAAAAAAGAAAAAGAAAAAAGTTGCTATAGTCCTAAATTATTATAATTAAGTTATAACCTAGTTTGTGTTTAGATTTGAAGTATATTATTTCTATTTAGATTATAATAACGTGTAATTAAGGTTTAAACTATTTTAATATAACAATGTTAATAATAAACATTGTACAGCAAATAAAAAGAGTTTTAAATAGTGTTTGCCTTATATATTAGTCCTTTAATTTATGCAGAAACAACTCTAAAAAATTTAAACAAACTAAAATGGGTGTAATTTGTTGCTCACATAATTCCATGTCCACTCAAATTTCTCTGCAACTTAACAATGAATATTTTTAAAATCATACAATAAACATAAACGCCATATGACACAAGTTGAATTAGATCGAGCTTGGCATGTGTTCAACTCCCTAAAACGAAGGTTAAATAAAACTGGAGTAACTTTGTCTGGTTATTTTTTAGGAGTAAAAGAAAAGTTACCGAAAGTAAGAATGGTGGCGCGGAAATTAACGTAGGCGTAGAAAAACGTTTTCTCAGTTGATGTATAAAAGAAAAGAGGAGGGGGGAAGTCACGGAGTCCACCAAATATGACAGAGATGGGTGTCAGATTATTAGGATATCAATTATTTATTATTATTTGCAAAAGGAAAAATATAACTAAGACTGTTTGGTTTAGAAAGAAGTGAAACTGGGTGTGGAATTTAATAAATTGTTTTTATCTTTTTCCCCCAACAATTTTATTTTATTTTATTTGATATAATTAAATTGAAGAAATGCCACGTGGTACAAACCGGTGTCGGTGGATCAAATGAACCAAACGTACAAACAATTCATTTGGAAACAAAAGAAGGTAGTTACCTTTTCTCTTGTTTATATGTTAATCAACAATTTACATTCAAAAGATTTTCCTTTTTTATCTAAAGTTATGGGCTCCCCTATTTGTAACCTGAATCATTACTGTATCAATCTTGCATCTTTTTAATATTCTCATTTTGACCCTTCCCTTTTTCCCCAATCCTTTTTCTGTTTTATTTAGTTATTTATTTCGTCTTAGAAAAGTAATTTGTAGGTGGCAAATGGTAATGGGGGGAATTGAAAAAATGATTATGGGCAGCACACGTGTAGGGAAGGGTAAAAGAGTTGAGGTTGGAAAATGGAAATGAAATTGGGGTCTCTCAACTTTGCTTGCTTTTTAGTGATCAGGACGTGACCTCAAAGGAAGCATAAAAACCAAACCAAACCAAACCTCTTGTCCACACCATACATTATAATAATTTATACAAAACCCTCCATCTGAATTTCCCTTCCCCTCACCTTTTATTTTCACTTTTCTTCAACATTCAGTTACTTCCAATTCAATATATAATGCTATTCATTCTTTTTCCTTTCTACTTTCCCACATACTCCTTTCTTTTCCACCTTTATTTTATCTAACAATTGGTAGTTCAAAACAAAGGTTTTTATTAGTAGAAAACGGGAGACATCTATATGTGATATGTTGTACAAATCGACCGACAAAAACAAAATTATAAACTTTTATTAATAATGTATAAAGATATAGACTTTTTTTTTTTTTACTTTTATTACTTATATTTGTTATTATATCGTTATTATTTACTTATTTTACAAACAAGTGTAACAACTCCTAAAAACTAGAGAAATTTGATCTCTATAATTCATTCAAGCCTACAAAATCTCAATATATGTTTCTAAATATTTTGTTTGAGATGTTTATTTAATTACACACGTCACCATACTTTAAAAGTACAATTTGCATGTGTATATTATATTGTTCGTTGATGATTATGCTGTGAGTTTCTATATTAGTTTGCATTGGTTTCTATTTGAACATGATATATAATAAGTCATAATACTTATCTCTAATGGTATGAGTCTTTTAGGTGATTTCTAAAAGCTAAAAAGCAAGAGAATTTATGTTCAACATGGACAATAAGTACAACACAATTATTTGTGAAGACATGAGGAGTTCCATTGTCTTTACCAACAATATTTTAGTTTAGAGTAATACAACTTTAATTTGCTTACGAGATATATTGATAGCAAACAATAAAATCATGAAATGAAAAGTATGTTTGGAAATGGACAAAAATGATTAAAGACATATGTTCGTTTTTCCACTGTTAGAAAGGTATAACGTATCTATAAATATAACTTATTTATCGTTAAGAGTAGTTTGTGTCACAACTAAATATTAAAATGTGGTGACTTAAATCAACTGGAAAAGCAGCTGCCGCAGGATTTGAAAAAGGAATTGATCGTGATTTTGAACCATTAAATATAAACATTTTAATGATTAAATAAATAAAAAAAATATAGCCACAGTAACTTATGCAACATTATACCACATTATACCATATATATATATATATATAGCCTATGAGGTGAACAAGGCCACGTGAATTAATAAATCATCTTAAAGTTATGAAAATGAATGTAGATAACACAAGTAGTAGATGTGGTAAAAGTGATTAAACATTTTTTTAATGGTAAATAAAATTGAATACAATTGAAGGAATATATATAAAGGCAATTATTGAGAAGGTACAACATATAAAGTAGTTTAGGAGAATTTAGTGCATGATTTTAATTATAAGAAAAATGCAATGAAACACTAATCTATTAGAAGAGGAAAAAGGGGGAAATGGAGTACAATCAGAAGGTTAATTCAGTTTTTTAACCAATCACCCAACGCCACTCATTAAAAAGTACTTTAATTTGGGGCATCATTACCCATAGAAATAATAATAATAATCAAAATGATAATTAATTATTATACTTTGAAATTTTAAATACATTATTTTATTTTAATTGAGTTAATTAGCCAGCATGGATTAGGCTTAGATGGACCCATCTACCAATTGTAGAATGCCACGTTGGTGGGGTCACGAGCAATATAACATATAGTAAAAAAAGCTTATAAACGTTAAAACTTGTTTTTATATTGTTAGTACAAGTTAATCAACATTAGATCAGTATTTTTTAGTTTATCGACGATAAAGTTTATCATGTATAGATTTGACTTAGACATTAAAATTTCAAAAGTTGATTGTTTTGGTCTAAGTTTTGAATTTGTATTTTGAAAAACGGAGAGCAAATCTATATGAACACACTCAAAACACTTCAACTTTGTTTGCCTTCTTATCTATTTTTAATCAATGTTAAAAAAAATCTAGTAGTTTAAAAAATTAAAAGAAGTTTTCTAAAAACTTATTTTTTGTTTTAGGAATTTTACTTAGAAATTCAACTATTGTACTCATGAAATATGCCAATAATTATATAAAATCTAATGGTTGATCTCAAGAAAAAAAAATTCAATTTTAACTTAAAATTTATGAAGTTGTATCAATTGGTATTTAATATTTCTCGACTACTTTTCAACAATATATATATATATATTGGAAACATCTTCCTACACCCATGGATTTCAATAAAAATAACTTTCTTAAAAGAATTTTTTTTACTAAAGCAAAAACCAATCATCGAATAACTTTGGTAAAATTAATAAATGTCAACTAAAAAAAGCTCTAAAACATATTTTCTCTACAATTCTACTATGGTCATATCACACC
Organism: Cucumis hystrix; assembly: GCA_025688845.1. Taxonomy (NCBI): domain Eukaryota; kingdom Viridiplantae; phylum Streptophyta; class Magnoliopsida; order Cucurbitales; family Cucurbitaceae; genus Cucumis; species Cucumis hystrix. The sequence continues at coordinate 6,885,149 of CM046884.1, forward strand.
TTCATTTTAACTTTTATTCATTTACATTATGTGTGTGAAGTAGAAGATTTGACCCTTTTACTTAAATAAAATCAACGATACAAATTTTATATCACGTTTTTATCAAACTTTATGTAAGTTAAATTATATTCATTTTGATTGTTTCAAAACTAAAACTAAATAAAGACGTAAAATTTTTTCAAAGCAAGAACTTAGCAGAGAAGTGAAGATATTTTTCTTTGGTTAAGAACATAAAGAAATATATATATATTCTTCATATATAGAATCTTAAATAGAAAGAGTGTTGATGTTTTCCATTAAAAGACAGCTGTGAGGGCATAGACTTCCTTTTGTGTTTTGCTTTGGTGGAAAGTGAAATTGAAAACAATTGGAATTTTAGGGTTAGACAGAGAAAGTAGGGTTTGGTCTTCGGGACACAAAAGAGAGTGCCCCATGTGTTATACCCATTGAGGACTCCAGCCAACCACTTATGCACCAAACTACGTTAGATTGAATAAAGATGAATGAACCCTAAATTATACTCTTCTTTTTCCACCTATCTTAATTGATCTTATCGATTTTCTATCGTTTTGCATCTTTTGTTTCTATCCATGTTGTAACGTTTCTAATATGAAATTGAGTTTGGTTCTTTTTAATACAAATTTAATCAAGCTAATCTTTTGTTAAAAAATTTAGAATTTGGTTCGTTGTTAACAGATATGTATATTGGATAACTTAAATATATGTATTGATGTGTTGATATAGCTGTGTGTGGATATTTGGGTACAAAATAATAACAAGAATCACATCCGTTTTTTTTTAAGATATTCAAAAGAGAAATTGTTATTTTGAAACTATTTATAAATAAGAAAAGTAAATTTTTTAAATAAGTAAAGGATTTGATAAAAAAAAAACACACAAGACCTTTTTAAAGTTCACAAAAGTTCTTCTATAGCGAAATAATTTATATATATATATATATATATAAATTATGATTGTAGAAGAGAGAATAATTTTGTAGATTAAAGAAATGTTTGTTTCTGATGATGAAGTGAAGTTAATTTAAAAAATAAAAACATAAACATTCTAAATAAATAGTTAATTTAATAAAGATATATTACATAAAATTGTTGTTATGCTAAAAAACAAAAGGGTTATTTTAGAGATGAGGATTCAGCTCATATTCTCATTGACTTCTGTGCACAATACTTACATCTCGCATTTATGTACCATTCAACTTTACATTTCAAATACACTGATTTTCAATTTTCAAATTCATCCCTAAATTTATTTTTCTATTTCCCTCCATCTGTGCGTTCTGTGTATTGTTTTTCAATTCCTTATTCCTTATTTTATATGTAGAATTTATGTTGAATTTAAAGCAATTTTTTTAAAAAGAATACCATGAATCGCTAAAAGTTTAAAAACGTATTAGATACTTTTAAAAGAGTAAAGGAGGTACTACTAAACATAAAAATGAATTAGACAAATCTTTAAAGTTAGTTTAAGACCGCAGGACACGAACTTCAAAATGTGAAGTGATTAAGATAATGGTTGAACATTATAATTTGTTGTGTTTAGTTCTCTCTAGTTCTCATTTTCCAATAGATAAATAAAAGGTTGAGTGCGTATAACTACCACATTAAGCTATATAGAGTTTATAAAAGAAAAAAAAGAAAAAAAGTCCAAAACAAATGAAGATGAAGTTAAGTAACAGAGAGCATACTCAATAATAATGATGATGATGAGTTGGTGAAATCTGAAAGCCGTAAGAAGACATAGGAAATGATGTCAAATGAAGAAGGAAATTACAAAGTGAAATTATGATGGAAATTTATTGAATTTGGAAGGCAGGTCCAACTACTGACTTGTGTTTCAATACAATCTTCATTTACTTTTGTCAGTGTATGCCCACTTCATTCTTCTAAAATTTGGTACACCAAAGTTAAGGTATCAACCTTGTTTTTGCTTTGTAATCAATATGTTTCTGAGGGGAAACAAATTATCTTTAACATACCTTAATACCTCTTTCTCAGTTCCTTACCAGATGATCTGAAAACTTCAATTCTAGGAGCCAACGAATGAGATTGCAATTTAGCGGTCATAAAACGTCGATTAATTTGCAAATTATGGTCGGAGTTCGAAGTTGGAATGGTCAATAAACAACTTTATTAGATTATTATTTGAAACTCAAGGACAAAGTTAGAGAGGCTTTGGCTTATGATTGGCATTCTGCAGAGCCTGAAAGAAAGCATATAAGAAAAAAATGTAAATGCCCAGAGCTGTATAATTTGCATTTGTTTTAAATCAAGAAATCTGTGCATGAAACTTTGGAGAATGGAAAAACAGACTTTCAACTAATTCACTTGAAATTATCAGTTTTGAGATTAAACTTTCAATGGTTCGAAACAATTTGTAATACAAACTAGGGGAAAACTCTATACGATGCAACATGACTATGTCGGCAAAGGGTAGAACAATAAATTAGGGGGTTGAAGTTGATATCAAAACCTAAAATATCTTGATATCAAAAACTAGCTGATCTTGTACACTTAAAGACTTGTAGGCCAAATAATTTAAGTTTGAGACCCAAAGGGGAAAAACATCTTTTTCAACCAAGTTGTTACTTTATCAAGTAACTTCATTAAGTTTAAAGATACAAAATGATGAATTATTGTACTAGTAAGGATTCTTATTGTTGGACCATGATCAAACAGTCTATGTCAACTTGATATTAATTGATAAAATAAATACCACCAGCATTATCATGAGTCTTAAACACCACAAGTTTAATTTCAAAGTCTAATAATTCAAGATTGGAATCACTGCATTAAATTGTATCAAGAAGTAAATACCTTAGAGCATAATGTGCATTATTAAGCCGAGGAAATTCATGTTCTTCTTCCTCTTGGCTCTTATGTCTTCCAAACCCGAATCGTCCCATCAACCGAGGCAGTTATCATACATTTATCTTTTGGATGGTAACTCACACTTGTCACCTGTGAAAAGGAAAGAAGCATCAATGAACATGTGTATTTTAGAACCATCACCTCGCCTTAATTTACATCTTGTCGTACCTGTACTGTTGTACATGAGTATTTAGACAACGATTTTTTACATATATATTATTTTAAAATAAAAGAACTTTCTGCCCAATAATGTATTATCATTACATAAAATTTCATAAATATTTTTTTGGGAACAAAGATGCTCTGAATGTACTACAGTATACTCTAAGTTCAGTTTATTTTCTATGTTATTAATTCATATTAACTTGATATTTCCTTCTAAACTACATATTTAATTATAAAGAAAACAACACTTTGAATTTGAAATTAAATAGTAAAACAAAGTTTTCTTTTTTGAATTATTTTAGTAAAACAAAAGAAAATCTTTGTACACATCAAGTTAATTTAATTTTAGTGCAACTATACTTTAGTTTAGTTAGTGTGGGCTGTGTATGGCATCAATTTATTCATAATTATTTTAACAAAACATCCGTTTTTTAGTATAACTATCATAGGGGGAAACAAACCTTCAAACTCTAAATTGGAAGGTTTTGCCAAATACCATTTGAGTTAAGCTTACTCTGAATAATGTTAACATAACAAGAAAAATGAGGATGTCCATGCATAAATATTTCTAAGTTCCTAAAAAACAGGGCTGAGGTTAATAAAGTACACAATGTAAACTACATGTGTAAAACCACCCTCGATGTGGGGGAATTTTTTACTTCCTTCCAGCTTCTCATCCCATGGTTCAAAATTCTTACAGAAATACCCATCTGTCGACCACACTTTATTTTTAACTAAAAACTGAGCGAATCTTAATCAGAATACAAATCGTGCAGAAAATCCAACATAGGACATTTCTTAATGAGAAATTGTATCAGACGACAAAAACATTTAAAAAAACAACCAATAACATCTATTTTTTGCATATTGCGAATATGGCAAATATGATAAGTAAGTAGTGATATCACAGCTATCAGCTATCGGAGGACTATCAGAGGGTTATCAGCTTTTAAATTCGCTACTTTTGCAATTTAGAAAATGTAGTGACATGAGACATATTATCCTATGTTTTTTTGCTATTTTTACAAGTGTACCTTCCTTAATTGAAATTTTCTTGCATACCCAAAGGAGTTGGCAGACAATCATCCAATCTACCCTTTCTAATATGTGTATGTATTATCTATCCTTAGTCAAAATGCTACCTAGATTGCAAAAACAATCGAAAGGTCATTAGGAATTTTCTTTAGAATGAGATGCCGAGGAAGATGACAGAATGCACTATGTGAATTGAGCAAAAATTCAACTTTCTCTTCAATTGGGTGGATTAGTTATTGGCAATCTCGAGCACTGGAGTGAAGCTCTTTGATCTAAATAGATATGGAGATTCCTCCGTGAAGATGGTGCTTTTAGATGGGATATCCTTAATGCAAAGTACCACCCCACGGCAGCTAACCAACATTGGCAATATCTTCCAATTTAGGAACTTCAAAAGCTCCATGGAGATCCATTTCAATGTTGAACGGTATGGTTATGGTCAATTAGAAGACGTTTGGGCAATCCTAGTCACACTTCTTTTTGTCATGATGTTTGGTCCAATGATACAGAATTGCTACATTGTATCCGAAAAGCTGCATACTCTACAATCGAGCTAATGTTACTGTGGCTAATATGTGGCATGCTGAAAACAAAGTTTCGGAGATGAGCTTCAAGGGAATCTTAAAGATGATGAAATTGTTGAGTGGGCCCTCTTTCCTATCTTCTAACATCTATTTCTTTGACTGGTTCTGAATGGTTCCTGGAATTGGATTCTTGACCCATCTAAAAAGTTAAGCTTTGTTCTTTAATGGAAGCTTAAATGAAGCCGAGAGGTCATGTCACTAAAACATTGCAAGAGTTGACCTAACAAATCTATCCTTATATGGTAACAATATGAATAACTTATAAAGTGCATTAGAACGAGGTCTTCTGAAGTGTCACCAAGCCAAGCTATTAAAAAATAGAGACAAAGAAAGAACACAAGCTCTACGTGAAAATCCTAATACTGGGAGAAAACCACAGTATAGAATCTATAGATGTTTCTTATTATTTTTTGATAAAGATAAAGGTACAAAGGAAAATATTTATAAGCAACACGAACCTAATTAAAATAATAAAAAATAGGGCAAAGTAAATCTCAACTACACTTGGGCTTTCAACAAGACCCAAGCCCACTATTTCTAACACAAGCAATGTGCTTCGACTCCACTAATAACTCAACTTATTAGGAAGAGATACAGAAAAGGGAGGGACACCAACCCGTAATGCTAGGCCCATCCACATCACTCGTAGGAATGCAATTAAATGTAAAATGGAATCGTTCAACTGAGCAGGAGATGAATGTCCACCCCAATTCTATTCATCCAAAGTATTCAAAATGCTAAACAAAACTGGTGACCTACTTTGTTTATATCCATGATTTACATACAGATCATAGCACTCACAAAAGATCATTCGATATGAGTTTCTGATCTCTGTCATAGACTCATAGACAGACTGCTTGATGAACTAAGCAGAAACACCATTACTCAAAGCAGGCTTTGGAGTCTAAGACATCAGTAAATCTGGGTTGAGCTAGTGAGTGTTTTCGAGACAGCATTTTGCATGCACAAAGGAAACTACGAGCTCTATACACCTTTGGACTTAACGAATGCCCCAATCTTTTTTACGACTTACAAATATAATAGTTTAACCTTGAGCGAACACGCTATGAACTTGGCTACTTAGAGACAGAATAATCCAAAGTCAAGTTTTCTATTGAGTGTTTTGAATCTTGTCAGGTGCTTGTACTTGTGTGTTCAAGTAAATTTTATCCAGCTTCTCAAATGTGCAGATGGCAGGTTGATTGGAGATCTTGGTGTCAGTACCAAGTAGAAAATGTGTTTGCCCAACGACAATTTTGTTGTTATACCAATTTGCATGTGGAAATTTAGGCTGTGCCCAACAGTTAGTCAGCAAATCCCTAAGTCGAAAGGGTATTTCCATACAGACCTCACCTTACAAATAAGACAACAGCGACAACACAATTTGCCCTTATCTTTTTTTTTTTTTTATAAGAAAAATATGCACTCTTCAGCTAGACACATGAAATCTAATAAGTAACCACATCTCATCCCAATGATTTTTGTAATTGTTTGATAGTACTTATTATCCTGAAAAGGTGGCCTATATGTATAACTACTTGTTTAGCTTATCTTGGAGAGCTACTTTTTATATGCCCATTCGAATCCTTTGTATAATTTCATTCTAACTCAATGTAAGGATCGACTTTACATCTAGTTGATCCTGGTAACAAGCACAGTTAGAGCTAAAATAAACACACGCGTGCAGAGTTGGAATATGTGAGATTAGATCTATGTGGTGTAAATATCAACTACCTATTATTTTTGCAAAAAAGTTGTTTTGGTGTCAAATAACACTCACAACATGATAAAGTTCATCTATTTCTATAAGAACTTTGTAGCTCATTTAGAAGGTCCAGAATTACAACTAAGGAATATGCATCTTATTCTCTTTTTTTTCTTTTCTTTTTAAAAATATTATTATTCTAAACACTTTATCATAAACACTGAAAAAACTTATAGAGAGGAAGAAATGCACTACACTAGATCATATAAAACTGAAAAGGTTAAGGAATAAAGGCTTACGACAGAGGAATGAGCTCGAAACTTGGAGACAACAGATGCATCTACTAAATCCCAAAAGTAGACAAATCCATCCTCAGATCCGCCAGTTACATGTGCATCCGTATTGGTAAGGCAGCAATCCAGCTTGTAAGACTATTGAAAATACCAGAGATGTGCTGAGTTATAAAGAACGAAAGTGAAGCTTCAAAAGTAATCGATGGTGCCAATTTTCATTTTTTTTTTGGAAGATGATGAAAGTACACATAAAAAATATTTTAAAGATCTACATCAGTACAAATAGAGTACAATTTTACAAGGATAAGAAACTAATGAAGGCCCATTCATTTTTGTTAAAAATTGATGATTAAACAATCCAAATTAAACGGACTATGACATTGCCAAGATTCAGATCATGCTAACCTTACAAGTATGGCCCTTGTATTCTTGTAATAGGTCACCAGAAGACCTTATATGAAAAAAAAAAAAACCAGTTTACGAGTTTTGAAAATTAAGAAAGCACGTGTGATGGACCCTTTAAATTACTACAGACGTTAGACATACCTGTCCAATAGACGGAGAGTTGAATCTAAGCAACTAGCTAATATGCAATTGGCATCGTTGGACATGGAGATGCAATTTACAGGCTGCCCCAAGTTATCTGATATTTCTCTATTTGTAGGAGAAAAAAATGCGAGTTGTCATTAACGAATGCAAGGGGCTTCTCATCTTTGCATAGTTTAATAACTCATCTTCACAACCAATTTATCTTTTTTTAATAAGAAAAACCAATTTATATTTAGGACAAGAAACAATGTATAAAACCAAAAACTCCCTGCGGCACACAGCCAAATTATTAAAGAAAAATCCTTTGTGAGTGAATAAAAAAGAACAAACTATATTAATTTAGCAAATCAGCTGGAATTTTGGTTTGTAAGAGAAGTAGAAAAAACTGAACTGAACTTACCTGCCAATTCGCATATCAAATGTCCGAACAGTACCATCAACACTTCCTCCAATAATTTCACTCTTTGTTAAGCAAACAGACATTACACTGTCTGAAAATGTATCGATGATCTGAAGAACAACCAAATCAAATAAATACTCAGCTAAAACTGACAGCTAACAAAACTATTTTGACGAGTAAATTAAGAAGTAAAAATTAAAACCTGAATTGGCTCAGTGCTATGAGATCTGCAGTCCCAAGCACGCAATGATTGATCATAGCCTGCTGAGACTACGACAGAAGCATACTCATTAAATTTCACAGCATTCACCTAAACCAAAAAAAAGTGTCGATAACCATAAGATTATAATAATGCACTTTGATTCGTCCAAGTAAAAAATTACGAATAACCCAACTCGAAATTTCCAATAAAAAGTCACAAAATTCGACAAACCTCGCCATCGTGGCCACGAAATTTTCGAATGACGCGACCTGTAGAAACATCCCAATAGAAGACTTGGCGATCACCGCCGCAAGAACATAACTTGGAGTTGTCTCTAAAGCAAACAAAGGAGCATACATATACAAAGATCAGTAGCAGTGCAAAAGAACCCTAAAATTGAAATGTGAGGAAAATGGGGGAATCCCAGAAGATAGAGGAATTACGGGGTGACATGGACGTCGCGGACTTCACGGCCATGTGATTTGTAGGTCTTAATGTGAATGCCACGGTGAGGATTCCAGAGACGAATAGTGCGGTCCTTGCCACAGCTGAGGCAGTAATTGCCATCGCTATTGAACCTTGCAGCTAGAACTCCACCTTCATGACCTTTCAGGACATTACTCTCCTTCGTGGGTAATTCTGAGACACTCATATTGCTTCTTCACCGGCTTCAGTGAGAAGCATTATCAGATGCGCGGGAGATTACTGAGATTCAACTGCCCATTAGAAATATATAAATGACCTAAAAGAAACTAACCCTTTAAGACCATTGATATCAATTATCGTGCCCATATGGGTGGTTTTTGAGGGAATAATGAGAAATAACCCCAAAGTATTATGGTTTTTTTTCTTCAAATATTCTCCTACAAGTTCAAAACATTACCATAAACTCAAAGGAAAAAAAAAAAAAACTAGTAGTATGGGAAAGCATAGTAAAGTCCCAAAATTCAAAGAAACAATTCAATTTTAAACAATGGTCATTATAACAAATTGGATATTTAAATATTTTTGAAATTAAGCAATTGTTGAAAATAACAAATTGCCTTAAACGAAGGAGAGTCAAAATGGAGGTGACCCCGACAACCTAAAGCAATTGAAAGGAATGAATTTTAACGAAAGCCAACGAACAATTGAAGCTTGATGAAGACTAAAATATAACAACTATTTTAGTAGATTCCCACGAAGTTATCAAATCATAATTTTACATGTGTGAATTTTTCTTGTTTCTTCTTCATAATATTTGTTCCAATGTATAAAGCAATTCTTCTTTTAAAACAATTGGAATATAAAATCTTCGATGTTCATCAATAAACATGTGGCCTATTAGCTCAGTTGGTTAGAGCGTCGTGCTAATAACGCGAAGGTCGCAGGTTCGAAACCTGCATGGGCCACTTTTTATTTGTTTTTATTTCTTCCTTTCCATGTGCAAGCTATTGTTCTTCTAAGCCAAAATAAATAGTTTCTTATTTTTTAAAAATGAAATATCCCTAAATTACATCTAAGTTAATAATCAAAGCTTTTCTACTTTCAGTTTTGAATATTAAATCTACAAACACTCATTTATCTCTAAATTTGTTGGTTTATGGTCTGTTTTTTACGAGTCTTTTGAAAACTATTTTTTCATAACTTTATTCATCCATTTTTCTGAAAAATTATTAGAATTATTTAGCTAAGCTATGAAACAATAAACGATATTTGAAAATGTACTTTTGGATTTTAAAATACTTTTCAAAGGTTGACAATTGAACAAAGATATCAATAGGATGGAAGTAATATTTTATAGGCTTAATTTAAAAACAAAATAAACAAAAAATTATCACTTTTAATAACTATTTATTTTATTTTAAAAAATTTGTATTACAATGATCTTCTATGAGTTTTGATATAAACGGAAGAAAAAAAATGATTGAAAATGCAAGATTTAAACTCATCACTTGATAATCATAAAATGAGTACACAACCACTATGCTATAAGTTTAAAATAAAATATTATTTAATATATTTTGTAATATGATATTTTAAAATTAATATTAAAATACAAAAAAACGATAATGTAGAGATACACTCGTCTCTTAATAAATTTGTTTCTCTCTATAAATCTAACTTTTAGAAGTGTTAACATTTTATGAGTGTTTTTAAAACCAAGGCCAATTTTAAAACTCAAAAATATAGTTTAAAAAATTTGTCTTTGTTTTTTTGAATACGACTAATATTTTAGTTCTTTGTCATTAAAAATAATGTATATCATCGTAAGAATGTGAGAAAAAATAAATTTAATTTAAAAAAAGTAACAAAATAAAAACCGAAATCAAAATAGATGAAAATAATTAGAAAAAACACACTTTTAGTTTTTATTAAACAAAATATTGACTACATTTCAAATCTAGAGCTTTTTATAAACAATTTCACAATGATTTTGGTTTTTACTTTTTTACTTTTTCTTCCCCTTCCTTTAGCATTTTAATTTGGTATATGATTTGATTTATCAGCAAATTTTCTTAGTTTGTTTTTTTCTTCGTCTTCATTCTTTCAACTCCTATGCTAAACAAATTATTGCAATACAAAGGTGGAGAGAAAAAAAGCCAACAAATGTCACCATTTTAAAATCCAATTAAAATGCCCAACTCACACATACTTCAAACTATTATTAATTAAACATATCTTTTTAATCATAATGTTATTAATTAAAAAAAATTAAATCCACATCATTGTGTATAAAATGTTGGTAAATGCTAATTTACTTGAATAATCTAACTAATATATATCTAAATTTGTGTATAACATCCTCTATCAAAAACAGTATATATCAATACCAACATAAGGTTATACATTATATATATAAGATAGTCTAACAACACGTTGAAGGGTTGAACTTTGAAAAAATTGAAATCAAACTCTATTAAATTTATTCTTTTTGTTTGGCTCTAAGAGTTTGTATATACATTGTTTTTGTTTTTCACATGAGTTATGCTTCCAACACTGGGACAACTCTAATATTTAATGTCATCCAAAAATCAACTATTTATTTATTTATTCAAAATTTGACGAAGATGTTATAGAGATTTTGACGTATGGTTACATTACATCACACCAAATTATACACTAAGACTTACCTTATTTTAATTTATTTCTTGCTTGTTTCTTTCCTTTTAAATCATATACCCTAATAATGACTAAATTTCAATCGTTAATGACCATATAATTTTGTAACAACAATGAAGTTTCTTGCATGGTAATTGGTTAACATTTAAGCAGTTTTTTGATTTGAGGTAGGATGAAATCAACCAGTTAGATATAGTATTCGCAAAGAATATCACATTAATTAACTTAGATTAAAATATCTTACAAAAAAGCTTCATCGTCAATGGTCTCTGGGCCTTGTGCATAACATAGGAAAGAACATGCAAACAATTAAGCCAATATACCATGAAACATAGATAATAACGTTGCATGTCATGACCTATATATGATGAGGAACAACTTTAATTTTGATAGATTTCTTCAAAGCATAGGTCCCTCCAACATGTCTTAATTTTCATAACCTAAAGCTTACCTTCAAGCACAGGAATACCATCTATATATCAATATGCCTCTCACACAATTTAGTTCATCAACGTGTAGGTCAATCCTAACCTTTTTACTTTCTTAAATATATATTCGTTCATAAAGTTTTACCGTATAAATCATTGCATTAGACAAATAAATGTTACATTTTTAATCTTTCACATTCTCTCAACGGTTCAACCTATAAAAGAAATTCGTTTAAGAGTTGCACATGAACTACTCTTTGGTACCATAGAAAGATTTTGTATTTGTTGCATTTTCACTATTTTATCCTAGAAAGATTAACACATATATAATATAACATAATTCTTGCATATACTTTTAAAATTGAACACATAACTACAATGGATAAATATAAGAAAATTTGACTTCTTTTAAAGTAGTCTTTTTTTTTTTTAATTATATCTCATACTTACAATAATATAACACAAAAAAAAAAAATATACAAAGCAAATAGAACAAATTTCATTAATAAACATATTTATGTAGATTGGGTTAGAAAAGGACATGGTTTTGACTTATAATTGATTACAAATGTCGTATCTTAATATATGTTTACAATAAAGTGGTAAACTCTACGTAAGGGTTTATGATCTTAAATTAAGTTAGTTTAGGTTATTGGATGAATAATGAAAAAGAAACGACAAAAGAGTACCCTAAAGAATGGTAAGGAAATAGAATGAAGACGATATAGAATTAAAAGGGGATTTGGAAAAGAAAGAGATTAATGAATTAAAACAAGAAATTAGGTGAAATGGGGAAAAGGTAAGGAAGGTTCTAATCCCCTGAATTAGGAGAAAAAATGGGCCTGGGTTTGAAGAGGCATTGGGAAAAAGGATTTGGGCCCTTAATTAATGAGGGATTTAATTTTTAATTGAAGTAATTAAAATTAAACACGCGCCAATGAATGCGAATGGGAAAAGAAGAATTCATAGGGTCAGAGCTGTGAAAGGAAGGAAAAATCCTATCTGGATATAGGAACAAATTTCAACCCAACACGCTTCAATATTCTCTCTTTTTTTTGTTCTTCATTCTCTTAATTCTTTGCTCAGATCAAATTTCCCGGCCGTCGTTTCCTTTCAGGAACTTCGGTTTTCGTTTTCATGGTCATGTTTTCTTTCAGTTTCAATATTGATTGATTCTGTGAGCATGATAATGATGATGATGATGATGATTATGGATGGATGAGACTATTAACAAACCACAAACTCCAAAAGGAAAACAAAAATTCTCGACTTGGGTTTTGATTTTGGAACATTCTTCTTCTTCTTCTTCTTCTTCTACCAAATGTGAATTGACCCACTTCCAAAATTTTCCCTTTTAATTCTTTGAGGACGAAATTCCGGCTGTCTTCGTCTTCTCAAGGAATATTCCGTAGTTTTTGATTTGGGTTCTTTTTAATTTATTGTTCCAGTTGCTTTTTGTGTTCTTAATTTTTTTTCGTGACTTGGGTTTCTGTAATTTTGACGGGTTGTCTTCTTCTTCTTCCTTCCGAACGGCAACTGAGAGTTTGGATTCTGAAAACGATCGGTTAAGCTTTTCTTTAGGATCGAATCAGATCTATTCTATGTCATTTGGGTTTCTTTTCTTTTTTGTTTCTTTCAAAAAAATTTATTAATGGATTATGACGATTTTGCTTTTCCACCGCTGGGGTTTCTGTGCAATTTCTAGCGTTTTTCCTTCTCTTTTGTTTATTGTCAGAGTTTGGAAGTAGAACAATAAACTTCCATCTTAGATCCGTTTCTGTTTCCAGAGTCCATTACTGAATACAAGAGCTACAAACGTTTTTTTTTCTTTTTCAGATTGTTTATCGGGAAGATAACCTTTCTCTTCTCTCAATCAATCTCCGATTCTTCTAATCGGACTCTTAAAAAAATGGTTCGGTTGGATTTAGATGATTTCCGAACTATATTAGATACAGCCGGCGTCGATGTTTGGACGTTCATCGATACAGCTATGGAAGTTGCTTCATTAGATTACGGTAATCAATTGAAGAATCGGAGAGACGGAATCGTTGAGAGGCTCTACGCGTTGACTTCGCCGCCGTCTCGATGTCGGAACTGTGATACGGATCGCAACCATGACGGTCGCTCTAATGGCTGTGAAATCAAACAGGGCTCAGGTGAGGTTAAGGGAGCTTCCCCTTCAACGCCGCAGTTCGTTGTAGTGGAAGGGGATGACGATGGAGCAGACCCATATGCAGGATTGTTTGATGATGAACAGAAGAAGGTTCTGGAAATAAAGGAACAGCTCGAAATTCCTCACCAGGTCTTCTTCTTTTGATACTGATTGTATAGAATTCTTTGATTGTTTTGAGGATTTTTTCTCTTAACTTTACCAATTTGTTGTTGTTTTGGCCTGTTTAGCCTGAAGATGCTTTGGTTGAACTGCTTGAAAACTTAGCAGACATGGATATAACATTCCAAGCTCTTAAGGTAAGTGTTTATGGGGTGGTTTTTCTTGTTCTTTGTGTATGTAAATTCCTCTTCTTTTTCTTCTTCTTTGTTTCCTAATTCTTCTTGTTCTTGTTAGGAAACTGATATTGGAAGGCATGTGAATCGGTTGAGGAAGCATGCATCAAATGATGTTCGTAGATTGGTGAAACATCTTGTCAGGTACATAATTTTTTACATATTTGAATGAATGGTTGATGCTTGTAAATTTCAGAAGAGGATAGTTGGTGAATTATCAGTTCAATTCAACTGTTTGTTAACGATATCAATTTGTTTTTCATCAGAAAATGGAAGGAGATTGTTGATGAATGGGTCAGGTTGAATCAGCCTGGGGAGCAAACAGCTACACTCTTAGGTAGAGACCAGTTTGATTTTCATCATTCAATTCCTTCGTAAGGTTAAATCTTAGTCACTCTGTTGTAGTAAGATTTAGCTAAGAATGGTTCTACTGTCAATGACAGCTGATGGCGACTCACCCCAGCAAAAAGCTCCTCAAAATGGTTATCATCAGGTGAACTGAAATCATTCATCTTATTCTGTTCTAATGTTCGTTTTCTTTATGTGAAGAGATCGAGTAGTTTATTTTTTTCATAGTTTCCTTACCTCTGTGTTTCTAATGCTTTGCTGCTGCTGCTGTTGTTGTGTAGGTTCCTGATTTTGCATACTCTCCGAATCCACACAGTGAGTATTGAATTAGAGTTTATTGTTTCACTTGGCATCATGTACCACGGATTGATTTGGTTTCTCATGATCCCTCCCTTTTTCTTTGTTTTGTTAGATGGAGGTTCTGGGTCCGATAGAAATAACTCAGAACCGGAACCGAAGGGGAAATCCGTTCCAAGAAGAGATGCCCTGCCAAAACCAACACAACAAGCTCCAGCGTCGTCTTTAACTCCACAAAATGTATGGTAACCAAATTAGAGTCCTTTAACTCTATGTTTGGTTGCCAAAAATGGAGGAAGAAAATTGAAACTTTCGATTCTTATGCTTCCGAAAACATAACAAACTTAACTCAAACTGGGATCAATTGTGTTGAAATTTGACAAAATTTGAGTGGTAGGTCTAAATTTTCTCAGGTCCCAGATGATATGCATGGTCTTACCTTACTTACAGTCAGCCAAATTTTGTCTTCAACAACTTAGCTGTTTTAGGAAAGTTTTTCTTATTATGTCAATTGAATTGATGGCCATTTGCAGAGACAGAAAGAACAACAGAAAGAAGCAAATTTTGATTCCCAAAAGCTTGCATCGGCTAGAAAAAGGCTTCAAGAGAATTACAAGGAAGCTGAAAATGGTTTGGCCTACATCTAAGTTCTTCTCTTTGATTTCATTTCTGGCCGCTCTTTTTAGAACAAACAAAACATACTAATTTCTGTTTGTCTGTTTCTTTTCTGAAGCTAAAAGGCAAAGAACAATTCAAGTCATGGACATCCATGAGATCCCAAAGCCAAAGAATGCCTTCTTCTCAAAGAACAAAGGCAGTGGTGGTGGTTCTCAAGGCAGACACTGGTGATAGATAATTTGGCAATGCAGTAAAAGAAAACAACATCTTCTAAATTAGGGTTATCCGTTATCGTTGAACGAATCGGTTTATCATCAGCCTTTCTATTTGTTACATCTTTTGATCATCATTAAATTCTTAACTTCTCTATCAAGTTTAAAAAGAGAATCAAAAAACTACTTTTCGCGTAAATTTTCTCTTAATAAGCAATGCTAATACTGATATATTGTTAATCTACTGAGTCTTGAAACCTCACTGCCTGTTCTATATTATGTAAAACTGAAATAGGAAGGCCATCTCTCTCTCTCTCTCTCTCTAGTCTGTCTTATGTCAATTGTGCCTTTTCTGGTTTGGATGAATTCAAGGGGCAGGGGAGAGGTGGTTTATTAATCATCTTTGACCTTAGAAACGATTATTTATTACAGAGGGGCCAGCACATGGGGGATGTGAATTTGGATATGGGGTTTGGTTTGTTGGCTTTGCAAGTGGTTTTTCTTTATTTTCTTCTTATATAATATATATTATATATTTTGGAACATGGGGGCTTGGCCTAACATAAAGAAGGGTTGTTTTTTCTACATGGAGAAAGCTTTTTTCCGTTTCTAAGGTGTGGGGTAGAGGAGGAGAAACTTTGATGCTCATTCAAAGATCTTGAAGATCTTTGACAAAGGATTCATTTTTTTACAAAAGATGAATATTTTCATTTGTGTTTGGACTTGAAATAATCCCCTACCTTTATGATATTCTATTTTTAAATTGAAGATTTTGGCTACCACTAATTAGGACATCTCTACTTTTAGAAATCCACAGTAAGAGGCTTTTTTCTCTTTTTTGAAACGGATTAAATCTCATTTGGGACGTAATGAATTACCAAGTGTCTAGTATCGTGCTTGCAATATGAAAGCAACTAAGAAGGAAAATCATCACACCTTGAGATAAACTCTAAAGAGACGTATTCCATGCTTGTTGGACAATCTGAAAGTTAAAACTATCTGTATAGGAATAAATTAAATGCCAAATACTTGTCAGAAATGGTTGAACCTTTGTGAAAAGGATCATTCGTAACACACACATGAATGCATCATTAGATGGTGTTTGATGGATACCCTCTAAAATGGTACATAAGGGGCAAAACTCTCTAGAACTAAAAGACGTATCTACCACCTCAGTAATATCAAGTAAAACGCCCCCAAAGCCATAAACCTCTGTGCTCAACATCATCATTAAGAGGATGTTTCACTGTGTGTGTGGAGCAAACTTTTTAGGGAAAGTAGAAGTAATCAAGAACAACAGAATAAAGAAAATGATTGAAAAAGAAACACAAGGCCAAGCCGTTATTGTTGACTATTAATTATGTTGTTAATAAGTTGCTTTCAAATAATGATAATAGTCCGAAATGTTACCAACTTTGATAAATGATAGAAGAGAACTAGTTAACTAACACAAACAAAATTTCTCACTCTTTCTCAACTTCATTCAAAGACCAAAAATATAGTATAGTGCACTTTAAAAGCAGCGCAATCAATTATGATCCATTGAAATATGATTTTAATGATGTTCTTGAATTCCAAAGAAGTGAGTATTGTAGATAGAACATTCCCTTGTGGGTAAAGCATGATCAACCTTGATTGATCGTTCAAGACGGTCGACAAATTTGAAACACACGAGAAGGAAAAAAAAAATAAATGAAGTTAAGAAAAAGGAAAGAGAAGGTAGACACATGTTTGTCACTTCATTCCTAGGCGAAGCAAGCTGGTGATAATGGGTGGCTGACATTTTAACAATTATATGGTTTAGCTAAATTGATGTTAGTTGGTATTAACTATTGAGGTTTTAAGCTATGAACATGTTGCTGAGAACATTGACGTTGACAAAAAATTTGAAGGAAAATTACGAAAATCTTTAAGAAAATGACTGAAAGTTACAGAGATTATTTGTTGGGAGTAATAAATGAACCTGTTTTTATTTTGTTTTTTACAAAAAAAAAAAAGAGAGAAAGAGAAAGGTTTAGGGCTTTTAAGCAAAAATGGTAGACTAATTGTGGTTTGGATTAATTTAAGAAAAATGTTTTTTTTTTAACAAAATAAAAATAAAAACTCATTTTTATTTAAATTATTTTGATAAAAACGGTTTAAAATTGGTTCCCAAACCCTCTAATTATATTCTTTTCAAAAAAATTATCTAATTTTAAAATTAAATACTTGAGAATGTATTTAATTCAAACACACGTAACTTTTGTATTTCAAAGAAGAAGAAGGCTATGTTAGAATATTTTGTAGTAAGGTTTGTTTGTTTGTTTGTTTTTTTTGAAAAAGATACGTGATAGGTCAGTAGATGCACTAGGACATCTAGACTAAGTAGACACTTTCGTAGTATTTTTATTATCCCCACTTCATTAATATAAATAAATAAGTAGAGGAAGCAACGAAGAAATCAAAAGCAAGGTTTGGTTGAATCGTATTTTACTTTTACAAGCAACGATGGTTGTCCCTAATCTCATAAAGTCCACTTTTTAACGTGTGTGTATATATATATATATATATTTTTTTTTAAAAAATACATTACATGAAGAAATTTAATTGCATGAACATAGGTACAATTTAGATAAAACCTACCTATTTTTTTTACTTTTATGTCAGAAATGAAAATACAAAGAAAAAATGTTAGAAAATATTAGTTTTTTTTTTTTTTTGTGGAAAAGATATTGGAGTCAAAGTTACCGTTACAATCAAAGTCAACAAAAGGAAAAAAGGAAGAAAAAGAAAAAGAAAAGGAAGAAACATTAATGTTTTGGTTGATGTTAAAATAATACATGATTTAATTAGTTTTATTATAAACATGTTACAAGTAACATCCCACACTTAAGTTTAAATTTAATCAAAGTAAGTTATAGCCTAAAAAAATGCTAATATAACATATGATATTTAAAAGTTAAGAATAAATTCAAAAATAGTAAGTATATGATCCTATTTCTTTTATTCATTCTATAGATTTGTATTATAAATATTAATAAAAATTAGTGGATTCCATTGTACTTTCAAAAGGTTGATATGACATATAATAAACTAAGAGATGGTGAAAAAGAATTTCATACTTTGTATAGATGAATTTTATATAAATATCATTTGTTAGAAGTGATAGAACTCAATTGATGTAAAAATAAGTATTTTCCAAGGTTAGAAAATTATCGATTGATTTAGCTATAATTTTAGACTATTTTCTTTTTCAGATATAACAAAATATTTTTGTTTTTTCTTTACAAATCATCATTTTCTAATCCAAGAATACATAATTGATTTAATTTTTTTTTATTTTAATGGTCTTCCAAATATTATGAAATATGTTATTATCTAATCTAATTTGGACATAATTCTTACGATATTATTTTTGGTTTCACCTATGAATTATATATCTACAATCATTTCTTTAATATAAGACTTCGATCACATTCTCAACAAATTTTCACTATATCGAGTTTTTTTTATAATTATTTTTATAATGAGAAAACTTTGTGTATTTTTCACCCTAAACTTTGGGCAAAATAGAAACATGAATTGAAAATGGGGGCAATGCGAATTTGTAAATTTTCAAAAGAAGACTTATCAAACTAAGGCCTCTACGTCCAAATTATCGGCCCATTATCTGCCCAACGGGTCCAAATAAATAAATAAAATTTTGAGAGTTTAGTCAAGAAAAGATAGCATGAGGTTCCAAAAAATACCACAATATAAAATTGAGAGCATTTCTAAATTAGTTAAAGTAAGATCAATACATTTTAATTTTTTTTATTAGCCACATTAAAATTTGTTTGTTTTCTTGATGTTTTACTCGAGGAGAATAATATTAAAATTAATTTTCTTTTTTTTTTTCATTGATTGATTCGAATGATATAATGTGAATAATTATCAACAAGAATTAGCTTACATCAAGGTCAAATGATCTCTAAATAAATACATTTATTTTAATTTAGTTATCTAGAAAGAAAATGAACAATAAATTACATAATTTGTTTGATTTCTTAATTAGTAAAATTAAAATATCAAACCAGTGAAACCAATTGTATATATATTTTCTGAATTTAGTGAATTTTGATTTCAAATCACATTTATAGAGCATGATCACATCTTCCAAAATTGGGATTAGAATAGATGATTCCTTGATGGGTTTCACTAATTCCAACTCTCATCCACCCTACTCAAACATATTTAATTTCCTCTCATTTTTTTAAAAAAATCTCATTCATAGTTTTCACTTAATTGCCAACTCTCACCACCTACCAAACTCACATTAGATTGGGCATGTTAATTGCTCACATTAGATTTGGACTTAAATCCAATTATAATTGGGTTTGGATTGACATTTAAACTTTAGTCCAACAAAAGATAGAGTTCTACACGAAAATATTCTTTGAAAATGGCATGGTCTAGTATCTTCACCTTCTAGAATAATCCAACTACCCTTAGGGCCTTAACTTTACTTCCTCAGCACTCCTTTTGAACATTATTATATAGCCAATGTGAACACTATAAATTGTTGCCTATAGTTTTTGTACGTATAGTAAATGAAATTCCATTGATTATTACATGAAATGGGCAGCAGCCAAAATGGAAAAACATGAGATTACCAAAAGACTTGGGAGTGATGAGGAGGATTGGCCAAACCCATATATATTTATTTCCTTTTTTGAACATATTCTAAAGTCAGAGCCATCAGTCAATTTTTTTTTGTTTCCCTTCTTGAACATAAATCGATCTAATTAATAAAGGTCAAAACCCATCAGTCTCATTTATTTTATTTTATAATTTTCTTCTTAAACTATACTCTTAGTCCAGTCCATTTTCAACATTCTAACGTTTTTACAAATATTTCTTGTGTTTTTAAAATATCATTTTCTCATATTCTTTCTACAAGAAATCGTTTTCTTGATTAAGCACACTGACCTGTCTAGTTATACAATGACAAAACTTAATTTAAAAATCGATCAATGTGCCGTCATGTTTTCTAAAGTAGCGCAAAAGGTCAATTAACATAAATGTTTATGAAGATAGATTCAATAAACATAGTATGATATTCTTTGCTGCTAAAAAAATCCTTCTTTATTTCATCTTCATATCTAAAAGTATAAATTGTATTTGTTTTCTTCAAAAAAGTAACGTATTATCAAATTTGTTGTTTTATATATTAAATCATCATAATGGATGCTTTATTTTGTTCTGTTTAATTTCATGTTTTTCTCCTAAATTATCAATCTTAATAGATTTGTTTTAGGTCTAATCTTTTTTATGGTCCGATATATTTTCTTAAATGTATTACACATATTCTTATTCTCTAAAAGAAAGTTGAAAATGAAAAAAAAAAAGTTTTTTTTTATAAATATATATTTTTATAAAATAAAAAAATCAATTACCAAACGTTTTTATTTTTAATAAATAAAAATTTAATAATAGAAATTGAAAAAACAGAAAAAAAACATAAACAAACAATTTACCAAATGATAATAAATTTTAGAGTTGTCATTATGTTATTTAAAGTAGTATATAGTTCAATTACAATATGTTTTTAAGTATAAAATAAAGATATATAACATGATACCTTGTAGTATTAACAAATCTTCCTTTAATATATCATCAATATGACTGACACAAAAACTAATAATTATTATTATACTATATAACATAATCTTAATTTGATTGATTAATTATTGGTACAATAAATGATTGGAAAATATGTTTTACGACTGATAATCAAAGTGCAATCGCAAATATGAAAAATTTTCCTAATTTTTTATTTTTTTAAAAAAAATCGTAACTACTGTTTTTTTTATTTATGTGTATGAATATGACCAAGTACTCGTGCAGATTAGTTGAATGAGTATATGCAAATGTTTAATATTTGAAAGGAGATTATTAAGAATTTTACTTAATCTATTGGGGTGATATGCTAGTAGAAATTATATGTAGACTTTGATGATCAATATCACAAGTTTTTGATAACCTTCCATTGATTTATTGGTCTACTTGTAAATAAGTATATGCATGTTCATCGTGCATGTAAAACTTAAATTTGATAAAAAAATTTGTTCTAAATATTCAAGAGAAAACAATATGCAGAGAATCATCACAAATTTAAAGTTTGAAATTAATCTGATAATCATATCATCCAATAACAATTAAAAAAATATATATTTTTAACTAAGAGTGGTTTATCACAAAAGTTGAAGTACGTCGAAGATAATTTAAAGAATCAAAATTTAATAAAAAAAAAGTTATTATTCAATCTACTATATAAGAAACTTTTATGTTTTTCATTTTCTTTTAATTGATATACTCTTCTTCATGCTATAATAATAATAAATGATGTGAAGTAGTTCTTTATTTTATAATATATTTCAAAATCAAAATATCCTATTTTAAAAAAATATATTTGTTATAATTTAAGAAATTTTGTATCGATTACAAATTCTCTTTTCTTAAATATCATGTCTTACCATAACTCATTAAACTCGAATATCTTAGCTTTTAAATATAAAATTCTTAACATTCTCACCTTTTTCTTTTTTTCTTTGAGGTTTTTTTTTTTTTATTTCAATGTTTATTAATTTGCAGTAGAATTTTTTTAGTTTATACTAGGGAGTGTTTAAAAACTAATTAAAATTCTCACTCCTACAATTAACTACTACATATATATATATCTGAAAACTATGGTTTTTTTTTTAATTTCTCTTTATTTTGAAGTTTATGTTTAATTTTTTCTTTTTGTATTTTTTTCTTCTATATTTAATGATATCGAAATAAATCTTTAATAATTAATAAAAAATTCAAAGATTAACATGAAGATCATGATATAGAAAATGGTTTGAAATATAACACACATCGCCCGTGTTAAGGACTAAATTTTATATATAAAAAGATGAATGTTGACAAGCTTTTTGTTTCTAATTTTGTTCTTTCTTTTAGTTCATTTACTTATTTTCTACTCTGGTTTTATTGTAATTTGCCTTTTAACTTTATTTTTGAATTTAAAATTAATTATTGTAATTATTGTCTCATTTTTCCAACTATTCACGTCATCTTCTCATATTAATTAACTCATTTGTATCTATTTCAACCTTCAAATTTTTGGTATATAAATATTCTATTTTTTTCATTCATGTTTACAAGTCACAACAAAATGCTAAGAGTGAAGAATAAATTAAATAATGTTTTTCTACTCTTTTTTAATGTTTTTCATTTTTATTTTGGTATTCTATTTTTTTACGTAGGATTTAGAGTTTACAATAATTTGAAATTAATTATTGTAATTATTTTTTTATTTGTAATTATATATTATTTTTAATAAATATTTAACTATTAAACACTCATTTATAAATTTGAAAAAGATATAAATATGAAAATGTTGAAATTGACTTTTTTGTGATTTTTATTTGGATCGTACACATTGTTTGCTATTATAATCTAAAATTAATGCTCCTCAATTTACTCATAATAGAATTTCTTTCACAATTTTAAGTAATTCAAAATTTTAATTTATTAATAAATATCTTCATTTAATATTCCATTTGAAACAACGACCTATACTTTATTGTCATAAAATTTTTTAAGAATTAAAAGCAAATCAAATCTTTTAAATCAGAACAATATCCACATTGAAAATCTATAATTTGAATAAGTGATCAACAATTTCACTTTTCTTAACTTATTTAATCTTTTTAATACTTTAAATAATCCAAGTATTTAGTTTATTTATCACTTAATAATATGAACTATCATCTATCCTCCTAAAATCAATAACATTTCTTTGAAATAGGCAGGTTACATATCCCTCATTCTAGGACCAAAAATGTCTAGAAAAAACGATGGTCCTATTTGAAAAAAAAAATACCAACTAACACTTTCTTTAAAAAAAAATGCAACCCCAATATTTTGAACTGCTATTTTCCCTTCAATTCATTACAAATTATGTATTTTTAAGGAGAGTTTGCAAAAATAGCAAAATAATAATAATAATAATAATAATAATAATAGAGCCAATGTCACCTACGTTTTTTAAATTGTAAAAATGATCAATTTAAAAGAATATTATCGTCTGATAACATCAATTACTATTTACTAGTCATATTTGTCAAATTTGTAATATAAAAAAAAAATGTTATGAGTTGTTTTTTCTAATTTTTTTTTGTCATTTAATACAATTTCTCTTTTTTTAAAGCTATATAACATATTTTAATGACACTTGCAGTACTCGACTGAACTTTTAATAAAAGTAGCCATTTTTTAAAAAAGAAGCACAATATTTATTCTAATAGTCCCCTCTATGTACAAGTACAACTTTATACTAAATTAGAAGCTAAATTGTGTCACACATGAGAATCAATGTAAATGACTAATAGGTATAGCCTATAGGTCTCATTTGAAAGGAAGCCAAATCCCAATCAAATAATTTTCTCAAAAAAGAAAAAAAGTCTCAATCAAATAATATAAATTTTGGATTATTGGAAAGTTTTATAGGGAATGGGATGGATGGTTGTGGTTGCATATCAATCTCCTTTTGGTAAAGATTGATAGATAGATTCAGTGTAGCAAATGATACTTACACCAACCAAACTCAATGAGTGGCCTTTAATTTAGATTTTAATCTTTTGTAAATGTTTCAAAAACTATTGTTATATAGTACAAATATTTTAAAATTAATTATGAATATATATATATATATTTTCTTATGGATAGAATTTAAGAATTAATTAAATTATTTTTAAGAATAGGTAAATTTAGCCTTTGACTTTTAAAACAACACATTTTTAACAAGCTTTTAAGAATACTAAGTATAGTATAAATTTTACTTTGAAAAAAAATATTATTCTTTTTCTATCAAAATTCTAAAAACTTATCTCTCATTCTTACAAATCTCAAAGTATAATTTAATAATAAAACAGTAAAAATTATCACAACCCTTAAACTAATTGGTGTATTCAAAAATTAAGAAGTGAAAAAAAAAGCATAAAAACAAATCAATCACTGTCTTCTCAGTCACACTCTGTCACTTTGTTGGCTTTTAAATTTTTTAAACATTCGTCAAAATCTGGTCTTTTTCTCCACCCTATTGAATACTCGTGGGTCCCTGTAGGTGAATTTGATGTATTGAAAAAAAAACATACTAAAAGCATATTAAAAAATACATTAAATCACTATATATATATATATTTATTTTATAAAATTAAAAAGAGAAAAAAAAGTTGAAGATGAGAACATACACAAAAAAGAGATAGATGTGATATTTCTTCTAGACTTGACAATTAAACTCTTGGAAAGAAGAAGGAAAAGAAACTTTGGTTAAATATGTTCATATTAACACAAAATGAGAAAAAGAAGAAGAGAGGGTTAACAAATTTTTAAAAAGAGGATGACATACCTAATGGAAAATGAGGAACTAGATTTAGCTATTTACAAATAAAATTTAGATTTGAAATCGAAAATTATTTACGTTTTAAAGGATGTATATAGATGAAATAATTATCAATTTGATGTTGAATTAAGGTTTAGTAGAATCAAATAAAATATTTGAGATATCTAAATTTAAATTTTGTAATTATTTTTTATTCATAATTTTGGATATGAAATGCTATAATCAAATTCTAAACCAATAAAATCAAAATCTACCAAAATCTTTCAATATAAGGTGAATGATATATATTTTTATATTGTGTTCAATGATACCAAAATATTCAAATCTAATTTATATAATTTACTATCAATATGTTCAAGTTAATTATTTTTATCTAATTGTTTTAATTAAAATTACATTATATAACCTACATTGAAGATGGCAAATAGGGAACAAATGGTTCTCTCTTTAAACGAGAGAAAAAAAGTATTTTAATCCAATAAATTTGGAATAAATATGCATTATTCATTTCATATAATATGAAATAAAGGGTCTTTTCGATGTGTTTCAAGGATTTGTTTTTGTTTTGTTTTGTTTTTTTTTTTTTATAATCAGAATGAGAATATATCAGCGTTATGATCAAGCAAAATCAAAAGGATACAAAAATGCAAATATAGACAATTAATTGGACTCACCATTTCACCTTTGGAATTGGGATGCCCTTTGGATTATTCATTTCAATTTTCAACTTTGGATGGCTATTATTATATAGACACTCACTTACCATTTAGACAAGAATTTTCTTTTCTTAAAAGAAAAACCAAACTCATTACCACTACTTTTGTTATGAAATATATATTCTGTCCAACTTCAATTTTAACAAATTAAACTTACCGGATCTTATACATACCAAGTAGATTAAAAATGTATTTGGATTAATTTTTTAAGTGCATTTCGCACTATTAAATTAGTTTTGTTTTATTTGGGGATTTATCATGAATAACAAAAAAAAAAAAAAACTATTAAAAAAAAAAAGAGTATAAAGAGTTTGATGAATTTTACCAAAATAGTTTCAATATTTTGATCTTGTAAAAAATGTCCCTTATTAAGAAAATTTAATAAAATATCCATGATGTCGTATAAATTTAAGAGAAGTTTGCAAAAATAACAAAAAAAAAATGATAATAGGGTCTATGTCATTATATTTTCTAAATTACAAAAGTAGCAAATTTAAAAGTGGATAACCCTCTATAACTCTCTAATAGCCGTCTAATATATCTAATTACTTGTCATAAAAATGAGATGTTATGGACGGCTTTTTTCTCTTTTTTTTTTTGTCAGCAATTTCTCTAAATTTAATAATAGCAAAAATTAAATAAACACCTAATTGCCATCTCAATTGTACTTAATTTGTTATTAATTAATCCAAAAATTAAAATAGAATAAGGTTTCAACCTTTGATTAAACTTTTAATTTTAGAATAAAACGCATTGTGGATACGTTCATATATAAAATAATAAATCAGGACCAATTTAAAATTGAGTTTAATCCACATGTGTCTGTCCTAATTAAAAAGCATAAATATGAATATGAAACACAAATTTATTCAAATATATAACGATTTTATATCCAAATAAAATAGATTGAGGCAAATTATAGGCTCATAAAAATTAGTTTAATGTGTTTCACACATATATATCGTTTTAGTCTATTCAATGAAGGTTTAGAGAGTATATTTAATATAATTAAATTAATAAACCTCCTATTCATTCATTCATGTCTATCAAGTATTGGAGTATTTAAGTTGTAACACACCAATCAAAATCAAATTAAAGTATGATGTTTGTTTTTGGTCTAACTAATGTTAGATCCTATTCTAAGTGGAAACTAATTAATTTATACTAACTTTGCTTCAATGAAGACAGAAGAAAATAAATAAATTAAAGTTGTTATGTTTTCGACAATGATTCTGTGCATGCAAATATATTAAAATTATATTAATTAAGTTTATAAACACATGGTGGTATTATTATGTGTATAATTATATTAAAAGTATACAGATCTTGTCATGAATGGCACATTTGACCTAAGTGCTTCATTTAATGTAAAACGCGAGGTTTTTAACTTGAATGCAAAGGGGGTTAAAATAACAATTTACCACTACTATATAAAAGCTTTAAAAGTTTTCAGAAACAAATTAAGAAGTTGAAAAACTTTAAAACTAGATTTGATACTTCATGATCAAACAGTGAACTGAAAATAAATATATATGTTTGAATTGCTTACGTTAATTAATCACATTTTTTTAAAAAAAAAAAAATTCATAAATTTCTATTGGGTAACTCTTCAACTAATTAAAAGATCAAATGCCAACACTACACATGTATATCCCTACAAATGCCAAAAAGATCAACACAATACTACTAAAGCAAAAGCTTTTTTTCTGATATAATAATGGATTTAACTATTATAAAGTCTTCTCTATTATAAAGTCTTCTCTATTTTAAACAAAGAAACTATTACAAAGTCTTGAACTACAGTTTTGGGAGTAATTGAACTAATATTAACGAAAAATGGTTATAGAATAGCCATCCTTGGAAAATGGGCAATAGAGAAAAAAAAATCATTAAAAGAGGACCTTGTCTTGTAGGGGACTTCACTTTTTCTCTTCACTTCTCTTTGTGAAAACTTTTTCCTTCTTGTTTTAGACACATATTGTGTATAATGTTTTAATTTGTATTCGAATGGATAAGTTTGGTACATCATGGTATCAATCCCATTAGTGAATGAAAGCAATTGTAGGCATTGAATTTACTTTTATATAGTCATGATGCAACCCCACTTCTTGATTTTTCCTTCAAAACTTTGTGTGTTACATTATTCCTTTTCATGAATAATGTATATTTGCCTCATTTTTCTTCTTCTTCTTCTTTTTTTTATTAACTTCTTTCATTTTTTTCTTTTGAAATTTTAAGCATGAAATAAAAAGATCTAAGGTAACGGTCAAGGTCAACTGATATTTAAGAGTAATTTTGAAAATATCTTTCTTTTAGAGAGT
The DNA here is from genome assembly GCA_025688845.1 of Cucumis hystrix. NCBI lineage: Eukaryota > Viridiplantae > Streptophyta > Magnoliopsida > Cucurbitales > Cucurbitaceae > Cucumis > Cucumis hystrix. The sequence goes on from CM046884.1 coordinate 6,912,926, forward strand.
TAGTTTGAATTGACTTAAAAAAATTGTTTTTAAAAAATTAAAACTCATCAAAATACGATTTTAGAACTTGTTCTTTTTAGTATCTTGTATTTAAAGAACCATTAAATTATCATTTTTGTAATAAAATTGTCGAGATGAACCTCTTGTTTTTGTTTTTAATTTTTTAAATTTCATATTTAATTTTATTATTATTTTTTTTTTTTGCAATTATTATTATTATTATTTTTTTTTTTTGCATATGTGATATATTGAAAACAAATTAAAGGGTAAGTAGAAAAACTTTAGCAGAGAAAAATGAAAATTTAAGCTAAAAAAACAACAAGGTGGACAAGAATTTTCAAAGAGAAAAAAATGTTGAAAAAAAGGAGAAATTTAGAAAGGAAAAAACGGAGAGAAAATATAGATACAATAAAACATGAACAAATAAAATTCTAAACAAAAGAATTCAGAGGATATTTTAAAGAATAACAGACGACCACGTTTCATAAGTTGATAGGGAAGATAATAGAAAAGAGAAAAAATGCAACCCAAAATTAAAAAAAAAAAATCAACGAAAATTCTTCTTTATCATCATCCTAAGCGAAACGGATGTTTGAAGTTTCGAATAATGGTGAGCTTCATATTGACACTTAGAAACTGAGGAGAAGGAAGGGCTTTATTTATGAAATTAGCTAGCTTCTCGTTAAAAAGAATAAGTCGAACATATAATTAGTTCCGAGTAACTTCTCATGGATTAATTTGGTGATCAATTTTAATATATTTCGTATCGTTGTCAAGAATAAGTTGTATTCATATGGTCACGTAGAAGCAAAGGAAGAGGAAGATAAGTTTGAAAACAAAGAAATATAAAAAGAGAGAGAATTATTTTTAAGAGAATAGAGAACATTTATAGAAAATAATTTTAGTTTTAAAAGAGAATTCAGACTCTATCGATACATGTTTGCCTTTAATAGAATATAAAATTTTGATATATCTGTAAATATATTTGTTTTATTTTATTATGTTTAAAAATATCTCTAAACAAAACTTACAATTAACCTTGGAAATTCAAGGACAAAATGTTAGAGATAAAAGAAGTAAAAAATTAGAGAGAAAAATTAAAGAGTTAGAAACAAGTGAAGAAAGAAAATTCGAGAAAAATGTTTTTTTTTATAAAGAAAAAGATAAACATTATGAAAATTCTAGGAAGAAAAAAATTAGTGATGGTAAGAAAAAGGCAACCGATGCATCTTGTAATCTCTTCTCATCACTTTCACATCAAATAAAAGATTGATAAAATTATTTACAAATATAATAAAATATCACTATTTATCAACGATAGACTATTATTATTACTAAGACTATCATAGTCCATCATGATAAAAAGTAAAAAGTTGTTATATTTATAATTTTTTTATAAAAATTATTTTACTGTATTAAAAATAAATTCTAAAAGGAGTAAATTATAATATTTATACAAAAAGGAAGAAAGTTAAAAAAAATGAAAAAATGATTTAATTAAACATTATGACCTCATTGAATAATATTTCCATTTATTTTTGTTTTCATGTGGGTTGTTATTTGATTTTTAAGAATTATAAACAAATATGACAAATGGTATCCGATCACATAAAAACATTTTGAAAAAACCAACCTATAAGATCTCTTTTTTGTATATTGTAAATATGAGAAATATGAGAAATAATTAGTGATATCATACGACTATCAGAGAACTATTGAAGAGTTATCAACTTTTAAATTTGTTCATTTTACAATTTAAAAAATATAGTGAGATGTATTCTATTATCATAATTTTTTAAAATTATTTTTGCGCAGTTTCGTTCACGTTTTATCTATTTCATACAAATGATAAATGAGTTAGAGTTTCCATGACCCCTGAACCTTCCTACTCCCCTATCTCGATATATTCTGTCTTAAATTATTCCTTAACTGGCGGCATTTGATTTTCTTTTTCTCCTTCAACAACGACGGAGGTATACAAATTTAATAATATATGTGATCTATATATTCTTTTTCTTTCCATATTTATATTTAATAAAGGGACAAATGCAAGGTATATATTTAATTATTACTACACAAATATATTGTCATTTTTGTATTTTTTAAATGTCGGCAATATATATATATATATATACACACAAAATATGGACATGGAGAACATATTGATAGTTGGGGTATAGCTCAAATTGAAAAAAGGAAAACGAATCTCCTACTGAATTTGAAAAAGAAAATGCAAGACTTTAAGCCACTTAAAGCTGAAATTTATTGTTGAGAATATGCTAATTAATATAATTCATGCAAAATTTATACATTACAAAATTCTATATGGGGTCCAAGTGTATAAAAAATAAAATTGATATAGAAATCTACATATATTGAAAATTCTAAAATTCTAAAATTCAAATATATATTATATAAACATACATATTTGAAGAATCAAGGAATTACAAAACACAATGGTATAGAAATCATAATTTAATATGCATGGGATTTGAACCAAGACATGAAACCATGTAAAGTTCAAAGGTATGAGAATAATTTGAAAAAGAAGAAGAAGAAAAAAAAAAAAAGACACAAAAAATCAAGTATATACCATATGTATATTGGGTGAAACCCCCCTTCCCCTTCTTAATATCAATTTGCTTTATTAGCCCGTCTATTTTGAAATTTCATTTATTAGCTTTAATTTATGCTTCTCTGTATATATTTGCATATACTCAAACACAATCTAGTCAATAATATTGTCTCATAAATTAACTTATCTTTTCATTTATTTATTTAAGTCTAATTAATTTCTAGATGAGGATCTCTCTCTTTCATATAATTTGGAGTTAATTAAAGCAATGTCATTTCTTAGACTATAAACATGTTTATGTATATTTTATAGTATAAGATAAAGATGGGTTTGAATTCTTTGACTTAACTTTTAAAACAATCAAGTTTTTGATAATGATCAGCTTGTTAATAATGGTCCATATATACGATTACATTGATTTAGGTATATCTAAATTGATTTCATTAAATAATTATGTCACAACTCAATATTAGATGTCCATAAACTGTTCTTTTTTTAATTTAATAATTTGAAGTTATGACTTCAAAAAAAAAAAGTGAATTTTTAACTGTTAATTTATTTTAATTTGGTGAGAGGTTCGAAGTGTTTTATGAAATAATAATTAAAATTAAATAAATAAAAGAAATGAAATAAGCTATTAAATATTTTAAATGAACCAAAAGGAATTGTTTTATTTATATTTTGATAGATCTAAACAAACGATTAAAAAAGATTATCAAAGTGATATTTCACTGAAGTTGCCTAGTGATATTTCATCGAAGGACAAACCTAGAAATTGAGAGCTGGAATATTTGAACATGAACCATATGTCTTTTTCTATTGAGATTTTTTTGAAAGAATGGTATAATTTCTTTATATTTGTATGTAAATTTAACCAACTTTTTCGTATAAAACTTCGTAACTTTTTGTTGCCATCACCAAATCTCATCTTTTATTATATTTCTTCTTTCAGTTTTCTCTAATTTATTTGATCGCTCTTACTTTTATTTTTGTTCACTTTCTTACTTTTGTCCTTTACACAGTTCATTTTACGTTTAGAAAAAACTTCCTATTAGTTGCTAGGGTTTGCCGCACATTGTTGAAAGGAGAAAAAAACTACATTCGTTGTCTTCGTCGGAGGGAAAAATGCAGAGAAATAGATTTCAAGAGAAAAAAGCAACAGTAAATAGACTGAAAGAGAGATTTAGAGAAAGAAACAAAATGGAAATCGAGAAAGTTTGAAAAGGATCATTATTAAACCATACAGTGAAAAATCATATCAATTGTAACAATTTGTTCCGATTTTTGCCAAAATTGACTTGAAATTCCATTTGAAATCCTGTTTCATTTGAATGGAACATGGGTTACTTAGCTTTTCCCTCAAAACTCTTTGGACTTAAATAGCTAGTAGTTTTGTTAGACTTCACTTACCATAGAAAAAATAATAATAAATGAACAGAGAAATAAAAAAGTATAAAGTGAAAGTTAAGAAATAAACACTAATTAAGTTCATATATAATTTAGCTAGTGTTATTTTAAAAAACAAAAAGGTGCGCCTAATAACTCAAGAAAATGTAGGACAGATTTTCGCACAAATTTTTGTATAACGACGTAAGTAGTTATTCAAATATTTGTCTCAAAATGTGAACACAAAATTTAAGAAGACAAATTTGTCTCCACACCATCAAATTGATCAAAGGATAAATCTTATTCATGAATAATATATAAAGTTGATAGAGAAATGACATAATAACAAATTGTAATTTAAACTATAAAAACTATCACAGTAACAAAAATGTCTAATTTGACCATTATAGCTCACCCGCAATAAAATCTAGTTCAATGTTTCAAATAAATAAATAAATAAATCCAACGAGAAGAAAACTAGAATTTAATTTCTATGGCCTTTCTAAATAGTCCATACGATTAGAACTATGTATAATCAGTTAATCAAATCATATGAAGTATTCTCGAGATGTTAATAAATAAGTTTCAGATTTTAAAACCATAGATAGGAACTAGTTTCCAACCATTTTTTAGCCATTTCCAAACCAAAGGACCAAATTCAAATTCGTAACTAAACCAAAAATGTTTACATACTTGCTCTACTAACTATTTGTCATATGTCAATATTACAATAGGACCTACTAAATTGAATTAGGACCCACTGATATTTACGTATAGTGTGAAGCATGAGACCAAACTATTTTCCTTCAAAAACGTGTTAACCAAGTTGTAAAATTCCACCCGAATCCTAAATTGACTACTCTACTTGTATATAGAGAGAGACATATTATCTTAGATTTGATGTTGACTTCAAAGAAGCCATAGTTATTGTGGGTTAATTAATGAGAAAAGAAAAAGAGAGAGAAAATTAACCGACAAGATCACAATTGATAGGGTATATGTTGACCAAAAGATGTATTAATTTCAATTATGTGGCAATGAAGTTTTGATTCGTATTGGCAATATGATATGGGCAGCATAGAAGCAAGTCAAGCAGACGAAAGCAGACGGCAAAGTAGACACACGGCGGTCAAAATACGCAACCAAACTCTTCGGAAAAGCACTTTTCCAAAAACCACTTTCTCTTTTACTCAATTATTATTATTTTCTTTCGATCTTTATAAAAACCCCATTTCTCTTCTTCTATCCTTCAATTGAATCTCACCATTTCTTCTTCTTCTTTCTGATCTCCCATGCATTTCATTTCATTTCATTCATTAAGGTATTTTTTTCTTTTCATATCTTATCATTGATATTAATATTATTAATGCAACTCCATTTGATTATCATCGTCATCATTATATGTTTTAGTTGTTGGTAATATTATTAAGATTATGTATATATTCATGCTGCATGCATGTTTATGAATAAATGAACTAAAGGTTAAATTAAATGCATGTCAATTTAGTGCATTACAAGATGATTATATATTAAACTTATTTTAAGTGATGAGATCTTTTCATAGACGGCTTTGAATATTCGAAATGTTGTAAAAGAGGCGGTCATTCCATTCCACTCCATTCCATTCACAAATGCCAAAAAAAAAATATACTAGAAAAAGAAATAAAATGTCAATCTGGATGGAAGAAAAAACAAATCCTACCATTTATGTTATTGAAAACTATGCTTAAAATAACACAATAATGGATGATGAATTTTGGTTGTTAGTCGTTTAAAAATGATAGACTATAAAATAATACAGAAACTTCAAATTTACAGGTGGTTGGTTGAACATAGCGTGGACAGAGGCTGAAAACAAAGATTCCAAAACAAGGAATTCAATAGAAAAAATCAGGTCAGTGTTATATTTATTATCATATTGATGTTTAATAATATGTAACGAGTAACACATCTAAAAGTTGTTCTAAACGAACCATAACAGATTTATCGATTAAATATTTTAATCACATTTTATAAACTTACTTTCATAGTTATTATAGTATATAATAATATTTAAATTTTAAAACATGAAGGTATAGAATATTATATTATATTTACATTTATTTATTTTTGTAATATTTAGTGTAAACATGGATTTTGAAAGGTGTACTCTTTGTCCAATCATATTTTGAAGCAAAACACATCCTTCTTTTGACCATTCTTTATTTAATTATTATATATATCTATATATATATTGGGTCAGAGTCATCCTATGAACAGACATTTTTCTAATGAAGAGAATGTTGACGTAAGAAAATATATATATACAAATTTGCTTAGGAAGAGACAAATAAAATGAGTAAAAAAACAATTGTTTCAACTTTTTATTTAGTGCTCTTTTTGAAGAATTATATATACATATGTTTTCCACAATATTTAAATTGGGAGGATTTTTTTCAGTGAATAAAATATTAAACTCTTTTAATATTTTGCATATGAAATTAATATATTTAATTTCTTTTCATCCTAAACTAAGGTGGTAATTTACACGTTGGATAACTTCTAAAGTTGAAACCAAAATTGGTATCTTTTATCTTTTGGCATAAAGAAATTTCTTTGATGAATCTAGGCAGCCGCTTACATGTTTCTTTATTTTTCTTTGTTAACTGTATTTTTTTTTTCTTTTTGGATGTTTTAAAATTCTGTTTTTTTATAATTCATTGGACTTGTTTTTTATAATTCATTGGATTTTTGGTCTTAATTAGGACTTGATTAACACTTCTTGTTTTCTTTTGTTTTATAATCTACATGTTTGAAAGTGATTATAAAAGATTAAAATAGCTAAAGTGATCACTTTGAACATGTTTTTAACTATATTAAAAAATGATTCTTAATGATATAAAAATTAAAATTAAAAGTGAACTTAAATAATATATTAATTTTTAGTGGTTAACGATGTGTTTTAGAGTTATTATTTAACATGATAAATATGATTTTAACACTTTTAAAGTCAATTTCAAATATTCATGTAAAAATATTATTTTCTTTTTGTAAGACAAAAACAAAGGACACATATTGAAAAGTAAAAATAAAAAATAAAAACTAAAGTATAGTTTTTCAAATATGTTTCTGTTTTTAAAACCTTGACCTAGGACCCATTAAAAACAAGAAAATTAGTATATCTTTGAAAAATCAAAGATTTTTTTATTATTTTTTATTTTTTTTTTTTTTTTTTTAATTTGTCAAAGAATTCCAATATATATATATTTTTAAAAAAAGATGAAATTAATCAAAGAAAGGTTGTTTTTATATTTAATTATTACACACATTTATATTAGAACATAGGAAAGGAGTTAAAAGAAGCTTTCCCACATTATCTTAAGATATACAATGGTTCACAAGTGAAAGGAAAAGAAGCTTATAGGTGATGTATAAAAATAAAAACTAAACAATATTAGCTAAATAATAAATATTTATTTTTAAATCTACAAAAATGAATCAAAATATTTATAAATATAGTAAAATTTTAGAATCTATAAAGAATAAATATCGATAGAGTTCATGTCTATTAAATAATTTTAGCAATAAAATAATTTTTTTAAAAAGATTTAAAAGACAAACCTAAAATCAGCACAAAATTCTGTTTGGTGGAATAAATTATGTACTTAAAATTCCAACCATTGGTGTCACTTATCGCATTATTAACCACATATAATGTATATGAACGACTCATTTCTAAGCAAAGAATATCGTCTAAAATACTTTTGTGTTTTTGTATGAATGTTTATCATTATCATTATTTTTTTTTTTCATTTCAGTTTCCCTTATCCTCCTATCAGCAGCCTCTTGCCCTTATATAAAGGACTGCCAAAAACCCAAAAGTCTACACCTTCCTAAAAATGGATTCCAAGAAGCCTTACCTTGTTGCAATTTTCATTCAAATTACTTTTGCTGGAATGAGCTTATTGTCAAAGGCTGCCTTCGCTACCGGTATGAATACGTATATCTTCCTCTTCTATCGTCAAGCTGCTGGCAGTCTCATCTTAATCCCATTAACTTTACTTTTAAAAGGGTACGTCTCCTTTCTTTCAAAATAATTTCTTCCTCAAACTATCACGTACATAACTTAATTTAAACAAAGTTCATTCTTTATATTTTTATACTATGTTTCAGGAAGGAGAAGAGGCCATTGTCTTTCAAACAGCTCAGCCAATGTTTTTTCATTTCATTGATAGGGTGTGTATTTAGTTAATGTTTAATAATAATAACAACGTATTAACCTATTGAAAAATAGTATTGTTTAATTTACTAGTCATTTACGTTATCAAGAAAATTATTATAGTGTCAAATATATAATGTTTTAATATAAAAATGATCATAATTTCATTATATTAATGAATTGGGTTTTTAGGATAACTCTTGCAATGAATGCTTATGGAGTGGCTGTTGATTACACATCAGCAACTCTTGGAGCTGCAGCCTTCAATTGTCTTCCTGTCTCAACGTTCATCTTCGCCGTCTTATTTAGGTAATTTTTCATGCTTTTGAAGCAAAGAGTAAAGTTGATTAAACTTAAATTATTAATATATATATATATATATATATATATAAAAATTGAAAAATTATAGTCTATAAGATAAGTAGCTAAACATAAAGACAACTTTTGAAAAATAGACATTTTTTTTCAAACAATAGCAAACTCAAAAAATGCACATTAAGATAATATAACTATTTTTATTTTAATTAGAGAAAAAAAAAGATTACTAGTTTTTAAAAATGTAAATAATTAATTTTTATTATATATTTTATGAATAAGAATTAAAAAGAGAGAGTAGAAAACAAAGATTTAATTTTGCACACTTCCCATCTACACAATTCTAAAGTCAACATATATCCCAATCCTCATGGAACAATACAGTTATAGTGATATGACACATAACTTTTGAGTCTTTGATATATATATAAAGTTAGCAGTGTTAGCTGTACTACGTATACTTGTGTATCGTTTCACCTAATTGTTTAATCAAAATTTGCTACATGAAATATATATATAACTTCTAAAAAGAATTGATTTACTAATAATTACACTTAATTATCATTACCTTTACAAAAATCAAGAGTAACACTAACAATTCTCGTTTGACAACTATTTCATTTTTTAAAATCAATCTTATATATTATCTTTCAAAAGTCTTGTAATCTCAAGTTAATTAAAAAAGTTGAATAGAATGGAGAAAATGAACCTAAACTAATTAAACATATATGCAGAATGGAGAGAGTGAACTTAAAGAAAGCAGCAGGGATAGCAAAGGTGGCAGGAATGATGATATGTGTGGGAGGAGCAGCAATACTTGCATTCTACAAAGGACCATATCTAAAGCCAATAATATCACATCCAATTTTTCACATTGAGGAATCTGAAACCGACATTACGACAACATCTCAAAAGTCATGGTTGCTGGGGTGCTTCTTTCTATTAGTGGCTACGGTGGGTTGGGGAATTTGGTTCGTGTTTCAGGCTAAGTTCTTGAAGGGTTACCCTCACCCAGTTGAATTCATGTGCGCCCAAACGGTGATGAGTGTGGTTCAATGCTTTGTTGTGGCTATTATTGTGGAAAGAGATCCTTCGGAGTGGAAATTGGGATGGAATGTTAGACTCTATGCTGTTCTCTATTGTGTAAGCATCTCTCTCCCTCCCCACAAATTTTAAATAAGTTTCAATAAGATATCATATATATTTTTTTTAATTTTAATTATTTGATCAAATATTTATTGAATTAAAAGATTGTTTTTAAATATAGTAAAATAAACCCTAAAATGTTTATAAATATAGTAAAATTTCATTTTTCATGCGATAAAATTAAAATAATGTGGTGATGTGGTTCAGGGTATTTTGGTGATTGGAATTGCAAACAATGCACAATGTTGGGTAATCAAAGAAAAGGGTCCAGTTTTCCAAGCCATGATGATGCCCTTGAATTTAATCGCAACAATCATCGGTTCTCAGCTATTTTTGGCCGAAGGAATTTACTTGGGAAGGTATAAACCATATTTCAACTTTAATAATTTTCATATATTCTTCACTCTTCTATATATTTTAAATTATCTCATAGGTTAAAAGATTTATTAGAGCTAAAATTAAATACTTTGATTGTAATATATGTTGTGTGTTAATGGATTGACAGTGTGATCGGTGCAATTTTGCTAGTAACAAGTCTTTACAGTGTTTTATGGGGAAAAAGCAAAGAGCTTGTGGTTACTCCAACTAACCAAGAACGACCATCATCTCCAGATTCTCTACCACAAAAAGAATCTGAAGAGCCGGCCAATCGTTCTCAAGTTGACTCCACGATAGTCTAAAATACACGTCTTGTACTCATTAACTTTTTTTTCATGCTATATTAAATAGTTTTTCTCTCTTCCCTTTTTAGTTGTATTTTTACCGCAGTATGCAGTAATATGCAGTTAATAGCTTGATGTAATACATAAAGAATGTACTTTCAACCTTGTTAGAGGTTAAATCTTTTGTAAAAAGAATGATGAAATTCAAGCATTATCCACTTCAAATTAAAAATGTTGTTTTATAATTAGATAGTTATGGAATTGACTTTATTAATTTTTTTTTAATTTTAAAAATACACACAACTATAAGCATAATTATAAATAAAATACTAATATATAATTGTCACCACATGCCTAAGACGATGTGGAGCGGCCAATATCTTCAAAATTGATTAGTTTTAAAACAAAAAAAAAAAAAGAGTAACCACCAATCTTTTTTATGGTGTGGCTTGCAAAAACTAGAGCTAAGTTCGAGAGTTTATAAGAAATATGTTAGCACTCCATAACACTCGTTTAGAATATGATGGCTAAATTTCAAATATTGAATTAAAAATATTGATTAATTTCTTTTAAAAATAATGCCTTATTTTACTCCTCATTACTCTAATATTTGAAACAATAATCTCATAAAATAAGTGGAGAGCAGTCCATCAATTAGACTATATTAAAAAAAAAATTCTCAAATCAAGAAAGTGAGAAATTACTAACATTTCTCAAAATTTGTCATAGGATTAGTCTTCTAATAAAGATATATATATATATATATAAACATTAATTAAAATAATTTTTTTGGGATAAAATCTTGGACTCCTAAAGATTTGATCTGTCATCTCAATAATTTTAGAAAATCGAACTCCCAAACTTTTTAGATTCCATCTTAAGATTTGTTTTAAAAAAATGATATAAATTATTAGAAAATATTGATTAGAAAATCTTATGAAATCATAGATTAAATTTTGAACATTTGAAAAACATAAAAAAATATATATTTAACTTTAAAAGAAAAGAAATTCTAAATGATTTTGAAAAAGGAGTTTTGTGAAAGATTTTAAAACTTAGAAAAAATTAAATTAGAAGGATTTTAAAATATTGAAAATTTTAATTAGAAAGATTGATAATTTTTAAATAGAAATCAAAATAAGGCTTCATAGGAAAATTAAATAAGAAAAAACAAGAGTAAAGAAACATCCCAATAAATTAAGCAAACATAAAATAACATATTGAGATTTTAAGAAAAATATATCATTTTTCGTGATGGACCTTGCCGACCATGATCGTTTTTTGATAATTGTCCATAAAAAAATCATAGATCCATCAAGAAAATTCTAAAGCCATCAACATATTCAAAACAAATATAATAATTTTTTTTCTATGATGATCGTTGCAAATCAAGAAAACTCATTCCTTGATAGTCTTCGTCCATCAAGAAAGCCTAAATAATTTGATGGGTATTGCCAGTCAATTAATATATTATTATTGATGTTTATTGTCCATCAAAGAAATAGTTTTCTTGAAGTTTGTGAACCATAAACAAAACTAAGGTAGCTTTGCCTATCAAGGAAATAAAAAATCCACATTTTTTTAACGTTTTTTTTTTTGTATTTCTTCAACAAAATAAGGAGACTTTTTTGAAGTACATGATCGTCAAGATAAACATTGTATCAAAAAAAATATTTTTCTTGATGATCCTTTGCCATGACTATCAAGAAATCAAATTTTGCGTGCATCAAGAAAGACCAAATTTGTAATAGTGACGATCTATAGTATATGAATAATGTTGAGTGTCTTATTCTGGAGACACTATGGATGCGGCTCGCTTTATAGTTAGTACAAACGATGTGATTTTGAATTGTTCATGTAGAGACATGTAAAGAGTTTATATAAGATTGGAATCACGAAATAGTCACATTTAAGTTATAACACTGTTGACTATATAAAACTAACTATTTCAACATTTGATGACCTAGGTAACTTAATCTTAATCCTGATCTAACTATGAACTTCTATTTACACGGAATTATTCTAATATTTGCATAGGTGAAGACACCTCAACATCGCTGGCCCAATAAGCCTTCCACTTCAGAGATAAGACTGGGTGGATGACTAGGGACATAGAGTGTAAGATGGAATTCACTCCTACCCGCTTTAGGATTAGTAGATAGGTTGTTTCCTTTAAGAACTGAATTCAAGTCTTGAACAAGGGGATCCACCCTCTCATTGATCCGAGAGAGATTCGATTTATAGGTTATACCTTAAACCAATTGTTTAATAATGGATCAGTGAGACGTAAGAAGCAAATGATGTAATCTTAAGGAAATGATATTTTGACCATGTCGGGTATGAACAACCTGTGAAGGATTAACTTATAAATCATGGTTCTATTAGATGGACACAAATATATCTATAGTGAGAGGGGTGCAACTACGGGACTTTAGTGGAATGACCCATCAGTTAACGAATATTGATTAGCTCAATCTAAAAGGGTTTAGCCAGTTAATCTGAGATTTTTGGAGCCCATTATCTATAGGTCCATTGGGTTCCCCTCCTAGCTCATATAGAATTAACTTATAACAATAGGTTATAATAATTCGAATTGTTCGAATTAGATAAAAGGAGAGAAGCCGACAAATATATGTGATATAACTGTCGGTTATAAGCTTTAGATAGAGTTATATGATTAAATGACATTTAAATATTAACAATATGAATATAGATTCATATTCGGAAGCTCGAAATCGATGAAAATGATCAAAATTGTAAAAAGTCAAAATGTTGACTTATGAATTTGAAAAGTAAAACTTTGTCCGATTTTATATTCAAATGTGATTTGAATAAAAAATGAATGCAGATTCATACTCTGGAGGTCAAAATTAGTTAAGATGGACAAAATGATAAAAAATAAAAATGTTAACTTTTGAATTAAAAAGTCAATATTTGACTTTGATTTGAATGGTCAAATGACCATATTGTCCTTGGACAAAAGTTAGTGAAAAAATTCAACATTTTGTTTGATAATTCCACTAACACTTAGTGAGATAGGTGTCTACACACACTAAGTTCCACTAATGGTTAGTGGAATGTTAGATGTTGAGACTTGACCAACTAATTAGGTTATTTGAAGACTTATTTTAATTTTTTTAAAGACTTCTGGAAATTTTGTTTTTTGTTTTTGTTTGTTTTTACAAAATGATACCAAAGCCATCTCTCCAAATCTCTGTTGGGCTTATTTTAATTGAAACCCAGCCCATTAAAAGAAAATCTTTGTGTGGTTCGTATTTCAGCCTTTTGGGGATCGATTCGTGGTTCGATCAAGCTGAAATTTTGACCGTGTATTCTTGGCACGAGATTCTTCATTCTGGACAGTGGAGATTTTGTTTGGAGCTATCTACAGTCAGTTTCTAGTTGATAGTTGGCTAGCACAAATTGTGAGATATTTCTTTTTTCTTTCATTGTTCTTGTTGTTTGTTGCCGAGATTGTTATTTTCGAGATACTTGCCTCTAGTTGTGACTAGGGAGAACTTTGTTGTACCCATTAAAGATTATAGTGGAGATTTTGACTTCGGCCCGTGGTTTTTTACTCCTCACGTTGAGGGGTTTTTTCCACGTTAAATTTGCTTTGTTCATATACTTTGATTATTATTATTATTGTTGAGTAGTATTCTATCAGGTTCACACAAGAGTGGGATAATTGATCCAAGTCAAAGGTGTTTATCCCAACAAAGTGGTATCAGAGCGTTGGTTAATCAATTGGGATTTAATTGGAATTGCCTTGTGTCGAATATGGATACTAGTTCAGCTAAGATGGTTACCCTTAATGTAACACCCCAACCTTCTTAGAAGGTTGAGATCATTACTATTTAAATAAAATGTAGTTTTTTTTTTTTAAAAGGCAAATTAATTTTATAAGTTTTGAGAAATATTTAAATAAATAAGTATTGAGAATAATAAAATAAAATACTGATTTGGGCCCATAAAAATAGAAGAAATACTTTTAAAATAATTAAAGTTCTAAAGTTCTAAAAAGAATAATTCTTGAATCATAAATGCGGAAAAAACTGAACTATTCCCTATGGCGAACCACGGCCACTTCTTGTCATTCGCCAACTTGCCCTTGCCTTTATCTTTACCTGAAAATTTAAACATTTGAGAGAATGAGTATATAAAATTATACTCAGTAAGAGACCCGTACTTAGTCTCCCTATGTGTTGTTAGTCTCTTGCTAGAGTCCTGCAATAAGGTACCACGCTCTATGGTGCTCCCGAACGCACGCTATCCAGTAGTCCCACCGGGACTGAACTGGGCTCTCGGTGATCCCGAAGGAGTCACCCTAAAGGAGAGTCGGGCTGTAAGTGATCCCGTCGAATCACGTCTCAGTAATACTCAAACATATATATAGGAGGACCTTAATGGACCCCTCATGGTACGACTCTAACCAGCAGACCAACAGAACACTATAGGCTATACATGCTTATCATAAAATCAACATTCAGCTCAACATACACAATCTCATAGATACATATAATCACATCATGCATCAATAATATGCATCTCAGGCAAAAAGGGAAAAATTCTCTTACTTGAAGATCCGCTAAAAATAATTCACTGGTTGACAGTCAATTCCTCCCAATACTCAATCCCGAAGATTAGGGTTGAATCCAACACAACCCTAAGTGAAACAATTCACAGTCTCAGTTCCTCCAACTATATTCGTTCCTTCAAGAAAACATAGATCCACTTAAATCCATAACTTTATTTATTCAGAATAGAATAGACAATTAATGGGAGTACCATCACAATCGATAATAGTCCAACTCACCAAAGTGACTCCACAACAAGGAATGGCTTGAACCAAATGAAAACAGCTCAAGTGGCTTGATGAAGAGACTCAGCTCGGACCTTGAGGCTTTAAGGCTTACGTACGGACGAAGACGGCCCGTGCGGCTGGAACTCATGCGGCTGGACGCTGGCGGCCGGAACCAGTGCGGCTAGACGCTGGCGGCTTCTTTGTGACGGCTAGGGTTCTTTGTGAGGAAGAAGATGAATTGTAACTATGGCAAGCATCCCGAGGGTGTATTTAATATGTAAAATACTAATAATAATAATAACATTAATACCATTATTATTATTATTATCTAATTTTCCCCAAATAACTCATCTTTTCCTTCATCTCTTCCTATTCCTATTTAATTTTCCCTCTCTCCTCATTAATATCCCTTATAACATATCTTTCCTTGATAATTAATAATGATAACAATAGTATTACCAATTTTCAACCATTAACCCCACATCTTTCCAAAATACTTTATTTTCCACAAAAATTAAAACCATCTCACAAAATGGGTCAAATTATCAAGTATGGAAAAGAAAAATGGAAGACATATTGTATGTAAATGACTTGCACCTTCCTGTTTTTTCTGATGAGAAGCCTGACGACAAAACTGATAGAGAATGAGAATTATGTCATAGGAAAGTGTGTGGGTTTATGAGGTTATGGGTAGAAGATAACTTTCTAAACCATATTTGTGAAGAAACTCATGAGCGAACTATGTGGAATAAGCTTGAAACGCTATGTGCCCCTAAAACTGGTAATAATAAAATGTTTCTGATTAAACAGATGATGGAGTTAAAGTATCAAGATGGAGCGCCTATGTTAGATCACTTGAATACATTTCAAGGTATTTTGAATCAGTTATCTAGAATGAATTTCAAGTTTGAGGATGAGATACATGGGTTATGGGTGCTTGGTACATTGCCGGACTCGTGAAAAATATTTAGAACTTCCTTATCGAACTCAGCCCCAAATGGTGTACTAAGTATGGACCTAGTAAAAAGTAGCGTGTTGAATGAGGAGATGAGAAGAAAGTCTCAAAGTTCTTCTTCACAGTCAGATGTTCTGGTTACTGAAAAGAGGGGGAGGAGTAAAAGTAAGGGTCCGAGAGGTAATAACATAAGCAAAAGCAGGAGTGACAGGTTTGCAAATGTTGAGTGTCACTATTGCCATGAAAAAGGACATATAAAGAAGTATTGTCGAAAATTGAAAAGAGATAGTAAAAATCATAAGGGCAAGGAAAAGAAGAATGACGATGATAGTGATGCTGATACAATCACTGTAGCCACTGAAGATTTTTACCTCTTGTCTGATGGTGATGTTGTAAATCTTGCCACACAAGAGAGCAGTTGGGTGATTGATAGTGGTGCATCAGTTCATGCTACTTCGAAGAGGGAATTTTTTTGCATCGTATACTCCTGGTGATTTTGGCAGTGTTAGGATGGGTAATGACGGATCAACATATACAGTTGGCATCGGAGATGTACACTTGAAGAACAGAAATGGTTCTAGGTTGATTTTGAAAAATGTGAAACATATTCCTGATATTCGCATGAACTTGATTTCTACAGGTAAGCTTGATGACGAAGGTTTTTTCAATACCTTCGACAAAGGCATATGGAAGCTTACTAAAGGTTCAATGGTTATAGAAAAGGGACAAAAATTTTCTTCACTGTACTACATGGATGCAAAAATCATGGATTCTGATATAAATACAGTGAATGATGAAACAAATGTTGAGCTTTGGCGTAAGAGACTTAGCCATATAAGTGAGAAGGTTTAAAGATTTTAACCAAGAAAAATCATCTTCTTGATTTAAAGAGTACACCTCTAAAACGGTGTCCTCATTGTTTGGCAGGAAAGCAGATGAGAGTTACCTTTAAATCATCTGAACATTCAAGGAAGCCAAATGTACTAGAGTTGGTACATTCTGATGTGTGTGGTCTCATGAAAACAAAGTCTCTTGGGGGTGCTTTGTATTTTGTGACATTTACTGATGATCATTCTAGGAAAATATGGGTTTACACCTTGAAGACTAAAGATCAAGTGTTGCAAGCGTTTAAACAGTTTCATGCCTTTGTTGAGAGAGAAACTGGTGAAAAGCTCAAGTGTGTTAGAACTGATAATGGAGGTGAGTATTGTGGACCTTTTGATGAATATTGTAGAAATCGTGGCATTCGACATCAAAAGACACCTCCTAAGAACCGCAGTTAATTGGGATAGCTGAAAGATTGAACAGAACATTGGTTGAGAGAGTGAGATGCTTATTATCTGAATCACAGTTGCCACAGTCATTTTGGGGCGAAGCTTTAAATATAGTTGTACATGTTTTGAATCTCACACCATGTGTTCCATTGGGATCAGAAGTTCCAAACAGAATATGGTCAAGTAAGGATATATCTTACAGTCACCTACGTGTCTTTGGTTGTAAAGCTTTTGTTCATGTACCTAAAGATGAGAGATCAAAGCTTGATGCAAAAACCAAAGCATGTGTGTTTCTTGATTATGGCCAAGATGAGTTTGGTTATAGATTATATGATCCAGCTAAGAAAAAGCTTATAAGAAGTCGAGATGTTGTATTTGATGAAGACCAAACAATAGCAGACATTGAGAAAATAGATGAACCAGAGTCTAAGCATAGTGATAATCTGATTGATTTGAGTTCAACCTCTTTGACACAGTCTTATACACAGATAGAAGATGAGGTTCAAAATGAACAGTTTTTTGATACATATGAGAGTTCTGAGCAGGTTGGGACACAGGATAGTGTTCAAGAACAGTTAGCTGAAACAGTTGTTTCTACAGATGTTTCACCAGGAGATCTGTCAGAGATCGACGTCCGTCAACAAGATATTCACCTAATGAATATTTTTTATTGACTGACGGGGGAAAACGTGAGAGTTATGAAGAGGCTATAGAGGATGAGCACAAAAATGAGTGGAACTATGCAATGAAAGATGAGATGGAGTCTTTACATGCAAACCACACTTTTGTGCTTGTTAAGTTGCCCAAAGGAAAAACTGTACTGAAAAATAAGTGGGTTTACAGAATTAAACATGAAGAACATACCTCAAAGCCACGTTACAAAGCAAGATTGGTTGTCAAAGGGTTCGGTCAGAAGAAAGGTATCGACTTTGATGAAATTTTTGCTCCAGTTGTCAAGATGTCCTCCATACGTGTTGTTCTGGGTTTGGCAGCGAGTCTTGACTTAGAGGTTGAGCAGATGGATGTTAAGACTGCATTTCTTCATGGGGATTTGGACAAAGAAATCTATATGGAACAACCAGAGGGTTTGAGGAGAAAGGAAAAGAGCATCTAGTGTGTAAATTGAAGAAAAGTCTATATGGGTTGAAACAGGCACCGAGGTACAAGAAGTTTGAGTA
Organism: Cucumis hystrix; assembly: GCA_025688845.1. NCBI lineage: Eukaryota > Viridiplantae > Streptophyta > Magnoliopsida > Cucurbitales > Cucurbitaceae > Cucumis > Cucumis hystrix. Next base: position 6,931,419 of record CM046884.1, read on the forward strand.
AGTTATGGGGGAGCAAGGCTACCGAAAAACTACTTCTGATCACTGTGTTTTTGTCTAGAATAGTTCGAGACAGAGCATCCAAGAAGTTATACATGTCACAGGAGCAATACATAGAGAAAGTACTTGAACGTTTCAAGATGAGTCAAGCAAAATCAGTTAGTTCTCCTTTACCCAGTCACTTCAAACTGGTTAGTAAACAGAGCCCTTCTACAGATAAAGAGAAGGAGGATATGAGTAAGGTGTTGAATGCTTCAGCAGTTGTAAGCCTAATGTATGCCATGGTATGTACTAGACCTGATATTGCTCATGCTGTTGGAGTTGTTAGTTGTTTTATGTCTAATCTAGGAAAACAACATTGGGAGGCAATCAAGTGCATCATGAGATATTTGAGAGGAAATTCCAGTTTGAAGCTCACATTTGGGGATGGAAAGCCAGTACTTGTTGGGTATACTGATTCAGATATGGCAGGGGACTTAGACAGCAGAAAGTCTACTTCTGGTTATTTGATGACATTTGCAGTGGTGTAGTGTCCTGGCAGTCAAGGTTGCAGAAATGTGTTGCCCTTTCTACAACTGAAGCAGAGCATATTGCAGCAGCAGAAGCATGTAAAGAGATGTTGTGGATGAAGCGCTTTGTACAAGAGCTCGGCTTCAAGCAACAACGATATGTGATATACTGTGACAATCAGAGTGCTATTCACTTTGGTAAGAATGCTTCATTTCATTCCAGAACAAAGCATATTGATGTGAGATATCACTGGCTTAGAGATGCTTTAAATGATGAATTGTTTGAGCTTGAGAAGATACACACTGATCATAATGGATCTGATATGTTGACAAAGAATCTACCAAGATCGAAGCTTGAGTTTTGTCGTTCCACAGTGGGAATGACAAATTCATCCTCAAAGTGAAATAGGGGGAGATTTGTTGGGCTTATTTCACTTGAAGCCCAGACCATTAGCACATTAGGTTAATTTCATTGTGAAATTAACTAATGTGCAAGAAGAGAGAAAAATAGGAGTGACGGCAATACAGTGAAAAAGAAAGAAAAAGAAAATCTTTGTGTGGTCGTATTTCAGCCTTTTAGGGATCGATTAGTGGTCCGATCAAGCTGAAATTTTGACCGTGTATTCTTGGCACGAGATTCTTCATTCTGGACGGTGGAGATTTTGTTTGGAGCTATCTACAGTCAGTTTCTAGTTGATAGTTGGCTAGCACAAATTGTGAGATCTTTCTTTTCTTTTTTCACTGTTATTGTTGTTTGTTGTCGGGATTGTTATTCTCGAGATACTTGCCTCTAGTTGTGACTAGGGAGAACTTTTTTGTACCCATTAAAGATTATAGTGGAGATTTTGACTTCGGTCCCTGGTTTTTTACTCCTCACGTTGAGGGGATTTTTCCACGTTAAATTCGCTGTGTCCATATACTTTAATTATTATTATTATTGTTGAGTAGTATTCTATCAGGTTCACACAAGAGTGGGATAATTGATCCAAGTCAAAGGTGTTTATCCCAACAATCTCATACTTAATTCTTCCTCCAATTTCCATCACTCTCTCAATTTTCTTCACATAACGAGTCCCACTACCTAGTTCTAAGTCTAGAGAATAGCATATCAAATCTAGTGGTGGTCCCGTCTTCAAGTTCGCGAGAAGATTACGAGGAAACGGGAAGCTACGAAGCTAAGTGTTCATATAACTCTAATGTTGTTTTAATTAGGGTAGTTATACCATGCTAATTTCTAAATTAATTTAGATGTAATTAGAGTAAAGTTGATCCGTCTACAAGAATATTGGTATTTGCCAACGCAAAGAAGCTGACTTTTTTTTTTTTTTGCGTGGACACGTTTTGTGGCCAAAACCCCATCGTCATTTCCTTTGCTTGCTATGTGTGATACAGTTGGTCTGTTCTACATAAATCGAGAGCATTGCTGCTATATTATTTTCATTACCTGATCTGGAAATCTCTTTCCAAGAGTTGGGATGAGTTCATCCAAAATCTTGATATCATTATTGTACCCAAGCTTCCAATTAAGTATTAACTATTACCATTCTTGCAAATAGAAAAACGTCCCTGAAGAAAGAATGTCAAACATCTTGAAAAGAGACGCATCAATTGAAGGATTCGCATTGAGGTTAGATTTGTTGTTCCTTTTTTTTGCTAAGCAATTTTGAAAGAAGGACAAAATCACAAAGCGGTAGTTGATTGAACACACATTAACTATTTGAGGTAAAAAAACATGATATTCAACTATTTCACCATTGTTCCTAGATATGGATGAAAGAGAGTGATTTGTAGTTTTCTAATTGAGAAAAATGTAGGGTTTTAACAACCAAGCAAAGAAACAAACGCATACGTGAAATCCAACCAACTTCATAATCCCACAAACATGTGGGAATTCAACTCTAAGTTTCTTTCTGTCATTTCATCAAACAAATTAAGAGCATACAGTAAACATCCACTGTCTAGAAGACATTAGAACTTAAAATTTTAGAATAAAACTTATCACCTCTAAAATGCTTGGAAGCAAATCGATTCACCTTCCCTAACAGTTGAAATCTCCATTCTTTCCGATTGGGTTTTCGATGTCTGCCAATCAATCTTCAACAACTTTGATTTTTGGAAACACATAAGAGATAAGGGTACAATACCTAGTATTAAAGGCATTTTTAGGCCATATTAGAATAAGGCAGTTTACTAAGAACCTGGAAGAACATCACAGGCAGCGTTACGGCAGTGGGAGAGGAAATTTTGTGGGAAATGAAATTTGGGGATAAAATTATGGAGTGATAAAAATGAGAAATCTTGGGGATAAAAATTTTAGAAAAAAATGGAAACACTTATTAGAAATAGTAAATAAAACTATACTAGGAATGGAGGAAGATTAAAGAAATTATATTTTTTAAAATAAAAATTTATGCCCACGTTGTTTTCGTCGTCATATATGTATAAATTTTGCATCAACATAGATATGTATAAAACATGTAGGGCTTTTCGTCACGTAAATTACGTCGACATAAATATGTGTAAAAAACGTTATCTTTCGCCTTGTAAATTACATTGGCAAATATTTAAAATATCTGTCCACACACATAACGTGGTCATAAACTAAAATAAACGTCACCAAAAATCCTTATAGAATGGAGACGAGAGAGATGAGAGGAAGCTTAGAGAGATTGAGACTGGGAAAATAGAGTTGTGAGGAAGACCCATCGTGAGAGAGAAAGTTCGGAAAACTAAATTTTTAATATTAAAAAATCATTTATATTTTCTTAGAATTTTTTACATTTTACAAATGTCAAGTAAATGTAGATACCACTTGATGTTTTTAAGAACGTCAACAAAGTTGGCAACATTAAAATTTTCCAAAAATTTGGCCACTTACGCCTTTTCATAGAATTCCTTGACGTTTTAGAAATGTCAAAAATTTAATAGATATTACTTGACGTTTTAAAAACATCAAATAAAAGTACATATCACTTGATGTTTTGAAAACGTCAAGAAAAAAAAAATATATTACTTGATGTTTTTAAAACGTCTAAGGATAAGTACATAACACTTGACCTTCAAAAAATGTCAAAAATGTCGAAAATTGGCCTACATGTGCCTTTTTATAAAAATTCTTGACGTTTTATCTTTGAATTTTTTTTACTTTTTTTTTGAACCGTCAAGTATTTAAAATCACAAAAATCAAAATAATCCCTTTTTCTAGTAGTAGAAATCGGGAGGGTAGCGACGATGTTCAGATGGTGGGTTGTGAGAAGAGGAAGGGAAAATCGAGAGGGTAGCGGTTGAGAAGAGGAAAATCACGGGATGTGGGGGAGAGAGAAACGTGGGAGGGAAATTTTGGAGGGAAAAAGTAAAAAGAAAGGAGGAAAATTAAAGAAATTATGTTTTTTAAAATAAAAAAACTTATACCCACGTTATTTTCGTTGCCATATGTATAAATTTTGCATTGCCATAAATACATATAAAAAATATAGAGTCTTTTACCACGTACATTGTATTGGCATAAATATGTGTAAAAAATGTAGTCGCCACGTAAATTACGTCGGAAAATATTTAAAATATCTGTCTACACACGATACGAGGCTATAAACTAAAATAAACGTCAACATAAATCCAAATTAAAAAATTTCTTAAAACCACACAACCTTTTGCCCATGTGTTTATCTTCGTGGACAAAAATGATGATGTGCCCAAGCGATACACAATTTTTGCCCATGCACATATTTTTGTGAGCAAAACTGATGATGTGTTGTGTTTTCTGGTGAAGAAAGACTATTTTTTTTTTAATTTGAAATAATATTAACATTGACATTTATCTCAAAATGGCATGAAATCTTTAACAACCAAAACCAATTTAAATAATTTACCATATATTTAGTATTAGTTAGTCCAACCTAATTGATTTAGTTATTCTAACCAAACTACGTATGCAACTTTAAAAGTAGTTAAATAACATTTTTTACAAGAGTTGGTTAATCACAAAATTAAAATATAGTCGGTAAAAATTAATTTAACAATTGAATTAGTTTTAGATAAGTTTGGACAAAATTAGGGATAACAAAGTTAAAATTCAAAACATATATATAATAATTACTCGATTTGAAAGCATTATTTAAAATTTATAAAATCTTTGGTTCATCTTGGCAAAGTATTGTTGGGATTGCATGTTGCATATAATTGATCCAATACCCATCAATTCTAGTTGTGATTGGTGAAGATTAGTATTTAAATTGACAAAATTTATCTAAGCTAATGAGAAAACTTTTTGGCCCATTGTTCTTAGAGAAATTACAATATATATTTTTTGAAAAATGTCTATAGAAATAACTTATAAAATATTCACGAACTGTTAAAGAAGAGCTAGTAGAGAGTAGGAACTTTATTAAATTCTACTTTATTTATTGTTCTAAGTAATTTACGTCATTCCATCATTTCATTTGATTTTTTTAAAAAAAATATTCTATCGTATTCAACTTTTGAAAATAGGAGTTTGATTATTATTATTCATATCCTATTCCCAAATTGTGTACGTGTATATATGGTTGCTCAAACATCATCTTTTTTACTCTAAATGTTGAAGCATGATGAACAAGCTAAGTGACAATAGAAAACATGAGAATGGATTTCAAATATTCTTTTTTTGTTGTAGGAATAAAATAAGAAGAAGAAAAAAAACTCTAGATTCATTCTTTATACTTATAAGCTTGTTGAACTTTTTTTTTTTTTTTTAATGTTTTTATTCTTTTAGTCTCGTGTGCCATACTAATGATTTTAGTTTTTAAATTTTAATTAAAATTTTTATTATATGAATAGAGATTGAAGCTTCACAAGCCTAATTAATCAACATATATTATTTTGAAATATTTTTAAAGTTTAAGTCGTGTTTTCTATAACTCATTGGATTTTGGTCTTAATTATACTTGGTTTAATTCCTCTTGTTTTCTTTTGTTTTATCGTCTCCATTTAAAAACATATTTGAGAGTGATTATAAAATACTAAAATTAAATAGCTAAAGTTCACTTTGAACATGTTTTTAATTATATTAAAAAGTTATTCTTTATGATATGAAAATTACATTTAAAAATGAAATTAAATAATATATTAATTTTTAGTGGTTAAATATGTGTTTTGGAGCAATTAATAATCGGTATGATTTAAACAATTTCAAAATCAATCTTAAACATCGAAAGAAATAGGAGATGAAAAGAAAACATATGTGGAGAAGTAGAAAAATAAAAAATAAAAAAAGAGTTTTTCAAATATTTCTTTTGTTTCTAAAATCTTGACTAGGATCCATTAAAAACAAGAAAATTAGTATATCTTTGAAAAGCCAAAGGGGCCTAATTTTTGTTTTCTATGTTTGTCAAAGAATTCCAATATATGAATATGGAATTGGCAGTCAAAGAAAGGTTGTTTCTATGATTAATTATTATACACATTAACATTAGATCAAAATATATAGGAAAGGATCAGTTAGAAGTCAAGCTTTCCCACCTTATTTTAAATACAAATGGTGTTGTAAAAATTCCGTTGAGGGCGATTAAAATAATTTGCTGCGCCGTGACGAATCACTGCCCTGAGAGTAAATTCGGCTAGACCGTGGTGCTAATCTTAATGTCGGTTGCTCCCCAAGGTTAACACAACTCCCTACTTTTGACGTGCACTCACCGAAAATAGAAATAGAAACGATGAAGTATTGCTTAGAACTTCGTATCAGTAGGGAGGATGATGTATAGGTAGAGAGAAAGGTAGAGATGAGAGTTTTTTTTGTTGGAGGAGGGCTCTATAGAGTCCCCTCAACTGCCATCAAAAAAAGGCGTGGAGTGTGCGGGCAAAACTTTTAACTATTTGAATGAGTACAAAAAATTACATTCTTGTTTGTCCAAGCCCAAACATATGGCAATTTACTTGGGAAGGTAATCATATTTAAACTTTAATAATTTCATATATTCTTCTATATTTTAAATTATCCAATAGGTTAAAGAATTAATATTAGATGTAAAATTAAATATTATTTTTAAAAGAATCGATTATAATACATGTTACGTTCTAATGGATATATTGATAGTGTAATCAGTTCAATTTTGCTAGTAACGAGTCTTTATAGTGTTTTATGAGAAAAAAGCAAAGAGCCTGTGGTTACTCCAAATAACCCAGACCAACCATCTCCAGATTCTCTACCATAAAAACATTATGAAGAACCGGCCAATCAAATACAATTTGACTCTACCATGGTCTATAGTTACATATCATGTGCTCATTGAACTTTGTTCGTGCTATATTAATTGAGGTGACCTGCTTATTATTTGAAAATATTGTTGAGATAGGGTGCATTTTCCTTTTTGTTTTTTTTTTTTTTTTTTTTTACCATAATAATTATTTTTTTTTTTTTTTTTTTTTTTTTTTTTTTGTACCATAATAATGATTTCATGTTTTAAATTTTAATTAAAAATTTAATTATATGAATGGAGATTGAAACTCGATTAGGCTTAATTAATCAGCATATAGTATTTGAGCTACTTGTCTAATTAACCAACAAAATAAGATGTATGCTACTACTGCCATTTTAAGTTTTAATTTTTAGCAACTCTTTATACCATTCAACTTTTTCTAAGATTTTTCAATTAATCAAAGTTAGTGAAGTGGAAGGAAGAAAATAGTAAGAGGTATCTGTGTTGCAAACTAATTTCTCCTTAAAATTCAAATTTGAAGAAACTATTAACCATTCCGGAAGTGATTGAATGAGAAAATTTCATAACAAAAATTACCTATAACCTAATTTCTCAAAAATCAATTTAAAATAATTTTATATTTTTTTAAAATCAATTTTAACTCCCAAACACACCCTATCTCTCTCTCTTTTTTTCTTTTTTCTTTTTTCATTTTAAAAAACAATTTAGTTTTTTCAGTGTCTTTTACATTTTTTTTTTCGATTTTTTGGATTTTATTTTAAAATATATCAACTTTGAGGAGGGACATATTGGTCCATATTTAATTTATATATATTAAAGAATATAAGTACCTTGACATTTTTAAAGTTAAAAATAGGACTACATTTTTCTAAAGTATCCTTTTAATTTACATACTTTTCCAATCAATCAATTTATATAAGGGTAATTATAATTGATGATAATTTTAAAAATAATAATTAAGTATATATTTTAGAAAATGAGAAATATAGCAAAATTTATTGGTGACGGACTTCCATCGCTAATAGAATTTTATAGTCTATCAATAATAGATCAATATTTGTAAAATAGTCTATTAGTAATAGGTTTTACTATATTTACCATTTTTTTAAATATTGATATATAATAAAGTTTGAATCCAATTGCTATATTATAGCGTCGCAATGAAAAACCGAAGCATGAGTTAAATGTAGGCCCAATGTAGAATATTCCAATAAACTTTCATCCTGACAAGGCCCAAACGTTCGGCCCATGCTTATACCTTAAGAAGGGACCCAAGTGAAACTAACATTTATTCAAGTAAAAGAGTATGAAAAGAAAACCAAACATATGTCTATAAATACATATTGTGATTCCATTTGAGAGATTTCAACTTCTAATTAGATTGAAATAGATGTCAATTAGGCTATGTATTTATGCTAATGTCAACTAATGTTAAAATTTTAAGAAGAATTAATTACAATAATTATTATCTGATTTAAATATACTTTTATTTAGTGACCACATAATTAACTTGAGTTTAAAGACTTCAAGTTATTCAAGTTATTATATAGGGTGAGTCTTCCCTCAACTTTATGTTTGATATTATATAAATAAAATTAATTAACCTTGAGATCTCGTCATAATTAAACCATTATTATATATCTACTTAAATGTCACAATATTTAAAGAATTCAAGAAAAACGAGTTAAAAAGATATTATAAATTTGCAGCACTTAGTTTCTATTCGAAATAATGTTCCTTTTTATAATGTCTAAATAAACCTACTATTTGAATTTGTTATCGTCTAAAGGAAGGAAAATTGTAAAAAACAGAACATTTAGCAAAATATATACACTTCGTAGAAAAATTGAGTGTAATAAATTGTGACTTTTAGTAGTTTTGTTTTTATAAAATGTAAATAGTTTACCAATATTTTATATTTTTGAAAAAAACTCTTACATAAATTTGAAATAGGAAATTGAAAACTGAGAAATTTTAAAAGTTGTTCTAGATGTGTTTAGTAATGTATTTTATTGCAAATGCTAAAAGCAGTTAGATTTACCAAACTTAATTATTTTCATAGTTATTATAGTACAGGAAAAAGTCCAAAAACAATATAAAATAACAAAAATGTCTCGTGATTAATTGACATCTAGCATGATAATATATTTGAGAAATGATTGTTTACATTTGTTATTTTTTTATCGTTTAGAATTTGGCTATCAAATTTAAACTATTTTTTTCAAGATTTTTTTGGTATGTGGTCGTTTAGATTTGACACATAATTTAATTGTTTAATTTAAATTTGGATAGACAAATCTCAACTATTTTTTGGTATACGATCGTTTAAATTTGGAACACAATCGATCGTTTAGATCTGGCTATTTTTTTTACAGGATCGTTTACATTGACAGTCAAATATCTCAACGATTTTTTCACGATATTTTATATTTATATTTACACGATCTTGAATAACCAAATAACAGTTTAATTTTTTTAAAAAAAAATCAGAAGAAGAGAAAAAGACAATGGGAAGAAAAAGAAAAATGGCAGAAGAAAGAATATGAAAAGGAAGGACAAATGGAAATATCTAAATTTTTTGAAAAAGACGATGGAAAGAAAAAATATCAAAGAAGAGGAAAAAAAATCGCAGAAGAGAGAAGAAAGACGAGGATAAGGAAGGAAAAACCTAAAATTTAGAAAAATGGTAAGTTTCATGAATTTTTTCATTTTGTTACTTAAATTGTGACCATTTTTTTTCATTTTGTTACTCAAATAGTAAGTATTTTACCTATAGGTTATATTTATAAAAATTAACTTATATAATAATAGGCTATCCATATTTTAATTTTAAAATATACATAGTATAAAATACTACATTTACATTTTTTTAATATTTAGTGTAAACATGGATTTTGAAAGTGTACTCTTTGTCCAATCATATTTTGAACTCCTTATTTTGTGCTGTTTTTGAGAAATTATATTTGTTCTCCACGATATTTAGGATGATTTTTTTAGTGAATAGATATTAGAGATTTTTTAAAAAAAAATTGAAAAACTTTTACAAACTACTGATGCTCTTGTACAAAATCACTAAAAGACAAAAAATTTCAATGAAAGTATATATAATATTTTGTCAAATATTTTATTTTTTATAATTTTTCTAACTATTAAAATCTTTTAATTTTTGCATTTATGAAATTAATATATTTAATTTCTTTTGATCCTAAACTAAGGTTATAATTTACACGTTAGACAACTTTAAAAGTTGAACCAAATTTGGTATCGTTTATCTTTTAGCATAAAGGAACTTCTTTGATGCTATAAACATATGAACCTATGCAACCGACTTACAGATTCCTTTGTTCTTCTTCGTTAACTATTTTTTGAGATGTTTCTGAACTTCAAGTCATGTTTTTATAACTCATTGAACTTTTCGTCTTAATTAGATTTGGTTAAAGCCTTTTGTTTTTCTTTTGTTTTTCTTTTGTTTTATCATCTACATTTAAGGATATGTTTGAGAGTGATTATAAAATACTGAAATAGCTAGCTAAAGTTATTTTGAGCATTTTTTATAATTATATATCAAAATAATTCTTAATAAGATGGAAATTGTATTTAAAAGTGAAATTAAATAATATATTAAGTTTAGTGGTTAAAGATGTGTTTTGGAGTTATTATTGAATATGATAAATATGATTTTAACAATATTTCAAAATCAATCTCAAACATGGTTTACAAATATTAATTATTATTTAAAAAAAAAAAACAGATAACACATACTGAAATAGTAAAAAAAAAAAAAAAAGGTTTTCCAAATATGTTTTTGTTTTTAAAATAATCTTGACTAGGATCCATTAAAAACAAGAAAAGTTTTAATGAGCTTATCCAGTGGATCCTAGTCAAGGTATTAAAAACAAGAAAATTAGTATATCTTTGAAAAACTTAAGGAACCTAATTTTTCTTTTAAAAAAGTTTATCAAAGAATTCCAATATATGTTTTTAAAAAGAGAGATGGAATTGGCCATCAAAGAAAGGTTGTTTTTATATATATAATTATTACACACATTAATATTAGAACATAGGAAAGGAGTTAGAAGGCCAAGTTTTCCTACCTTATCTTAGACACAATGACTCACAAGTGAAAGGAAAAGAAGCTTATAAGTGACATAAAAATAAAAACTAAGCAATATTAGCAAAATAATATATAGTTATTTTCAAATATAGAAAAATAAACTCAAATTTAGAATCTATTACTACTCATGTACTTTTATCAATATATCTATCCAAAATTTATCGTTTGTATATGTAAATATTTTTTTAGCAACGAAATAATTTTTTTAAAATAAAAGTAAACCTAAAATCAGCCCAAAATCCTTCTTGGTGGAATATAATATGTACTTAAAATTCCAAAAATATCACTTTATCATTATTAACCACAAATAATGTATATGGACTCATTACTAAACAAAGAATATGGTCTAAAATACCTTTATGTTTTAGTATGAGGGTTTATCATTATCATCAAAAAAAATTTCTTCATTCAGCTGCCCTTATTCTCCTATCAGCAGTCTCTTGCCCTTCCATAAAGAACAGCCAAAAAACTCAAAAGTATACCCCAAATTATCGTTCTTCACATTTCTAATAATGGGTTCCAAGAAGCCTTATATTGTTGCAATTTTCACTCAAATTATTTTCGCTGGAATGAGCTTATCTTCGAAGGCTGCCTTCGCTACCGGTATGAACACGTATATTTTTCTCTTTTATCGTCAAGATGCTGGTAGTCTCATCTTAATTCCACTAACTTTACTTTTAAAAGGGTACGTTTCATTTCTTTGTTCATAATGTTTTTTTTTTCCTCAACTCGTCAATACAAACCCTAACTTAATTCGTTATAATTTTATACTATGTTTCAGGAAGGAGAAGAGGCCATTGTCATTGAAACAACTCTGCCATGCTTTTTTCATTTCATTGATAGGGTGTGTATTTAATTAATGTTTAATAATAATAATAATAAATGTATTAACCTATTAAAAAATAGTATTGTTTTATTTACTACTCATTTATGTTATCAAGTAAAATTTATTATAGTATATCAAATATAAAATGTCATAGATGAAAATGAACATAATTTTATTATATTAATTAATTGAGTTTTTAGGATGACACTTACAATGAATGCTTATGGCGTGGGTATTGATTACACATCACCAACTCTTGGAGCTGCAGCCATCAACTGCATTCCTATCTCAACATTCATCTTCGCAGTTACATTTAGGTGATGTTTTGTGTTTTCAAAGTAAGGAGTAAAGTTGTTTAAACTTAACTTATAGTTTATTTGTAGATCTTATATTTAAAAAGTTATGAAAACTAGACATTCTTTAAAAAAGAATAGAAAACTCAACAAATGCACATTAAGATAATATAACTGTTTTTTTTTTTTTTTTTTTTTTTTTTTTTTTTTAATTTGAGAAAAAAAATTACTAGTTTTAAAAAATGTAAATCATTAATTTTTATTTATATATTTTATAAATAAGAATGAAAAGAAAGTATTAATTTTTCCACACTTCTCATCTACACCATTTTAAAGTCAACATCCAAATTCTCATGGAACAATACCGTTATCATGATATGACACATAACTTTTGACAATAGATGTGTGTATAAAAAAGTTATATATATTATTAGTTGTAATTTACATATTTTTGAATCGTTTAATCAAAATTTGCTACATAATATATATATATATAACGAAAAGAAACTGAATTACTAATAATTACACCTAATCATTATCTTTACCTAATATCAAAAGTGAGATTTTAGTAATTCTTGTTTGACAACTATTTCATTTTTTAAAATCGATCTTATATATTGTCTTTAAAAAATCTTGTAAAATCTTGTAAGCTCAAATTAATTAAAAATGTTGAATAGAATGCAGAAATGAATCTAAATTAATTGAACTATACTTGTGTTGGGATAAACAATATACAAAGAATGGAGAAAGTGAACTTAAAGAAAGCAACAGCAAAGGTGGCAGGAATGATGATATGTGTGGGAGGGGCAGCAATACTTGCATTCTACAAAGGACCATATCTAAAGCCAATAATATCACATCCAATTTTTCAAATCGAGGAATCTGAAACCGACATTACGACAACATCTCAAAAGTCATGGATGTTGGGGTGCTTCATCCTGCTAGTGGCTACAATGGGTTGGGGGATTTGGTACGTGTTTCAGGCTATGTTCTTGAAGGGTTATCCTCACCCAGTTGAACTCATGTGCACCCAAACGGTGATGAGTGTTGTTCAATGCTTTGTTGTAGCTATTATTGTGGAAAGAGATCATTCGGAGTGGAAATTGGGTTGGAATGTTAGACTCTATGCTCTTCTATATTGTGTAAGCATCTCTCTCTCCACATATCTTAAATAAGTTTCAATAGGAGATGTATGTATATATATATGTATGTATTAATTTCAATTGTTTGATAAAATATTTATTTAATTAAAAATTTATTTTTAAATATAGTAAAATGAACCATACAATTTTTACAAATATAACAAAATTTTATTAAAATGTTTGTTGTTTGTATTTTTTGGAATATTTTGTTTATTTTGATACTTAAAAAAAAAAAACCATTTTTCGTCCCTACATAAATAAAAGAATATAAAAATAAATTAAGATCAATTTTAAATTTAGTGGAGTGAATCAAAATATTTACAAAATATCGTAAAAGTTTCAAATTTTATCATTGATAGATAGGCACTTCTAGAATTTTATTAGTGTCTATCAAAATGCATTGATAGACTCTGATATACAGTTTATAAAAATTGAAAATTTGCTATATTTTATAAATATTTTTAGTAATTTTGTTATTTGCAATAATTTTTCAAGACCAAAATTGTTTGTTTATAAAGGTAGAAATATTATATTAAGTGTTTTGAAAGTATAGAAACTAAAATAATAAACCAAAGTTGATAGCGTATGATTTAAATAACTTAATAATTTCTGTTTATTGTGGACTTTAAATTTTAAAAAGTGAACATTTTGATCCGTTACGAGTAAATTAAAAGTATAAAGTCTAAATACAAAAATGCAATTTTGTACCACCAAAATATAAATTTCAAAATATAGAAAAGTTGTGGATTAAAATAATGGGGTGAGGTGGTGCAGGGCATTTTGGTGATTGGAATTGCAAACAATGCACAATGTTGGGTAATCAAAGAAAAGGGTCCAGTTTTCCCGGCCATGATGATGCCCATTAATTTAGTCGCAACCATCATCGGTTCTCAGTTATTTTTGGCCGAAGGAATTTACTTGGGAAGGTATAAACCATATTTCAACTTTAATGATTTTTATATATTCTTCACTTTACTATATATTTTAAATTATCCGATAGGTTAAAGATTTATTAGACTTTAAATTAAATATTTGATTGTAATATATGTTTGTGTTAATGGATTGACAGTGCATTCGGTGCAATTTTACTAGTAATAAGTCTGTATAGTGTTCTATGGGGAAAAAGCAAAGAGCTTGTGATTACTCCAACTAACCAAGACCGACCATTGTCTCCAGATTCTCTACCACAAAAAGAGTTTGAAGAACCGGACAATCGTTCTCAAATTGATACTCTATGATAGTCTAAAATTACATGTCCTTGTACTCATTAACTTTTTTTCATACTATATTAATTAGTTTCTCTCTTTCTTTTTTAGTTGTAATTTTTATCCATGTATGCAGTTAATAACTTGATGAATTACATAAATAATGTATTTTCAACTTCCTCGTTAGAGGTTCAATCTTTTGTAAAACGAATGATAAACTTCAAACGTTGTCCATACTTCAAAATAAAAATGTTTTCTATAATTAGATAGTTTTGGAAAATGACTTGATTTTTCTTTTTAAATTTTAAGAATAAATAAAAGCATAAACATAATTATCAATATATATAGTAAAGTTAAAAATTCAAAACATATAATAATTACTTGGTTAGAAAGCATAATTTAAAATTTATAAAATCTTTGTTGATCTTGACAATCCTTGTTGGGATTGCATGCTGCATATAATTGATCCAATACCCATCAATTCTAGTTTGAGATTGGTGAAGATTACTATTTAAATAATTGACAAAATATTTTATCTAAATTAATGAGAAAACTTTTTGGCCCATTTTTCTTAGAGAAATTACAATATATATTTTGGAAAATGTATAAAGAAATAACTTACGAAATGTTCACAAATTGTTAAAGAAACAGCCAGTGGCAAGTAGGAACTTTAATTTCAACACTTCTATTCCAATTGCAATGTTGCATTTTTTTAGAAAAATAATATGCACCCAATTTTATATTGGAGATATTATTTTTTTAATTCAATTGAAATATTTGAATTCTATTTTATTTATTATTCCAAGTACATCATTCTTTTATTTCATGTGATTTTTAAAAAATTATTCTATCATATTCAACTTTTTTGTTATTCGTCCTATTTTTACAACGTGTATATATATGTTGCTAAAACACCACCTTTTTACTCTAATTTGTTGAACCAAAGTGATTAGGGAAAATATGAGAATTTCTTTCAAATATTCTTTTTCTTTTTTGTAGGAATAAAATATTAAAAAAAACTCTAGA
The DNA here is from genome assembly GCA_025688845.1 of Cucumis hystrix. NCBI lineage: Eukaryota > Viridiplantae > Streptophyta > Magnoliopsida > Cucurbitales > Cucurbitaceae > Cucumis > Cucumis hystrix. The sequence goes on from CM046884.1 coordinate 6,946,725, forward strand.
TTGATGCTTTATACAAAGTCAAATGAGGGTATAAGTGTGTTAAACTTTTTCTTTTGTTTCTATTTTTTCATTCTTGTGCCATAATAATGATTTCAGTTTTTAAATTTCAACATGGAGATTGAAACTCTATGAGGTTTAACCAATGAGCATATATAGTATTTAAGCTACTTGTCTAATTAGTCAACAAAATAAGATTTTTTATACAATTCAAGTTTTATGATGTATTTCAATTATTCAAAATTAGCAAGTGAAGTGGATGAAATAAAATAGTAAAAGGTATTCCTGTGTTACAATCTTTCGCTTTAAAATTCATATTCGAAGAAACTATTAACTATATAAGAAGTGGTTGTCCGAGAATTACATAGCAAAAATAATCTATAACCTAATTCTTCAAAAATCAATTTAAAATGATTTTATATTTTTCTAAAATCAATTATAACTTCCAAACGCATCCTCCCTCATTTTTAGTTTTTATTTTAAAAAACAACTAAGTTTTTTAATTGTCTTTTACTCCTTTTTTTCGATTTTCTTGAATTAAATAGATTTTAAAATGATATTAACTTTATATATTCGTCTATATTTAAATTAAATATATTGAAGAATATAAGTAATTAGACATTTTTAAAGTTAAAAATAGGATCATACCTTATCATTAATTTTTTTTAAAATCTATTATTATGAATTTTATTTTATTTTATTTATAATTAAAGAGTCAACTGCATTGGTTGCTTTAAAAAAAAAAAACTTAAATTTTTTAAGTACTAACTATTTAATATTTTATTTGTTTGATTTCATTTAACATATATTCTAATTAAATATGAAATATATCCTAAATATGGAATATATCCCATACAATTAGATTAATTGTTATCCATTTCCTTTCACTCATCATTTTTTCCTTCTATTTTTCTGCCAACAAGCTTTGTGTATGTTCTTGGATTTAATATTTATTTTGTTGGTGAGCTTATAGTATCTTATTTGATTTATTATCTCATTTTCACACTCAAAAACTATATGGGTATGTTGTTTTACGATCAATTCTTTTTTATTAATTTATTAGTTAATTTTCTGTTATTTCAATATTATTCTTAAGTCATTTTTTTTTCTTCTAAATCAACATTCTATATTTTTTATAATATTTATTGAAGTCCAATTGAAACTACACATCTATATGAAAATTTGCCTATTTATTGTAGGTATAACAAATATATTACATTCATGGGACAATATTATTCTTATATTTAATTTTTTCTCTAAATTAACACATTATATTTTTATATTATTCATTGAAGTCAATTTAAAACTCCATATTCAATATACGTTAGCATACGAAAAACTCGATATATACGATATGTGAAACAAATATATTAAATCATTTTAACAACTAGTTTATTACCTGGAATATTATTGGATCAAATTGATTAGGTTTTCAAAATATATTAGATTTTATTTAGAACATTATATGTGCAAATGATTAAATATACATACGTAAAATCTACATCTTAATAAGATGTGTATTTATTACGTAACGTACTGAAAATATATAATCTTTATAATTCTATGTGATATAAATATTTTGTATATATTTGAAATTAATAACTAAACCAAATAATATTTGATATGTATATTTTCATTTTTCAATATGTTTATTAACACAAAAATTAAACTCTGATATACTTTCGAAACTATAGAATTTGTAGAATAAAAAAATATAAAAACGTATAGACATTTTACAAAACTGGAGCAACTAAAATGAATAATAAATTTCCAAAGTAAAAATTGAAATTAAATCAAAATTTCACTTTTTTTCAATATTTGTGTCCTTACAGATTTCTTACTTTTTAAAATAAAATAAAAAATAACTAGAAATTAAATGAATGTATTGTGGTCATTTGACAAAAATGGAAGTAGATTGTCTGATTGTAAAAAATTGGTAAATTAATGCTTTTTAGGCTCCATGGACAGAACACACAGTTAAAAGAAGGCCCAATGTAGAATTTTCCAACAAACTTCCATCATTACTAGGCCCAAATTTTCGGCCCATGCTTATGCCCTAAGAAGAGGCCCAAATAAAACAAATTTTTTTAGCTCCATTTTATTCTTTCATTGTATCACTTTTTAGTTTGGTCATTTGTGGCAATTTTGTCATTTATATAGATTTAATATTTATATCATTTTCATTATGATAGTAGAAATGGTTTTTTTTTTTAACTTTTCATCTCCTTATTATAACTTTTGTTTCAAAAAAAAAAATAAAAAATCACTTCAATTAATTATGTCATTTAAATTTATCCAAATTCATTCATATTCTTCTCTCTCCCTTAATCTTCTATCTTTCAACTATTCACCTTTCCTATCTCTTTTAACATTTCAAATTCCTCCTTTTCAAATCTTGTTATAAATATCTCATTTTTTTCACATATTCACAAGTCACAACAAAATGCTAAGGATGAAGAAGAAATCAAATCATGTTTTTCTATTCTTTTTTTTTTTTGTCTATTTTTTTTTATATATAGAAGTATGTTTGTGTTTATTCCTCCATCTATAGTTTTCTTTTTAGTACACAATATAAGCTGGGGAAACTTGAAATACCAATGTTGTGGTTGACATGTATATATGTAGATCATGTAATATTGAGAATTTTTTTTTAATGTAACCATGAGAATCTTGCTCATGTTTTTTTCTTCATTTAATTTTTTTAATTAAAACTATTTTATTTAATGAAATGATTGGGTGACTTATGCTTTGATTTTGTTAAAATAATGTAAATATTGTTGAAATTTATTAAGTATAAATAAAGGTAATAAAATGTGTAAAACAAGAAATATTAAAGTCTTTTCTTTAATTTTTTTACATATAAAACAATCTTCCATAACTGATATTACATAATGCTATATGTTAATATTGTTTTTTCAAGAGGTTAAGAAATGAAATTTGAATTGTGCAAACAAATCAAATTCAAAGATACATTCGAAAGATGACAACATTTTCTTTTTACGTAATAAATTCATTTTCCACTCATTACGATGTGAATATAAAAAGGATATAAAAATGAAAATATTATAATGACGGTTTCAATTTTATAAAGTTAAATTAAAACGGTAAGTTTTTTCGTATGTGATTTTCACGTGCATAGCATGTGTTGTTTACTAGTTTATTAAAAAAGTATTGTATGTAAGGGATTTGAACCTGAGACTTCGGTTATATATAAGTGTCAATTAAAATGAGTTTACGTTAACAAACTTATATTTATTCAAGTAAAAGAGTATGAAGTTAAAAAAAAAAAAAAAGAAGAAGAAAAAGAAAACCACATAGGTCTATAAATACATATTTTGATTCCATTTGAGAGATTTCAACTTCTAATTAGATTGAAATCGGTGTCAAATGAGCTATTCTATTTATGCTAATGCTACCACACAATTAACTTGAGTTTAAAAACTTCAAGCTATTATGTTTGCTATGCGAGCACTAACAGACTTGGTGTAAGTCTTAGGACTCAAGCCTTCCCTCCCGTTATATAATATTATATATAAACAAAAGTGATACTGTATAAATCAAATTAGAGATCTTGCCATAATTAAATTATTATATATCAGCTTAAATGTCACAATAATTATAGAATTTCAAGAAGAATGAGTTAAGAAGCATTATAATTTTGCAGCACTCACTTTTTTTACGAAATAATTTCACTTTTTACGACGTCTAAATAAACCTACTATTTGAATTTTTTATCGTTTAAAATATTTACATAATTATTCAAAATGTTATTTTTTTTTTCTGTATACTAATAGTTAAGTATTAAGGGGAAAAACTTTAATTCTCTTTCTAAAAAATCAATATGGCATGGTTTAAAAAGAATAATTATTGTTTGTGTGGAAAAAATATTAGATATATGATATCAATCTCAAATTTGAAATTGGAAATAGGAAATTGAATTTTTTTTTTTGTAAATTTATTAAAAAGTTAAATATGATTTTATAAGAATCTAAAAGTTGGTCGGCAACTGATTTAATTAAACTTTCTTAAAAAATAAAAAATAAAAAAGGTAATTCCATTAGAATTTTTTTTCCAAATTAAACACTTTCCACGTTTTTGCCAATCTCCTTGTCATCTTTTCCTTTATATTGCTTTCTTCTTACTTTGCATTTTCTTAAAATCATTTTCTTCTTCTTCTTCTTGTTCTTCTTATTAAGAGAGGAAAGTTTTAATAAAAAGCTAACACACGAAGTTTCATTACTAACTTCTCCTCATCTAATTGTTAACTAAAGAGCAACTTTTAATTTTGCTTTTTCTTTAATTTACTAAAAACAGATCCAACATTAATAGAGCTTGATATTAATTATCTTTATCTTGATATGATAGTTTTTTTTTTCCTAACCAACTTTAAATTTTAATCATGATCAACATTTTTGTTTTCAAACAAAGTCTAATCTTAAATAGACATTTTCTAGCAATAATATATGGAGTATTAAAAAAAAAAAATCTTACCTCAAGATTGGTATGCTCACCCTAACAAATAGTTATTTTGTTGCGTACATATAGTTATCTAAAATCAACTTACATTTTCTTTTTGTTACTAAAAGAAAAATTAAACACTCATTTTTCTAGTGTTAGTTCCACATTGTTTGTTTGACACAAGTTAATCACCAAGATCATATAACAAGTATAAAACCAATTATATATATGCATGATTATGTCTTCGGAAGTCATTTTCTTTTCTTGTTCGCACCTGAGGATTTTAAATTAACAAAACTTTCTTAACATTATTTCTTATCCTCCCTCACATGCATAAATTTCAAGAAGTTCATCTTAGATATATAATTGCTCCAAATCAAATATATTAAATTAATTTTAGAGTTGATATGATTGAATCATTGAAAAAGAAGATACACCTTATTGAACATCATACATATATAGCTTTCCCCTTAACTATCGTGCATACATCATCTGCCTTCACATTTTACCTCGAGGAAAACCAGTCAAGAGAGACATCTACATTACATATATAATATTATTTGAAAATGGTGTGAGAGTCATCTTCTAGAACACTACCCTTTACTTTAATTCCTCACCACTACTTTTATAAAATTTAATTAGCAATATTATAAACTATATTGCAAATCTTAACCCATTTTTACCTTCTATCAATTATATATATATATAGACATTCTATTGGTCTGTCGATAAAATAGAATAGAATAATTTAGTGCATCCTACTCTAATCATCATTGTAACCAAAAAAAAATAAAAATATAATTAATTATGATTAAACAATTCAACAAAGTATTGAAAAATGAACGGTAAAAAGCTAAGATTTCATTTAAGTATTTTTAATTTCTCAATTAAATATCACTCTATTTTCTTAAACACATGTTTAAAAGTCAACCGTAGTCTCATGTTTTTTAGTTTCCGGCCCCCTGTTCTAATCAATGGAGAATACTGGAAATGGGGTTGTTTTGCTTCGTAATTTGCCTTTTTCTTTTGGTTTGTATGGTTCCTGTTTTAAGTGGGCTTACTTTTTTTTTTTTTTTTTTAAATTTTGTTTTTAAATAATGCTTTTAGTTCGTAAAGTAGTTTTCAGCTCATGTTCAACCTTCCAGTTCTAACATTTTTTAAAAGTTTATCTTTTGTGTTATAAAAAGTATATTGTTTAGTCTTAATCGTTGTAGATGGAAGAATGTTTGGTAAAAGAATCAGTTTTTGACTTCCATATTAAAATGAAAATTGTCTACTTATACAATCACATGAACTTCATCATGATACACATAAAATATTAATAAAGTTTTAATTATATTTATATATATAATTGTATTGTTTTTATATAATAAAATCTAAAGCATAATGGATGTTCTTTTGTATCTTTGATTGTGTTCTCTTTTCATGTCTTTATATATATATATATATATATATATACCTACTAACTTTTAATTTATCAAACACATAAATTTGGGGTTGTGAGATCTGTGTACTGCAATCTTTTTGTGATTTTGGGTTTTTTTTTCCCTTCAAATCTTTAGAACAACTTGAATATCTGAAGAGTTGAGAATTCGTTGAGAGTTTCTTTTTTCCCTCTTTACACATATGATATTGGTTTTGGATGATTAATAATCTCTCTCCCTTTTAACTTTTGCTAAATTAAATGCATTAAGATTCTCTTTTGGTTTTTAATCTAATTAATTTCTTATAAGATTATCATTTATCATGATATAACATAATTACTATATAATTGAGAATTGTTATACAATAATATTTTTTTAATACAGGTTGGAAGTGAAGAATTCAAACTTAAAATCTTAAACTCTGGATGAAAAAATGTTTTGCAAGGAAGGAATAGCAAAATTTGCAATTTGTTTTTAAAAAATCATAATTACCATGGATTTATGTGCATAAATATGGTCCCTAACTTAAATGTCAATTATTCATTTATGATAGGTAATAGGTGAGTTCGTTATAATTTAAATATATTAATCGTTATGGTTCAAAACGATGAACTATATATATATATGCTAATGTCAATATAGTTCAGTTGTCATATTCACGAATGTGTTAGTAACCATAAAGTTAGTGATTCAAATTTTTCGATCTAATTATACTATTTTTATTATTTTTCTAAAAAACAGAAACTATACTCAAGAGTTTTTAATGCATGTGATCAATATCATAAGTGGCTAATAATAGCATCAATTAATTATTGCTGTACTTTGGTTACAACCTATTAATCAAAGTGTGTGTATATATGTTCATAATTTTGCTCAAGCCTAGTTGCCAATATTGAAACTTAAAACTATGTTTTCTTTACACCCAATTGCCCAATTTTACTACGCAACTCTATTTTTCGATGGGCCAACTTGAATATGACATATATTTTCGAGAGCTCCAATACGTTGGTTAAACTAAAAGATAATTAAAAAGAACTTTATCCTTAGACCAAGTTCAATATTCTGCTAACTTGCTTGATATAATTGAGGTACATTCTCACCATTTTCATTCTCTTATCTAAATTTCGATTGATGATTATTTTGAATTTACTTGAAAATACAACAAGTGTGGTTTTCATAAAATTATTGAACAGTACTTCTTATAAACACTTTGGAATGGATATAGGACAATGAAATGAATTTGTTATTGGAAGCACTTCTAAAAAGATATGCCTAACAAATACATGACTGAAAGCATCATATCATTTGAGTACTTTAAGGAAAAAAATAGCTTAAACACTGAAAAGATAAACCATAGTCTCTCCCCTAATTTGAAGCTAAATTAAAAGTTGGGAGTTATTTGGGATAGAGATATATGTCTTTATAATTGATTTGATATGAAAAGCAATCTCAACCTCATCTGTTTCAAATCAAATTAACTTGTTGGGTCTATGAGATGTTTGTTGAGAATGGTATTGATTAATTGGTTTTGGTTATGGAATCTTTTTCTTTAAACTAGCTTTTATTTTTTTAGATGTTGTAACATTACTTTTGACCTAATTTTATAAACATTTCAAAACTACTTTTTGGACAAAGATGGTCAATTTATAAATATAGTAAAATATTCTTGCCTAATAAACTATTATCTGAAAACATTTTAGAAATGTAAAATCAAATAATCAAAGTCATATAATTTCAGTAATTTTGTTTTAGAAAAAAAATGTAATCTACGAATATTCTACAAATATTGTTTTTAACAAAATAATTTCACCATGGTTATATAGATTGTATTAAGTTGATTAAGCCTGTATTTTAAATAACTTCTTTTTAATTGATTTTAGAAGGTTAACTTAGTTTTGTATTTTAATTTTTATGTTTATAAAAACAAACATTTGTAGTACTTTGGGAAAAATCAATTTTTGTTATTAAAAAAAGAAACACACTTTCAAGTTTTGATTATGATGTAAAAAGCAATGCTAAGATAATCACATTAATTAAAGTTTTAATAACAATTTATTTTTTATTTTAAAGAAAGAAGAAGTGCGCTATACTTAAAAGTTAAACATATATTTGTCTTAAAAAGTGTTCAAATCAGAAGATATATGAATTTGTAGGTACTTTGAATATTGAACTGGGTTAATATTCACCTAATTTTGGGTTAAAGTTTGATTATGATCTAAAAAGTAATTCTAAGATCTCGATTATTGATCAAGTAATAACTAATTCCCCATAACTTATGTATTTTATTTATTTATTTATTTTTGCAGATTTTAAAATGGGCCTTTATATACACAATACATTATTAAATTAATAAGAGAAAATATAATTAAATAAACTTCCTATTTTGTATGAATGTCATCCCAATATGTAAGGGACAAAATAAATAATCTTTTTCAATAATCGAAGAACTAAAATAATTAAAACAAAATTTACTTTGCAAATAATAATAACTACAATAAGGGAATCTAAAATTAAAACAAACACTTAAGAAATATATATATATATGTTAAAATCAAATGCGACATTCACCAACCTACATATAATTAAAGAAAATTTTAAAGCTAAAGAAGAAAACCTTTCACTGTCCAAGAAATAACTTAGTATATTAATGATACCACCATGTGTTTTTTATTACTTGATTTTTAATATATATATATAATATATATGCATGCACAATATCATTGTCTAAAAAATGAACAACATATTTGACCAAACAAAGAACTTTAATTTATTTTCTAGAATGTGTCACTAACTAAAGCAAAGTTAGGTGGTATGGATTAATATTATATTAGCAACCTCTTAACAATATTATGACCTTCCCCATGTTTTTTGCTGTCTTCCCCATGTTTTATTATCAATGTCTCTTACATAACTTACTTCTTGAAAACTTTAATCCTTAATTTGTTATAATTTGATGATCAATTTGGTGATGTTTAATTTTCAGCACTGTGGGAAAACCACTGATTTATACAACATTATTATTAATCTTTTTCAATCATTTTCATGTTGTAATAAAAGATTTATTGTTTTCAAATATATTAAAATGAATCGAAACATTTAGAATATAACAAAATATATCATTTATGAGTATGGATAGATATTAATAGACTATTGTCATATATCACTTATAGACATTTATAAACATTGATAGATGTCTATTAATGTTCATTAGTGGTAGACTATAAAATTTTATTATATTGTTAAATATTTTTAGCAGCTTCTCACTTTAAAAAAATAAAAAATAAAAAATTTCTTGTATGAATGTACTGTAAATAATTTTTTTAGATCAATTTTAATAATCTTGTAAAGAAGGGAGGAAGATTAAAAGCTTAATTAAAACTAAAAGATAAATCCTGTTTTATTGTTATTAACAGGGTACATATAAGAAATAAATAAAATTCTAACATAGTTTTTGAATTTGAAGGAGAAATGTTGTGGTTTTATTTGATGGTTTTTTTCTTTTTTCTTTCTTTATGGTTTTATTTATTTTCATTTTTCATTTTTTTTAAATCAAATCTATTTTTTTCCTTTTTACAATAATTTACATATTTCTTAAATACAAAGGTTGAATTTTTAACTAAATTAAAAAAAGAAAGTAAAAAGTTTGGTTTTTTTAGTTTTCAAATTTTTGTTTGGTTTTTTAAATGGAAACCTTTTTAAAGTATAACAAAGCGACAAAATATTTACATGGTATAAAACAATTTCGAAAACAAAAAAAAGCCCACAGATCCACGTACAATGAAAAATTCCAAAAATGTTCCGATTAATTGACATCCAGCGCACATAATATATATATTTGGGAAACCATTGTTTTTATATTTGGAAAATGATCATTTAGATTTGTCTATGGTTTCCAATGATCATTTAACCAAATCTAAATGATTTTTTTTCACTATTTTTTGTTACACGATTGTTTAAATTTGAATTGTCAAATCTCAACAATTTTTTAAAAGATTTTTTAGTACTCGTTTATATTTGGAAAATAATCGTTTATATTTGAAAAACGATCAATTAAATTTAAAAAACGATCGTTTATATTTGGAACACGATCGTTTAGATTTGATCCTTCAAATTTAGTTACCTATATCCAAACAATTGAAATAATGTAGATAATAGAGAAATAAAATTGGAGGTGGAAATTGTGTGTTTATAGACTTAATTTTCAAAACAAAAATAAAAAAACAAAATGGTTAGAAAATGGATCTTTAAAAATAAATAAAATAGTAATAATAATAATAATATAACAAAATATTTTTTTTATTTAAGAGAGAGAAGTTATGATCTCTATACTTTTTACCAACACATATTTAACCAAATTTTTTTAATAAGTTTCTAAATGATTTACTTTTATTTGCTTATTTGCTGGTAGGCAAACAAGAAACAACTCTTCATCTACTTAAATTTTTCCATCTTTTAGACGATGCAAGACTTTACGATCTCACTTCTAACAAGGTAAATAAATTTACATTTTCTTTTAGACTTATTAAAACAATCTAAAGTTGGACATTGCCTTAATTCCATAATTGTTTATTTAGAGAAAATAAATAAATAAATATATTTCATCAACTAGTTATATATAATATTTGATTACTCTCTCAGTTTAGTTTTTTTTCTCAAGATGACCCATACCAATTTATCAATTATTATTTTTTCTCATTTAAAATCTATATGATTAAACCCTAAACCCTACAAAATATCAATTGTTTCTCTTTTTAGTCGTTACGAGACTTAATTGTAAGATTTGTGTGTTTTTGTTGTGTTCTTCTCAAATGTACTCAAAATGAACCTGTGACTATTAATGTAAAGCTTGTCAATTCTAAAGTAATATTTTCAATGACAATTTTAAAAAGTAAAATGAACATTAAATTCGTCGTTATACATGCACAACCCACGCTAAACTTTATATACATAGATTATATTCCAATGTATTGGATACACAAGTGATGGGCATTTTGAAGTATTGGGTAATCACAATCTTAAAAGAATAAAAGAATAGTAAAAAGGACAATATAAAAAAGGGGGGGAAAACATTGTCTTTGTAGGGGTCTAATTCACTTAGGTTCTCTCCAATAGAGAGGAGAGAATGTGTGAGAAGACAAACAATTATGGAGGGTGAGCTTTTGTTCTTGTTTTTTGGACAAATAATGTGTGTTCTCTATTTGAATGGATACAATCCCTCAATAATGAATTCCATTTTCGTGAGACAAAAGGTATAATTAGGCAATTTCAAGCCAAGTGGGAAATAGAAACCCCTTTAAAATATTAGCATTAAATTCACACTCTCATATTCTATCGATCCTGCTTTGAATCTAAGTGAGAGCAACTAGAAAGATGACACAAGAAGATAAGTTTTGGAACATCATGAGATCAATCCCATTAGTGAAAAAGCTATATATATATATATATATATATATATATATATATATATCTCTAGACATTGAATTTGACTTGTAAAGTCATGATGCAACCCACTTCATTCATTTTGTATTTCTTCATTTTCTCAATATATGCTTCTAACATTTGTAGACCTAGCTAATATTATTCCTTATGTATTGGCCTATTTTTCTTTTTTCGGAATGTAATATAGAAACGATTTTGGATCATAAAATATTAATGAAGCAAAATATAAGTCCTTGTTTTCTATTTTAGAGCTTTGAAAAAACAAAAATAGAGAAGTAAAATAGTTTTTAATTTTTTTGGATTAATAATAATATAACAAATTCATATTAGGATTCAAAATTTAAATAAATTTGACATCATCGAGACATTCAACATTCTTTGCTACTTATCAATGTCATTCTTGTTTATCTTGAAATACTTTTAAATTACAGATTATTCTCACAAACTAACACATATGTTTTTTTTCCACAGAAGATCACACAACATAAGAAAGTACACCATTAAATTTATAAGTAAGGTGCATGTTGTATGTATAAGTAGTGATTTTTTTTTTTTAATTTATAATTTTTTATAATATTGAACTATAAAAAAGAAATATGCACTTTGTAGGTATAAGTACTGAATTTCAATTCTTTTTAAAATCTTTCCTAACCATACTTTCATGATATCCTTGATATGTCTTTTATTCGGATGTGATTTCAATTCATTCGCGTACTCTCTTTACAAATTACAATACAATTATAACATCTATTCACGTTAGGAAAAGAAAATGAAATAAAGATAAAAGTTATAGGATTTAAACATTATAAGAAAAAAAAAAAAAGAAAGCAAAATAGTGAGGGGAGAGAGATATAGGAATCATTTGAAAAAGAAAAGACAACAAATCAGGTATATACCAATTTGATGGGGGAGCCCCCCCCCCTTCCCCTCAACATTGGCATTAGCCCAACTACTTTGAATTTGATTTAGTTTTAATTTATATATGTTTCTCTCTTTGTATTATATTTGCTCAAATACAATCCCTAACTAGGCTAGTCAAAATATGTTTCATAAAATTAATTGACTTCTATAACTTTCTTTTTTCTTTTTAGTTTAGTAGATGAGAATCTCCATGATTCTCTCTCTCATACATTAAAACTAATTAAAGCATTTTATTATTGCATGACTCATATATATTCTATACATTTAAATTTATAAGATAAAAGAAGTGAACTTTAAAACAAATTAAACTTTAATAATTGGAGCCAACTAATAAAGGTTCTCATACACTATTTATTCAATTATATCTAATTCATAAGTCACAACTCTATACTTAGCTACATGTTGATATTTTAGCTTTCTTTTAAGTTAACAATGGTGGGAGTGACTATTTAAGAAAAGAAAAGAAAAAAACAAGATATGTTCGAATCATTAAGTTATATTTATGTTGATGGTATGGAGGATTTCTACGTGTTTTTGTTTGATATATTTTAAATACAAAATTAAAAAGGATAAGGAAAGTGATATTTGAATGAAGTTCCAAGGATCGACAAAGCTAGAAAATAACTGTTGAATGGGGTTTTATTCCTTTTGATGGCCAAAATTGACTTGGATTTCCATTTTAAAAACAACGTTTTGAACGAAATATAGGTTAGCTTTCCCATCAATAAACTCTTTTAACTTAAAATAGTTGACCTAATTCTTTTCAAAAGCAAAAGAAAAAGAAAACTAAATAGATAAATACAAGTTCAAAATTAAGACTTTTTGCAAATATACCAAAGATATTAATTTATGTATGAGTTAACATATTATTTTAGTTTTTTAATTTTAGGTTTTGTTTCATTAATGTTTTTTTATTTTAAATATTCCTTTCTGGCTCCAAATCCTAAAACTAGTCCTTCCATAAATTTTTATGAGAATTCTTTTGGAAAAAGAACTTTAGTCCTATTAACATTCACTTGAAAATATAATTATATAGTGTCTTTATTGTATGAAATTATTATTAATATTTCAAAAAAAAGAAAATTAAAAAACTAATTGGTAAATGGGATCTCCTCACATGTGTAGTTTTTTTTAGGCAGGCTAACTTCAATGGTGTAGACTTCACACCTTTGTTGTAAAAATGTAACTAAACTAGTTCGTATTTTTTGTCAATAAACTTTAGCGGTTAACTGCTCTTTTTTGGTGGTCGTTTTTGGAATCAGCATTTTACTAAATTATCTTATCATGATCTCGTTAAATAACAATTTTTTTGCTCCTAAATATTATTTATCTATTTATTGTGTGTTACAAGAGTGAAAGATAAAAGATATATCAATGCACCAATCTTAAATATGCACCCAATTATAGGATATTTTTTTTAGATGAAATCACTCTACACAAAAATATGGTGTTTGAAAATTTTAAAAAAAAAATGATTTCAAGAAAAATAAGAAATCACTAAAAATTGATTTTTAAACCATCACCTCTGTAGTGATTGTGGAAAAGTGATTAACCGAGAATCACCACCTTATTTTATATAGTTTTTGAAATAGGAGAATTGTCAAAAATAACAAATTTTTAGCCAGTGATATCCTTCTATTAATGACATTGATAGTCTATCACTAGTTATCATTGATAGTATCCAAAAATTTTGTTATACTTGTAAATATTTTAATTTATTTTGCTGTTTTTAAAAATGTCCATTTGAAGTAACTAAAACATGATGATTGAAAACCAATTTTAAATATATGAAAATCAATTTTAAAAGTTTGTTTACAAAAATAAATTTGATCTGTAAAATTTTGTTTAAAAATTAATTTTACAAAATAAATTGTGTAACTAATGTTTTTTTTTTTTTTTTTTTTTTTTAAAATTTTTTTTTAAATTTTATTTTAAAAAATAAATTTTGTTATTAATTTTTTTTTTTTTTTTTTTTTTTTCTAAAATCACTCCTCTAAGTATACTCCTAAACACTAACATTAGTTTTCATTGATTTGATTATTGGACATATCTTATCACAATCTTTATTACAAAATCTCATATCTTTCTTTTTTCCAAACAAAAACTCTGTAAAGCTTTGGAAACCAACAAGCTCTTTTACAAATACATAAATATATATATATATACACATGGCACCAATCATACTCTAAAATACAACAAGGCAAAGTGACAAAGTTAATGTGTATGACATCAAAAAGAATACTACAATAATATACTAAAGCTAACATGTCATATAGGATACATATATGCTTTTTTTAAGCAAAGAACATATAACAAAAGAAATTAGTAGAATGCACATACCAATTGAGAGCAATACAAGAGATGATCGAGTTATAGAAAAAAGGTCTAAAATTGGGTAGCAGATATCAAAATTAAAATTGGGACTCAACTTAAGTTGTTCAAAATGTATTTGATAACCTATTTATCATAAACAATAAAAGTAGTTGTTAGTTATTAACCAAATTAAATATTTAGTTAAAAAATTATACTATAGTTTGTGATACGTATTTTAATTTTTAATGTAAAACAATGAAGTGAGTTTATATTCCCTTATTTTGAAAAGAAAGTGAGTTTATAAATTAATAAAAAGTAGTCTAATCGTGCATTTTAAAATACTATTCATCTCTTTTTAACGTGGTTTCAAAAACATTATTTTAAAAAAAGAAATGGTTACAAATTCAAATATTTAGATAGAAAAAAAAAAGGGAAGCAAATTATTAAAAAAACAAAAAAACAAACAAACACAATTTTCAAAAACAAAATATAGAAATCAATCATAATTTCAACAATTTAAAGGTTTAACTTTAAAGTATGTTTCCAAAGGAGTTTGATTAGGCATTAGAATTTCAATATTTGCTAAAAATGAAAAAAAAAAAAAAAACGCAATTGGATATTTGAATGGTCCAATCTTAATTTATAAGTTTATTAATTATCTTCAAACCAGTTGTGCTAGTTGGCTGTACCTATGTGAATTAATTAGTTGAAATTTTGTGTTAATACATTTATACTGACACATTATATAACATGACAAATGAAGAGAAGTCATGCTTTACCATGCACTTTCAAACCCTAGTTATGATACAACTTTAATCCCGATTAAATGGTTCATTAATAATGTACCTTTTTTGAGTTTGGACTAATGAATTTTATGTAAATTCTAAACTCAATCCCCACACTAGTATATAGTAAACTTAGTAATCTCACCCTTATCATTCAAAATCATAATTACAGCAATAACTCAAAATGAAAGATAAAAGATTATTCTTTGCCATTTACATCAAATATCAATTTATATTTTTCTAAAATTTTGGATTGTATCGATTTATATTTTTCTACAAATTTTGATTGATAATCAATATCATATCATGTGAACCTTATAGATAGTTAGGATTAATTAAACTCTTAAATTTTCATAAAATAACATTACTACAAATTTGGCCTTATCTATGATGTGCAAAACACGTCAAAAAATGTCTACCTTGATGATCTTTGCCTATAAATTATGCAGACATCAAGAAAACTCAACCATCTAGAAAAATTTTTCTTAATTGTCAAAACATGTCATCAAAAACTCTTTCTTGATGGTATTGGTCATCAAGAAAGGGAACTTCAATGTTTTTGCCCATCAAGAAAACTGAATTTTCTTGATGGCCAAAACATGCCATAAAAGTACCCTTTCTTCATAGTAAAGAAGACTTTGATGTTTTTTGAAAACCAGTTTAATAAGGGAGAAATCCAAATTTATAAACAGCTTCTACAAATTTTTAATGCAAGTGAACCTTGGATCTCTTGTCCATAGGTACGGTGTCAGTTGAGCTAAGCTCATGTTAACCAGCTTTTACAAATTTTAAAGGGGCCCTTGCAGAAATAGCAAAAAACATTTATGATAATAGGGTCCATGTCACTATATTTTTTCCAAATTGCAAAAGTAACAAATTTAAAAACTGATAACCCTATGATTACCGTATGATAGCCCTCCGATATATCACTAATTTGGTCATATTCGCTATATGCAAAAAATAGGTGTCATTAGCTGTTTCTTTCTAAATGTTTTTGTCATCTGATGCACTTTTTCAATTTTAAAAACCCTAAATTACAAACTTTCAATTTAACTCATTAAAGTTGAACACAATAACTAATTTAATTTTGATAAAGTCACTTATGTCAATTTAAAAATAATTACAACAGTTGACTTTTTAAAAAATAATATTGTATTATTGATGAATAGAAAATAATAATTGAAAAAAAATAGTAAAGATTTAAGAATATTATTGATGATCAATATCGTGTTTTATGATCATGTTAACGAGGGTCCAAATTTTGTACTTTGTGAGAAATAGCTTTATCTTGATGGACTAGCTTGTCCATGATCTTTTTTTGGTCTTTGTCTATCAAGAAACCCTAGGCTCATCAATAAAACTCTAAACCCATCAAGAAATCCAAAACAAATATATATATTAATTTTTTTTCAATGATGACCACTCCAAATCAAGAAAATTTATCTCTTGATGGGCCTCGTCCATCAAGAAAACCTAAATAACTTGATGAACGTTATCCGTCAACTAATATATTATCCTTGATATTTATTGTCTATCCACATATAGTTTTTTTTTTTTAATGTTTGTGGACCATTAACAAAACTAAGGGAACTTTGCCCATAAAAAAAAATCAAGAATCCACATTTGTTTTACATTTTTCGTATTTCTTCAACAAAATAAGGAGACTTTTGTTAACGTACGTGACCGAAAAAAAAAAAAAAGTTGTATCAAAAAAAATATTTTTCTTGATGACCCTTTGCCATATGACCATTATGAAATCAAAATTTGCATACATAAAAAAAGACCAAATTTAATTGTTGTAGACTCTTCATTATGATCATCTTTGAAAATAATCTATGCATTGAATTTTTAAACATGCGTAATATACATGAATAACTTATAAAAAATTATATGTCAAACAGTTGAAAATGATTCATTTATGACCACAGTGCGAGTTTAATTTTTGTAAGGAAATAAATTTCTTAACAGCCCAATATCTATGAGGTAACACACACAAGGAATTGAGCTGCTCATACATCGGTACGTAGCTCCTTATACTCTTGGTGTTTTGCAAGTTTTCTTTTTTGTTAATAATTTTGTCTCTTCCAATTAGGAAGATTGTAGAAAAAGTTGGATTGTTTTTCTAGCTGGATGCACAATCTTATTTTTAGTGTGTGAATTTATTTGATACAGTTATAAATTTTTAAAAGAAATATGATGAGGAAGGTAAATGATACATTTACAAAGTTATTTAAATTGATACAATATTAATTATTATCAATCCCCATCGTTTTAATTGATATAACCTACAGTTTAGGATACCAAAGTTAATAATATTCATAAAATTTAAATATAAATAACTTGGGCACTGTGGGTAGTAAGGGGAAGAAAACAAGTGGCTAGCTAGCTACAAAACAAACCAAAAGAATTGCAAATACAAGTGAAAGGAAAGAACCTAATTGGCATATAATAACAACTAAACAACATATCAAAAAAAAGAAAAGCAAAACCAATTAAATTGTGCTGAAAATCCTTTTTGTAGAATAAATTATAAAGCACTTTAAATGCCAACCATTGCTGTCACACACCCATTATGATCTAGATATTAATGTATCTGAACTCATTTGTAAATAAAGATAAAGTGCAATACTTTGTGTTTGTGTGTGTGTGTTTTTTAAAATTTATTTCTATTCATTCAACTCCCCTTTTTCCCTCTTCAGCAGCCTCTCTTATTCCTCTATTTAAAGCCACCCAAATATCAGACTCCAAATTATCATTCTTCACTCATTCGCAGGAAAAAAAAAATGGGTTCTAACAAGCCTTACATTGTTGTATTTTTCATTCAAATCACCTTCGCCGGAATGAGCTTAATGTCGAAGGCCGCCTTTGCCGCTGGTATGAACACTTATATATTTCTTTTCTATCGTCAAGCTGCTGGCAGTATCATCTTAGTTCCACTAACTCTGATCTTAAAAGGGTATGTTTTGTTTCTTTTCAAACGTCTTTTTAAGTTATCAACATAAATATATATATGAACTGATTATTTATTGTATACTTGCAGGAAGGAGAAGAGGCCATTGTCTTTGAAGCATCTCTGCCAAATTTTTGTCATTTCATTGATAGGGTGAGTACCAACGTTGTTATTGTTGTTCTTATTATTATTATAAATGAAATCACTGCGATTTGAAAAAGAATGTTATATGATGCAAAAAAAAAAAGTACAATATACCAACTTAGTCAAATCACCAACCAATAAAAAGAAAAAAAAAAAGAGAAAAGAGTATAGCTTACTATTAATAATTTATTTATTTTATTCCATGAATCTTATGAAATTTCAATTATTAAATTGTATGGGAATATGGAATATATATAAAATGTGGAAAATGTATTATGATATATTTGATCTGAGTTATGAATTTGGAATTTAGGATTACTCTTGCATTGGATGCTTATGGAGTGGCTATTAATTACACATCAGCAACAATTGGAGCTGCCGCCTTCAATTGTGTTCCTGTCACTACATTCTTTTTTGCTGTTTTACTAAGGTCATATTTTAATCCTTACAATCATTTAATTAAGTCAATTGTGTGTTTACCTTTCTAAATTCATTTTTTCTAACTCTTCTTAACTTTTTATTACTCGAGAAAGTTAAAAGAAATCCACTTTTAATGGAGAAGAAAAAAAACAAAAAATTTGACTTCATCATTTTCAATTCACTTTTAAACTTATGACTTTCTACAAACATGTTTAATTTAATTTTTGACAATTAGTTCACGACTTTTAATTTTAATAAAAGATCAATTCATAAAACTTTGTCAAAAAAATTATCAAATAAGACTTAAAAGTTGAAGGAGAGTTGAAACTTTCTAACATGTACCTGATAAAAAGTATAAATATTTCGTATACTAATTGGATTATGCTCATGTTTTTGTGTATAGGATGGAGAAGGTGAATCTAAAGAAAGCAGCAGGGATAGCAAAGGTAGTGGGGATAATGATATGCATAGCGGGTGCATCCATTCTTGCTTTGTACAAAGGACCCTATTTGAAGCCACTTTTCACTCACCAACTTTTCCACCATATCCATTCTCAATCCCACCATTCTCTTAATTCCCATACCAAATGGATGATCGGTTGTTTCTTCCTCCTCGTCACTAGCATTTCTTGGGGCATTTGGTTTGTTCTCCAGGTAAATTCTTTTTACCATATTTTAAATTTATTATTATAAACTATTATTGATAGTTATAAATTGTCACATTCAAGTTTATATATCGTCGTCAATAATTGACTTGTACTTGACGTATTGTTGTACCATTATAAGTCTTAATGAAAACAACAAAACAATACAAAAGAATATAATAGTGAATTTTTTTGCTTGTAATAGTGTCATTTTTATCATCAAGAATATCTAAACCATGACAAATGATTTCCTTAAACAATTTGGTGACGTGAAAGATGTATTTAAAAACGTGAAATTAAATATAAAATATATTAAAAAGCATATTAGAGAAGAATTATTAACAAATTGAAAATGGGTATAGGCTCGATTCTTGAAGGGGTATCCTCACCCAATGGAGTTCATGTGCATGCAAACATTGATGAGTATGGTTCAAAGCTTTATTGTAGCCATTGTAATGGAAAGAGATCCTTTTGAGTGGAAGTTGGGTTTCAACATTAGACTCTTTGCTGTACTCTATTGTGTAAGCTCTCTCTCTCTTATTCATTTTTCTAACTTTATACTTTCATTTCAACTAATCATTAGATTTTGTTCCTTTCAATCTCCCACTTTCCTACTTTAATCTAACCCACACTTTCTCATAATATAAATTTTCAATTAGGTTTTAAAAAATACTTTTGCTTTCTACATTTTCATACAAATAACTATTTAATGCCTAAGCTTTAGTAGATAACAATTTGGTTCTTAGTGGTTGAAAATGAAAAGACCAAAACATCCAAGAGTGGAGTAATTATGTTATGACGTGGTGCAGGGTGTATTGGTAATTGGAGTTGCAAATAATGCCCAATGTTGGGTAATAAGAGAGAAAGGTCCAGTTTTCCAAGCCATGACTACACCTTTGAATTTAATTGCAACAATAATCGGTTCCCAATTTCTCTTTCCCGATGGAACTTACTTGGGAAGGTAGTTCATTCATCATTTCTATTTATATTACATCTTTTTTTTTCTTTCAAAATAAAAAAAATACTAATATGGTTGTGTTGTTGAATTCACAGTATAATAGGTGCATTTTTGTTGGTAACGAGTCTTTATTGTGTTTTATGGGGAAAAAGCAAAGAACTTGTTACACCTTCAAATGACGGTCAACTATCTCCTCCACAAAAAGAGACGAAAGAATCGACATGTCCTACGGAAGTAAACTCCTCATTAGTTTAACATCAGTTACATTTTTGTCTCGTTTGTTGTTCAATTAATGTTTAGCTTTTGATGCTTAATTAATTAGGTTTTAGTTCGTTCTTATTTGCATTTTGTTATTATATGCAATAATATGCACCTTATTAGTTCTAATATATAAAAATGATTAAATACATTGTCAACCTTTGTTACCTTTGGAAAAAAAAAAAAGTTAAAGCTCGATACGTGAAAACCTCCAATTATGAGAGTGCTCACTGTTTAACAATGGATCCAAATTTTGTATTAGCACACATTCATATAAATGTAATGCATTGATAAAGATAAAGTAGTCCATTTTTTAACTATACCAAGTGGGTGAGTCTAGCATCAATTTTAGAAAAATACATTAAAATCCGATTGCAATCCTATAAAATATTTATTTTTTAAAAGAAATAAATAATGTATAAAGACATTCAACTCAATTTTAAGCAAATATTTATGTGTGTTTTGATAATTCAATTAGATTATGTTTCTAACTGTCTGTATTAGACATATCAATCCAATGGTTTATTATAGCTTAGTAATTGGTATTAGTTTTCCTGAATATCGAATGCATTTCTATGCATTACATTTACAAAAAGAACTATTTATCCCATTTTTGGTGGTAAAAAAAAAAAAAAAAAACTATATATCCCATTTTTTCCATCTCTTTTTTGTAAATTAATGTGGGCTGGGTGAACAGAATTGGGCCGACGAAGAGAAAAATTAAAGCTGGGCCTGTATAAATTGTTATTCGGCCTCTTTTAGGAGATGTCTATTTTGTTCTTATTTTAGGGCATAATAAGAGATTGCTATTCTTGTAGTTGGCCTTGTTTTATGAGAAAATACTTTTTATTTAGTACTTTATTCATTCAAGTTTTAAATAGTTCTTAAATTTTTTTAAAAATTTTATATTTAAATTATAAAAATATATTTGAAAGAATATTAAAAAGTCCTATTTCTTAATATATAAAATATTATATATATATATATTATTAAATTTACCAAATAACAAATCTTAGTTTGACACGATTATGTCTCATTTTTATAAGAGTGATTCACATCCCATCAGAAGACTCAATGTTCCATCTCATCCCAATAAGAGTCTTGTAATGCGATCAAAGTCTCACATCGATTAGATAAGAAAATGATCTTGGGTATACAAGTGGGGACAACTATCTTCATTGGTATGAGACCTTTTGGGATAGTACCAAAATCAAAGTCATAGGGTGTATACCTAAAGTTGAAAATATTATACCATTGTGAATATATTTAGGGATTTGTTGTTCTAACAAATGGTATCAGAACTCATGCCTCTAACTTAACCATATTAATATGATCTTCAGGTGTCGAACAAAGATGTAATAGAGTCTCAAAAGTAGGTACGTCATGATGAAATCCGTGGTTAAACTCTATTAGATGGAAGGGGAGAATCATGTTAATTGATTTGTTGTCCTAACAAGTCTAAAAAGCATTTTTTAACTCGTTAGATTTGTAAGTAGTTCACATATAGACACCAAAAAGTAAAAAGTTGGAATCTCTGTATTGTAATTTAAATTACTAAATTCACATCATATCGTAGTTAGTGTGATCGTGTGATGGTATATGAGTTCAGTTTTTATATTCATTTGTAACTTTCTACAGTGTCATGATGAGTCAATATTACGAACATTGGATCAAAGTTGAAACTTAAAGTGTATTATGAATAAGTTTATAACTATTTCATTCCTTAAGCATTTGAAGATTTTTCAGGTAGACCAAGTTTAAATGTGTTTATGAGGCTTTTTAATAATCTATAAATATGGTTGTTTAAGTAGGGTCGTGACTTGACTTGTATATCTTCAAAATTTCCTAATTAATATATAGTCATTTGACATCAGAAATATATTATAGATTTTACTCTCCTCCTTTTTTATTATTACTAAAATTCGAATAGCATAGTTTAGTATTATTCTAGTTGAAGTAAAACAAAATGAAAATGGAAAAGAATATAAGTGGGATTGAAAAGAAAAAAGAAAAGGTCATGAATAGACTCAATACCATCCTTTTAAACTTGCAAGCATATGAAAGTGCTTCAAAATATGGCTTGTGTGTTGTACAGATATGGGAAGGTTGATTTAATTTAAATTACTACTTTATTCATATAGAATTTTAAACACTAAAAAAGCAAGGAATGATTTTTATTATTATGCTCTGTCCTTTATACATGTCAATTTCGAGCATTGGGTTCCTTAATCAGATATGTTAATACTAATTTAATCGTTTCTTTTTAACAAACTAACAACATTTGAGTATTTTAAGATCAAAGAAATGTGCAGATGAAGGATTCAAATATGAAAATTTTCCCACACTGAAATAATCTATGGTTTGAACAAATTTTAATTAATATATATATATACGTGGATAGTTTGAGTTATTTTTAAATATAAAACTAAAATATTTATAAATATAACAAAATTATATTTTATTATATTTTTATAAATATTTTCATATTTAAAGTAACATTTTCTCCAATCTTATCAAGTAGTGTAAACTGTATTTGTAGTGCTAAAACAAGTGTCCATAATCTATAGACAAATAATGATCTTGTCCATAATAAAATACACACACAAAAAACAAAAGTAGTTACACAAAAGGACATGTGTGACACACCAGAAATGCATAAACTCAGCATTACCTTACATATTGATGTCATAAATCTCATACTTCGAGACGAGAAAGAAAAATGTATTTGTTTCTATTAGAATGTGAGCTACATATTGAAATAATCACCTGCAGCGAAGTCGTAAGGAATTCAAATTCATACATGTATAATTTTAAACTTGTCGAAGTAATATTCAAATAATCTAGACGACCCTAATATATGAACATGTTAATAACTAAGATATTTGTAGTTTGAATCACTTATCATGAATTTTTTTTTTTTAAAAAATGCAAATTGCAAAATTCAAACCTAAAATATGATGGTAGCAACTCTACCCTCAAACTTTCAAAATTAAAAATTGAGTGTTCAAACTTGTTCAATATTTGGTTATATAAGTTTGAGAAAAATCCAATTTCCATCCTTTGTAGATCTAATTTTTACAATTACCATAAGTTTATATTAAAAATGTTAAAATAAAAAAGTTGAAGGACACGTACCCTTACTCTATGTATATGCGTCGGGGATCACTTTGAAGAAGGACACGTACCCATACTCTATGTATATCCGTCGGTGATCACTTCTCGTCGGTAATTGTAAAAATTTATGTTCTCGTCTAAAAAAACTATGCTTCATATTGAATGTATCCAAAAAAAAGAGTTAATTGTTTTCTTGGAATTTTAAAATGTTAATAATAAATTAAATGAAATATTTTATATTAAATTTCATGAATATTCTTACTTTGTTTTTAACACATTACTCAAACCGTCCTAACTTCTTTTAGAGGTTCTTAGAGGTACATAAATGAATAGTATATAAATTAAATAAGTGATGTAGAATAACTTTTAAAAAAAGGATAATTAAACTATAAGAAAATATTTAGAAGATTGGGATGATATGATATGTTATAAAACTTAATGTTAATTTGGAAGCATAAACTCAGAAGATTAATAGTAGAAATATAAGGTCACCAAATAGGAAAGCTTTTGTTTATTTTAAGATAAAGAAAGCACATACCTAACTAAAAAAGAATAGTTAGAAAGAATTAATTTAAGTTTAATTTTCATAAATATAAAAAAAAAAAATCAAAATATTTATCGAGAGTGCAACAAAATAAAAAAAATTATGAAATCTAGCCGATGTTCACAATAGAAGGTCCGAAGTTATGCTTTCCTTTCTGACGAGTAAGTGAGTGCAAGCAGCCCACTGAGCTATCATGTCTCTTTCAGTTTCTAAGTTAGTGAGTCAAGCAGGTATAGAACTCTTTCAGAGTAGAGAATGGCGAATAGTATAGCCAAGGAGTTCTTTGAGGAATGGAGAGTTACTAAGTCTCGAATCGAAGCAATAAGGTCCCAGCCATTGCCAGTTCGAGTGAGGGTCTGAGTTTACAACCTTCTACTCTGCCAAAGTTCAAATTGACTTTTTCGATACAATAGGTTTTCGCTTTACAACTTCCCCTAGATTTATGAGATCAAGAAGTCCAAGGCTCAAAGAAAGCTAGGTTAATACGGATAGTCCGGAGTCCGGAAGGTTATTTTTACATCCTCTTTTTTCCGCCATTTTTCTTTTCCTTTTCACTACCTTTTCCTCTTCTTTTGCCATTTTTTTTTTCAAATGGTTTGTGAAGAAATATTGAGTAGCCAAATCTAAACAATCGAATAATAAAAAAAAAAAAAAAAAAATCTAAACATGACAAAAGAATCTTAAAAAAAAATTGTTTGAATTTGGGTATCAAATCTAAACTATTTTTTTCAATATTTTTTTTGTACACGTTTAGTCGTGTTCGTATAACAAAAAAATCTTGAAAAAAATCGTTTAGATTTGATTACGATGGTGTATAAAAAATAGCCAAATGTAAATGAAGAATCTTGAAAAAAAAATTGTTTAAGTTTGACAACGATAATGATCATGTAGCAAAAGAAATAGTCAACTCCGTGTACCAAATGAATCTTTAAAAAAAATTGTTTAGATTTAGATATAGAAATCTAAATGTGTAGTAAAATTTATCCAAAAACATTTTTTGTATTTTTTATTGTCGACATGTTACTTCTTTTTGTTTTTAAAATTTTTTAAATTATTGATGAATATTTTTTCACTTTGTTATACTTTTTAAAAACACCCTAGAATTAACTTGCTATCACCAATTCAATTGTTTTCTCATAGGTAATAATAAATTTAGAGTGAGACTAGTAAAGCTTATTAAATGAATTTAGTTAATAAAAAGAGTTTTTGAACTTAATTAGATTAGTTTAGAAACTATTTTGAAGTAAATTAGGTGTAGGTGTAGATAGACAGAAAATGTGTTTTGAGTGTTTGGTTGGAATCACATCAAATAGTTACATCTATGTGTACGTTTTCACTATCTTTGCCAATAATATCAAACCAAACCAATCATTTCTTTTTCTCTAAATTCAAATCAATATGTCTTATTTTACATCTAACCAAACAAGTAAATCAACTTGAATCTATGTACTTGAGTAGTCTAAATACAATTTTGTGTGATTAAAACAATTATTGTTTTTTTTTAAGGCAAAAACAACTATTTTAAAAAAACAATTGGTGAAGGAGAGATGTGTAGTAGATCTTATGGTTGTTAAGAATTTAAATATTAATACACACTCCATTACATATATAGCTTTATAGTTAAAAGATGAGACCATATCTTTAGTTGGAATTAACTAAAATGTGTATTATGAAGTATATCCACGTCACTAAGATTTAATGATATGGTCTCCATAATGATATCGATTCGAATAGATTCTCCACTTCAATTAATAATAAACTATATGAATACTCCTACATCAAATTTTATGAACCAACCCTTCTATCCCAACAACGCATATTCCACCAAAAATCTAGTTTTAATTTTACTAAATTCTTTTAAAACATATTACCACTATTTTTCTCTATTTTCGTCCATCATAGATAATTATTATGATATTTTATTGAGCATCTTTTAAAAGATGCAAAATAAATTAAAATATTTATCAGCTAGCAAAATTTTAGATTCTATTAATAATAGTCACTGATAGACTTCTATACTAGCATATCAGTGATAGAATTTAAAAATTTTGCTATAGGTGGTAAATATTTTGTAAAATTTGTTATTTTTTAAAATTTCCATTTTTGATTGTTTTTTTAAGAAATTAATTAAAGAAAAATTGTATCATATGACAAAAAAAATTTAAAAAAAACAATTCATAGCATATCTTCTTTTTTATATTGCAAATATGACAAATATGACAAATAATTAGATAACTATCAGAGAGCTATCAAACGGCTATTAGAGAGCTATAAGAGGTTATCCACTTTTAAATTTGTTACTTTTACAATTTAGAAAATATAATGGCATGAGTCCTATCATCATAATTGTATTTTTTTTTTTTTTTGCTATTTTTACAAATGCTACTCAATTAAAACTATACATATACTACTTCCATGGGTAAGTTTCTTTATTATTTTGTTACGTTTACTATATATTTTCTTAAAATTTATACAGATTTTTATTTAAATCACTGCAAATAAAATTTATTGTATATATATTTCATCAAAATTTTATTTTTAATTTTCCTATAAATTTGTTTACGGAGTTTGTTTAAATTCAAATGTGACTTTATTTAAATTCTTTTGATAAATGTGGCATAAAATGCCCTTTGAAAATATTCAAAAGTTATTCAAGGTAGTGGCTAATTAAATTCTTCACATTTTTCTAATTAATGAGTTTTTTTTTTTCAAAATTAAGCACACAATTTTAATAATTAGTTAACTTGAAAGTCAACCGATAATACACACTTATTCTTCCAAATGTATTTAATTTCCTTAAGTTACTCACCAAATATTAATCCTCCATCAAACTCAATTGGAAAGTAATCTATAACATTCCTTATGTTGAAAACAAAGAATTTTCACTTGACAAAACTTGTTTAAAAAAGTCATATTTACATATTTTAGGTCCTTAATCACTATCTTTTCACCTAATCTATTCGTGTGAATATTTGATTTATTTTTTAATCTTCTTTTCTCATCATTTTTTTTTTTAAAAAAAAGTTCAAAGTAAAAGTTTGAATTCAAATATTTTTTATTGATCTCTATGTTGTCCCAATTTGTATATCACCCTTTTCAATTTTCACACTTCTTAGTCTTTACTTTTTCTAGCTCTATTTCTCTTATACCCTACACGTGCTTAATTTCTTAATTTCTTCATTTCTTCACACATTCTTCTTCTTTTTTTCAATTTTTGGAAAGAGAGAAGAAAAAACAATTTTCATTTCAAATTCACTGCACTACCCTATTTAGAAATTGGCAAAAGAAAAAGAAATAATTGTGGACTTTTTCCAGAGAAAAAAAAAAGGGAAAGAAAGTGAAAGGAAAAAAAAGAGGACGACATAAAAATGACGCCATGAGTACACCGAAGAATGTCGCATTTAGTGTGCTTTAACGTAGAAAAACGTGTCCCATTACTTAACGTTCAACTTATACACACAACTACACCTAATTACCTCTTCCTTTCTACAATAACCATTTCATTTTTTTCCTTAATAAATAAGACCCCGTTTGCTCCACTAACTTCACAGCCAGTGTTAAATAATTAATCAAAACTTTTGAAACTATTGGTGAACATTAGTGAGCAACTAAACAAAGAAATAGTGTTTATAAGTATAATACTTAAACATGGTTTTCAACTAGTTAGTCTAAAATTCTCAGTAACAGAGCTTTTTTTTTACTAATAATCCAAATTTTATCTCGTAAATGTGATGACTCAAATTCTAAAAAAAAATGAATACTAACTTCTTTGTTTATAATACGAAGTATACCAACCAATAATGAATTACCTATTAGCAATCATTTGTGTTAATACATACTACAAATTGATGAGACCCAAACACAATTTCACTTTAGAGAAAGATGAGAAATCACAAAATTTTAATAAATGGGTAAAAATTGCAAAGCAGATTAAATTAACAGTATTCTAACATGCATATAATCAATTATTGATGGGTGTGAACCCAAACCCAAAATCATGAATAAGACTTTAAGGAGAATTTAACTTCGAGTGCTCCAACTAGGACGGTTTAAGTAAAATGTTAAGCTTTCATTAATGTTTAGAATATGCGTCCTTGACAATAGCTTTAACTAAATTATTGAAAAAAATTCAGAAGATAAGCTAAAAAAAACATTTATTTAATAATGAAATAGAAAGAAAATAGTAGAAATAAAATAAAGGGGGTGAAATTTATTTTTGTAAATTTATTTCCACAAATTCTGGTTAGTTGCCAAAGTATACAATCCTTATTCGTGAATAACATGGAAATGTTTGCTTACCAAAAAGAAAAAAGCTATATGGACATGACTAAACCAAGGATTATGCTTTTATGGGTCAACACTTGTTTTTTTTTTATCTGTTTCCTTCTATAAATTCTTTCATTTATTTACATCTCTCACACATAATAAGCAAAACATCATTTAATCTCTCTCTCTCTCTCTCACTTCTTCTTGTTTTGGTGTTCTTATTTGAAAAAAGAAAAGGAATTATGGGTTCAAAAAAACCCTATTTTCTAGCAATAACAACACAAGTATTTCTTGCTGGAATGAGTCTTCTTTCTAAAGCAGCTTTTGCTTCGGGAATGAATACCTTTGTGTTTGTGTTCTATAGACAAGCTGCTGGAGCTCTTTTTTTCCTTCCTCTTATGTTTTTTTTAAAAAGGCAATATTTCCTTTCTCTTTTTTTCTTCTTGTGGAGCTCTTAATTATGTTCTAATCAGTATATTTTTTTCTTCGATGTTTCAGAAAAGAAAGCCGACCCCTTTCACTTAAAGACTTCCTGAAGATTTTCATGATTTCGTTAATAGGGTATGGTGTTTTTTTTTTCCTTTTTTATCATCAACATTTTGAATAATTATGAGAAAGATTTTATTTTCTCACGAAGTTCATATAAAAAAAATTAGGATGACTGTTGGATTTAATGCCTATGGTGTTGCTGTTGATTATACATCTGCCAATTTGGGTGCTGCTGCATTTAATTGCCTCCCTGTCACAACATTTCTCTTCGCTGTTTTATTGAGGTATAATTCTCTTTCAATCCTGAAATTCATATATAGTCATCTAATATGCATCTATTTTTATACATTCACTTTATAGAAAGTGACAATTTATGACGTGATTGCATAAAAAGAAAAAGGTTGAAAACAATAAAGTTGAGAAAAGAGAGGTAATGTTGTTTGTTTTTCACATGGAAAACTTGAATTTATACATGAAAGTGATCACTTACTCATTTTATTTCTCTTTAATGATGTACAGGATGGAGAAAGTAAATTTAAGAAAAGTGGCAGGAATTGCAAAAGCTTTTGGAATATTAATATGCATTGGGGGGGTGATAACACTTGCATTCTACAAAGGTCCATATTTGAAGCCACTCATCAACCACCATCTTTTGAAATTTCACAAATCATCACATAATATTCCCCATTCTTCCTCTTCTAAAACTTGGATTATTGGCTGTTTCCTTCTCTTCATCTCCAGCATCTCTTGGGGTTTGTGGTTTGTTCTTCAGGTTGTTTTACCTTTTTTATTATTATTATTATTATTATTTTCTCTCTTTCTTTACTTTTAAATTTTTGTATTACTGGTTACTGTTTGCTGTTTGCTAACTCCTTTAATTTATTATTTAATTAAGTGATATGTCTTACTAGAGTAGGGGTAGGATAATTTTGATCAAATTTTAGTGTTTGAGGAGACATCATAATAACATCATCCACTAGGTTAAAAGTTTGAATTTTATTGAATTTGATTTCAAAGTGTACAGACTCAACAAATGGACTCGTGAAGTTCCTTTTTTCTAATATCTATAATAATATTTTTTTTAAAACTGCTTTTAGTAAGTTAATTACAAAAATTATACACTAATCATTATGATGTGGAGTGATTAAAAATAAAGTAACATAAATACTACTTTTTTTAAAACACACACACACACTTTTTACTATATTAATCTTAAAGAAATGCGATCTATCATCTCATCTATATTGTTATATATCCAAAGTGGTTTTTCTTTTTTTATATAATATGTTAGATAATATATATATAATTAAATTTATATACCTAGTTAAGCTTTTTTGAGTAAATATAATCATTGATATCAAAGTAGTATAATTCACTGTGTCTTTTGTTTAAACTAATTAGGCATTGTTTTCTCCACCAAATAAATTAATGTTGATTTCTATTTGATATGATCTTCCTCATATTTCGAACCTACAAGTAAGGAATGTTACATTAGATAATATATAATTAAGTTCGTCTTCATCCATCATCATCACTTTAAATTTTTAGGTCAATTGATGATTTAAGAGAACGATATATATTGAAAGATCGGAGATAATTGATATTTTAATTTTCGGTTCTCACATGATTGAGTTTTGAATAATGTGTGATGATTTTGATTGCTTAAATGCAGGCTTATTTTCTCAAGACATACCCATCACCATTGGAGTTTGTAAGTTACCAAACATTATTAAGCGCAGCCCAATCTTTTGTGATTGCTATTGCAATGGAAAGAGACCCTTCTGAGTGGAAATTGGGTTGGAATATTAGGCTTCTTGCTGTCGTTTATTGTGTAAGAATACACTCATTTCCTTTTTTCAATTGTTTACTCTAATTATATTTTTTGGTGTTTCTTTTTTTTTTTTCATGTTAAAAAAATAAATTAAACCCCGAATCTCCTTATTGTTATGATTGAACGAATCTTTTAGTTTTAGTTAACTATTGTCAACACATAGGAACGGACAATGTTTCTATTTTTCAAAACTTAAAAAAAAAAAAATGAAACTAGAAATAGGAGATTTATCAAACATACAGAAAGTTTATTTAATTTTTTTTTCTTTCTGTTGTCTCTCTTAACACACACAATAGGGAGTTCTTGTAACAGTTGTTTCAAATTTCTTGCAATGTTGGGTAATAAAAGAGAAGGGGCCAGTTTTTCAAGCCATGACAACACCATTGAATGTCATTGCCACTATTATTGGCTCTGAATTGCTTCTAGGTGAAGGAATCAACTTGGGAAGGTTTGTTTTTTTTCCATCTTTATATGCCAAATTGAATTCTTCTTCTACTTTATATTGGTTTGATCTTTTTATTAAAATATATAAATGGTATTTTTTTTTTCTTCTTTTAATTCGATTCCCATTTATAAGAAAAGTTATTGAAAATGCTTTTATGTAGTCCTTCAAAGAGAGGGAAAAGAAAAAAGCAAAAACAAAAGAGAGGGATGGAAATTTCTATGAACATGAGTGTGGGTAATGCTTTTGTTTTTGAATTTTTAATGTTCTTTTAAACATTGGTTATTGCAAACTTTAAGAACTATTATGAGAATAATTAATGAAAGGATGATCCCACACTCTAGAGAGTTTTAGAAAGATAGAAAACCTCACAATTTAGAAATACGATTTGCTTATTTTCGTTATTTTGAGTTGGAGTTTTTATGGGATCTAATATTGAATTAGGGTTCCATGAAATAATTTACTTTTTTATATTAAAGAAAAATAAAGAATTCGATTAAAGAACGGTGAGCCCCAAATATACCCATCTTGAGGGGATAAGGGAGGACTTTCTAGACGAGGATGGAGAAGTATTCCTTACCCCATTTGCATCTCTCTACTGTTTGCTTCCTTTGTCTTTAAATATTATAAATATATAATCTGTTCTTTCAATTTATTCTTGGATAAATGCAACTTTAAGAATAATGCATATTACACGATACTAAAATAATGTTTTGAACACCCCCACATCATAAAGATACGAAAAGACTTACAAAATTTATAAGATACATGAAAATACTTGTAAGTTAGTTTTGATTCGGAGCTTTGATGTTTGTATAATGCGGTATTTAGAGCCTTAAAAAAATCCGACACAAGAATGGTGGTGTGAACTGCAAAGACGCACCATATCTTTTAACGATGAGACTCTATGAAGACCACTTGAGGAGTGGCAAGGAATGTCTTCCTCGCCCAATTGCTTCTTTTTCTAAAAACAACTTTTATTATGACTATAGTTGTTGTTTGTTATTTATATAAATATTATATTTAAATTTCAAGTTTTATCGTTAAATTTAATGAGTAAATAACAAATATGATTTTTGTGTGTGTGGAGAATAATTTCCATCTATGATCTCAACAAAATTAAACGAGAAATTCACATGGATGAGAAAAGGGGATAAAGATGGGACACTGAAGTTACCCCATGGTACTGTTCTACCACATGAACACAATCTTTTGTATGAGATAAAACTTTGTGTTTAACTAAATGTAAAGTGTCAAATCCTTAGAAGCAAAGAAGACAACTTTTTAACATCTATTTCTCATAAAATTAACAACTTCTTTAACATCGATGACAAACAACAAATATATCACATCAACCTTTAAAATTCTAATTAGCTAATATATTATTTGTTGTTTTATGTTAATGCAGTCTTATTGGTGCCTTTTTGTTGGTGATAAGTCTTTACAGTGTATTGTGGGGAAAAAGCAAAGAACTCAACGTGGTTGATTCAGATAGTAACAATCAAACAAATGTATTTGTTTCATTTCAAGTACCAAAAGATTTGTCGGAGATGAGACCAATGGCTGAACCATAGACATAGATATATATATATCTACACTTTATAGTTTAATTTTTTGTTAGCAAAATCATGTGGTTTGTCAACATGAGCTTAGCTCAACTGGCACATGTATGTACTTGGAACAAGAGTTCTAATGTTCAACTCTCCACCCTTGCATTTATTACAATACCTTTACAAAATAAAAAAGTTTTTAAAGCGATTATTGTTCTTTAAATATTTTGTTCTTTTTTTCATTATCTACCTTTAGATTGCACGTTAGGTGCCAATCTAAACGATCATGTTGTAAAAAAAAAAATAGCAAAATCTAAACGATCATTTACTAAATATATTGCAGGTGCAAATTAATCACGACACATTTTTGTATTTTTTATTGTATATAGACTTTTTTCAATTTTAAAAATTATCTTATATAGTATAAATTTTTTAAGCTTTGTTATATTTTTTAAAAACCCCTATATCAAATGTTGATCTTTTTTTTTTCTAGAAACATCAAATGTTAATCCTTTTAAAGTAACCAAACTTACATCATCTATTTTTTTTATATTCATTTGATTTTTAAAAATTAAGTCGCTTTTTTTTTTTTTAACTTAGTTGAATTATTGGCTAAACTTAAAAATCAAAATATAACTCCATCTTTTAAAACATTAATAAACTGTACAAAACAAAGCAAGAAACTAAGAGGTTATAATTATTCCAGAAACAAAATTAAAAATATAAGCAAATTGACTAAATAATTAATGTTGAAATATCATATGTAAACTGTTGGATTTGATTAGGTTTAATGGTAAATTAGTATTAAATATATCATATATATATATATATATATATATATGTTAATGACAAGTGAAAAACCAATTTATAAAAGAAATGAAAAAAGGGACTATTTATTGGGTTGTTGGCATGAACTTACTATAATTAATTTCCTTTGACATTGAATATAAATTAATTATAAGATAATTAAGCTCATTCTGCAATTATTATTTCAACCCTATGTTTAATTAATTGGTATTAGATTATCCGTGGGGATCAAATTATAAAGAAAAGTGTTTAAGAATTATATTTTTTACTAGGCTTGGTGTCACGCCAAAAAAATGACCCAACAAATTTTTCGCAAATTAAGGCTCCTTAGCATTGCCCAAGAGGAGCCAAGTAAGTCCCAAGCAGTCCAAAGACCCAAGGAAGAGGAATAAGTTCACGCCAAGCCGATGACATGCCAATATGCACGAGACAGGCGCGCGCAGTCCTGTCATGGCATGGGCGCGCGCGCGCAAGGGCGGCACGCAGGCAGGCAGGCGCGCGCGGGAAGCGGACACGGACACGGAGCGCACGGCACGCGCCCGCGGAAGACGCGTGCGGAACTCAAGCGCACGCGCGCGGGCACGGAAGCTTCCAGACTGCTTGCGCTCGCGCCAGACAGCCCCAGACGGCTCCAGAAGCTTCCAGACAGTGTCATGAGCTCTCGGAATGTGCTGGAATATTTTTGTCGACCTTGTAAGGCTGTTTATGGCTTGATTCTCGATTGTACACTCCTATAAATACCCCCAAAGGGGTTCATTTGTAATCATCCTTGGGAAATCATCAATAAAGCTCTCTTAAGCATTTCATCAAACACCTTGTCTACAACTCTTACCTACTTCTTGCCCACGAATTTCCTTCTTCTTTCAAGTGTTCTAACAAGTCCTATCTCTTCTAAGGCTTACATTGGTGCATCCCCAACACCTTTGTGCCGCACGTCGGTTAAGTAAACAAAATAACCACATGACAGGTGGTATCAGAGCTAAGTTTCTATAACCAGGTGGTATCAGAGCACGGTTTCTATACCCTCATACCCCCAATTGACTTGTGAACATTATGTCGACTGAAGAAGGTCCCGTTTCAGCCCCAGCTGAGCAGGTCTTTGAAGGACCTGTTACACGAGGTAGGAAGGACTGTCGATCCCCGACCCGACGATCTAAATCTAAGGGTCCTATGGCGAGGGAGCATGTTGACACTCGCCTTGCTAACCTTGAGCAAAGTCTCGAGGACGTTCAGCACACGGTGGAAGAGTTGGGTGATAGTTATGAGGAGCTTGTCCAGGAGAATGCGGAAACCACCACCGCAGCCAAGGAGCTTGTCACCGACCTTGGAAGAACATTCCAAAGGGAACTGAAGGAGTTGTCCTCAACCGTAACCACTCTGAAGACATTTGTTGAAGGTGAGTTACGAGAACTCCATTCTAAGTATATTTCGCTAGATGCAAAAGTAGATTCTCTTTGCATGGAATATCGTTCCAAGCACTTTGGTGGAGACGGTGCATCCACCAATACGCATACCGCTGTGCAAGGCACTACCCATATCAAGGTGCCAAAACCCGACACGTACAATGGGGTGAGGAATGCCACTATAGTGGAAAATTTCCTCTTCGGCCTCGACCGATACTATGCTGTCGTCGGTGTTAGAGATGACGAGGCCAAGATTAATAAGGCCCCAACGTTTCTAAGAGATGCTGCACAATTATGGTGGCGTCGACGATATGCCGACCAAAGTGGAAATGCCGTCCAAACTTGGGAGCAGTTCAAAGCCGAGTTAAGGAAACACTTTGTTCCCCACAATGCCAAAATGGAGTCTCGAGCCAAACTTCAAAGGCTCCGCCACACAGGTAACATTCTTGACTACGTGAAAGAATTTACCACCATTATGCTTGAAATTAGTGATCTACCCGAAAAGGAAGCCTTATTCCAATTTAGCGACAGACTGAAAGATTGGGCTAAGGTGGAATTGGATCGTCGTAATTTCCAAACTCTCGACGATGCTATAGCAACAGCTGAGATGCTTGTTGACTATTCAACCCAATCCAAGGGGAAGAAGCCTGGTCCGATCAAACAGGAAGGCAGTCACAACAAGCATAAGGACTCCGAACATAGAGATAGGAGAAAGAAGGCATTCCACAACAAACATGGCAAGTATAACAACACTCAACGAGGTGAGTCATCGAAACCCTCTACTCCATGCTTTGTTTGTAATGGCCCTCATTGGACGAGAGACTGTCCAAATAGAAAGGCAATGAATGCCCTCATTGCTAAACTTCAAGAGCCGAAGCAAGGGGATGATACACCACAAATTGGGTCCTTGCAATATATTGGAGCTCTAAAGAAGGCCAATGAAACAAACAAAGGAGGCCTCCTCCATAGTAATGTAAAGGTGAATGGGAGAGAGGCTATTGCCATGTTCGACACAGGTGCAACCCACAACTTTATGAATGTGCATGAGGCTAAGAGACTAGGCCTCAAATTTGTGAACGAGAAAGGGACTGTGAAGGCAGTAAACTCTGAAGCCAAGACCATTGAAGGAGTAGCAAGAGGCTTGATAGTCAAGATCGGAGACTGGCAAGGTAAGCTTGACTTCACTGTGCTACCTATGGATGACTTCGATATTGTACTTGGCCTAGGATTCTTCGATCGGGTAATTGCCATTGTTGACTCTTCCGGAGGCACTCTCACTATAGTGGATGGTAAAATCACAACCATCCCACTAAAAAAAGGGAAGCCGGTGACCACGCTCTCAGCCATGCAATTTAAGAGAGGAGTCACCAAACACGAGTGCTATGCAGTTACCCTAAAGGAAGCACAACCATAAGAGACTGGTTCTACTCAGACTACAGTCCCAGAAGAAGTGCATAAAGTCCTTGAGGAATACAAGGACGTTATGCCCGCTAAGTTGCCGAAGAAACTTCCACCGAGAAGGGAAGTAGATCACGAGATCTAACTGGAACCGGGAGCCAAACCACCTGTCATGGCTCCTTATAGGATGGCCTCTCCTGAACTTGAGGAGTTGAAGAGACAACTGAAAGAACTCCTTGAAGCTGGTTATATTCAACCCTCAAAGGCCCAATATGGTGCACCCGTACTCTTTCAAAAGAAGAAAGATGGATCGTTGAGGCTGTGCATTGACTACCAAGCCCTCAACAAAGTGACCATAAAAAACAGGTACCCATACCTCTGATCGCTGATTTGTTCGATCAACTCGGTAATGCTCGATGGTTCAGTAAGATCGATTTAAGATCAGGGTATTACCAAGTGAGAATCAAGGAAGGGGATGAACCGAAGACGACATGTGTGACCAAGTATGGTGCTTATGAATTCTTAGTGATGCCCTTAAGACTGACCAATGCCCCTGCCACTTTCTGCACTTTAATGAACAAATTATTCCAGCCCTTCTTGGATCAATTTGTTGTCGTGTACTTGGATGATATTGTGGTATACAGTTGAACTATAGAGGAACACATCCAGCACCTAAGGCAAGTATTCCAAGTACTTCGCGACAACGAGTTGTACATAAAGCTGAAAAAATCCTCCACTGCCTACGCACATGGGACACTGGATCAGAGAGAGCCACAAACTTAACGAAACGGAGTGGCGGTACACCGTGCAAGAGAAAGAGATGACGGCAATCATCCACTGCCTACGCACATGGAGACACTACCTGTTAGGCATTAAATTCACGGTGATGACAGACAATGTGGCAACCATCTACTTTCAGACACAAAAGAAACTCACACCGAAGCAAACTCGATGGCAAGACTTTCTTGCCGAATTTGATTTTCGACTAGAGTACAAGTCGGGCAAAGCTAATGTAGTTGCTGATGCCTTGAGCCGAAAAACAGAGCTTGCTCCTATACCCACTGGCATGATCTCCGAATTCAACATGAAGATCAAAGAGATCCTAGCAGAAAGGAAGGTACGAAAGAAAGGAGATCCCAGTTACAATGAATACTTGATTGCTTGGGAAGGACTACTCGAGAGCGAAGCTAGTTGGGAGAAGGAAGATACCCTTTGGCAATTTCAAGACGAAATCATAAGATTTAAAGAAAGCGCAACGGGGACGTTGCGAAATCAAGTGGGGGAGGGTGTCACGCCTCAAACATGACCAACAAATTTTTCGCAAATTAAGGCTCCTTAGCATTGCCCAAGAGGAGCCAAGTAAGTCCCAAGCAGTCCAAAGACCCAAGGAAGAGGAATAAGTTCATGGCAAGCTGATGACAGCCAATATGCACGAGACAGGGGTGCGCAGCCTGTCATGGCATGGGCGCGCACGCGCGCAAGGGCGGCACCCAGGCATGCGGGCGCACACGGCAGATGGGCGTGCGCGGCACTGACACGGACACGGAGCTCACGGCGCATTCGGAAGAAGGATCTGGGAACGTCTCGAAGGTTCCAGAAGTTTCGTGAGCGGCCGAGAAGATTCGCGAACGCGTGCGCACGCGAAAAATGCGTGCCGAACACAAGCACGCACGTGCGGGCACGGAAGCTTCCAGACGGCCCGCGCGTGCGCTAGACAACCCTAGATGGCCCCAGTCGGCTCCAGAAGCTTCCAGACAGTGTCATGAGCGCTCGAGAATGTGCTGGAATATTTTTGCCGACCTTGTAAGGCTGTTTATGGCTTGATTCTCGATTGTACACTCCTATAAATACCCTCAAAGAGGTTCATTTGTAATCATCCTTGGAAAATCATCAATAAAGCTCTCTTAAGCATTTCATCAAACACCTTGTCTACAACTCTTGCCTACGAATTTCCTTCTTCTTTCAAGTGTTCTAACAAGTCCTATCTCTTCTAAGGCTTACATTGGTGCATTCCCAACACCTTTGTGCCGCACATCGGTTAAGTGAACAAAATAACCACGTGACATTAGGCTACCAACTTCATTAATTATAACAAGATATATATTAAAAGTTATTAGACTGTGAAATGAGTTGAAAATTTTGACCATCATCAATTCATAAAGTCAGTTAGAGTAAAGGCCAAAAAATTCACTAAAAATCCTTAATTGACTTTAAGGTTAATACTTCATTAATTAAGCTTAAAAATAGAAATTAAATTAGTAGAAAAGGACTTGAAGCTTCATTGAAAAGAGAGATTCCATAATCCACACGATGAAGACATTTTTCTTCTTTCTTTTCTTTTTTTCAACTTTTTCAAAAAGTGATCAAACTATTTTTCTCACAATATGCCCTTCATATCGTTGAAAATAACATGAAAAATACGTGGGGCTGTTTTCACATAGAGAGTTATTATAAATGAGACTATCGTGTTTTTAAATTAATTTAAGATATACTTTTATTACTGTTTATCAATATAACTTAAAGAGAAACATTGTTAGAAGTCTATCAATAATAGATATACAATTTTGCTATATTTAAAAATGTCACTTCCATGTATTAACTTTTAAGTAAGGATACATTACACCATCTTTAATAAGTTTGTCTATATAACTAGTAGATATAATTAGCATAGGTTTGATTTAACTGTTCAATTGTGTCAATAAGTCGTTTTTTGGGGGGAAAATTGAAAAGTTTGACAATTACGCAAAATAGTTTTGAAACACTTTTTATGTATGTTTTATACCGTCTTTTATCAAAACAATTTTAATAAAAATAATTTTTTAAAATAATTTTTTAATCAATCCAAACGAACATATTGAAAGAGATACTTTTCATTTACTTTTAAACAAATAATTGAGATTGGGAAAATTTTGGGGCTTACGAAGCAGACAGTCCTCACCCTCACTTTTTTGAAAGTTCAAAGGAATGGCCTAAATTTATTCAACTTTTTAATGTGTAGTCAATAAAATCACAAACGCTGCATTCATGTGCCCAGAAAAAAGGAAGAACAAAACTTTAATGTCAATGTTTATGCAGAAAACTACGAAGCAACTTCACGAAAACAAAACAAAATTTTATTGATCCAAGTGCATCCACGTATCCAAATGTATCTTTTAAAAAAAAAAAAACTTCCAAAAAATTAAAGTTATAATTACTTCATCCATCAAAATTAGATTATTTATTAATTAGATTAGAAAAACAGATAAGAATTAACTTGCTTTATATACCACAATCTAAATTTTTTTATAAATAAAGCAAAATTTAGATTCAACTCTTAGAGTCTATGAATACATGATCATATTTCTAACAAAAGTTTATTAATGATAGAGTTTATCCTCTATCAATTTTGTAATATACTAAATTATTATTTTTAAAATGAATTTTCTATATTGAATGATGTTTAATTGATGGTTTCTTAAATTTGTTGTGGTTTGTTACCATTATTGTTATAGTAACTTTTGGAAAAATTAATATAAGTGTGTCATCTCTTATAAATTAAAATTAAAGAAAAAGAAATAAAAAGATACATTGATTAATTAATTGGAACATCAAAACTTTTCTTCCACCTTTCAAAGTTTTGTCCCCACTAATTTTGTTTTTCTTCTTGTCTTATGAACTTTAATTACACATCTCAAAGGATAGCAATTGATTTTTTAATTTTTTGATATATTTTAGATTATATTCAAATAAAGGTTCTTTCTTTTATATTTAAAAGACCAATCAAAAGGTATATGTGGAGAATTCTAACTATAAAATAAAATCTTTAGCACAAAAACGTGATAAGATTAAAATAATGTTTCATATATATGACCTCCTTAATCACAATTTTTTACACTTTCCTATCCTTTACTTCTTGGCCTTGGGGTGTGGCGTGCTAATATTAAATGTGTCATTAATAATAAACTTGCTAATTAGTTAAATATGTTATCCTCACTTTAAACACTTTACTATAATTGTTAATAGAGATGATCATCGATCGGTTGAAGTCGATTTTTTGAAAAAGCGACCTTGAATAGATGATAGTCGATTTAGTAAAGTGTCAAATTGACCTCAAGATCAATTAATACGAATCGATTGGTTGATTGTTTTTGTCAGGTCGTTTTAACATTTAAAAATAATTTTTAGAAATTCTCGATTTGAAACTTTCTGAAAGTGATTCCGACCAACCCCTCTAGTTTTCTGACCAATCAATTTCGATTTAGTCAGACGACTCGATTTTTCAGTCTATCATGTTCATCCATAATTGTTAGTGTTCTTAGTTTAGAACTTGTTTGATAACTGCTTTTGTTTTGTATTTAAAAGAAAAACAAAAAATATATTTTTAAGACTTTTTTCCTTCTTAATCAAAAGAATAAGGAAAAAAAAATTAGTTATGAAATATATTTATTTTTAAAATCTTAAAAACAAATGGTTATCAAACGAAAATCTTTGTCTTTTTCTTATTTATTCGATACGTTCCAAGTTTCAAAACACCTCTAAAACAATTTATAAACATTCCAAGTTTCTAACTAACCTTACTTCTATATATATATATATATATACACTTAATAGTTTAGCTTGTACATTTTTTCTTTAATTACTCCTTTTAAAAGAAGAACATTTAAATAAATACTTGCAAGTGACACAACTTGTAACATATAAATATGAAAAAGAATATATTTTATGAATTATAACATAATTGCAAAGTCTACACATTAGGAGCAAAAGTAGAAAAGAAATGTTTTGGACAAATAATGGTACTCTATTGTGGGTTGATAATAAACAAAATGTATTTAAAAAAAAATAGTCAAAAGCTATAGTAAGTGGAAGTAAATTAATAGTCATAAACTTTTATTATTTTTTCTTATTTTCCACCACAAGGTTCAAAACTATGAGATAAAATCCACAATATATATATATAGATATACCATTTCAGCCCAATCGTGATCATTTTTAATTGATTCATTATTATTAATTCGTGGCACCAACAAGGAAATTATGTAAAGATTATTGAATGTTATCCATTTTTTCCAAGATGGGACTTGATCCACTATGGTCTATGAAGTGTTTTCCACTACTAATAACACTTCATATTTGATCAATAATATGTGGAACAATTATTATAAGTTACATTTCTTCACTTGATATTTAAAAATTTTGCTTTGAAATAACACATATCAAGTCTACAAGAACATTATTCATTTATTTTATCTTGAATTTAAACTATTTCTAGAAGCTATTAAAATATATACCATATATATAATAATTAGATCCATTAATTTGTTCATACCTTTGAAAATCAGTTTGGTAGTGCATATGGTGTACTAGTAGACTTATTGGGTTCTTTCATTGTAAATAATTGCACTTAAAAAAGGTGAGGTTTAGTTTATTTGAGAGTCATGATGTACTTAAAAGACTAAGGGTGTGTTTGGATTGATTTTTGAAGTGTTTAATTTTTAAAATAATTCATTTTAATATAAATTGAGGTGTTTGGCATTTGTCTAAAATAAATTTTGAAAAATGAGATTATGAAATAAATCATTTTAGAGAAAATACATATAACCAGATTTTAGAATAAATGTTTATTTGGTGTTTAATGAAAAATGCCTTCCAAATATGTATTTTTCTCTCCCTATTTTTTCTATTCCTTTTTACTATCTATTTTTCACCCGTCGTTTTTTTTTCTTCATTTTTTTAAATATTTTGAATATTTTTTTAATGTGTGTTTATATATATTTAAATATAGAGATTTGCAAATGTTTCTCTTTTAGCCAAATCTAGTTCGCCTTAACATCTGTGAAAGAAATCATGGGGACGTCAATGAAGAACATGATCGTTTGGTTTGTGAAATGAAAATGAATTAAAAACGTTATTTATCTTATTTATATTTTGTTGTTGGAAATCAATTAATTTTTTTATATAGTTATGTATTTACATTTCAAGATATTTGTGCTTTTAAAATTGAATTGTCCAAAATAATAATAATAACAACAACAACAACGAAATTAATATTTAGTTTCAAGTCTTTAAAAAATTAATAATTCTAATATAACGTGCGATTAATTTTAATAAATATTTTTGAAAAAATATTTAAAATGCATGTATTTCATTATGAAATTAATTCATAATGTTTAATAGCCATTTATGGTAATTTAACCTACGTATAAAACATTATTAGTATAGGACAAACCAAATAAATTTTTGCATGTAAACGTTTATAAACAGGTCAAACCAAACATGTAAGTGTTTAGATTTTAAACTCATTTTAGAAAAAAAGTTTTTTAGAAAATGTATTCTTAAAAAAACATTTTTTTCAAAGGCAATCCAAACAGATCCTAAATGTGTGTTTGGATAAATTTTTGAAGTGTTTAATTTTTAAAATAATTTATTTTAAACTAAATTGAGGTGTTTGGCATTGATTTAAAATAATTTTTAGAAAAATGAGATCATGAAATAAATCATTTTAGATAAAACATATGCAACCAAATTTTAGAATAAATGTTTATTGGTGTTTAATGGAAATCTCTTTCAAATATCTAATTTTCTTCCTCTATTCTTTAATTTTTTTGTTTTTTTTTTTTTTTTTTTTTTTTTTTTTTTTTTTTTTTTTTTGTTAATTTTCAAATACTTTGAATATTTTTTAATGTGTGTTCATATACATTTAAATATAAGGATTTGCAAATGTTTATTTCTTAGCCAAATCTACTTTGCCCTAACATCTGTGAAAGAAATCACGAGGAATGTCAATGAACAATGTTCGGTTCGTGAAATAAAGATGAATCAAGAACATGATCGAATTGTACATCTTTTTGTCTAATTGATATTATATTATCTCGAAAAAAATATTTATCTTATTTATATTTTGTTGTTGATAATCAAATATTTTTTTTTTGTGGTTATGTATTTACCTTTAAAGTTATTTGTGTTTCTAAAATTGAATTGTCCAAAAAAATTAATACAAAAAAAATAAAATTAATGTTTTAAGTAACTGAAAAATTAATAATTTCAAAACAACATGCAATTAATTTTAAAATATATTTTTTAAAAAAATTCAAAATATGTGTATTTATTTATGAAATTAGTTCATAATGTTTAATAGTCTTTTATGGTAATTTAGTTTAAGTATAAACATTTGTTAGTATAGGACAAATCAAACACAATTTTACATATAAATATTTATAAAGAGGTCAAACCAAACATACAAGTGTTTAGATTTTAAACTCATTTTACAAAAAAAAATCTTTTAAAAAATGTATTATTAAAAAAATATTTTTTTCATAGGCAATCCAAAGACCCTAAGTTGCATCCATTTTATTAGAGGTGTAAACGGATTGGGGGACATTTCCAATCCAACCTATATTTTTTGGTTCGTTGGATTGGCAACCCAAATAATACTAATTGTATTTTCAACCCAACCCAACATTTCAAATATGGATTAGGTTGGGTTGAGTTGTCGGATTGTATTTCTTTTTTTTTTTCATTCCTAATGTTTATAAAGTTTAAAATTGTTGTACATGTTCTATCAATAAATACACATATCCAAAAATTCAAACATCCATAAATTCAAATTTTCAAACATATATATATATATATAATATTATTAATTATAGTTGGGTTGGGTTTGGTTAATCCGAATTTTTCAATCCCCAACCCAACCAAAAAAGAATAAAAAATTTCAACCCAACTCAATTCACATTTTAAACTAACTCAATTCAACTCATATAATATGGGTTGAGTGGTCCGAATTGTCGAGTTGTTCGAGTTATTCTTACACCCTTACATTTCATAAATTTGAGTGCTTTTAGTATGAAGATTTTGTTTCCATAGATTTTATAAGAGATTTTAAGTGTTTCTGTACTAGAAATTATACATAGTATAATCATAACATATCAGCATGAATTAGTGTATGTTTGAAGACTATAATTAAATATATATTGCTAAAAAATATGAATAAATTTGCTTATCGTGTTCGCAACATTTTATTTGAATCGTGTCATTTATAAAGTTGTACATATTTAATGAGAAGTGAGAGTACTTTAGTCATACGTTAGATAATTTAAAATTATTGTTCAAATCTAAGTCTACATATATTTATTTTCTATCATGCTACAACTATATATCGATATAAATCTAATCAAATTATTTATTAAAGCCAAAGCTAACTATATTAGTTATCTTAACTAAATGTTAATTTAATTTGGATTCGGTTCTTCAAATTCTCTATCCCACAACTATTAAACTCCAAAAAAAAAATTAAAACATGTAGGAATACATCAATCATTTATATTGCAAAACCAAGTTAAAAAATGAAAATACGTGTGCTAAATTAACTTACTTCTAAAGAATAAATCTAATTATATTAATATCTTGACACTTCTCTAACTTGTGATCTTGAAAATTTAGAAAAATTTAACA
Source organism: Cucumis hystrix (assembly GCA_025688845.1). Classification (NCBI taxonomy): domain Eukaryota; kingdom Viridiplantae; phylum Streptophyta; class Magnoliopsida; order Cucurbitales; family Cucurbitaceae; genus Cucumis; species Cucumis hystrix. The sequence continues at coordinate 6,991,712 of CM046884.1, forward strand.
AGTTAAAATCAATGTTACTCCAGACAAATGATATTAGTTCAAACTACGATATATATTCTGACTTTGAATACTATGTTAAATTTAAATTATTTAAACATAAAAACTCAGATATGTTAAATCATTGACTAACTAACTAGACGAGCCTAAATTGAATTATATACATATCTTGTTTCAACTTCCAATACTTTGTTAAATCTAAATTATGTGAAAAAGAAAATTTAATATGATTTGACTAACTAATTAGAGAGCCTAAATTGAATGATATATATATATTTGTTTATAAGTAATAATTGGGCTATGAAAACAGAGACAGGAACACAAAGAAGAAAAAAAAGTAGTTACGAGAGAAGTAAAGATGAAGGTATGCATTTTTCCCCATAAGTCATAACAACTAAAAGGAAAAAAGAAAGACGAAAATGAAACAATTTTTGGATAATGGTTCCTCAGTTGGTAATTAACTAATGAAGGGATTTTTGTTTTGAAAATAATTTATTGATCAATTGCTAATTAGTTACCTTCACTTCCTTCTCTGTTTCAGTTGGTTTCTCCGATGACTCTGTCTTCTCCGGAGGAACATCATTTTCAATGGTAACTTCCACTTTGATTTTGTCTTCATTTTTTGGGTCAATTTCTTTGTTTGCCTCATCTGGGGTTTCCATTAACTTCTCTGATGAGATTACATTTTTGTTTTCTGTAACAGAGTCCGAAACTGCTGGCTCCGGTGGGTTGTTTTCAGACGGCTTCTCCTCCGGTAGTGGGTTTATTTGCTTTTCAGTTTCCGGTGGGTTGGTCTCTTGCTTCTCCCGTGGATCTGCATCTTCTGTCTTCTCCTTATTACCTTCCTTCTGCATAAATTCACATTATTTTCAAATCAATGACATCCAACTCTTTAGATTCAAATATTATTCAAATAATTGTATGTATAGTATCTTGTAAAAAGAAAAAAAATAAAAATAAAGACAACATTGTATACTATTTCTATTATCCATTAGTTATGGGATACAAGTTTATGCCAATTGAATCACTTAACGGTAAAATTAACTTAGACACTATTTAAAAGCATTTTTCAAACTTCAAGATCAAAGTGTCTCTTTTCAAGTTTAAGAAGCTAAATAGATACCAACATCAACCACTTTACCTTTTTTAAAAATCAAGCATCCTTATGATTGTTTTTCGTTATTTACTATTTATGTTTATAGAGTATTTTGTTTTTTTTTGTTTGAAATATTAGTTTTGAAAACTACTACAAAATGATGCGTGAACTTTTGATAAATTTTTTAGGGTTACTTTTGAATTTTAAAATTAGATAGAGACTAAAAGACATATTTTAATATCATTCGTAACTTCATGTAGATCATAGTTGACATAAATAAAAAACTTATTGTATAAACTATTTTAATTATATATTTTAAATTGATATAATCTTCATCCAAGATGTTCAATATTCCACGCAACAAACCAAACAACAAAATTAATCTATTTATTATGGATAATTATAATTAATGACGAATTTAGGAATAATAACTAAGTATATAACAATATTTTTAAAAATTTACAAATATAGCAAAATTTATTCGTGATAGACTTCTATCGTTGAAAAACTCTTATAGTCTATTAGTTATAAACATTTACAACATAGTCTATACTATTTTTTTTTAATGTAAGAGCTATATTCTCAATTATATTTCATCTATGAGAAAAGTTTTAAGAGTGAGAAAGACAATATGTTGGGCTGGCCCAACTTGAGTCCAAACAACAGTGAAGGCTATTGGGCTACTGAGTCCAAACTCACTTTTGTCCTTAGTGTTATTTTTTTTTTATAAAATGTTTACAAATAATTATGAATAAAAAAATTAAAATATAATTGACTAGTGATGAAAATTCAATGAAAATATTTAGAATTTAACTTAAATTTAATAATAAACATGAATACTAAGTACCAAATCCATGAAACTTAATAAAAAGAATTATGTACTAAGAGTAAAAGGTTGCTTTGTGTATCTAATTTACATCCCCATAGACAAAGGAGTTTGATGAGAAAGAAAAACAGGAGGCCAGCATTTACTTAATTAGGTGACAACCAGGAAACCAAATTATAGAAAGCAACAATGGAAAACAAAACAAAATTATGGAATCTCTCTCTCTCTCTCTTTTCTTTTTTCTTTTTGTCTTCCACCACAACCCCATCTACTGCCACTGCTTCTGCTCATAACACTCCAAACCCATTCCACACCTCTTTCTTTTAGCCTTCTCTTCACAATTTACTTTTACCTTTTAACCTTCAAAAGTTGATACTATAAATTGTAGGTGTATTGAGTTATGTTTGTTTTTGGCAATCGATTTTACATTTGTTTTAATGTTTTTGTTTTTGGTTCTTTTTAGCTGGTGTGACCATTCGTTTCCAAGTGTTTAATAAACTTTTGAATTTATACTCTTAAGTCTAAATTGTATCAATAAAAGTTATAAGCTATAGCCTTTTGACAATTTAATGTACTCTTCATTAGATTATATATGTATGGATAAACATAGACATGGTAGAAGACAATTACTTTTTCAATCAAATCTCTCATGCTTTCATATGTGAATGCATTTAGAAATTCAATTAAATTTTTCTTTAGAATCATTCATACGATTTTAATTATCTATTTTCTTAAACTGATTAAAGAAGTCTCTCCAAACATATGCACAAATAATCTCTTTAAATGTAATTTTAATAAATAGTCTAAAACATTAATTCATTAATTACAACAATTGATACAGTTATAAGCCTATATTTATGAGTTTAATTGATATAATTATAAATTTTCATTCTATTAATTCATACAGTACTTAAAGGTTTAAAAAAGTTTAAATTGATTTTTTTTTTCTTCTGAATTTTATGTTTAATAGGTATGTAAATGATGGTTCAAACTTCTTAAAATGTAACACGCCTACATATAAAAAATTAAATTCTGGGTCTAAGAAAGCCCAACCTATCATATACTAATTTTAAAGTTAGCTGATTATAAACACACAATTAAAAAGAAAACTAAATTTATATATATATATTTTTTATTCTCGTCAATGATTAATCAGCTTTTACCCCATAGAGAAGAAAAAAAAAGAAAGTAAGTAAAATTTGCTGTCTAATTGTTCTACAGAAATGTCCAACAAAATAATTTAAAAGAGAAACAAACCAAATGAAAGGAAAAAGACAACCTACTACACATTTTCAATAATATATTCATCTACAATTTTTTCCCCTTTTTTTCCTCTCAAATTTTCACCATCCAAACACATTCAAAACACACATCTTCAAATAATTAAATCATACCACATTAATTTTTTAATTTTTTCAAATATAATTTTGAAATACCCATTTAAATAATTTTTTTAAGATGAAAAAGAAACAAAATTGTAAATTAATTGGGTAATTTTTTTTATTTAAAAAAAAAAAAAAAAAAAAAAACAACCTGATCAATGAACAAATTACTAAGAGAACGAGGCTTAGAATCCACCTTATCATCATCGACGACGATCTCCTTCGCCTTTTCATCACCGACATGATCCGGTTTAGTTTCGGCCGGCAACTCCTCCGGAGCGTCGCCGGACTCCGCCTTCAGATCCTTTGGCTTTGTGGCACAAGCTCCCATCTTTTCTTTTGTTGTTGCTGTTGGTGTTGTGTGTGTGTGTGTGAATGAGTGAATGAAAGAATGAAAGTGAGAAACAGAGAGAAAATGGGTTTAATAATTTATAAAGAGGGATTTTCGGCAATTTGGTATTGGGACAATTGGTCACAAACAACGAAATTGCAATTTTTTTAAAAAAAAATTAGTAATAAAAACAAAACAAATACTCAACAACATTATATTATTTATGCTTAGAACGATTGTAATGTCTACAAAAATATATAATAAAATTGTATACTCACAGCCTGTCCTAATTTGTTTGTTTATTTTATTCCAAAAATTAAAAAAGTTTTTTATTTATTAATAAGAAGTAGTACTGGGCGAGAAGAACAAGGGAGAGGAATAAAATGTGAGAGAAAGAGGGGATCAGTTTTGGGAATATTATTATATCATTTTCAGCAATGGGTTTTGTTGTGTTCTGTAATGTTTACATATTACAGGTTGGCTTATTGGAAAACATAATATTTGGACTCACCAAAAATCAAATTTATTTTCAGAAAACCATATCATGTAAATACGGAATTATGATTAACTTCATTATTTTTTATAAGTAAAATCAAGATCTAGGTCCAAATAAAAGATAGATACAAGAAGTTTTACTTTACATATTTACTATGAAAAATGTTTAGGTGTGGTTGTATAAAGTAAGGAATGATATTAATCATTGCTCGATTCAAATCATTTGTCATATAATATTTTAAACAGAGTTTATTATTTTGATGATTTGTGCGAGTAATTTCTTGTACTAACATAGTCTCGTTTCTTATGTTTACATTATTGATTTGTTAGACTATTCTTATGTTTACATTATTGATTTGTTTTAGAGTATCAATGAAGTATGATACTCTAGTTGGATCAATTTTTTTTCTATTATCATTTATGAGTTTCAACTCTCACACCGTTATTTTTAAGGGCATTTGTAAAAACAGCAAAAAAAAATTATAATAATAGAACACTTGTCACACCCTTTTCTAAATTGCAAAAGTAGTAACTTTAAAAGCGGATAACCTTTTGATAGCCCTTTAATAAGTATCTGATAGTCCCCTGGTAGCCGTCTAATATATTTAATTACTTGTCATATTTGTTATATTTGCAATATGTAAAAAAAATGTGTTGTGGGCTGCTTTTTTCTATAAAAAAATTCATCTCAGGTAATTTTTCTATTTTTTAACCTCTACTTTATATTTCCTACCAAAAGTGTTTTCAATCGTATTTAAATAATAAATATGATCAACCACAATAAATATTAAAGAAAATTATCAAAAATAGAAAAACTAACAAAATATTTAGGGAAATTACGTTAGATGATAAAAAAAAATTAAAAAAAAAAGCTCATAACACCTTTTTTTTTTTTCATCTTGCAAATTTGGCAAATATAATAGCAATCAGACGATAATATCTTTTTAAATTTGTTATTTTTGCAAATTTAAAAATGTAAGTGATATGAGTTCTATTATCATAAATTATTTTTGCTATTTTTATAAACTCTCCAAATATTTACACTTCATAACAAAATAACAAAATCAAGTATCATGAATCAATTTATAATGAATTTATCTTTTAGCAATTTTTTCATCTGAATAGTTGTTTTTTTTTTCTATTTTAAAAATATCTTAATAATGATTAAGAATATACAAGAATAATGGAAGCAAATGTAGGTAAATGGAGAATCAAAAAATTAAAATGAAATGGAAAAAAACTTTGGGCAATCTATCATATCTAAGGCCGGCTTTAAAGATACAAATATAAATTGGACACATTTATTATACTTCTATTTTTATATACAAACACTTTCACTATATCATTATTATAATTTGTTTGTGTTGGGCTCATAAAGGCATAGAAGCTGAGTTTGTGGGCAGCTTATAATTAAAATAGTGGATGGCCATTATCATATGATTCATTATTAATCAATTCATCCAAGAAAATAAAAACAATAATAATTCATCCAACAAACTCCATGATATTTAATTTCCACATAAAATCTCAAACTTCTATAAATGTGAATTAATAAATCAGTTAAATTCATTTTTTTTTTCTTTTTTGTGATGAATCAAACTATTTTGATTGATACTAATTCTTCCAATCATATATGCTTTTCTTAATGCTGAGATTGAATAAGAATATTGTTGGAAGGGTTTAATTAAAAATACAATGCTTAAGCTCTAGCCAAATGGTTGTCAATTTTAATATAAGGTAAGGTATACGTCTTTGATATAAAAAGTCAAATATTTAAATCTCTATCTCGATACGTATTATTGAATTAAAAAACTATATTGTGTTGTATCTTGGAATTTTGAATTGTGTGCCAAATGTGTTGTAATATTATCTGATCAAACTTCAAAGTCAAACTATTTTTTTACATTCAATATCTAAGCATAACTCACTCACTTGGTGCAGTTATATGCTTCTCTCCATTTAACATATATGTTATTGAATCGGAAGAAAATCTTCAATTTAAATCTATATACTTTTAATAAATCTTAAAATAAAGGTATTATTAATTTAAATAAACAAAAAATTCATTCGAAGGTTTTTTCTATAGAAACTTTAATTAGTCCAAAAATTACAACACAGGGAAAGTATAGTAAAATTGTTAATATATGTAATAAGAAAAACATCTATAAGCTATGAATATGAGCAATATTTAAGATTTACTAAAATTACTAGGACTAAATTTATATATTTAAAAGAATAATTAAAATTAAATAAATTTCAATATTTACCGAACAGATATTTTTCTAAGATTCATATTACAAAAATAAAAAAATAAAGTTGCACATATAGATTTTATCAGCAACAGAGACATTTGAAATGATTAGAATAAAATCCTATGACTAAAAGGAGAGCATACAGTATATTACTAGTAGTCATGAATCAACATTAAATTAAAGTGACAGAATAGTTATAAAAACTACATAAAATATTAAAACAAAAAATAAATGAAAAAAAAAAAAAAGGAGAGGAGGAATAATGTTGTAGGTGAATCATAAAAAGAGAAAAGCTAAAAAGGAAAATTTAACGAAAAAGGAAAATTTGAAATGACACTCCCTTTACTCTGAAAAGCCTTCTTCAATGTCATAAAGTTCACATTAACAAATATCATATGATATAATAATATATATAATTCATAGAGCACTGGAATTTCAATCAACTATTCTTTTTCAACCTTCATCATTTTGACTAACCCTTTCTCCAATATTTTGAGAAATGTAGCCTTTTTTTTTTTTAATTTGACTTCCCAATAAAATTACTCACACTATACACTGCTCATTCTTCATTTCTAATTTAAACTTTCTCTAAATATATTATTAACACAAAATCAGTTTAAATACCCCAAAATCATATTTTAACTATTTACATTGAATTGATTTCACTACAATTCCAACTTCCAAGCACAAGCTATAAGTCGCTATAAGTGAAGTGAGCAACAAAATAAAAATGCCAAAAAGAAGAAGAAAAATCCAACTATTAAAAATGGGGTAAAATCAAACAACAAAGAATGAACAATCCCAATACAAAAATTGCTAATTTTCTATTCCAATTTTGGACTAATTGTTGTTTGATTTTACCCCATTTTTAATAGTAGGAGAATCAAGAACAGAGAAGAACAACAGAGGAAGAAATCATGAAGAGATAAATGAATATCAAGAACCCAAAATGAAGAGCCCAAGTCCTTTTAAACTTACCCAAATAACTCTCGGGTGGTTCCTGATAATGAATCTCAAATTCCTCATCCGTCACGCCTCCATCAAACCCTGCATCGACGGCGGCGGAAATCTTCATCTTCATCTCTCTGAGGCGTTCAGTAGCGAAACCCAGAGTAAGCTTATGGCAACGGCGCTGATACTTGAAGCCATTGATGCAACGGAGGGTCTGAGCAACAGAGACGTAGAAACTGAGATGGGAAACGGAGAGAAGAGCAATGGGGATCCAGCAATGGCGGCACTCGAGGCGAGGGGAAAGAGATTGGGTCAAGAAAATGAGAGCGAGGAAAATGAAGAAGAGCTGGAAAAGCTTGTGAAGCTCTTTCTTTTGGAGATCTATGGCGCGTTTCTTCTCGAGGGTCTTCTCGAAATGGAGTTGGATAATGGTGTTGAGAGCTTGGAGAGCTGTTTCTTTAGAGATTGATGGGTGTCGCCGAATCTGGGTGTCAATATCCGCCATTGATGAAGAAGCTTTTGGTTTGGAGTAAAAAAAAATGGATGTGAAGTGGGAAGTGAGAAGTGAGAAACAAGAAAGGGTTGGATCCGACGAATCTGTGAAGGATATTTGGGTAAGTTGAGATCTCTCTTTTCCCGACAAATTTTAACTAATTTTACCTTTCTCATTTAATTTTTGTAAGAATTAGAGTTTGGAGATCGAAATTGCTAGTGGGTAAAATTATTTCTCTTATTTTTTAAGAATTTTTTTTAAAAAGAATAACTATATTTTAAAGGAGTAATTTTTAGTTAAACTTTTCTAACATAAAATATATATATATATATATTGTTTTTAATAAAAGTTACAAAAATATTAATAAAAAGTTTGTGAGTGAAGTGTTTGTTTGTTTGTTTTTCTTCAAGAATGAAAAAGAAAAAAAAAAAAATAGTTTGAGCCTTTGAGGTACCTTTTGTTTTGTATATTATTTTGGGCTACAATGCCCTTACGGGAGATGGTGTCTGTCACGGGCCTCCACCAAATTTTGATGCTTAACTTTTTGGACAAACCAGTCCATTTGAAAATATATATAATACTATTTTGATGCTTTCTTCTATTTGGTTTAAAAAATTAGATTCAAAATCAATAACAACCTAAGCTATTATAACTTAACTATAATACAATGTAATAACTCACTTTTTGTTCCTAAAGTTGATAAATATCAACTTATTTATGAAAATATCACATTGTTTTACTTAATCAAATGTTATTAAACATATTTACTTAATTAACATTTAATATTTTGTCATTTTCAATTTATGTATATAAGTGTGTGTATCATGTGTATTGAGAGTATATCAGGTATACCGGGTCTATCAAGTGTATATTGAATGTATCATGTGTGGATTTGTTTGTTTGTTTTTTTTTTCATATTTACAAAATAGAAAAAATGTGTGATAATGTTACAAATTCCCAAACTCAAATGATAGTCGCTACAATTATTTTCTATATACCAATTTTCACTATTTGTATCATAAAATTTAAAATAAATTTTAGTATAAAAATTTGAATTAGATATTCATCGAATTTGTTGAACTGAATTCAAAACATAAAATACAAATACTAGTAAGTTTAGATACAATCAAAACATTTTAGATAAGAAATGTTGAAATTAGACTAACAATTAAATGCATAACAAATGTCCATAAAAATTTGTGGGTGTAAATTAAAATTCACTAAATTACTTGATAATCGAATTTCACGAATGTGTATAATTACATGGAATCGAACCAAATCGATCCATAAAATCTAATATATTGATAATGAGAAATGGGTGAAAAAAAAAATTATGCACAAAAATCACAATAGAATAACGTTTTTACAACAATAGTCCATTTAAGTACAAGTCAATGGATAAAATCATCAACAATTATATGCATATCCTAACAAATTTAAATGTTATCTAATATTTCTCCTTCCACCTGAACAGAATTACATGCTTCGTTCTTTTTTCCCCATAAAACACTATAAAGACTTAAAACTAGCAATATAGCACCAATTGCGCTGTTCACCCATTCAAAAAAAAAAACAAAAAAAAATTGAATATTTAGTTTTTTAAATAATTATCAATGAATAATCCATCAATTAATTAATTAATTTCATAATTACCTTCCCAAGCAAATTCCATCCTCTAAAAGAAATTCTGAACCAATAAGTGTGACAATGAGATTGAAGGGTGTAGTAACAGCTTGAAAAACTGGACCCTTCTTCTTAACCACCCAACTTGACAAATAGTTTCCAATGGAAACTACAAAAACTCCCTGCACAATAAAAGAAGATTATAGTTTAGAAGTAATTGACAAGTACTATCTATTTGAATGACTCAAATTAATAGTTAGAGGTTCAAATCCTCATTCTCCATATATTGTTAAATAAGAAATCATACACAATAAAGAATAGCAGCTAGGGAAATGTTCCAAGCCAGCTTCCATTGAGAAGGGTTTCTTTCGATTGCAATAGCCACAACAAAGGACTGAATGCTACTTGAAAATGTCTGTCCAAATGTTACTACAAGTGGAGATGGACAACTTCTCAAAACCCAAACCTGAAAATAAAATATTATATCAAAGGATTACTCATACAACAGTAACATAAACAACATATGATTCATGATAATGTTGAAAATTAACCTGAAGAACAAACCACAAACCCACTGCAAGGGAAGAAAGGAGGAGCAAGAAACACCCAATAATCCATTCTTTTTTGGAAGAAACATGAGCTTCTTGGGTTTGAAAAAGGTGAAAATTGTTGAGTGGTTTCAAATAAGGGCCTTTGTAAAATGTAATAACCGTAACACCAGCAATGCACAACATTATGCCTCCAACCTTTGCCATTCCACTTGCTTTCTTTATATTTAATTTCTCCACCCTATCAATACAAGTATCGATAGAGTTTATGTTTTTGGATCAATTAAAATGATACTAGAGTAGGCTTGAGTTCAAACTTCTTCGATCTTATTTTGTCTCCATTAAAATTGGTTTTCGCTTCGATTAGTAATTTATGAATAATTTATCCATACAAGTTGTAGTATTCATGGCTAGAATAACCAAACCAATTATATATTCTATTATTTTCTTTTAGAAGTTATTGATTTGATTAAAGTAGTGCATTTGGTATAAACTTCTTACCCATTCTGGATGGTTAATCAGAAATACTACTTTTTTCCAATACGATTTGCCAAATTCTAAATTCCAATTTCAAAAAACTAGGAATTTAAATTCATCTTGTAATCATTTCTATTTTAAAAATTATGCCTATTTTTCTCACCATTCTTTATATAATGATTTTTACATATTTTCTTAAGTAGCATTTGATTTCTTAATTAAATTAAAAAATAAAAATAAGATTTAACAAACTTACTCTTTGTAGTTCTCAGAACTTATTCTTTGAATTTTGAACTATCTTAATGAGGGTGGATTAAACAAATTTTCAAAAGTAAAACAAAAATATAGACAAAGATACCTTAATTTTAAAAAAGAAGAGACCTACATGATGATGAGTTTTTTTTGGTTGCCAATAACTTTTATTAAGATATAGTTTTGAATTGTTTCATTAATTTATTTAGGAGACAGGTAAATAAATTAAGATAGTATAATGTTCACGAACCTTAAAATAAGAGCAAAGAAGAATGTGCTAACAGGAATACAATTAAAGGCTGCAGCTCCCAAGGTGGCCGATGTATACTTAACCCCTAATCCATAAGCATTAAAACCAAAAGTAAACCTGCCCATTTAATTTCATTCACACAAGTAAAAATTCTAATCAAACTAAATATAATCTTAATAAAATTCAACTACTTTGTAATATATAATTAATTGTACAAACCCGAGGAAGGCCTGCATGAAAATCTTCAACACGTCGCCTTTTGATAAACTTGCCATTTCATTTCTACAGAAATCACCCATGAAAACAAAAACAAACAAATCGGTTAGATCTGTTTTTTTTTATCTATTTTCTCAATTGTGTTTACTTGAGAATGATTATTGGTTTTGGTTTCCCCAAAAAAAATCATGAGTACACAACCGTACTTAATTAAAGGATAATAAAATTAAAATAAAAGGAGTTAGGAAATGAATTTAGTAATAATATGAAGTACTTTACCTTGTGAAATAAATGGTGAGGGGAAGTAAGAAGATAGTCCCAACCGCTTGCCGGTAGAAAAAGAAAATAAAAGTATTCATACCCGAAGAATAGGAAGCTTTTGAGAGTAAACTCATCCCAGCAAATATCGTTTGACAAAGAAGTGCAGCAAAATAAGGTTTCTTTGAATTCATTTTTTGTTCCATATCATCGAAACCAATATTTTAGGAACATCACTGATGTGTTAGGAGTTGCTTAAGCCATAATCAAGTATGTTCAAAATAGCATATGGTTTTCCCATTTCTAAACACTCATATTGGAGTATGGATTTTAAAATGCACAACATATTTCATTAGGCAAAATATCATTTGTTTATTGAGATTTTTAAGAAATATGGTACAAAAAAAGGTTAATTTAAGGACATATGAGTTGTATTAAGTTATTAAAAAATAACTCTTTTTTTTTTGTTGCAAAATAAGGTAAATAAATTATGATAATATAATGTTAAAGAACCTTAAAATAAGAACAAAGAAGAATGTGATAATCGGAATATAATTAAAGGTTGCAGCTCCCAAAGTGGCTTAATTGCATGAAAATCTTCAACACATTTCCTTTTGATAAACTTGCAATTTCCTTTCTACGATCACAATCTATGGAATAAAAAGACAAACAAATCACGGTTAGATCTGTGTTTTATCTACAAACTCTATATTTTCTCAATTGTGTTCACTTGAGAGTGATTATTGATTTTGGTTTCTCAAAAAAAAAAAAAAAAAAAACACTAATGAGTAAACAATCTATTAAAGGATAATAAAATAAAAATAAAAAAGAATTATGAAATAAATTTAGTAATAATATAGAGTAATTCATATCGTGAAATAAATGTTGAGAGAACGATAGTACCAACCGTCTGCCCATGAAAAAAGATAATATAAGTATTCATACCCAAAAAAAGCCGTCTTTGAGAGTAAAGGCATCACAGCAAATATTGTTTGACAAAGAAGTATAGCAAAATAAGACATCTTTGAACTCATTTTTTTGTTCCACATTATCAAAACCAATATTTTACAAAGATCAATTATGTGCGTGGAGTTGCTTTAAGTTTAGAATCAAGTATGTTCAAAACCCTCCCCCATTCAATTAAATATGTTTTTATTTCAAAACAGCTTATGGTTTTCCCATTTCCAACCAATCAAGTTGAAGTATTAATTAAAAATGCATAGTATATTTGATTATGCAAACTCATTTGTGTTGAGATTTTTAAAAAATATGATACTAAAAAAGAAAGTTTATTTTAGGGACATATGAGTTGTATTGAGTTGATTAAGAAATAACTTTTTTGTTGGATAAACATTATTGTAATAAATGCTTCCTAATTTAAAAGCATTGTTGTAGGTATAATTGTATATATATTTGTTTGCTTGTACCACCTAATTACGAAAAAAATGAAGGAAAATATTGCAATTTGTCATTAAAGCCAAAATTGGTTTTGTGTAAATATATATATTTTGAGAAGATTCCCTTAATTCCCTCCAAATATATATATTTACACAAGCAATTTTTTAATTTGGCTTTGATGACAACATAGAATTGTAATATTTTCATTCATTATTTTTTCTTAATTAGGCTGTACAAGCAAATAAATATATACAATTAAACCTACAATAATGCACTTAAATTTGGAAACATTTATTACAATAATGTTTATGCAACACAAAAAAAGTTATTTCTTAATCAACTCAATACAACTCATATCCTAAAATAAACTTTTTTTTTTTCCTTTTTGAATACCATATCGGTAAAAATCTCAACACAAATGATTTTGCCCTAATCAAATATACTATTCATTTTTAAATTAATACTCTGGTGGAAAATGAGAACACCATATGCTATTATGAAATTAAAAAAAAAAAAAAACAAATTTAATTGAATGAGTGAGAGTTATGAACGTAGTTGATTGTATTTAAGCAACTACACAAGTGATGTTTGTAAAATATTGGTTTGATCATGTGAAAGAAAAAATGAATTCAAAGAAGCCTTATTTTGTTGCACTTCTTTGTCAAACAATATTTGTTGGGATGAGTTTACTCTCAAAAGCTTCCTATTCTTCGGGTATGAATACTTTTATTTTCTTTTTCTACCGACAAGCGGTTGGGACTATCTTCTTACTTCCCCTCACCATTTATTTCACAACGTAAAATACTCCATATTATTACTAAATTCATTTCCTAACTCCTTTTATTTTTATTTTATTATCCTTTAATTAAGTAAAGGTTGTGTACTCATGAGTCTCGAGTTTTTTTTTTTTTTTGAGACACCAAAACCAATAATCACTCTCAAGTGAACACAATTGAGAAAATAGATAAAAAAAAAAAAACAACATATCTAACAAATTTGTTTGTTTTTGTTTTCAGGGATGATTCGATAGAAATGAAATGGCAAGTTTATCAAAAGGAGATGTGTTGAAAAATTTCATGCAGACCTGCTTGGGGTTTGTACCATTAATTATATATTGCAAAGTAGTTTAATTCTCTTAATTTTATTAAGATTATATTTAATTTGATTGGAATTTTTACTTGTGTAAATAAATTAAAAGTGCAGGTTTACTTTTAACTTTAATAGTTATGGATTAGGGATTAATTATGATTTTAATGCCTTTAATTGTATTCATGTATGTTACCACATTCTTCTTTGCTCCTATTTTAAGGTTCGTTAACCTTATATTATCTTTATTTATTTATCAAATAAAACTTGTTAGGATAGTTTTCTCAAATGTGTCTTTTCTTGTAGTATGTATACTTTATATTTTCTTTTTCTACAGGCAAACAGTTGACATTATCCTCTTACTTTCCCTCACCATTTATTTCAAATTATTACTATGTTCATTTCCTCTATCATTATTTTCAAACTCTCTTTATTTTTTATTTTAAAATTGTTTAGTTGATATGTACGGTCGAAACTACGACCAAAGTATCTATCCTAAATCAAGGTTTTAAGGACGTGATCAATTGATCACAATCGAGAAAGTATTGCATGAGTTTGGAGTTCTTTTTTAAAGAAACCAAAACCAATAATTGCTCCCAAGTGAACATAATTGAGAAAATATAAAGTTTTGTAGCAATAAAAAAACAAATCCAACAATATTTATAGATTAAAGAATAATAAAAAGAATTAGGAAAGGAATACAGTTTGGAATATATATTTACCTTTGAGAGTTAGTGAAACTAGGATGATATTACCAGCAACTTGACGATAGAGGAGGAAGATATAAGAGTTCATATCAGCGACAAAGTCGGCTTTCGACATTAAGCTCGTTCTGACAAAGGTAATTTGGCAAACAAGCTAAGCGGCTGCAAAATAGAGCTTCTTTGAATACTTTTTTCTTTCATATCATCAAAACCTATATTTTACCAACATCACTAGTTTAGGAGATCGTAATCAGTTAAACAACATCCTTACATTCCTATAAGCATCATTGAACATTTAAGATGTCAACTTAAAAAATGGCCTAAAATATTTTTTAAGGAGCTCAACTATAAATCTCCATCAAGACTTGGTGCTTTGTCATTCCCCAAACTTTTCATAAATTTTGTGTCCTCAAAAGACTTTTCCAGCTTGGACAACAGATAGAATAACCTCTCTTTACCACCTCATCCTGAAGAAATAAAGGATCAACACCCCTCCCAATTTCTCAAAGAGACTCCACCTCCACTCAATATCTCGACTTTGGAGGTTAAAATTGAGGAAGAATTGACTAATACAGATGTGAAAAGAAGTATGTAATTGTAAAAATGAAGGGACAAAATTATTAACTAATCGAACCTTGTTCGCAATTTGACCTTGTGCAAGGGTAGTTTTTTCATTACGTAGATTGTGGAAGCCATAATCAACCTTAGCATCCATTCCTGCATGATCAAAATAAATAAATAAACTTACATCAATACAGAATGCACTTTTTTTTTTTTTAATTTCCAGACCACATTAGTACAAAAATGCATTTTGATAGCAACCAAAATTTGTCAATGTATATTATCTTTAGAGGTACGATTCTTAAAGCTACAAGGCTAACAATTGTTTCATGAGCCAATTTTAGACACAAGACACTTCAGCAACAGTATAATAGATAGTCTAGTAGAATGCTAGGTGCTTGCCGGAAAAAAAAAATATAGAAACAAGGATGACTTTAATACAATACAACTTTAGAACACACACAATAACTGTGCCATTACCTACGAAAAGACAACCTCAATTCTTTTTTTAAACCTATTAACTATTGACTATAAAAGATGCAGACAATTAACAAAACTCAAATGTTGAAGACTAAACATGTATACAAAAATGGTCCAGAGTAACCATAGGCTTCATTTAAAAAGTAGAGTAATAATGGATACGCTAATTCTCCACATGCTTAAGCTCAGAAAGAACTTCCCATAGCTACTTAAAAGTAAGTTTTTATGTATAAATATCTAATGTTTCTTCAAGGTCTATCTTTGATGAGTGTAATTGACTCAAGTCATAAAAGTAAACATCCCTTAGAGTATGCACAATGCTTAAATCAAAATGCCTAACATTAATTACATAAGTATATTATCAGAGAAATCAAAAACATATAGTAATTACAGATAATTACTCTAAGTATATTATCTAAGGGATGTTTACTTTTATGTAATCAAAAAAATTTAGTGCTACTCTAAGGGATGTTTACTTTTATGTAATTACAAAAAATATCTAATGCTTACAGATAATTACATAAGTATATTATCAGAGAAATCAAAATGCCTAACATACAGAAGTAATTACAGATTGCTTTCTCTGATAATATACTTATGTTGAACTATTTACTGTGAGTTAGTTCCCATCCAGAAACTGAAATTCTAGACGACCCAATCATCTCAACATCTCCATCGAAAGAAGAGTGCAAGAGATTCTTAACAGAAACTGAAATTCTAGACCTTAGTTTTTCCACGGTGAGATTCTTAAACATCTCAAAAGATTCAAACCAAGTTTGAACTTTAACCTAACAAATGCCCATTCAAATAAATTAGCATACAGTCTGATAAATAAGTTCTATACAACATCAACCTGCACCCGACATCGGGTTCTGAACACACAACAAGAACCCAGCAAAAGTTAATCACAGATTAATGACATGTATACATAGAAATATAAGTTTGAAGAATAATTACACATTAATGTTGCTCAATAACAAACAATGACGATCATCTTTAAAACATCCTTTGCATTTCTTCCAGGAAGAGTGTCTCCCATTATAAAGTACACAAACTAAGACGCATTCATTTGAAGCAATGTAAGCTAACCAGAATGAATAATGAAGAAAACCTAAAGATGACTAAATGAAATTCCAAACAAAACATGAATACATCCACATCCCCACTAATGCAGTTAGAAAATCAAAGAAATTAAACTTTTGCAAAAAGGGAGAACAAATCGAGAAACGTAATAAAAAAGAGAATGATAGTTAAAAGCAAAACTCAATACAATAATTAAATCAAATAAATGAAAACAAATTTCTGCTGGCAAAATTGGGTACATTACCAAAATGAAGTTGTTCTCACAGCCAAGCTTTTTGGGAGTCAAATCATCAGGATGAACTATATCCCCCACAGTCAACAGATCTGGGCACGAGGAATATACAATGAATCTGAGCACGAACGAGTTGTAAAGTTGAGATGAAAGTGCGAATAAAATTTGGGATGAAAACAAAGCACAAAAAAGCTCACCACTTTGATGTGAAGAAGAATCGTGAAGACTTGTGAATAGAAAAAGCTATATGATGTTCACATGGTGGCGGACATAACTGCGTATTAGGAGTACAATCAACAAGAAAAAACAATCAAAACCCAAATAAATTGAATTACAAAAACAAAGAAGACAAAAATTTAAAATGTGATAACAGAATCGATTTCAGTTACCGCGTGTGGTGCTGAGAAAATGAGATCGGAAGAAGATGAGAATAAGCTATGAGAATCATCGCCGTCTCCACGACCGCCGTCAGCAGCGGAAGAAGACGAAGGAAGATCGGATGTGAAGTGGTGTAGAAAATCGAAAGGCGTGACGGCACGTAATCTCCAATTGAGAATAGACATTGAACAAAAGGAAACGAAAAAGAAAACAAGAAGAACAATGGCGAAGAAGGAAGAAGGTGGATGAGCAGTACGTTGAAGATCCAGTGGATGGAGTGGTCACCATAATCCAATTTCTTACAAATTATTTCCTCCACTACGAAATTGTTGATCTAATTCAAAAACAGAACATCAATAAATCAGCAACTCAGTCCCAAATCAGGTGGTAATTGAGTGTTTTAGTTTGGGAAACACTAGTGGACAAAATCGAAATAGAATCTAATGGAAAACACCCAAAAACAACTCACCCAAAATTTCTTTCTTTCTTTCTTTTTTTCAATACCCAGTTGTCAATGGGCTATCCTTATTGCCTATTAAAAGTACCTTACGTGTATAGAGTTGAGTATATTACTTTTTTTTTTCTTTCATAAACATTATTGTATTAAATGTTTTCTAATTTATAGGTATAATTGTATAGATTTATTTTATTTTACAAGCTAATTAAAAAAAAAATAGATGAAACTATTACAATTTTAGGTTGCATTAATTAGAGCCAATATTGGTTTTGTGTAAATATATATATTTTGGGAAGGAAATGTCCTGCCCAACTGAAAACCACCACCAACCCATTCTTTGATGAAAGGTTAGTGGTCAATGAACAACACCAACAAAAACTCACTTTTTTCTTTTCTTTTATCTTTATCTTATAGAATCAAATTTATTATTATTTTTTAACAATTCACAACATATGGATAAGGATTAGTGTTAGATAATTATTGAGAAATGATTTTTAGATCATAGATCTACACTTTGTGAGATCATTGGATCTCTCATATCCTTCTAGGATTTTGGAGTCATTGGATCATTCACATCTTTTCTAAAACAAATTAGAGTCATTGAGTTTGCTTGATAGCCAACTATCTTTGTGTTATAAATGAGGACAGTGAATTGTCAAACCGTCTCAAAATCTCTAACAAATGGGTGGGGTATAAAATAAGAGAGATTTCTTATAACGATTTTATTTTCTCAATTGTTCATTAAGAAACCATTTCTAAATTATCAGGGTTGGTCAAAATGGGACCGAAGCGCACAGGTCTAAAATTTATGCTAACATTGATATATAATTGAGGGACAATTCAAAACGATCTTGTTGCAGTGGAAACAGCTGCGGTTTTCTTTGAAGCTTTGGATGGTGAATCGCCGACAAAGAATGTGAGTTATCGACTGAATACTACAGTGACGAAGATCTAGTCCACAACCGAATATGGCGTTTGTTAAGTCCCAATGTATCTCCATTTTGGTGGAATCAATGTCGAAAATCTTAGAACCTATCTTCTTTGAGAAGAGTCATGGCTTGATGAATTTACAGAGGGATTGATTCGTGGAAGAGAGGAAAGGTTTGAATATTCGGCATTCAAAAGAAAATCGGTGGGATTAATAACTCTTTTAGAAAAAGTGATTGATGAGAATTAATCGATGGAAAATTACATGAGATAAGAACAAAAAGAATTAAAAAAAAAAAAAACAATCTATAACACATCTTTTTTTTAGCATATTATCAGTATATATAGGAAATATGACAACTAGTTAATGGTAGTAAACAGCTAACGATTATCTGTTTTTAAATTTGCTACAGTCATTCTATGTAATGACATAGACCTTATAATCATAGTTTTGTTTTGCTTTTTTTATAAATGAGCACTATTTAGAAAGTGGTGGTTATACATCAACATATGCTTCTTTTCAAATACATATATAAACTAAAAAATGAAAAGAGTATGTGATTATGGTGTTAATTTAAAAAAAAAATCATACAACTAAATTTTAGGTAAAAAGATACAAGAAATGTTATTATTTTCCTTTTAAATAATGTTATTATTAAAAAAAATTAGGAGAATTAAATTATACACACTGTTATTATTTTCATTTTAAATTAAAATTTTACATGTATTGTATTGGTTTTTAAAAATTAACATATAATCTTAACTTTTTCAAAATTATATTGCCTCCACTTACACCTTTTTCTTTTTTGTTTTTTTATTAAAATTAAAACATACAAATAATTAGACAAAATGATTAAAAAAAATGGAATAATTATGTGAATAACCATATATATATAAACACTTTCAAAGTTTTGTGAATTGATATTTTCTTTAAATTAAAATTAGTGAGCTAATTGTCAAAAATTAAATAGAGCAGTGAAATAATTAGCAAAGTCTAGGGTCTATTTTGCGGAAAGTTTTAACGTTTAAAGGTAAATTGAAAATGGTGAAATTAAATTTCGTGCGTTCTTTCTTCCCCTTAAAAAGTGGATTTCTTATAAAAAGTTTAAAGTAATTATAAAAAAGAATTTAGAAAAGTAATGAATTAGCTTAATTAGATGTTTGTAAAATTAGAAGCTTACCTCAATTGCCACTTATTTGTATTCGACCATACATATTAATTTTAAAATGCATAGAAGATTTCATTAGACAATATCTTTTTTGTTGAGATTTTTACTAATTATGTGGTACTAAAAAAAGTTTATTTTACTTTAAAAAAATTCAAAAATAACAAATTTTACAAATATTTACAACCTATAGTAAAAAATTTAAATTCTATCACTAGCCATTGATATGCTATATGGTATAAAATAGAAGGTGTTTTTATCCAATAAGAGAGATTTTGTATTTTTCAATGAGAAAGTTTGTCACTCATATTTTATCTAGTGAAACTCTTTTACTCTTGTCGAGAATTTATTCTCTCCCTTCTTCTTCTTCTTTTTTTATTAGTCAACCAAAGTCATCCTTTTTATAGTATTCAATAGGCTCATCTGAATATCCCAATTAGGTTAACATATTTTTAGAGTCCTTATCGTTTCTATGGCTAAAATTGTAATATTTCATTCGTGTGAAAAAAAATACAAGGAATTAAGGAATATGATGATAAATGGTATATATTGAGAATCAAAATTGCAAACGAATGAGAGTTAGGTGTCTTTGTGATATTATGGATTATTTATGTTTGAGCACTTGAAATAAATTTGGAGTGCTTTATCAAGGGCCTTCTACGATGGTAAACGATGAACTACAAATGTTTTGGTTTTCAATAATTATGACAAAACACTTAAACTTTCTTTCTTCCTTCACTTGTGTGTTTGTGTTGCTTAAGTGAAATCAAAACTATATAAAAAGAAAAACCTCGCCATTCAATTATTATTATATATATATATTTTAAAAAGAACATAGACTTTTCCAATTTCCAACCCCTTGACAAATTTACTTCATTAGTGGATTTTAAAACATAAAATAGATCGTGCCTAAATTTATATACAAATACAAACCTAAACATTTTAGATAAGACTCCAACAAAATAGTGTTGATAGTCGACTAACAAATGTTCTTAGAAATCAAATTCATAAGATTAGATCATCAAATTTTCACCCGTGCATTTAAGTGTACACACCAAACCAAGATGTACGTTAACACTTATATATAGTAATGATGAGAAATAGGTTAAAGAGAAAAAAGGTGTTAAATGGCCATTTAAACATAAATGGATTAAAATTAACTTTAACGTCTACTTTACCTCAAATGTTAAACGAGTTTGATGAAACTTTTACTAACAAACAAAATAAATACTTTTAGGATAATATGTTTTTATAATAACAGCTCATTTAAGTACAACTCATTAAGAACATCAACAATTACGTGATATTACAAAATTTAAATATTAACCAACGTTTTCCTTTCAGTTGAAACAACATTAGTATTGTTTTCTGTATGAAGACAACTTGCTTCCTTCTTTTTTCCCCATAAAACACTATAAAGGTTTAAGACCAGAAATATAGCACCAATTATGTTGTTCACCACACAAGAAAAAAAAAACATGTTTAAACAAATTCAAAATATGATGAATAGAGATTAGACGATTTTAAATCAATAAATTGATTAGTTTCTAATTACCTTCCCAAGCTAATTCTATCATTTAAAAGAAATTCAGAACCAATGAGTGTATAAATGAGATTAAAAGGTGTGGTAACAGCTTGGAAAACTGGACCTTTCTTTTTTACCACCCAACTTGACAAATAGTTTCCAACAGGAATTACAAAAGTTCCCTCCAAACCAAACAACAAGATTGTAGCCAAAAATAATTGGGCACGTATTAATATAATATAAAGGATTAGAGGTTGGAATCCTCATACTCCCAAAAAAAGATTAATAAAAGGAAAAATCATACGCAATAAAGAATGGCAGCTAGGGAAACGTTCCAACCCAACTTCCATTCTGAAGGGTTTCTTTCAATTGCAATAGCCACAACAAATGATTGAATGGCACTCCAAAATGTCTGTCCAAATGTTAACACAAGTGGAGATGGACAACTTCTCAAAACCCAAGCCTGACAGTAAAATATTATGTATATCAAACTAAATATTGTAAAGAAACGAATACTTAGATCAGAGTTGCGTCTATTTAACTTTTTTTAATCAATTCAGTTACTCTTCTTATCAAGTTTGTCGTGTGATTAAAGTGAGTTACGAAAAAGACGAGTGCAACTCAAAATATACCAAAATGTAATAACACAACCAACGCATATAAAATTTAGGATAGTATTGAAAATATGTATTAATTACCTGAAGAACATACCACAAACCCCATGTAAGGCAAGTAATCCATTCTTTTTTGGAAGAAACGTGAGATTGTTGAGTTTGAAAAAGGTGAAAGTTGAAGAGTGGTTTCAAATAAGGGCCTTTGTAAAATGCAAGAACTGCAACACCAGCAATGCACAATATTATGCCTCCAACCTTTGCCATTCCACTTGCTTTCCTTATATTTACCTTCTCCATCCTATCAACAATAATACAAATATGTGTAACTGTTGGAGGGTATAATTCATTCATGAGTTTATGTTTTTGAATTAACGACCTGGTGTAATTTAAGATAATATTGTATAGCAAACTGGTGTAGGAAGTAGTAGTGTCCACAGCTTAATAACCCAGACAAATTATATATTCTATTTGTTCTTTGGTTTAATTAAAGTAGTACATCCATTTGGTATAAATTCCATACCCATTTTGAATGACTAAAACTATTTTTTTTCCACTATAAGATTTTCTATATGTTGGGTAACAAATAAAAATCACTATTAAAAAAAAACTAAATTGTCTGTAATTAGTGAATATATGAAAATTAAGAGATATGAGTAACAACATTATTACAAAATAAATATATTTTGTTTTTCCTAAACTTTGGTTGGTTTGGTTTAATAACCTTAGTCTTGATCTCATACATAGTTAACAACTAGGTAGATTTTTAAGGGTAACAATTTCATTTTTTTGATATCATACCTGTTTTCTCATAATTTTTTATACTCTTTTTTTTTTTTTTGGTACTTTTCAAAACTTCACTTGTATTTTGAAGTACAACTTATTAACAAGTGAATAGATTAAGCAATTTTTCAAATGAAAAAAGAAACAAATAACTTTTGTTAAGGTATACTTTTAATTTTTTTTCTTTAACTTAGAGTAGGATAGAAATACATTTCCTAGGTCTTTAATTTAAAAACAAGTCATTTTAAAAAGAAAAATAAAGATTGTTTGACAACCATTCAAAATAGTTTTTAAAGGTATTTTAATGATTTTTTATTTAAAAAAATTGAATAAAAATTAAGTCTTTTTAATCAATTGAAAGAGATGTTACTTAGAAAAAAGCTAAATCAATGAAGGTAATGTTTAATGAACCTTGAAATAAGAGCAAAGAATAATGTATACTTTACTCCTAAGTGATAAACATTCAAACCAATAGTAATCCTAACACATAAAAAGAACCAAAAAAACTTCCATTAAATTAGTAAAATATAATCTTAATTAAATTAAAAGAATTCAAATACTTCGTAATATAATTAATTGTCTGCCAACCGCAAAATGGCCTGCATGAAAATCTTCAATGCATCTTCTTTTGATAAACTCCCCATTTCCTTTCTGCGATAATACTCCACGTTGTGAAAAAGAAAAACAAACAAACAAATTGGTTAGCTTAAGTTTCACTAAAAAGATTGATTGCATGTCAATAAAAATATTTGTCCCTCGATTCTCTCTTAGTATTATTCTTCTTTTCAAGTTAATATGAAATTAACTTTTATCGTACTGTCCCTCGATAATACTCTCATGTAACAAATGACAGTAAAAATTGTTGGTTTTCGTTTAAAAGTCACCTAATTTGTTCATCTCCAGCATAATTCCGAAAAAGAAAAAAAATGTTTGGAGAAGTTGTGAGAGACCTACATAAAAAAAAACCAAAACTCATACTCTGTATAAGATAGATGTATTACTCCTCTAATTGTCAATTGGTTTTGAGATTGAACATCATACTATCAAACATGGCCGTATTAGAGTCCAATAAGCTCAAACGGATATTCAGTCCAAAAAATGCATCATTTTGAAGGGACATGTTGGAGAAGTTGAGAGTCCCATATCGGAAAAACCAAGGAGACTCACACTCTATAATTTTTTAAATTACAAAAATAACAAATTTGAAAGTTAATAAGCGTCTAATAGCTCTATGATATCAGTAATTTTTCTATATTCGCAATATAAAAAAAATAGGTGTCATAGCTGTTTTTTTTTATAAAATGAGTTTGTTATCTATAATGCAAGTTTTCATAAAACAAAGAGTTAGGAAAATGAAATTAATAATAAGATGGAGTACTATTACCTTGCAAAATAAATGGTGAGAGGAAGTAAGAGGACAGTGCCCAAAGCTTGCAGGTAGAAAAGGAAAATATAAATATTCATGTCAGAAGTAAATGCAGCCTTTGAGAATAAACTCATCCCAGCAAATGGTTAATTGACAAACAAGAGCTCCAAAATAAGGCTTCTTCGAATCCATTTTTTTTTCCATATCATCTAAACCCATATTTTACGAGGCATCTTTATCACTCCTGTGTGTGAAGTTATTGCTCAAGTATATAATCTAACTATATATCAAAACCTCAACCATCCAATTAAATTAAATTAAAAATGAAAGCATATGCTTTCTCCAATTTCCAACCACTTATGTTCGGAATATTAAATTAAAAATGCTTATTGTTCCATTAGCCAATATCATTTTATGTGATCCTATAAGTAGTGCTTCACTATTAAATTGAATAGTATCTTTGTGTTTATAGTGGGAAGGGTATTCCTTTTGACATCGTGTGCATGTTACATTCCATTATATTCAAAGGTTCCTTCTTTAGTTATTATCTTCTTAACTTAGGCAACTCTCTCCTAAGTAGGGAATTTTTTTTACTTCCCAATCTTTTTCTAGTTTTAATCATAATCATTTTCTAAAGAATTTTTCAATTCTTGATGCCCAATGACGCCATTCCTTCTAACACATGAATATTATCATTAAAAATATTACCTAATGCAATCACTCTGTTTAAAGACTAGTTTTTCTTATGTTTTTTCTATACTTTTTCAACTTTTATCAGGGGTCACTTAGTGAGGTTTTTATAAAAATCACTTTTGTAAAAGGAAAAGATGATGTCACATTTGTTTGTCTAAATTTTTGCCTATCAATCATTTTAATAAAGAAAATCTCCAAAATATATATTTTGAAACAAATTATTTACTATTTAAATCATAATGGGTCCAAGAAATTATTATTGGATCTAACTCAAATATATACATGTGCATATATAGTTATAGCTTACATCATCGTATGTGTATATATAATATTGTATGCTATAGATGAACAATACGTATGTTTAATTAATTTCCAAATTAGGTTACAATGATTTAAGGGTTGGAAGTGGAAATTTGGTTGGTATAACGTGAATCTCCAATTTCCATTTTTTCTGGTGGAATTAGATAGCCATTATTATTATTATAATTATTAAGATTAATTTGTATATTCTCACGATCTTTTTCCTTTACTTTGTCACCCATAAAACACTGCACTGCACTAAGAACCAGCAATATTCCACCTATTAAACTGCGTTCAAAACAACAGAATAACGTATAATTAATAATGCTGGAGAAAAGTAGGAGTTGAGAAGTGGTTGGAGAAGAGTATTTTTCAATGAAGAGTAATGGATGATAATTACAAAGTATGGAGATTTATGTGCTGCAATATTTTGGCAAAAGGAAAATGATCGATAAGTCTCATCTTTTTCAACTCTCTCTCTCTTATTTAAATAGGAGTGAAATGGTTGATTCATCCTGAATGACATATACTCGCGTTCTTGTTCTTTGAAGGTGCTGTCAATGTTAGGTATTCAACATATAGAACAAACTACAATTGATGAATGGTGTGTATAGAACGAGAAAAATTCTCCTACATCATGGATAGATATTTCGAATCTAGCAAGTAAAATAAGAATATGATATGATAAATGGTGTGTTGAGAATCAAAATTGCAAACGATGACTGTTAATGTCTATGTGATATTATGGAATTATTCACGTTTGAGCACTTAGAATAAACTTGGAGTGATTTATCAAAGGCCTTCTTGGAATAAATTTTTTTTGAATTATAACAAAACACTTAATTTTTCTTTCTTTCCTTCATTTGTGTGTTTGTGTTGCTTAAGTAAAATCAACTATATAAAAGGAAAAACCTCACCATTCAATTATTATTATATATTATTTATAAAAAGAACATAGACTTTTCAATTTCTAACCCCTCAACAAATTTACTTCGTTTAGTGGATTTATATACAAATACAACCTAGCTAAACATTTTAGATAGGCACCAACAAACTAGTGTTGATATTGGACTAAATAACCAAAAGCTAACAAATGTTCTTAGAAATTTAAGGTTCACATCAAAATTCACAAAATTAGAGAATCAAATTTTCACCGAATGCATGTAAGTGCACACACCAAACCAAGCTGGATGTTAACACTTATATAATAATGAAAAATAGGTTAAAGAGGAAAAAGGTGTTAAACAGCCATTTAAACACAAATTGATTAAAATTAACATACATCAAGTGTTAAACGAGTTTGATGAAACTTTTACTTAACAAATAAAATATAAAAAGAAAAAATTATGAAGAAAATTAAAGCCGATAGGATAACATGTTTTCATAATGATAGCTCATTAATTACAACTCATTAAGAACATCAACAATTATGTGATCCTACAAAATTTAAATGTTATCTAACGTTTTCGTTTCCGTTGGAACAACATTAGTGTTGTTTTCTGTATGAAGACAACTCGCTTCCTTCTTTTTTCCCCATAAAACACTATAAAGGCTCAAGACCAACAATATGGCACCAATTATGCTGTATCACCATACAAGAAAAAAATATATATTTAAATAAACTCAAAACATTATTAATATAAGAGTAGACGATTTTAAATCAATAAATTGATTAGTTTCTAATTACCTTCCCAAGCTAATTCCATCATTTAAAAGAAATTCAGAACCAACGAGTGTGAAAATGAGATTAAAAGGTGTGGTAACAGCTTGAAAAACTGGACCTTTCTTTTTAACCACCCAACTTGACAAATAGTTTCCAACAGGAATTACAAAAGTTCCCTGCAAACCAAGCAACAAGATTGTAGCTAAAAGATAATTGGACACGTATTCATATAATATAAAGGATTAGAAATTGGAATCCTCATATATGCTACCAACAAAAAAAAAACTAATAAAAGGAAAAATCATACGCAATAAAGAATAGCAGCTAAGGAAATGTTCCAAGCCAACTTCCATTCAGAAGGATTTCTTTCAATTGCAATAGCCACAACAAATGATTGAATGGCACTCCAAAATGTCTGTCCAAATGTTAACACAAGTGGAGATGGGCAACTTCTCAAAACCCAAGCCTGAAAGTAAAATATTATATATGTATATCAAACTAAATATTATAAAGAACAAGCTTTTCTAATCCACTCCAGTTACTCTGATCAAGTTTAAGATGAGTGCAACTTAGAAATATACCAAAATGTTACAGCTCTTACAAGAATAACATAAACAATGCATATAAATTTAGGATAATATTGAAAATATTAATTACCTGAAGAACATACCACAAACCCCATGAAAGGCAAGTAAGGAAGAGCAAGAAACAGCCAAGAATCCATTCTTTTTTGGAAGAAACGTGGGATTGTTGAGTTTGAAAAAGGTGAAAGTTGAAGAGTGGTTTCAAATAAGGGCCTTTGTAAAATGCAAGAACTGCAACACCAGCAATGCACAATATTATGCCTCCAACCTTTGCCATTCCACTTGCTTTCCTTATATTTACCTTCTCCATCCTATCAACAATAATACAAATATGTGTAATTGTTGGAGGATATAATTAAATTTATGCTCACCATGAGTTTATGCTTTTGAACTAACGACCTGTTGTAATTTAAGATAATATCGTATAGCAAATAACTGGTTTAGAAAGTAGTAGTGTTCATAGCTTAATCACCGGCCAGACAAATTATATATTCTATTTGTTCTTTGGTTTCATTAAAGTAGTGCATCCATTTGGTATAAATTCCATACCCATTTTGAATGGCTAAAACTATTTTTTTTCCAATACTGATTTTCCATATGTTGGGTAACAAATAAAAATCACTATTAAAAAAAAACAAATAACTTTTGTTAATATACTTTTGAATTCTTTTTCTTTTTCTCCCTAATTTAGGCAAGGCTAGAAATACATTTTTAAGTCTTTAATTTAAAAAAAAAAAAAAAAAAAATAAAAAAAAAAAAAAATCATTTTGAAAAAAAATTATACAGTTTTGACAACTATTCAAAATAGTTACTGAAAATTTAACAATTTTCATCCCAAGAATTTAAATAAAAATAAGTCTTTTTAAAAGGTTTTCTAAAAAATCAATTCAAAGAGATGTTACTTATGGAAAAACTAAATTAATGAAGATAATGTTAATGGACCTCGAAAGAAGAGCAAGCAAGAATGTGGTGACAGGAACACAATTAAAGGCCGCAGCTCCCAGAGTTGCTGATGTATACTTAACTCCTAATCCATAAACGTTCAAACCAATGGTAAACCTGCACTTTTAATTTAACACACACAGAAAGAAGAACCAAAAAAACTTCCATCAAATTAAATATAATCTTAATTAGTTAAATTAAAAGAATTCAAATACTTTGTAATATAATTAATTAATTGTGTACAAACCCCAAAAGGGCCTGCAAGAAAATCTTCAACACATCTCCTTTTGACAAACTTCCCATCTCCTTTCTGCGATAATACTCCATGGAAAGAAAAAAAAGAACAAACAAACAAATTGGTTAGATCTGTATTTTCTTTTCTTTCTTAACTCCTAGCATAAGTATTTTATGATTTAACTTTAATTTCACTTCAAAGATTGGTTGCATGTCGATGAAAATATTTCCCTCGATTCTTTCTTAGTAATATCCTTCTTTCTTAGTTAATATGAAACACTTCTATCGCACTCTCCCTCAATAATACTCTCATGTAACAAAGAGAAAAAGTCACGTCTCTGCCCTTTGCTACTCCTCACACGTGTACACCCTCTCTCTTTTCTTCTTTCTTTATTTTCTGTTTACAGCACACAGGTAAAGTTGTTCTCTTTCTCTGTTTGTTTGGTAGACTAAAACCTTCAATCTTCTATGGAGATTTTCAGCAAGAAAGAGAAGAAGAAATTACACAGCAAAGGCAGAAATGTAAAAGGGAAGAAGAAGAAGAAGACAAAGATGTACGTGATTCGGCAAACTATGGCCTACATCCACGGGAAGAAGGAGTTTATTTTCTTGAAGCTACAAATATGAGTTATGAGATGAGATATATTTATATGAAGCATAAATCTAATACAAGGTAGCTATAAAACAGAAAAAATAACTGCTGTAGAGATGTTGGAAATGTTCACTTGGGAGTGATCATTGGTTTTGGTTTCCCCCAAAACAAGACTCCATGTGAGTCTTTACGATTGATAATTGGTTACTTTCCCAAACGCGACCTTTGTTTAAGATAGATATTTTGGTCGTTGTTTCAACACACACTTATAAATTAAACAATAAAAAAATAAAACAAAAAGATTTAGGAGTAATAATATGGAGTATTTACTTACCTTGCAAAATAAATGGTGAGAGGAAGTAAGACCATACTGCCAACAGCTTGCCTGTAGAAAAGAAAAATATAAGTATTCATACCAGAAGCAAAGGCAGCCTTTGAGAATAAACTCATCCCAGCAAATGTTAATTGACAAACAAGAGCTCCAAAATAAGGCTTCTTTGAATCCATTTTTTCTTCCATATCATCTAAACTCATCTTTTACAACACATCTATCAGCACTTCTTCTGTGTGTATATAGCTATTGCATGCTAATCACTTATTTATTAAAACCTCACCCATCCAATTAAATTAAGTTAAAAAGCATATGCTTTTTCTAATTTCAAACCACTTATGCTTGGAATATTAATTTTAAAAAGCTTATTGTTCCCTAAGGCAATATATATCATATTTCACCTTCTATAAATAGTGCTTCACTTTTAAATTGAATATCGTCATGTGTTTATAGTGGGAAGAGTATTTTTTGTCGTCGTGCATGTTACATACATTATATTCAAAGGTTCCGTCTTTGATTATTTAAAATAATAATGTTTCTTAATTAGATAACTCACATAAAGTAGGGAATTTTTTTACTTGCCAATCTTTTTCTGGTTTATCAGAATCGTTTTCTAAAGAATTTTAATGGGTATTATTATTTCTAACTTAAAATGACAACTACAAATATAACAATTATGTTCAAATTATTTAGATTCATCTATGAGAATATATCAGTGATGAACTCATATTATCGATGGGTTAGAAATCTAAGATTCGACAATTCTTAGCCTTAAAAAATATTGTCCACTGCAATCACTCTATTTAAAAACTAGTTTTTTCTAATGTTTTTTCTTACCTTTTCAGCTTTTATCATGGGGGTCACTTAAGTGTAGTATTCATAAAAATATTTTTGCAAAAAGCAAAAGATGATGTTTTACATTACGGGGTCACTCAGTGAAATATTTATAAACATATAATTTGTAAAAAGCAAAAGATGATGTCACGTATGTATTTCTAAATTTTGGCCCATTAATCATTTTAATAAAAAAAATATGAGGCACAAATGACAATGCAAGTTATAATAATTAATTTCATAGCACACATACTTTATTATTTGTGAAAATGGCAAAAACAAAGTTCAGTCCACACATTAAAAGGTAAAATATCACAAATGTCTTCGTTCCTAATATACATCTGATACACCTTATATACGTTTGATACATCTAATATCCCTTGATACACACGATACTTCTCGATACACCTAATATATTTGATAGATATACTTGATACATCTGATACTCTTTGATACACTTGATATCTTTTGATACACACTTGAAACATCTTGATACACATAATACTCATCGTTACACTTCATTCTTCTCGATACACTTAATACCTCTTAAGCCTTGATACACTTATAAGTTTGATACATTTGATACACCGTTAATAAACTTGTTATGCTTCATTGGTACACACAATAAATTTGATACGTTTGATGTGCATGATATGTTTGATACACATGATGCACTACAAATACATTTAGTATTCTTCACTTATACATTTAATTGATTAAAATACACTTGATATGCTTGAAGTCTTACTTATAAACTTGATATACTATTGATATATACACTTGTAAATTTGATTCATATACTTGATAGTGATTCACTTTACCGATATGTTTTAACAATATATTGTTGATATATTTGATAATGATACACTGAGTTATATCATCCATATACTTAATAAAACTATAATGAATTGCATAAAATTTGAAAAATGAAAATCACGTAGTAAGTATATCAACCAACTAATACATATAATATAAGTATATCACAACACCGATATACAAAACTGAGACAAAGTAAAATCAATATAAAATCAATATAAAAAATAAAACAAAATCATTTGAAATCACATTCAACTCAAAATTCACATCGAAGAAAGAAAAAAAAAAGTTAAATTACTATAATCAACAACCATTATAATTCATATTGCGATTATTGTACTATTGATATTCTAAAATCAAGATTAAGATTGAATTAAGAACAAATAATTTTTCTCGTATAAGAATAAATAAATAATTAGAACCTTAAAAATTGGGAGAATAAATCAATAATAAGTAGGGCATTAAAAAAAGAAGAGAAATAAGTTATTGAATGATAGTCTAGGAATAATAACAAATTTAAAATGAAGAGTATTTTTGTAAGTGAAAATGTTGTAATATTTGTAAAATTTTAAAACAACGTGCTATATTTACTATATAATATTTTCAAAATGTTATCGTAATGGATCCAACAAATTTATTATTGGATCTACTCAAATATATATGTGTGCATATATAGTTATTCAAATGTTGTATTTTATATAATTAACTTTTGGTTTAATAGTATTTAAATATGTTTTTAACTTTAAGATATCATAGATTTAATTTAGTTAATATAAAATGTTTAAAAGTTAAAAACTAATACGAACGTTTAAGAAAATAAATTAATCATTAAAACTTTAGTTTAATTAAGAAAATCTTTATTTATTTATATATATATATATATATGAATAGTTACAAATATAAAAATTAAATTAAAAATAATTAAGTATATAGCAACATTTTAAAACAATTAAAATAGAGCAAAATCATTCGTCAAATTTATCGGTGATATAAATCTATCACTGATACAATATGTTATATAAATATTGGTCGATCACTAATAAACCATAAGAGTTCATCAACGATAGAAAATATATCACATATAGATTTTATTTTTACAAGTGTGTATGAATGAATTCAATAAATAGTCATAAAATTTATAAGAATTTATTTAGATTAATAAATAAATAGTTTTGATTTCAAATGAAGTTGTGAATGTTGTTAATATAATATTTTTATTCCTATTTAAGTATTTATAAAAGATGTTAAAGATATCTATAGATATTTAATATTATTGTTAAATCCTTTAATTACAAATAAATCAATGTGTCCGCAGGATGAATCCGGAGTCCGGAGTTCGTAGGATGAATACGACATGTATCTATCTATATATATATATATATTACAACGTAAACAATATATTAGATGTTTGATATAGTAGCTTACATTATCGTATGTGTATGCTATAGATGAACAATACATATGTTTAGCTAATTTTCAAATTAGGTTACAATGATTTAAGGCTTGGAAATGGAAATTTGGTTGATATCATTTAAATCTCCAATTTTCTTTTCCGATGGAATCGGATCGCTATTATTAATAAGATTAATTTGTGTATTCTCACAATCTTTTTCCTTGCTTTGTCCCCATAAAACACTGTAAAGGCTGAGAACCAGCAATATTCCACCTATTAAACTGTGTTCAAAATAACACGATAACGTTAGGCAAAATTCTTACAAAATATCTCAATGTTAGATTTTGTATTGAATTGAAAAAAAAATGTTTTGTTTTTTTCTTGCTTAAGATAAAATAATGAAGTGAGAAGTGAAAAGAGAAGATAAGTAATCAATTTACCTTCCCAAGCTGGTTCCATCAGTTAGTAAAAATTGTGAAGCAATGAGAGTAGCAATGAGATTCAATGGAGTTGTAGCTGCTAGAAAAACTGGACCCTTCTTCTTGATCACCCAGCATGCCAAATAGTTCCCAGTGCAGATCACAAAAATTCCCTACAAACTCAACAACAACCACCTTACTTAATTAATTTTGATTCTGAATCACGAGTGTGGAGCGTTACACACACATGTATAATAATGAAAGGGCCGAAAGAAGAGTGTTTACACAGTAAAGAACGGAAAAGAGACGAATGTTCCAACCCAACTTCCATTCTGAAGGATTTGATTCAACTGCAATGGCCACAACAAATGTTTGGAAAGCGCTTGACAAGGTTTGTCCACAGGTTAACACAAGTGGAGATGGACAAGAATGCTTCAAAACCAATGCCTAAAAAAATATACATAGTGTAACATTAAAGAAATAGAAAACAGAAATGTTATGAAATAGAATATAATAGAAGGTTAATCAAAATTAACGTTATATGTTGTACCTGAAGAACGAGCCAAAGGCCAGAACAGATGGAAGAAACG
The DNA here is from genome assembly GCA_025688845.1 of Cucumis hystrix. Lineage (NCBI taxonomy): Eukaryota > Viridiplantae > Streptophyta > Magnoliopsida > Cucurbitales > Cucurbitaceae > Cucumis > Cucumis hystrix. The sequence goes on from CM046884.1 coordinate 7,025,307, forward strand.
AGAAGCATAAAGCAACCAAGAGCCCATGTGTGTTGAGGAGGTTGAGGAGAAGAATTAGGAGGATGAGGGTTATGGTGTTGAGTTTCTAAAAGATGAAAATTGAAGAGTGGTTTCATGAAAGGGCCTTTGTAAAATGCAAGTATTGAAACACCAACAACGCACAACGTTAGCCCTCCTACTTTTGCCATTCCACTTGCTTTTTTCACCTTTAATTTCTCCATCCTGTCCCCAGCCACATCACACCCCTTTAATCTCTAAACGTTGTTCTTTTGTTTTCAATTATACTGAATTTAACTAAACTATTTACATTTTGCTATATTATCTTGTTATTTAAAATAATTCTCCACTGTTCTTTTCTTTTTTACAAGTTGTAATGAACCATCAAATTGTTGGCAACTAACATAAAATAATATTCTCTGCCTTGTGTACGTTTATTTTAAAATAAATAAAGTGGTCTCTATAAGGTGGAAGATGATGAAGACGCACTTTGATTCACAATAATTCTTTCCAAGATTAGGGGTAATGAAATCCTTCCAATTAAATTAAAGTAAATGACAATATAATTAACTATCTAAATCAATAAATTTATCTTCTTAGAAAACACAAAGTGTAAATATCAAAAGGGTTCTTATAATTCATTTCCAATTCCGTTTCTCTTCAAATTTTCTAAACGTATAAAATTTAGTTAAATTTATTAAATAAGAACTATAAACTCTCATACCAAAACAACCACAACAACAACAAGGCTGAGTCTGGAGTTCAAATGTATTAGATAAATAGGTTATCAGGAGCTGAAAGTAGTACCTTAGAAGAAGAGCAAATAAAAAAGTGGTGACAGGAAGAGTATTAAAAGCAACAGCACCCGAAACTGCAGATGTATATTTAACACCTAATCCATAAGCTATCAATACCAACGTTCTCCTGCATGAGTTTTTCAATTAATTACTAAATTTCTTCTTCTTCTTCTTTTTCTTAAAAAGAAAAAAGAAAGTAAAAAAATTGTAAAAATTACCCAAGTAAGGCCAACATGAAAATCTTGAACATATCTCCAATTGATAAACATGCTACTTCCTTTCTACCACACACCCATAAAAATAAATTTCAAAAGAGAAATGTTATTATTATTATATATATATATATATATATATATGATTGAAATTAGGAAAGAGATATGTATATGAAAATGGTAATTAATGAAATTTAAATTAGAAAATTAATTACCTTTTGAAAAGGATGGTAGGAGGAATAAGGAAGAGAGTTCCAAAAGCTTGCCTATAAAAAATAAAAATAAAGTTGTTCATACCAGAAGTAAAAGCAGCTTTTGCCAGAATACTCATTCCAGAGTATGTGATTTGAACAACAATGGCTCCAATCAGAGGCTTCTTTAATTCCATTTTTTTTTCTCTCATCAAATTACCTTCTACATACACACACACAAACACACACACATATATATAACAAAATAAATAAATAAATATAATGTGTGTTTTGGGAATTTTCTTTTTTTCCACTAGAATAAGGTGAATTTTTCTGCCTCATCACTTGTTAATGTTTTCTGGTTGATGGGCTGAATATTCCAATGTTTAGTGCTTTGTTTCTTTTTTATTTTCTCAAATTATCAAAATATTGAGACATACTTTTGTTTTATCTACATATTATAATTCAAAATTGAAATCATGGGGTAAATAGGAAGATATGACGTCTTTGATAACCATCAACAGAACATGAGTCCAATTCATAGCATGTTTTATTTAATATTTTAGGAACTTTCTTTTTGCATCTAAAATTAAAAAAACTTAGGGTGTGTTTGGTTGAGATTATAAAGCATTTAATTTTGTCCAAAACTATTTTGAAAAAAATGGTTTAATTTTACCAAAAAACTATTTTGAAAAAAATGGTTGTGTTTGGCAAATTAAAATAATGCATTTTTTAAAAAAATTATTTATAAAATAATCTATTTTGGAGAAATCTTTAAAAACCAAATTCACATATAAACACTTATAAAAAAGTTTAACCAAACATTAAGTGTTTAAATTTTAAACTCATTTCCAAAAAAATATTTAAAAAAAAATGTATTATTGAAAAACATTTTTTTTCTTAATTCAATTCAAACAGATACTTAGTCTAATGGGGTTATGATTTATGGGGGTGAATTTTTAAAAATTTTACCTTTTTTCTCTTTCTTTCTTTATGAATGGAATTTCCATGCCTTCATTTATGTTGTCAGTAATTGGTTTGTTGAATTTCTCTCGAGTGTCATGAATTTTTATTGCAATCTATCTTTTCCTTTGGAAATTGATAAGTACTGCTTATAAGAAAGTTTTTATTATTTTAAAATTAAATAATAAAATAATATTAAGGGAGCCTTTGGATTACTTTTAAAGTGTTTAAGTTTGAAAAAAAATCATTTAAATAAATTTGAGTTGTTTGATAACTTTTCAAAATCCATTTTAAAAGAATGAGATTGAAAAATAATCTATTTTAAAGAAAACACACACAACCAAAATTTGAGAAAATGGGTCTTTAAACAAATTATGTATATAAACACTTGTAAAAAGATTTAACAAAACAATATAAGTGTTTTAAAAAAATGTATTTTTGAAAAACATTTTTTTTCATAGATGATCCAAACGTACTCTAAATTAATAAACAAGAAGAATCGAATCATTCTAGTCTATGAAAGTATTCAATTGAATTATGATTCTTAATCATTTCTTTGGAAGTGCCTTATTGAGTTATGAGTTTTTCACAATAACTTTTCCACTCGAGGATTTTTTCTTCTGGTTGGAAGTGATCCACTAGTTTCTTTTAAAGGTCTTTGAATTTCCTCATTACATACTTCATTTTGTCTTTTTTAGTTTAACAATGTAGGAGGAAAATTTTGAGTATTCTACGCTTATAATATAAGAGATTTTTGAACGAATGACTCAAATCTAAAAGTGTTAATGCAAAATAACTCAACCCCAAAAATTTAAAAAAAAAAAAAAAAACCTAACTTGCTACTTGTGTTACAAAGCAAATAGTCGGAGTCCTAATACAATAATCATTTCAATCATGTTAATTTTTTGTAAATCACTGATAGCCTAAAAAAGATGAGTCTTTAAGGATTAATTGTACTTAATTTAAACTAGTTTGTGATAAAAATTTAAAGCAATCATCTTGAATTGTGCCCCCATCACAAAATCATAGCATAATGTTTTGTAACATCACCGTGGGGTTTAAAATAGGGACAGAACTCTAACTATTTTTTTTTATAAAAGAAGGGATGTTCCTAACTAGAGAGTGTTCTTCGATGCACTTTGGATCATCCATATAGAAATCTCACTGTATAATGTGATTAACCATTGTTCATAGAGAGAACATTCTTGAACTTGAGGTTTGTACGATGGCTTTGTAAAGCCTTAAAACATCCTTTCATGCATATAGAAATGTTCTTTAATTTTATTTAGAATTACTTGTCGAACTATGATTGGGCCACTCCTAATGTCATAATTTTGTCTCCTTATTGAGATTTAAATTTCGAAAAGTAAATAATTTGGAACCAAAATGTATGATGTTTGTCCATAACTTCATTGTGCCGAATTAATAAAAGAATATGAACTCACTTTAAAAAGAGAAATGGTTGATTTTCTTATATGACATCTTTTTATGCAAAACAGTAATCAAAATATAATATGAATTTCGGTTCAACTTTTTTATATTTTCGAGAACCTTTTTTACCTTTAATTTTAACGTCAATTCCAATCAAATATTGTATTAGAGTAGAATTTAATTTTCTTCAACAATTGGATTTTGAATTCTCAAACCCTGGTTTGAATTTAAGAATATGAGAGCACAAAAATGCCCCTATTTTATTGGTGATAATTGTCTTTCATAGTATGAACGTTTTTGATGAAGTTCAATGCCTAAATTTGGTAATTGCGTTTCCCTTAGTAGTTGTGTCTTTCAATTTTCAAATACGCACTTCAAGTTCTAATGGCACCATTAACCCTCAACTATTGTTCGACTCTCCATATAGTTTCCATTACCATAACACCAATACTAAATATTAGAAAATAAAAATAAAACCACCACTTTCACTTTTTCTTGTATCCCCTTTAGGAGGGAACAAAAATCCTAGTCTCAAAAGTCCACATATGTATTCGGGTCTACCCACTATAGTTTAAGAGCTTAGGCATACTACAAGAGTCCGAACTTCCTGGTATAGTTTAAGCTCAGCTCTTCGGTGTACTCCACATCAATGTCAGTTGTATCATACTTCCCACCATGGGGTCTTCGAGGCACTTCTTTGCTCACACTAAACAATTGTCTATCACAAATACTAGTACACCCACACTCATGTGAGTGAAACAAACTTAAAACCAAATTTCACTGCATGTGCACACTGCCAGCACAAATATTTAACTTCAACTTTCTTTAAGAAAGAAGATGTGTTTAATAAAAGTTGATTACTAAATATAAAGGATGCAAAAGCTATCTCATTAAAGATTGAAAAAACAAAGAGAATAATTCAATGAGGGAAAAAAACCACATGAATACAGAAGAATAGATGTCATACAGGCAACGAAGGTATGAATTTACTACACTAATATTTAAGAATAGACCAAACAAAGGGGAAGAAGAATCATGAAAGAGAGACTTCTCTGAAAAGCTCAAAAAGGCCACAGAGAATTTAAGATTTATAAAATTCCATACCAAGTTTATGACCGAAAAACTGACACTAATATTTCGCATACAAATAAATATTAACATTAATGTTCTCAGGAGAAAGAAAGAAAGAAAAAAAAACCTTCAAAAAAGAAAAGAAAATTGAAAGAAGAAAAAATATATATTTAGGAAAAGCATCACCAATCACTCTTCTGCTACAAATATCCCTAAATAAAAAGAAATGGTTGAACCACAGAGATGACAGAACAGAATAGAACAGAATCCTTTTTTGCCCAAATCTGGAGGGTCACACCACAGCTATTTGTAAGCTTCCAACAGGCCACCAACACCCGTATGAATGGAGAATCAAATACCATTTGAGATACAACAAAATGTAACACAATCCCTTCAATTCAATAGAACAGACCCCCCCTTTTTCTTCTTTGACGCCAACCAATCTCAGTTCAACATTACATGACACAAAAAAGCCAACTAAAGGGAAATAACTCACCATCATCATCATCTTCTTCATCATCAAAGAAATTGATAGAGCTTAGAAGCACTTCCTGTGGACGATGGATGGGCCAGATTCATCATATTCACCCTTTGAGATCCACATCTGATACAACAAAATGAAATCGATGAGTATACTTTGTGAATAGGATTAACAACGACAGTAAAATACTATGTGGAATAGCAGATTTACCTGCTGGAAGGTACTTAGAGATGCAAGAATAGACCCTCCAATCCAAACACTGTATTTCCTTTCGGGTGGTGCAACGACCTTAATCTTCATGCTGCTGGGAGCAAGGGCTGTGATTTCCTTGCTCATCCTGTCTGCAATGCCAGGGAACATAGTTGAACCACCACTGAGGACAATGTTTCCATAAAGGTCCTTTCTGATGTCTACATCACACTTCATGATGGAGTTGTAAGTAGTTTCGTGTATTCCTGCAGCTTCCATACCGATGAGAGATGGCTGGAATAGAACTTCTGGGCAACGGAATCTCTCAGCTCCGATGGTGATGACTTGTCCATCAGGAAGTTCGTAGTTCTTCTCAATAGAGGAACTGCTCTTTGCAGTCTCGAGTTCTTGTTCGTAGTCAAGAGCAACATATGCCAGCTTCTCTTTCATGTCACGGACAATTTCCCGTTCGGCAGTGGTGGTGAACATGTAACCTCTTTCAGTGAGAATCTTCATGAGAGCATCAGTAAGGTCACGACCAGCAAGGTCCAAACGAAGAATGGCATGAGGGAGGGCGTAACCCTCATAGATGGGAACAGTGTGACTCACACCATCACCAGAATCCAGCACGATACCTGTCCAAAGTAGGTTCTTTTATCAATACCAAATTATATAAGTTCAGAATTACATCATTGCCATTCAAATGGAATACATATGCATACCAGTGGTACGTCCACTAGCGTAGAGGGACAGAACGGCCTGGATGGCAACATACATAGCAGGCACATTGAATGTCTCAAACATGATTTGAGTCATCTTTTCTCTGTTAGCCTTTGGGTTGAGTGGAGCCTCAGTCAGAAGCACAGGATGTTCTTCAGGAGCAACACGAAGCTCATTGTAGAACGTGTGATGCCAAATCTTTTCCATGTCATCCCAGTTACTGACAATACCATGTTCAATGGGATATTTCAAGGTAAGAATACCTCTTTTGGACTGAGCTTCATCCCCAACATAGGCATCCTTTTGGCCCATCCCAACCATGACACCAGTATGTCGGGGACGACCAACAATACTGGGGAAAACAGCCCTAGGAGCATCATCACCAGCAAAACCAGCCTGCATCATAAAGCATGACATTAAATTAGGAGGATAAAGATGATTTTCACCATTATGAAAAGAACTAAAAAATCCTTGGGAAGAAAATCGGACACAAACACAAGTACATACACTATAGAAAAACAAATAAACTTACCTTCACCATTCCAGTTCCATTGTCACAGACGAGGGGCTGAATATCCTCGGCATCGGCCATTTTTTTCAAAACCTGTACAAAACGTTTTAAAAATAGAAGTTGAATAAATAACCCACACAAAGCAATCTCTTAAAACATTCACATACATTCCATAAATTCACGTCATATAATTGATCATCCAGATTCATGAAATAATACAGGAAGAACCAACATACTACTTTCAAAACAAATAAAAGAATCAAACACAAAAGAATCAACCCGGTAATCAAATATCTTAAAAATCTTACTAATGAAAAATATTAAAGTTCCAATTTTTGTATAATGCAAGATCACAAGCTGACCATAAACTCTAACCACATCCAATTTCAGATCGAGAAGCTACGTGAACTGATCTAAGATATAAAAATAGTACAAAAGCAGAGTATACAAAGCAACTAAATCATCCCAAGTATGAACCAGAACAGCAAAACAAAAAATAAAACAGATCGACAACGAAAAACCCAACTCAGTTCGTCCTAAACAAAAACATGCACTAATCAACAGAAAGCCATCTAGCTATGCCGGATTACAGAATTGCATGCAGAAATAAAAAGGTACACAACTCAAAATCCTAGATCTCAGTTCCGTAAGCACAGACAATCAAAACCCAAATGGAAAATTTCAGATCAGCAAACAAACAGAAAGAATCTAGGTAGATTGTACGAACAAAAACCTCGGATCCAGGGCGATTTAAAACAGAATTCCAAAACAAACATCATGATCAGCCAAAATTGAAGAACCCCATAAGGGAAAATGAGTTAAAAGCAATAAAGTAGAGAAATGAGAGACGAAAACAGCATAATTTGGGAAAAGAACGAAACCCCAGATAGGGGAGTGAGAAGATGAAGTAGAAAAAAAAAAAGAAAAAAGGAAGAAAGAAAGAAACAAACCTTGGATTAAAGAGAGGAGAATGAACGAACGACCGAATGAAGAATAAGCCAACCCTCCAAAGAAGAAGGTCTGGCTGAGAGAGGAATGAGTGTTGTCGACCTAGGTGAGTTGAAAGACGAGAATAAGAGGAAGAGGGAGGAAGAGAAATGGGGGTTTATAAACAGAGAGAGAGAGGGAGGAGGGAAAGAAGGGAAATGCAAATGCAAATGCAAATGCGAAGGAAATGAGAAATTTGGAGAAGGAATCATTTCGACCACGAGAAAAGATAGGGTGACCTGGCTGACAGCTTTTCCCAGCCCCATTCTTCCTTTCTTCTTCCTTTCTTTTTCCTCTTTTTTCATTTCTTTAATCTTCACCGTTCGATCATTTATTTTCGGCTTCCGCTCGGCTTCTGCTTCGGCTTGTTAAGAATTTGGAATCGGAACCCCCAAAGGCCAAATTTTTTGAATTTTGAAAATTGAATTTGTGTTTTGTGTTTTTTGGTTTTCTGATTTCGCTTTCATTCACCTCTTGTGGTCTCTCTCTTTAGCCCTTTCTTCAATTCATAAATATTCATAATTTTACATTATGTCCACACAATTTCTATAAATAATAATAATAATATTTGAATTGGAAGTAATTTCTTCATCACCTTATAAAATATGAACGGTGAGAAATTTTGTTTTTTTTTCATTCAACCATTTTGAATAACTACTATGTGTTTCAAAATCTAACCATATAAAATATTTAAAAGAAATATATATGTGTGTTATTGTAGGATTATAATTTATTTGCTTCCTAAAATTGTATAATTTTACGATTACTAAAATATGTTATTTGTTTAGGTTAGGGATACAATTTTTTGTATATTAAATGTTGTATTAAAATAACTGTATTGTAGACAATGTCATGTAAGTAATATAATAATTTTTTCAGTACAATAATATCGGGATAGAAGATCAAACATATGACCTCTAAAGAGAAATATTATTTTGACTATGCTCGTTACATCTTTCATTACCTTGTTTGGTTGGTTTAGTTTCATGAATGTTTATTTTCTCCAGAAATAGCTTTATTTATTTATTTTTAAAAAGAGTTTCACAACTATATAATAATACATATTTCTCTTCAAACCAACAAACAAAAGTAAAACTAAAAGTGATGGTATGTAATGCTTTAAGAAATATAGAAACTCATAGGTTAAAATTTTACTTAGAACATTAATAGATGGAAACATTGATATAAAGGGCACATTACACATACACCTAACGATTATTGTACTAAAATGAAAAGGATTGAAGTTTGGAGACAAACTTAAACATTAAGAATTGTTTCAACAAAAACAATGTTGCTATGGGGACACAATGATCAAACATTTACCTTTCCATTTAAGCCCAAATGTGATGGTTTCTTTAATTTTCATTGACCATGTGTTCCTTCATGAATAGTAAACTTCTCCCCAATCCCTTTACTTTAGTGTTGTAGCCAAGCCATTCATTTACTCTAAATCTCTTATAATTTATATTTTTGAATATTCTCCGCGACAATTTTATAATAGCTTACACATGTGGGTGATTTCATCTAACTAAGATCTCACATACAATAAAGATTTGTTAATAATGTATAGAAGTTGTTGTATAGGCTATCTTAGAGAAGGTCTAATGAGACTTATATAGGTAGGCTCAAGTCTAGGAGGATTTGAAAATCGAGGATTGGAGTTAAAGTTTGATACCTTGCAACCTCACGAGAGCCATATATATCCACCTTGACATCAACAATGTTACATGTTAAGAGAAGTGATAGAGGAAGGGTATTATATAAATAGCTCAATTTAACTATCATTTGGGGAAGAAGTAGCATTTAAATGTGAGCCATGACCTTTTAATTACTCTTTGTGTTTTATTGAACAATTAAGCTTTTATGCTAACTAAGACAATAAAGTGTTTTAGGCACTACAAGAAATTCTATATCTACCAACGCACATTCGGACTGTCAGAAGAAAGCAACATACAAGCATATGAAAGACCCATAGTGATAACGAAAAGCATGCAAATTTCTCGAACAAAACAATTAAACTTCATCGATAGTTTTTTTTTTTAACAATTAAAGATAAAGAGTGATTTACAAATAACAATTCTTTTTATAAAGAAAGAAATCAGTTTAATACTCATGATTAATTTTCTTGATATATTAAGTTTATGATTAATTTTAAACTAAACAAAAAATAAAAGTGTATTTATACTTGCTTAAGACCATTCAAACACATCTAAATTAAATTAGCTAAATACTATTGTCAACAAATATATAAATATATAAAAAAAAACAAAACAAAAACAATATGATTAAATTAAAAGTATAAAATTTATTCTTCAAAAATGGAATATGGATAAAAAAAAATGCCTGTAAAACTTCCCAATGGAATAGTATACATATATATGCCCACCTTATTCCAATGGCAATTCCCTCTTGTTTCCTTGGTTATATCACCTTTCATTTAGGAGAAATCATGCACACAATCAATCTAAAATTTACTCTCATTCTCTCACAACACTTTAATTTATGATGATCACTAATAGTAATAGAACTTAAGAATTTAGCTTAAAAATAATAATTATACATGTGAAATTTATCAAATTTATAAAATAAAAAATATACATACACACACATATATAACAAAACATTACTATATATATATATATATATAATAAAACATTACATTGGTATATTGGTTGGAATTGTGTTAGATTAAAACATCACAATATAATTAGTTAAAGATTTCTAGTCCAAACACATCTAGTCTTTTTTTTTTTCTTTCTTTCTAATAAATACGATGGAAAATTCAACATTTCGTAATTTCTTTATAAGAAACGAATACTTTAACTAGTTGAATTATACAACATTCATGTTGTCTCTAGTGTTATATTAAACTAAATTATATGCAAAATATTCTATGAAGAGACTTACTCAATGTAAATATATATGTAATACAACAAACTAATTAAAGACATTTTTTAGAATATTCTATAAAATTGAGGAGATTGATTACATTATAAAAAAAAAGGGTGATTGAAGGAAGAAGGCACATAATGTGAAGAATAATTCTCATTCTCCTTCAATCTTCCAAAGAGGATTTTATAAAAAGCATTTAACTTTTATTTTTCTTCCTTAAGGAGATTGCAAAGTGATTTTGTGAGACTTTAAAAAATATTTCATGCCTTGCTTTTAAGATTGCATGTGCAAACATGTGCTCAATGTCTTCCAATATAAACTGTCAGTGCAAATTGTTGGACAGTTTGGTTGGTCTATGACTTTATATAAAATTATTATTGTTCTCATTATTTCTTTATTATTAAACTATGTGAAAATAGATCTGCATATAAATCATTTCAATAACACAAATTTTTGAGATATAGATCAATTTCAAATGTGTATATATACCACATTTATATATACATATGTGTGTGTGTATTCATGCCAATATATAAATTAAGAGAGGTGGGGATTCATTTACACTTTTTGTCAAAAACAACTTTAATTTTATAAATTCACTATTTTATAATATACTCTCCTATTTAGAATAAGTTGTTGATCTCTTAGTGGCAAACCATTACTCCCATGTCTAATCTTTCATCATTTATTATTTTAATTGGATCTTCTTCTCAATTTTGGATATTGTGATTTTGTTGTAATTTCTAGTGTACACGTCTTTAGAAGTCAACTTACATCGTAGAGTTGAGAGTACTTAAAAAGTTTATAATAAGTAGTTACATCCCTCTATATCTATAGTTGTAATTAATATATATATGAATGAGAACAAAAATAAAAATGAAAAATGGAAGAATGTGTGTAATATTGCCCCAGACTCAGAATTTAGATCTGAGTTCATAATCCAGATTTAGCAACTAATGACTCCCACATTTTCATGTGTTATTTGTGACATGACTAGCTACATCATTTTTGCTTGTCTTGAAAAGCTTATAAGAGCGAAAGTCATCCCACAAATCAACGCGTGTCCTTTCAAAAATGTTAGTAATGTGTATAAAAGTAAAAGTAGGCTTATTATGTTAATTGTTGCATCTCTCATACACAAGATCCTGGATTTGTCATCCAATTGCTCCAACATTTTTCTTGCATCCTTGCAATTATTAGTCCTATGTTATTTATGAGGATTGAATTTAGAAAACTAAATTTCACATATCTTTGGGACTTAAAGCTTCCAAAAGAAAACTAAAATAGGGGCAATGTTTGAAAAAGGGACCATAATTTATAATGTTTGAACATATGTGTCATGATAACACCAAGTACCTAAAATAGTAGAAACCAAAGTGCACTATTATTCATTTTCTTTTTAATTACTTGCAATAATGCTTAGAGAAGTAAAAGCTTTATTACATTGCTAGGAAAAATGTTTAAAAGTGGATAAAATATTTTTCATTTTTAACAAAAAGTTGAACCAGCTAGGCTTATAAATGCCCTCACAAGCAACATCATGAAATCTCCCCTTTATTACATCCCGGATCTAATTCATATGCTTTCTTTTCTACTCAAACGCTCACTTATAAAAGATTTTATGTTTGTGCAAACATGGACTTAGAAGTCCTTATAGTCACAACAACAATATAACTCAAACTATGAAACATATCGTATCCCAATCCTTAACATATATAACACAAATTCAACTCTTTACAAATTAATATCGCTAGATTATGTACAACATTTTTTAGTTATTCGTTCAAACATCCAAACTAATAGCACAAAAGTCACCAAAGAATAGAGAGAGAAAAACTACTTCTAATATGGTTTTTTTTAATCTATAATTTAGCATTCACAATACAAAACCTCTTGATCTCTATTAATTTAAGTCACAACTAAGACCATCTACCCTGGGGCACCCAAAAAGAAATGAAAATCTCAAAAGGACTGTTTTTTAGAACTGTAATCAAAGAAGACTAATTTACCCTTGTAAAACAAAAAAAATACATATAATATATTGATAATTAAAAAATGAAAATCATCTTTATTTGTTTATTTTTGTCTAATTAGGAAACAAAAATGTATCAAAATTCAATCTAGAAAAGAAAAAGAAAAAAAGAAAAGTTAGAAATGTGAGTTGGAAATGAAAGTGGGGGGAGGTGTGTGTGTGTGTGTGTGTGTAGAAGTAAATTAGAAGCAAAGATTATTTATTAGATATAAAGTTTGTAAAGTGGGGTTTGGTAGTGAGTTTGTGTTTTTCTTTTAGGTTTAATAATGTATTGTGTGTATTGTTGTAGCCTTCAAGCACACAACTACACACTACAACACTCTATTCTCTCCATCTTTACCATTATTCATTATTCATTATTCTTATTACTTCATTTTCAAAATTACACCCTCATTCAATCCAATTATCAAACCTTTCCTTTTTTTAAATATATCTTCAACATCTTTTTCTAATTACTATTACTGTTGTTATTGTTATTTAACAATTTATGAGAGTGTTGGAATGTATTTTTGAAGTATACTAATTAGTTGTTTACTCTACGTGAATTATGTTATTTTCTTTTCCGTCTTCGGTCCCCTCTCTCTTTGATTATTGGTTATTATTTAATAGAAAATGTAATAATGTTGATAAGATTCATCATTTCATTTGAATCTTTTATTGTTTTAGAAACATCATCTCAATCAGTAAGGTCGATAAAACAATAGAAGTCTATATGTATCTAGTATTGATAAAATTTAAATTTAGGTTAGAAATGATCGAAGTATTAGAAGAAAAAAAACAATAATTGAAAATAATTTTGAAACGTTGTTTGTGGAAGAAAGTCTTTCTTGGAAACCGTCCATAAAAACCTTTTTTTTTTATAATATTAAATCATCTAAAGTTATTTTAAATTTTTTTAATAATACATCTCGAATTATTAACTCAAAAGAAAAAAACAATTTTGCATTAATAATATTATTTTTGGAAGAAAAAAAACTCATTCTAGAAACCAATTAAAATGAGTGTTCATTTTTCTTCTTCTTCTTCTTCTTGTTTTCTAGGGAGGTAGTGTTTATTATTATTATTTGTGGTTGAGATCATGTCACAGATGATGACATTATTCTATGGATTTCATTTATATAGGATTGGATATTCATTAGGATCCATATGTAAACCGTAATAAAAACAATATAAATAAAAGAAAAGAAAAGAAAATGTATTTTTGGTATTAGCATTATTTAGTTATGTATGGAAAAGAGTGTTAAGAAATGGGAAAATGAGAGAAAAGCGTAGTGGTGAAGCAATGAGGGAATGGCCCATAAAATTGAATACATATTTATAGGCCCACTCCTTTTGAAAGCTTCAGCTTTGTTTTTGTCATTCAGGATTTGGTGATGCTGAGAGTTTCTCTTCTCACAAATTGTTTCCTCATTTAATTCTTTTAACTCCACCTTTTGCTTCTTCATTCACCTTTCCCTACTCTTTAATTCAATAATATAATCTTTACTAACTCATATTTGCTACTTACTTTCTATATTTCTATGAACCCAACCCAACTGTTTTAAATTCAAATTCAAATTGGTTCTTGTATTTGTATTTGTAGTGAACATGAAATCTATTCTCACCTCGCCTTTAATTGATTGCTACTAATAATAAAACACTGACATTTTTGTGTCAATGGACCATACCATAATATAGTATACAAATGATAATAGACTATGAAATGACATAAAGAAATGGGCTGAGACTACATTACTTATGGACTACAAATTGGAGGCCCATAATGACAAGCTCTCTAACTATTTTAACCTATCAATTTGATTAATTTCATATTTGCTGTATAATTGGATATAGTTCCATTCAATCATTTATCACACTCATATTCTGTTTATAATTTTCATTTAACTCATTTTTTTTATCCATAAATCATAATTGAAAAGTTTATAAAAAAGTTTTTTTTTTTTTTTTTTAATTTTATTTAATCCAGCACTTACTCTGATTCATTACAATATCAAATTTGTTGACTTTAAACAGAAAATATTTCAATTAAAAGTTTAATAAATAAGACCAAATTCTTATAATCCTCTTACAAAATGGTTCTCCAATTAATATATATATATATAGACATATTATATAACATTATATTTGTGGTGATGTTTTGGATGAAATAAAAATTACTGTTTTTCTTTTATCCTACAAAAATGAAGAAACATAACAAGAATCTATCTATGAATGGTGGTTTTTGAGGTAGATTGTCGAAAAATGAAATCTTCAAGTGTGGTCAGTTAAGTTATGAACCATCAAGTTACTCTGGCAGTTGATCAAAATGAAACCTTTAATATATAGAAAAATAAAAAATAGTGAATGGAATCAATAAAAGTGTGAACCTTAATCAAATATTGTATTTTTCCGACCAATCGTTTCCAAACTATAAGGGAGTCAAGTTCAACAAATAAGCCGAGAGTTCTAGAGATATTCGTACAAAATCCCAACAAGTTCAACCAACCTAATTATGTCCAGTAAATGTTTTTTTACCAAACAAAAAGTAATATTTAATTTGATTTTGGAGGAATTAGATGATAAGTTAATTTTATTTAGTGATTAATCGAGAATCACTCTCAAAATAGTTAAGTAATAATATAAACATATATCAGCCAATTAAATCATTAAATGAAGAAGGGAAACACATTACCTTACCAAATGAGCTATAAAACAACCTTTTGAATTCAAAAAGTAATAGAAACATGAATGGTAGAAAGATATTAGAAGCGAGGATGGCGACAATTGAGTCGAGGTCAAATACACACCACCAACAAAAACCCACAAACAATGAAAAAAGGAAGAAAGGAACCTTTGCACATGGTACAATGCCATAAGAAGACTCATATCACTCCCAATTAGAGCATTATATATACACATATGGAGTAGGGGTGTTTTAATTTTGCATATAAATGGAGTGGGTGTGTGTTTGTGTGTGTGTATGATTTTGTATTATGTCCTCTTTACCAAACCCAACATGTGAAGTCTATCATCCAAATTCTCCCTTTTTAGTACAATTTATGTTTTGCTTTTCACCATCAGCTTCCATTTCTATTCCCTCTCATGTCTTCCTTTTTTTCTCCTTGATTCTTTCCTTCTTTTCTGATGGGATGGATTCAAATGGTTGATCAAAACTTTTTATGGATGAGTTTCACACTGTTTTTGATTTCATAGCAGTCTGTTTGTTTAGACAACCTCAAAAGTAATTTTTGGAAAATTTAACAACCATATAAGTAATAGTACATTAGAACATACAACATAAATTACTTACTTTTTCTCTCTTAATAAGTGAGTTAAGTAAATTAAGATTTATCTATCGATAACCATTCTTTAATGATTCAAGAAATGATACAAAAATTTTCAAATTATATTATAACATTAAATCTTTGTATCGGTTGTTACAATTAAATACATAAAGAAAGAAATAAACGTTCTTTTTAAGTTGATAAAAAGTAAAAGTTGTAAGATATATTATCTAACGTTAAAGAAAAATTATGGACAAAATTCACGTACCTCACTTTCATCATATGTCTCAATGGTGAAATTGTATATTTCAAGAGATGAGATTGCATGGTAACAAATAAATATGCACACTAATATTAGTAGTAGTAAAATCTTTCTCAATAAATAGAAATTATAATGGTGTATTTTTATAAGAAGATAAACTTAAGATTTTATGTATTTAACTTTTGTATTAAGCTTAGAAAAAAGCAAGCGAGCCAATTGGGGAAGGATAGGGTCAGGTCTCTACAAATAGTGTAGGACCTTGAGAATAGGTTGTCTTGAGTCTTTCACACGGTAGTTGCTTTCTTCCTTTAGATCCAGCTAGGTCTTAAGGTTATATTTTAGGTTTGCAAACTTATTTTTCAAAATTCACATTTATATAGTGTCGGTCTCAAAATTACTCATAACAATCGACATATTAAATCCCTAATCTAAATATTAATTTAGTGTTGGTTTTTGAAATTATGCACAAATTATTGAGAAATGGAAAACAATTAGCCAAATAGTTTAAATTAATTTCACACCCTGGTTCTTGCTGGACTCTTAAAAGAAATCTCACCCACTTATACAAATAAAGTTTTCAATAATTGATTGAATCCAAAAAGGTTGTTCTTCCACTTCCAATTAATTAACAATTTAAGTTTATTATTTACTTTAACAACATCTTAAATATTAATTATTATTTTCCCAGAATTATTATTGAATCTAACAAATAATCTTTTCATCCTTTTCTCCAACCAAAGCAATTTACTATTATTCTTCCACTAAATTAAACATTTCTTCTTAACAACCTCACAAATATTCAAAACAAACTTATCCATTAATCATCTCATTTTCTTCATCCACACCCACTTCTTTCATAATCTTAAATTCAATCATGATTGTTTACTTTAATTTAACCCTTCTTTTTTTTTACAACCACAAAGTATTTAATTAACCTTCCCTCATTAAACATCTGATATCTACCTCATCCATCACCACTACATTCAACATTCATAATGTAATTGAATCATTGTTGTTTACTTGGTTGAAATTTAAAATGACATTTCCAATTTTAAACTCTTTATAATTCATTCTATTTAGTCTCTAATTTTTACAAAACCATGCCTACGACTTTGGGTGGTTTTGATCTTTTTAATTTATTTTGCCATAAAATTTATATAGGTAAAAAGCTAAAGAATTGACGTTAATTTTTTCTTTCAATCAAATTTTGTATCACCACCCTATCGTCTATAAGAATTTGAAATTTTTGAGACAATATATAACATAACATAATAAATCTAAAAGTTTAAAACATTCTAAACCTTAAAATTAACCAAATTTTTAATAAATTGGTAAAAGGTTAAGCGTTCAATTCACAATGTCGTCTACTAAAAAATAATTTTTTATTAGTTTTTTATATTCAAATACTACGAGGTTAGTTGAGTTACGCTAAACAAGCTCAAACAATAAAAAAGTGTAAATATAATTATAATGAGCCAAAAACTTTTGATTCGATTAGAAGGGAGTGGAAAAAGAAAAGATATTTACATTTGAATAGGTACACTAATTAATCTTAGCTTAACTAGACCTTTAATTTGCTTGTAATCCTAATTAATCTTTTTTTAAAAAAAAAAAAGGTTGGTTACTTATAGGCAAAAGCAAAAGCAGCCAAAATGCTCCATCAATCACAAAAAACAACCCAACCCCACAGTCCCGATCAGCTAAACCCCACTTCCCACTTCAATCTCATCTACTCATACTTTCCCTATAGTTATTTATCATACCTTCCCTTTCCACCGGAGCAATAACAACATTCACCCCCACCTCCTCCGCCCGCGGTGGTTCTACAGAGGATGAAGTCTCTGCTGCCGTTGTCACTTGCGTCTCCTGGCCGCACCCGGCGGTGATCTTATGGCAAGTGTCAGTAAGGCAATTGCGGCACTTGGGGCAAGAAGTATGGGAACTCAACCACTTATCGATGCAATGAACATGGAATCCATGATAACACTTGGGCAATACACGAACCCGATCCCCTGCTTCAAACTCCAACAAACAAATCACGCACTCCCCATCAATTCCCCTCAATTTATTCCCTTCTTTAGAGTACTCAACAGTTGGGAATTTCTTCAAGACGTTTCGTCGAACACCTTTGGGGTGTACTACTAAGGCCCCACCACCACGCCCCCCTGACACCGTGGCTAGCAAAGTGGAGCACCTCAAGGCGCATTTGAGGATGGCGTTGAGACCCAGAGAACAAATTAAAGCGCAGAGTAAAACTGAAAGAACCATTACTACGTTCATGTCGAAGCTACCGAACCCAGGACGGGGCTGCGCTAGCTCCGGAGGACTGGCGGCCGCCGTGGCGGAGGGAAGGAGAAACCTCCGTGAATTAGAGATAGACATATTGAAAGATGGGAATGTTGGGAATTGTAAATTAAATTTAGTTGTTTGGGAGAATAACGAGGGAATTTATATAGGAAAAGTGAAATGAGTGGATTGTGGGGATTGTGGGGAAGAAGAAAGCTGACGTGTCTTTATATATACATATTTAAATAATGGAGTGTCCTCTTTTTTTGTTATTATTACAGTTTTAACTTTTAGTTTACGAGTTTTATTTTTTATTATTATTATTACCATTTAAAAAAAAAAGAGTTCTTTTTGGTCTTTTTTTTTTTTTTTCCTTTTAAAAGCTTTCTTCACTATGAATTTTATAAAAAAGAAAGACACCATTTGTGTAAAACAATCCAATTTTTATTTAAGACTAACTTTGATTTATTTCGACCTTTTGATTGATAAAAACATGTAGACTTGACACACCACACCATTTATGGTGGGAAAGTTTTTGGTATTCTTGTAGTATTGGAAACTTTGTTGATATTGTAATTAGATTATGGGTAATTAATAATTTGTGAACTGATTCTCATTCCTTAATTACGTGGGGGGCCTACACTATATATTTGTAACAAATTTCCTTTCTCTTTCTTTTTACTCTATAGCTTCAATTCTCTCTTCTTCTTTTTTTCCATCTTTGAATCGTATTATTCATATTTTTCTTTAATATTTCTCGTTTTATATTTTTATATTCAATCAATAATGCGTCTCTTTCATTTTTGAATTAGTTTTTAAAAGTTTTTACTCTTTTTTCTCTTAAAAAGTTTATAAAAATGTCATTTAATTCTTTTTTTTCTTTTTTTCTTTTTTTTTTTTTGGATTTGATTGAAAGTTAAATAATAAAATGCATGTTGCAAGTTAATTGCAAACATTTCTCAAAATTTTAATGGGTTTTTGTGATTTCGTTCAAAATAACAATAATAAAACATAGAATAGTTTTGATTTGTGATTTAGAATGATTTCAAAATGGAAGAGGTTTTTTATGGCTTCGAGGAGTGTGCTATTTCGTGGGATATTTGGGAGGAGAATGGGTGCGTTTCCTGGTAGGGAAATAAATTATAGTGAAGTTTGGTCTCTAGTTAGATTTCATGTATCCTTTTTTAGGGCTTCATCTTCAAAAACCTTTTATAATTATTCTATTGGTAATATTTTACTCGTTTGGATTTCCTTTTTTTCGTCGGGTTATTTTTTGTGGACTAATTTTTTCTTTTTATATATCTATGTTTTTCATACTTTATTTTTTCAATAAAAGTTATTATTTCTATAAATGAAAAAGAAAACATAGAATGGTTTGAGAAAGTATTGTTTTGTAACAAACACTCAATGAGTACTCTTTGATTTAAATACATGAAATCATTTGAATTTCAATATAAATGTACAAGTGAATCCAAAGAAATTTCATTATATCAACTCTAGACTACTCATACTTCTATCATTTTGTTCGAGAATATATATTTAAGATATGTATAGGGTTGGCTAACAATTCTTTTTTCTTTTCCTTCAATAATTACATTTAGCAGTGAAGATTATGAATGAATTTTCGATTATGCAATCTTGATCTTTCTCATATTCTCTTATAATGGAGGAATATGACAATAAATATTAAAATTTTACACAAATGATAAAAAAAAAAAAAAAAAACTTTAAAAAATATGATAATAATTTTTATCATTAGTTGTGACTACCTACCTAAGATTTAATATTTAACGAGTTTCTTGACATTCTAATATTGTAGAATTAAACAATTTTTTTTTTACAATTAGTCGAAGTAAACTAGTCGAATACTTGATGATATAGAAATAATATGGTGATAATTGCAATTTACTTCCTCAAACTTTTAAAACTAAAAATTAAGCAATCAAAATTTAAATAAGTGTTAAAATTGATCCGTTAGATAGAAATTTGACTCTCAACTAATGAAAAATAAAACTTTCGTAATTAAATTAATAAAAGAAACTTCTTCCCGAATAGGTTTTTGAATGTATAACTTTGTGTGATTTTTCAATTTCTACCATTTATAAGTTCCAGATGATTTTAACAATTTTTGTAATTTGTGCTAAAAGTTAGTGTAAAGTCATAATCAAATAAAGCATCTTTGATTTTTCAACATTGGGCTCTAAATTGTTTACTGTTGGGAATGTTTTCCTTTGTCCCATCCTAACCAAAATATTTAATCCTTATCCAAAATTAATTTCCTCTCTTTATTACAATATTATATTATTTTTTCAAATTTACTAAAGTAGTGTCATATATGGAGAATTATTATTGATAAAAAAAAAAAAACTATTTACAAAATATAACTTAAAAAACTAGTAAATTTTGCTATTTACAAGTTATTTTTTAAAATATCCTTTACATTTATTTTCATTCTTCAATTTTACTATTAGATCAATCGATGATTTAAAATGTACAATATTTCTTTTAATCGATTATATTATTTGTTAGTTTGAATCATTAATTTTCACTCTTTTTTTTTTCCAAATATTTGATAAGGTTTCTTAATTTTCAGGTTTACGTCTAGCTATTTGATTTTTATTAGGTTAAAAAACTTTAGAAAATTGTATCAAATGACAAAAAAATTTAGAAAAAAACAGTCCATAGCACCTCTTTTTTGTATATTGCAAATATGATAAATATGACAAATATGACAAGTAATTAATGATATTAGACGACTATCACAGGACTATCGAATGACTATTTGCTTTTAAATTTTATACTTTTACAATTTAGAAAAGACATGGACCCTATTATCATAATTTTTTTTTACTATTTTTACAATTGTACCCGAACTTATTTTGTGTTTCATAGTTAATTTCCAGTTTTATTTAGCAGAAGTTTGACCAATTTAACATGTTTAAAATTCGTAGCTTAACAAAACTATAAATGGAAGGTTTAAGGTCTTCTAAGAACATAAAACGTAATCACATATCTCATACATCATTTAATACATCAAAGGTTGTTAGACATAGAACCAAAAATTTAAAGAAACTTATTATATTATTAAAGTTTGGACACCTTTTAAATTCATCCCAAAAAATTAAATACAAATATTCCTTTACTTCGTACTAACTTCAAAATTAATTCTAAAAAAGATTCTCCTTCTCCATTTAAAAGAATCAAATGACGATGGTAAAAAAATTCGAACAGCTAACTTTATAGTGAAAGAGAAATGTCCAGTAGATATGTTCATATTGATTTGGGTCAATCTCTCATCCTCACCTATTTAAGAAGGTTTTCTTGGGAGGGGTCGTTAGGGGTAAAGTTGGCATGTCCAACTTCGAAAAGGTGCAAAGGGAGAGAAGAATCCAAAATATCCCAAATGTAGAGATATTTTGGGTAGGTTCTTTGATTTGAATTGATCATAAAGGAAGTAGTTAAAATTTTGTGTGAGGTAGAAATATAGAATGATAAGGAAGTTAAGATTATGATTAAGATGGATGTTAATAATGTCATAATCAATATGGGATGATAAGCCACCAGATGCCCAATTAAAGATATTATTCTCTAGTGGGTTCCAATTGCAACCATCCCTTTAGATCAACAGCTCAAAATGCCTAAAAGCTTTGATCTTTATATATATTTATATGCTTTCTTCAAAACCCATTAATTTAAAGCCCCAAAAGATCAACACTGTTTATGATATTCAAGTTTCTTTTCTTTTTTACAATCATACTTAAATTTTGTGTTACAGCAGTATCCAACTATCCAATTTAAATAATTTCTTCTAATTAATATGCTTTCTTAAATTATTTTTTTTTAAAATGACAAAAAAAGTGTTTCTGTTTTTTCTTTTTTCCTTTTTAATTTAATCCAAACATTATTTAATAGTTTTTAGTTAAGAAACATTATTTAATCCAAACAAATTATAGATTTAATAAAAAAAAATTATCAAACAAAATCTAAAATATAGAAATGGTTGTGTTTGGATGAGCTTAAAATGAATATTGCTTCGTAGATAAGGTTTGAAGAATAATTTTGGCGAACTTTATTTATTCGGCCCTACCCCTTTTTTTCTTTTGGTACGTGAACTTAATTTCTTTTTCTTTTCTTCCAAAAAAGAGAAGAAGAAAAAAACTCTAATATTCTTTCTATTACTTAATGACTTCAGTTTAAATGTAAATATGTATATCATATTTATTAAATTAGTAACCAAAAAGAAATGTCTAAACAGCAAATTAGAGAGCTCATCTCTATATATTTTAAATATGATTTCAAAGTATATACCTTCAACCCAATAGGTCAAAAATAAAATTGGGAAACACTGATTAAGATTCCACGTTCCTTCTTGTAGCCACCCCAATTTGGCCCCATCTTCCCACCTAGCTTTTTAAAGCTCAATTCTAACAAAAATTGATGTATCTACTGATGTTTAGGATCCATTGTTATGTATGTGAATTCTAGAGGTACACTACTCTCATTGTGGAGACTACCTATCAAATCATTTGGTACTATAGAATTAGTCGAAGCATAAAGGCAAAAGTTTATTAAAAAGTTTTCATCACATTTAAAATATCTCCAATGTTACACACGCGTTGTTGCCACATATACTCACATATGTTTATTGTTTAGAATAGAATTTGAAAATCACGTATAAGATCATCATATCATAAATCTTTTTTTTTTTAACATAACGCTTGTTTTTTGTTTAATTTCTTTTTTATATTTAATAAAGATTTGAATTTCTATCCAAAAGTAAGAGATAAATAGACCCATCGAGATGAAATTTTAAATTAAAAAAGATCTGATTTAAATATACACAATTTGTTCAAAATAAATTCCATCACGTCAATTTATGTTTTTTAACCCCATTATACTTTTACTATATATACAGCTCATCAACTCCACAATCTAAAATTAAAAATTAAAAATCTTGTTGTCACCATTGGAGGGAGTCATGATATCTTAGGGAATTATAACAATGTAACATGTCTTGCAATGGGAGGTTGGGAAAACTTGTTAAAAAGCCTTTTTATTAAATTAAGAAGAAAAAAATTGATTCAAAAGAAATAATAAAATAAAATGATATAGGATCTTTGAAGCTTGGATTTGATATTATCATATTAAAGTGTGAGATACATCAATGTAGACAGATGAAAATGGGCATTATGCTCAAACTAAAGCAATGTTATCTATTTGGATCTTTTTGGGTAATGAAAATGAAATCTTATTGGTTTTTTTAGTTTTTAAAATCAAATTTTGTACTTTTTGCAATAAAGCAGAAGATACTTGAAAACAATAATAAAATCATGTGAATCTATTTAGATGTAATTGTTGGAAAGCTCTAGATCGTACCATTATAAATAAGAATTTGTTGTACACTTTGTTATTATATTTTATATATGCGTTAAAATGAAAAGGGTATATTAAATTGTAAGTGGCGATATTTGTATTGAAGTGTGGTAATGTTTTTGTCATATGAGAGGTTGAAAAATTGGATTTGAACATATCATCCGTATATTTTATTCACTTTCATTTAGGATCATGTATTAAATATTAAATCAAACCAAAAGTTTAAATAAGTGTATGAATGATATATTTAATATAACATCTCACATTAAATTATAAAGTTTAATACTTGCTCATTTACTTTCGTCGTTGTCTTGGAAGATTATTGGAACCATTTGAGCCATTTGTTAGATTGTTTGGACTAGTTATAGGAGCATGGTGGATCATAAGCCCTGCAAGAAATTCACCTTTTTCGAATGAAAATTTCACTTTTCAACAAGTAGGTTAAAAAAAGTTTAGTGAATGAAAATTATATTTTGACCATTTTATAGAGGTCATCATATGATCGATTGTTACATTCGATGGAAAGCTTTTGAATAAAATAAAACAAAAATAAAATTTCACAAAAAATAAAATAGGGAGAGAATAATCAAACCGATCCCACAATAAATCAAAAAACAATCTCAACACAGATTATTTTTTTTAAAACAATTTAATCGGTGAAACGAGCGCAGCCGGTGATGGCAATGCAGCCACGACGGTAAGGGTTGGCCTTCCTACGCTTCTTACAGTCATAGTAAGATCTACCACGATGGCGGCATGGGGAATTATTCTTCCTAAGTGCATCATAGCCCAAATACTTATTTTTTGGATATTTATAAGCAAATCCATACTGGAAAAGTAGCCGTCGGCTGTCTTCATTGTTCGTCGTAAAGTCATAATCGGGGGTACCAGCGTAGGAGTGAGTCCAGTCGTCGGAAAAGGCAAGGCAAAGTGGAGCGGCGACGACTGCAATGAGGAGGAGAAATAGGCCGAGCTTCATTGATCTCATTTTGGAGCTAGTGGGGTGGTATGATGAGATGTTGAAGGGAATAAATGGGGAGGTGGGGGTTTAATTTGTTGTGGTTTTTGTTATTTGTTTTGCTCTGCCTTTTTTTTCCTGATGAAGATGAGAAGGATGGGGAGATTTATAAATGGAGGAGGAATGAAGGGTTTGTGAAGATTAAGCTGTTGAAGTGTTTAATAATTGGTTGGGTTCGCCATGTTTGTAGCCTAACTGATATTACTATTTTTGTGTTTTATAACCTAATTGTTAAAATTTGACTTTTCTTAATTCCTAAATTTAGATTTATTTATTTAAGTTTAGTTTTTTCTTAATCTCATGCATGGGCACCTACTTGGCTTGCTCACCAAATTCAATGGTTGAAATAAGGTTACTATGAAAAGAAAAACAAAAGAGTATTTAATTAGGTTGTTTAATAATGGTGAATATATGAAAGATTTTGTTTTTTTTAATGTGTAACGTAACTTCATTTAACTTTTATAAAATTGTAATACAATTATTTGTTTTAATTATTATCGTAGAGTTTAATGGTAGAATTGGGGAGAGACTCTTCTACTTAGAAAAGGTATATGAGCCAATGTTCGAATAATAAATATTTGAATAGACGTTGAAAATAGAATTAAACCACTGTTTTGGTAGGAATGTTCAAATAACCTGACAAAACTTAAATAACTCTGATTGTCCCTTAAATTTAGTTTTTACTACTGAGATTTATAGTAATATAAGTAGTATGATTTTTTTTTTCTTTCAAAATTTGCTTGCTACTTAAAGAGTTTTTAAAAATTATATTGGATACCCTCGTTAAATATTTAATAAATTAACAGAGACGTCAAGTAATAATCAATTGTGGAATTTATTTGAACTCCTCAAACATACCTCAAGGTAATATTATTAAATATCAACTTGATCACTAGATATTTATGTAGATATTTTAATTTTAAAATTTGAAAAGTTAAAATAAGATATAACAAAATAAATCAAAATATTTATAAAAATAGAATAATTGAGACTTTGAAAAATTGAAATATTGCTTTTGGATGTGTATTATTTATAGATTTTGAACTTTTATAGATTATTTATAAATTTTGTTCTAAAAATAATTAATAAAGATGATGTGATTGATAATTTATAAATGAGGTGTCAATTTTTGTGAGAAAAATATCCCATCAACTCTAACTCCGTGAATTTTGAAGTTGATTGAGGGATTTAAATGGAAATGATGTTAATCACATCCTTAGGGTTCTTATTCCACCTAAGATTAACTTTACCAATAATGAAAAGAAAAGTAATGAATTTTCATTCATTATAATTTTTTAAATTAATCAATTCACATTTATTTGAAACAAAAACTTAAATGCTAACATTTTAAATTAACCTATTAAAATTGTAATACTTTTAAATTTCATATAGATTAAATGAAAATTAGACTCAAAATTTTAGAATAAATTTTTTCTTTTCTTTTCTATTTTCAACGTAAAAATAAATTAAAGAGAATTTATGTGCGAGAGATAAATTGATGATAGAAACCAAAATATTAATCATGAATAAAAATGATTAATTTTTATAAATATAACAAACAAGATATTTACCATCCGTCTAATCAAATCAAAAAGCACCGATCATTTTTATTTTTCTTCCGATTTCTTCCTTTCCATCTTCTATATTGAAAAAAAAAATCGTGATCCTGTACCCAAATTTAAACGATCGTATATAATTTTCTACACGATTGCGTATGATAAATTACGCACGTATGGCCAATTAACATTTTTTGATATTTTTCCTACACGATTGCATATCATGAATTACATGCATGTGATGCATGTTAGTAAGGAGCATTTTTTATATTTTTGATAATGTGCGTTCAAAAGTATTGAAAGGAGGATTTGATACCAAACATGTACCATAATTTGTGAATAAAAGTAGGATCCTTAAAAGCTAAAACAAAGATCTTTCATGGGCCGAAATGGGCTACCTTATAAGGGTCAGGCCCATTTAGATGGACTTCAGATGGGGTGGTGCTATATGGACTAAATGACGTCAGCGTGTCTCTTTATAATTAGATTGAAATATTCGAATTTTCTTTCCCCCAAAAAGAAAAAAAGAAAAAGAAAGAAAGTTGCGTTGAATTTTAGTGATTAAGGCATTTGAATTATTTCCAGCTTTTTCAGTTTTAGTATTTTTGTTTTTCCATTTTTCGTTACTCACTTATTTTCTTACATTTATAAGGTATCTTACTTTACTATAAATCATACTCAATAATATTTATACCCATGCAGATTCTCAAATATATATTTATTGTGTCAATATGTATTATATAAGATTACAAAATAATAATTATAAATTATTTTTTAAAACATATAACAAGTAACCACAATAGTTTATATTTAGTGGATAACTATATTAATTTCAAATTTATGCTTTTAAATTTTCTGTAAAATTATCATAAAATTTTTATTTTAATCTCTAAATGTCCAACCAACACTTTGTGTTTGCTTTTTTGAGAAAAAAATAACCTTAATTTTAATAATTATGAGTTGTTTTAAAATGTAAGCAAATGGCAATTATTAAAAATCCCTAATAAATAACCTAATTTGGGTTGCTTAAAGGGGAAAAAAGAATTAAGATTTTAATTTATACAATCATTAATAAGATGAATCTTATTGCTTTAATAAAAAATAGTACATTATTAAAGGACAAAATAAGAGATTAGTTTAAGGGTGAATTATCAAAATAATAAGTGGTGTTCTTAAGTATAGTTATACAATTTGGTGATAAAAGATTCCAATAATAGACTTGGTAAACAAGATGGATAATTTTTTTTTGTTTGAAGTTATATAACACAATGACTTTTCAAATTTTAATTATTTTTTGTGTTTTGTTCCCATGAGAAGTAGATTAAGGAAGACTTATTGATTTTAGACGTCATTAAAGGAAGAAGACTTGAAGATTAAGAGAAGTGATGAAATATTTATAGAAGAAATCTATGATATTGTGAAGGGAAAAAAGGGTGTGGGGATTTGGCAATGGCATTCAAAACCAGATAGCCCCAACACGTTCCTTCCTTAATACTGCACTCCTTAACACTGGTGGATCCACGCTTCGAAGTTCGACCCTTCCCTCTCTCTCCAATTGCTTTCTTTCACCTTTCAAATTTGAATTTCGACCTTCTGATCATCGTCAATCACAGCGTATTACCTTAATTCAACTTCTTTTTCTTTTTCTTTTTCTTTTTGTTTTTTGTTTTCTGTTGATTTTCCTTCATGGGTGATTCCAATTTCATCACTTTTTCCTTCTTTCTCATTTGTTCTCAAACGGGGTTTCTTTACTGATTTGATTTTTCCCATGTCCATGATCTTTCTTCCGTTGCAGTGAATTGCAGTCTAGTGGGTCTCCGAACGCTTCAATTTGGGGTTTTCCGGTAAAGGGTCTGTTTCAATTTTACTCATTTTTGTTGTCGTTGTTGTTCGTATGGCTTCTTCTCATAATACTCATTCCGAGACTGCAAAAGTTGAGCAAATTTTAACTGAATTCTTTCCTAAAACGCTACAAATTATACTGGAATCGAGGGCTCCTTGTATTTCATCGCGTAATTTTAGTGGTGAACAAGTTTTGTCTTCTCCATCTTCTTCCTCCTCGTCTTCCTCGAGTATGAGGCCGAGGGATAAATGGTTTAATTTGGCTCTTCGTGAATGCTCTGCAACGTTAGAGAATATTGATCTCTGGCGTCCGAATTATCATGAACCTATGGTTGTTGATGTTATTTTGGTGCAGAGGCAATTTGGTTTGGACTCTGTTAGTGCTTCTCCTAGGAAAGATCTTGTTAGGAATTTGTCTCTGAAAGAGAAATATCCACTCTCTTTCAATTCTGATAAGGATGAGTTTGGAAGTCAGACCAAGAGTGAGAAAGTTGTAGAGCGATGGATGGTGCATTATGAGAGTAGGAAAAACCGGGATAGTAATTCTGGTAGCAGAAGGTCCAGTAATAGTACTGCTCACACCTACAAGAAAACCATTTTACTATTAAGGTCTTTATATGCCTTTGTGAGACTTTTACCTGCCTATAAGGTTTTTCAAGATATCAGTTCATCTGGTCAGATTCACCCTTTTACTCTTGCTCATCGCGTGTCTTCCTTTGCTGAGCCTTTCACCCGGAGGGAAGAGGCCGAAATGCAGCGATTTGTGTTCACTCCTGTCGACACTTCTTGTGGTCGACTATGCCTCTCAGTGTTATACCGTTCATCCCTCTCTGACATAAACTCTGAACCCTCAACTCCTATGTCTCCTCAAGTTATTCCTGAATATGTTGGGAGTCCATTGGCAGATCCATTGAAAAGGTTTCCTACCCTCCCTGTAACGATAGCACCATCTCATGGATCTCCATCGTCGTTGCCATTCTCAAGACGTCATAGTTGGAGTTATGACCGTTTTAGACCTTCCCCTCCTTCAGTTTCCTTTTCACCTTCACCAACACATTCAGAGTCTCATGCTTTAATTTCAAATCCAGCCTTTCCCCGTTTACCTCCTTCAAGCTTACCTTCACAACTGCCTGAAATGGTTATGGGACATAAAGATAGTATGAACTACGATGAATATTACCCTTCTCCTGTCTTTTCCCAATCACCCTCACTGTCACCACCAATTCACATTCGCGTAAAGCGCCTGCCAAATGGTCTATTGCAGTCTGAAAGTGCTCCTCCAAGTGCACCTATTGCAAAGCTTCCTCATTCCTCTGCATTGTCAAGCAAACCGAATTTGCCACCATCCCCTCCCCTTAAAGCTTCTGGAGCAATTATTTCTAGGATTAATAGAGATGTTGGTCCATTGCCGGCTGGCTCTGCAATTGGAAAGGTATATTTCTGCTTATTGTTATTTCCCACTTCAAATGTGTTATGTTCAATATCTTGATTCTTTTTTATCTTCTTTAGTCATCTTCTCTTGGAAGAGATGAAAGCCAAAGAATTTCAGGCTGGAGGGTATCATCCAATAACTCACCAATTTCAAGAAGCTCTAGTAGATCTTTTCCAGATGACTTAGATGATCCAGAGTTTCCATGCCCCTTTGATGTGGATGA
Organism: Cucumis hystrix; assembly: GCA_025688845.1. NCBI lineage: Eukaryota > Viridiplantae > Streptophyta > Magnoliopsida > Cucurbitales > Cucurbitaceae > Cucumis > Cucumis hystrix. The sequence continues at coordinate 7,055,036 of CM046884.1, forward strand.
GGATGACATGACAGATAGAGGTAGCAGGTAATGATTGCTTACATTCTTCTCTTTTCGTGACAATAATAATTAAATTTTCAGAATTTATTTTCCTGCTTATGTTTGAGATCATTATTTGTTGAAGGTAGAGATTTAAATGGCAACATTACAAAAAATCTTGCTGCAACTTTTCTACTTTAAACACTAGTTACTTTAGTTTAGTAGACTAAGTTACTCTTGATTATTTCACATACGCTCTAAAGACCCCTTTCTAGTTAGGACAGAAAACAAGAGATTTGCAAGGCTGCTTTACAATTCTCCCTTGCATTACAATTCTCCTTGGGATGTGGGGGAGGGGGGGGGGGGGGTAGGCTCTTCGACTCTGAGGAATTTTATGGACTTTCTTTTGAATAAAATACTTATCAATCTAGGAGGACAAAAGCACCAATTAGACGGTCCAAAACCACTTTCGGTGGAGAAAATCTCAAAAATTGATCCATGCACATCAAAAGTCTACTTGTTATTGTTGTAATTATTTTTAAAATTTTTTTATGAGAAACAATTCTACTTGTTATTGTTTATACCATTTCATTAAGGTACATCTCATCATCGAAGTCCATCTAGTTTCCAAGAACCCATACAAATCAGTCTAAAATTAAAATGTCCCTGAGTCAACGTTAACATATGCTCATGAAAAGCTGAAAACCTGAGTGAAGACAAGACGCATGAGCAACATTGACAATTCTAGTGATTTGGGTGGCGATCTGGTTCAAACCAACTAGCCTTGGATGAAGGGCTTTATAAGTTTCTAACAAAAACTTATTTTCTCACTTCAAACTTTCCCCATGATGAGTTACCTTAAGGAATCCATTTAAGCAATGCTGGTAATGAAGGTAACTTTGGAAGGTAAAACAAAAATGGGGGAAGAATATGATTTTAAAGCTCTTCATGGGAGAAATATGGAAGATCGTTATTATTCAATTTGTAAGATGGTCATTAAGTTGCGCGTGCTCAGGCACACACTTATCGAGATAGAGAAAACCCCCTTCCAAAAATTACTTGACTTTTGGCTTCCAGTCGTTGCTAATCATGAGGAGGCTGTGGTATAGAATTGTTGGCAGCCAGGTAGCCTTCTCAAAGGGTGACCGCTGGTTTTTTTTTTTCTTTTCTTCTTCCTTTCCACAGTTAGCTGAAAATAGTCCATTGGTACCAGGTCATTGTTATTTGGAAAGGATCTGAAATTGAGCAAAGGACTATTAGGTGGGTGTTTGGCACTCAAGTTGAGTTGAGTTGGGTGGGTAAAAAACACCCACCCACCCACCGTTTGGAAGTACCAATAATTCAAGAGGTTTATTACCTCATTGTTTGCGTTAACTCACAATTCTCACCTTATTAACTCACATTTCTTACTTCGTTATTCGTGTCAACTTTCCCAATTACTCACTTCAATAATAATTACCAACTCAACTTAACTCTCCCAAGAAAACTCAAACCAAACACCACCTTAGAGATGTGTAGTACAGGAAGAAAATGAAGAATATCTTGGTAATGATGAATTTGATGAAAATTAAGATTAAAAAGACGATTTAGAAAAGCTTAGAAATTAGTTGTAATGAGCAATTGTTATGAAAAGATATCCGTTCTTATTGCATGTTCTAGAGGGAAAACAAGCATGAGAATAGAAAGGAATCAAAATATATGAATCAAAATATATGAAGCAAAACTTACTGCCAGTTAATATAGTGAGTGCAAAGCAGATAAGGATAAGAATGAGACAAATTGGGATGGGTATGGACATTGGAGCTAGAACTTACTGGTGGGGTGCTGAGGATTAATGTTGTACAGATAAAATTGAGGTGAGGGAAGCACTTCAGAAGGCTGGAGTTCAATAATGATAGGTAGGAGAATGCTTGAGAAATTGACAAAAATATATCAGAAACCAATTGTGGTTGTTGAAGAACACATAAATATGGGGCTTTGTGCTTGGTGAATGAATGGTGCATCTTGATGTAATTTTTTCTGCTGTTATTTTTTTTTAAATAAAAGACAACCTATCACGTTTGAGTTTCTTTTTCTAGTTATTTTTAGTTTATGATTATCTTTAATTTGTAAGTCTTATTGGTTAGGTAGCTCGTAGCTGGTTTACTTAGTGCTCTTACATTCTTTTTAATCAGAAGGATCAAATCTCTTGTATTAGTAAGTTCTTTTCTACAAACCGAATTGGTCTATAACCTTGATGGTTCATTTGGTTGGTTGGCTTTATTTGCCAATCCTGGTTCGATTCTCGTAATCGGTATTTGGTTTGAATTTGTCAGTAAGTTCTTTTCTACAATACTAAACAACTTTTGGTTAATAGTTATTGGAGATTTCTTTCCCTAATTCTAGGTTCTTTCACGAACATACTAGCCTAATCCATTGCCATTTCATCGTGGTTGGATGGTATTAGACAAAACATAGGCAGGATCTCAAGGTTTTTGACAATGGAGATTTTGATTCTAGGAATAGTGGGAATGGGCACTTTAACATTGTAGTATTTTAGGCTTTTAATGGAAATTCAAATGTCAAGTTTGGTGGGGGAGGCAAATTTTTTGATTTAGCCAATGCATGCTTTAAAATTCGAAGGGAGGATGGACTAAAACAAGTAAGGATGTGGTTGGACTTCAAAATGTGCTGCAACAATAGTGCGAAAGCTGTAAGGTAAAAAGGGAAGGCATATGCATTGGTTCAAAATAGTTCTGTAAAGGGTTGGAAGCTGGGGTTTATTTCAAAGTTCCTTTTGAAGTGCTCCAGTAGACGAGGTAGTTGGTTAATTGAGAGGCGGGAATGGAGTTTTTGCTTTAAATGGCTTATGAAATTTGAGAAGCAGACGTCTGAGGTTCTTTTGCTTCTTTACCACCAGGAAAAAATGACAAAGGAATCACTCTTGGTCATGAGATTGTCTGACTCACTGGTTTTTTGAAAGAGGAAAGGGACAGAAAATTTTTTGTACCTTAACTATAGGGGAGGAGAGGATTAACGACTGGGTTCCACACTCATTTTGAAAATGGTGAGGTTTCTAGAGGGCGTCTAAATTGATAATATAACAGGATGAGCTATCAAGAATAAGGCATGATCCACTGTTTGTTATCCAAGAAACAACATTCTTTCGAAGGATTCCTGTTATAGAGAATTTGTTTCATTGCATATGTACGGAACAGTATCAAACTTCTGTTGAATGGATACTGAAAAGCTGTCTTATATTATATATATGAATCTTCAAATTAGTTGGAACCTAACCCTTAACCTAAACCCTTAATTGCAGAACCTTCGTAATGAAAATTTGATGGACTGCTAAGCTGTCCTGGTTTATACCATTTACCTATCTCAAAGTTGTTTCATAATTTGAGGAGCTGATGTAGGAAGGTTAATCAATTTAGGTTCCTTTGGTTATGATCTGTTAAATTATCAACCAACCTAAAAGATTAAGTTCTTGGGTTAAAAACTTACAATAAATTTATTGTTATCAATACTTTTAACACACCCTCACATGGGGGTTTGAAAATTTGTAGGTCTAACAAGTAAAAATCAATATTAATCAAGGAGCAAATGAAATTGTAGGAATTTTACCTAAGACCCTTATTCTGGTATCATGTTGAATCACCAATCAAAACAAAAATTTAATGACCCATTAAAGTATTTTAACCATTTTAAAACTCTTGTTCTTTAGTTTCTTGGGAAGAGGCTCTCTCAATCCTTTGCCCTTAGGTTGTTCTTTTTTGCTTTTGTACTAATATATTATTATGTTTCTTATTAAAGAAAAAAAATTGAGTGAGTGGGAGATTTAATAAGGAGCTACAAGAGAATTGACCCGATGCCTCTACTGACATAAGAAGGAAATCAAAATCCCTAAAAACTCTGTTCATCTATTTGCTGTAATAGTCCATCTATATCCAAGATCCGTTGGACCATCTTCATTCAAGGCTTAAAGAGTAAGAGCTCTCATGAGAACATTTCTTGCCACTCCAAGAACCCTCCTAGGAAGAAGGTAGGCGTAGGAACAATTGGAGCTATACACTATGTTGAAAAGAATAAGAAACAGTCGGTAATCTTAAAGACTTGAAACTGGATATCACACTGACGAACGACGATACATATAGTTAGCTTGGATTTTAACTTTTGTACATTTTGAAGTTACAATGGAATCGATGTATTCATTTCATGTGGTGATTGTTAGCATCTATATTCTGCCTCTAAGTGGATAATAAATTAGGGATGCATCTTTTATTGGTTTATATTACATCAATTCAAATCTCAACCGCAGATCCACCATGCTTCCCTGGTTGAATTACTATTATTAAAGTCTTCTGAAGCAGCATAACATCTTCCAAACTAGTCAAACTCTGGAAAAATACATTCCTTCAATGATAATGAGAATGGTTACTTAGTATATCAAACTTCTCCAGTCCCCTGTTTGATCTTGTTCAAAGCCAGATCTCCAATCCCCTATTGAATCAGGGAAAGTTGGTTTAGGAATCAAGTACTGTAGCCATTTTCAGCCCCACCAACAGATGAACATTTCTTTCACAGCCTTCTCGCCATTAGAGAATTAGGTGTTTTCCTGAGGAATTAAATGTTTACAACCATGATTTTGAAGTGAAGTGAACATGGCTGTTAAATGTGTAGCAGCGGAACATAATTTTCTTTTTAGGATATGAAAATACTCAAGAGTTTCATCGAGAAAAAAATGAACTGTCTATAAAAGGGGGAGCCAAATCACAGGAAAAGCTCTAGTTAAGAGAAATAAGACTAAGCAAACAATTACCAAAGTGCTTAGAAGCATAGGTCCGTGAAACCAAGAAGGAATGTAGTAAAGGACCACACATCGCCACAACAATTCTTGAATAATATTAGCAGGACATAATTTCCTTCGTTTAAGTTCCCTAAACTGATATTTCCTTCATGTTTTTATCTTGTGATGTATCTATCATATACCCTAATTGTTATATGTTATATGAATTGTCTTATTAAACCTTTATTTTAAATCTCTCCTAGACCTGAATCCTTTGACCAAAAAGGAAATCTCTGCGACATGCTGGAACCCGGGGGATTTTTTCCGATCCGTAAATCTCAAGATGCTGCTGTTGGTGCCCTAGTACGTATGCTTCAAAAAGCTCCACCACTTCGCCAAGACTTCACCAACTCCACTGCAGATCTTGGACAACCCAATACACCTGATTCTCCAAGCAGAAATATCCAACGGGGAAATCAAATATCCGAGTCATTGGCTTCAAAGAGTCTCTATGCTGCCTCCTCTAGTATTGCAGCCTCAGGTCTTTTTGTGCCTAAAACTACAGCTGATGCATTGGAAGAACTACAAAGCTATAGAGAGATGAAAAATTTGTTGCTAAGGCAAGCTGGGAAAACTCACACATGAATCAAAATATGGTCTGAAGTAGGAGAAACCTTATTATAATCTCATGAAGTCAGTAGTACTATAATATGTGAATATTTTAAGTCCTATGAATACATGTACAGTAATTTCCTTTTCCAAGTTGCAGGTTCTGGAGCTTGAAACTACATTGGTTGGCTTCTAGTTTTCTTCATGTACATAATTTTATATAATTGGGGAGATCGAGCAGTTATGACCATATGACCCACCTCAGGGCACTTACACCTATAACCTCTGTACATAATATAAATACAAACTTGCTAAATCTTTGAACTCTTTATTATCTTCTCCTTGAAGCTAATTTGATCCGTTTATTTTAAAAGACATTAGATCTGTCTGTAGTGGTTTATGTAAGTACAGCTTAATGTCTATACTTTATGAACTTAGAAGCCACAGAAAAATATGGATCAAACTTTAAGTTTAGTTCCTACATTTTGATGGTATCTTCTCCGATGTTGAATTTTATCAATGAAATAATGTTGTGAAATTTCAACCTTGTGTTCTTTAGTTTTTGAATTCTGTGAAGTGTAAATAGAGTTCCACGTTTAATTAATAATGAATAAGATTATTGTAATTAGCTTTAATGGATAAGGGTAAATAAGATTATTGCGAATAGAGATGAATAATAAATAGAGTTCAACTTTCAATCAAACTTTAAGTGTAATTAGCTTGAATTAGTTTAAAAGATTATTGCCAAAATAATGAATAAGAAAAGGCAGCAGCCACATGCACATATTTCTTTACCTTCATTATTATTATTTTTTAAAACTAAATCTCATTCATATTGGGAAACTAAATTTAAATTAATTAAAAAGCTGACTCCATGCCAAAGTACTACAATTATGAAGATTTGTTTTAGCACTGGACATTGATTATTTCTAATAAATTGATTTTCTTAATCAGCTGCATGTGTAAAACAAATTCTCCAAAATTTGGCGTTGTAGAGCCTAATACTAATAAAGTAGAAAGGATGAGACAAATCACTTTACTTAAAACACATGTATGAAGCAGCCCAACCCAAAGCCTATATGTATTAAACCCTAAGTATATTGTGAAAACGTTACTATGTATTTTAAGTGAAGTTGAATATAAAAATTTACGAAATATTTGAAAGATGAAAGAATGACCGAAAAAAGAAAAGGATCAAAGTAGAAGCAGACCGAGTCCAAATAGTGTAAAAGTTAAGTTGACATCTCGAGCCTAATTAGATCCGCCAAGGGAGACTAATCCATGGCAACAAGCTAACTCGGCCATCTTAGTCATAGCCAACCAAATCAAGATTGAGGTGACTTTGGAATATCTCCAATCCAACATAACCAGGCACTTGGTCAATTACCTATGAGAGCCAAGCTAGAGATAGACTTCATTTTTTTTTTATTTTTTTTTTTGAAAATTCTATTAGTGAATTAAAGTTAAGAATTTAAGGTAATTATTTTAAATAATGAAAATAATACATATTTTGCTATATTTGTAAACACAACAAGCAAGAACCTACTTCTTTTTAATTGATTTACTTGTTTTAATATTTAAAGTTTAAATATTCATTATACTTTCTTAAATAAAGAAAAACTTCAAACAACACAATATGGAATGCACTTAAATTAGTCGTTTTTATATTATTATTAAAAAAAAAAAAAAATTTTTGCATATATATATATATATATATACATATAATAATTTGGCATAAAAGCTGTCTAAAGCCGACCCTTTTTTCTTCTCCATTTTATTTATTTTCTTAGCTTAAGAATCTAAAGCCAAATCTTTGAATTTGCTTGAAAAAATTGACTAAGTTCATCTGTGCATTTTCATGTTAATTATCATATACCATTAATAATAATTATATTTATCATTATGGTATGATAAGTACAATACTAAAAGGTGATGTGGGTATGGTTTTCATGTTAACTAAGAAAGAATTATTTATATTATCTACCTTTAATAAAAATGGAAAAACAAAACAATTCTGCTTTAATTGAGAATATGTTATGAACTTAGTCAGGTTTTTCAAGCAAATTCAAAGATTTTGCCTCTTTTTTCAGCCAAGTTCATCTCTTCCTATCAGCCCTTTTTTCTAAACGTCTTTTTTAAGTACTAGTGGGAAACACAAAAACGCTAGAAGGAGGGCTTGAACCTCCGACCTTGTGGTTAACAGCCACACGCTCTAACCAACTGAGCTATTCCAGCTATTTATTACCTAAACATACATTTAATATTATCACTTAAAAATTATGAAGAAAATTGTTGTATTTTAAAGTTATGATTGAATTAACTCTTTCAATATTATTATTGTATTTTTCATGTCATTTGTGTTAAACCTTGTAATTGTTTTTTTTTTTTTTAATCTAAGGGTTCTAATTTTTTCTTTTTCTTTTTCTTTTTTGGGTAATGATTTCAATTAGTAAATGGATGTTAATAAATATTGAAAGCAAGTATGCTTCCACTATCAGATGACCTCTTTTTTCTAAGATGTTTTTAATATTTGAATTTAGTATAACATATTAGAATATATTAGTTATAAATTGACCATGTTAATTTATAGTTCAAAAAATTCAATGTTTATATTCAGTTCTTTTAGTTTACACCATTTTTATTAATCAATACACCACTCTCCTATTCAAACTTTTATTTATGTGTGTATTAATATAATATTTAATAATACTAAACAACTTTAACAAAAATATTATTTTGATATATATATTTTGAGGTTTATAGTAAATTTGAGAATAGAAAGAATAAAGATAACTAAAATAATATTAGTTTAATAGAAAAAAAAATATATAAAATGGGAACATCAGTAGGGAAAAAGCCTAAATTTGGTTTTTAATTAAGTTCCCTTTCTTCGATTGGTTAAATTAAAAAATAATAATAGATTAATGTTAAAAAATTGGAAAGGCTTATGTAATGTATAGAATAAATAAAATAATGGCATATACTTGGAATTAGAATATGATTCGTTTATTTTAATTATTACATCATGAGATGGAGACAACAGCACAAAAGCACCAATACATTTGGAAACCCTTTTCTTTAAGCCTAACGAAGACATACAATGAGACAAATATATTCATTTTTCATTTCATCTTTCTTTTTTTCTAAACAAAAATAAAATTGAAAAATTGATGGAAGGTTGGAAACCAATTGGACTCATATTTTAACTAAAAAAAACGAGACTAATATACTCGAGTTGCACCTATTTTTTTAGTCTAGTTCAAGATTTAAATACTTTTAAAAATGTCAAGTGGCAAATTGTGGTTCGTTCGAGTATTTTTCTAAAAGAAGTTGATAAAATCTCTTCTTATAGATGACTACATTATTAAGTTTACAATCATAGAACTTAATTAATTGATCATCAACGTTGTAATGTCATTTACTTTCATTATTATTATTATTATTTTCAAGGGAACAAAATAAGAGAACAACGATACAAATACAAAAAGCTTTGGTCTAAATTATTGGATATCTAGAGTTCCAATAGTGTGTTTTTTGGATGGTACTTCTTAATATCTATCTAGAAGTCAATGTACTAGAATCTAGATATATATGATCTACCATGAACAATTATACAAAAAAAAAATGAAAAAAAAAAGATTGAAACTCAATTAAAATAACAACGAGTAGTTGCTGAATTAACAAAAGCAAATCACTATTACTATTAAAAAAACCCTAATATTTTTAATTAGACTTAAAAGCTAACAGTTATAAAGAAATTAAAATTTACCTTGAAAGAATTAATTTAGTTAGGATTATTATGGGGGCATGATTAATGAATAATGGTATGCTAAACTTTAGAAAATTTCAGAAAATTTTGAAAATCATAAGAAAGAAATATTATATATAAAGAATGGGAGTCATAAAGGGATGATTGTTTTGGAAGCATTATTGGAGTTAACATCGATATATATGATTAATTTTGAAGTATAATTAAAAAAGAATGGGTTATATTAATTTAATTATGAAGATTAATATTTAACAATAAAGTTGTGATGTAGTTGTGTTGGTTGGTGGTATACTTGCCTTTAATTTCTCACCAACCTATATAGTTGTTAATTAATTAAATCAGTACATTCCAATTATATTCTCTATTTCTTTATCCAACTCTATTACACTTTAATTACAAAAAATATAGGAAAAAAACTTAGGGTTTTGACATTTTTTCTCTTCTTATTAGATATTTATGTTTATTATAGATGGAATTAATATAAAGTATTATCTTAATGTAAACACTACCACAAATTAAATTTACTTTCTAAGACACAATTGTTCAAAAATTAAAAATAATGTTGGGATTAATATGCTTTTGATCTTACTCTCACCTTAATACAAGTTTAATTTATAAATATTCCTTAATTTTGAAAAGGTCAAGAGAAAAAGTGGATAAATTTTGTGTTAGAGGTGAAGAATTGTAAGATGAAATTACTTAATAAACATAAAAAGTAGAGACAAAGTTGGAAAGGTATAGCTACTCAAGGTAAAAAAAAAAAAAAAGGAATAAAAAAGAAGATAAAGTTTTTTTAATAAATATGAAAAGTAAAAAAAGATAGAAAAATGAAGCTACTCGATATAAACGACAAACTTCAGTAGTATAGTTATCCAAACCAACTTAAGAAGTGGGATGGATCAAACAACTGAAGTGTCTAATATATTTTTGAACTTTGCTGTGTCTCAAATTTTTAATTTTTTCAGTTTTGAATCTAATATATAGATACTTGACTTATTTGATATATATACTTTTCTCTAAAATCACGCATACGGTGAACCCATAAAATTACATTTTTTCTTTCAATATAAGGTTCAAATTTTATATCTAGTAGATCAATTAAATTTTTTTAATTAAAGAAAATTGAATATATTATAAATCTTATTAGATATAAAATTGATTTTTAAAAGATTTATTAGACACAATAATTTAACCTAATTATTAATACATTGCTGCCTACGCATTCAGGTGTGAAGTACTTGTACGTGCGAAAAATAAACAATTATACCTGAGGTTTGAAATTAATTTCCTTAATCATGTATTAGGGACCCTTCATTTATATTAGTTTTATTTGCAGTTCACTTTATTCCATATATATATATATATATATATATATATATATTCTGATTGAATATTACAGCAAATATACTTTCAATAATTGGTTGTTAAGAGTAAAATATACTTTAAATTATTATATATTGTTTCGTCTATTATTATGTTTAATTTTGACGAATCCACTTCAAAATTATCGATTGATTATAAAAACAATCTTTCTTACTACTTTGTTCGAATAAAATAGACATACAAAGAAAGATATCCAAAATAATAATATGATTGATGTTATGTCTTCTAATGTTGTGTTGTTTATTGAAGTAGTTTAAATTACAATAAACTTTCTAAAAGAGTTTAGACATGTACGTATTTTACATAGATTATGATTTAAAATATATGAATAGATGTTGCATGACATCTTTGTTTAAAAGGCGGTAAGGTAAGGTCAAATATTGTGCATATCATGTTATTGTAATTAAAGGACATATTTGCTTAAAATTAAGAGTATAGTTTTGGATGATAAATATAATTGTTATTAAAAGTGATGGATGTAGTACTTATATATTAAAGATATGCATAAAGAGGGGATGAATTTGGAGTTGTTACAAAATGATGCAATTGATGAAGTATGAGAGTATTGGCCAAACCAAAAAAGGAAACCAAATTGAAGGAATATCCTAAAGAACCCCAAAGGTGTTTTCTCCTAAAACCCTTTTTTATTATTAATAAAAAAAAAAGGGTTAAATCTTGAGGAAACAAACAGAAGTGATTTGTCCATTTCTATCTTGTTTGCAATGATAGAGAAAGATAATTCCCCTCTTTTGTTTCTTGTAAAGTCTTCACTTAGTAATTATATTTCTTTTTTAATTTTATTTTGTTTTTGGGTCCTTAGCTATTTTATTTTAAGAACAAATGTTGATAAATCACCACAAATATATATATGTATATAATAAAAAAGAGAGAGAGAGAATATAACTATTAGAATATAATAAGCTATTTGTTTTTCTTTAATTTTATAGATCAAGGAATCAAGTTAATCTCTATTGAGTCATCATGTGAGAAACATATAAGAAAATAGCAAGTGATATAGCACAAAGCTTAGCTTAATTATAATTTCATGTCATTCTTTTCTTATCGTAATTCAAGCTAACATATGTATATAAAAAAATTTAATTTCTAAATTATTGTTTTGCAAAGTATTTCTTTTGAAGCTTTTTTTTCTTGTCGATATTTGGAATGACATTTGATCCATTTTAATTGCTTTCTTTGGATGTCCATACCTAAATTAACAATTGTGATATGTAGTTGCTAGACCAATCATAAAATTTAATATTAAGATTTAGTGTGAAGTCCAGTTGAAAAAAAAAATACTTCATTTAACTCAAATTCGTATAGTTGAGTCGAACGGTCAAGTTCATAAACCAACTAAATCCAGACCCACAAAACTCACTAGAGAATGTAAAGAGAATTCTCCCCAACAATATAAAGAGTACTATGTAGCTTTTGAAGATTGAACCATATTTCTTGAAATTCAAGTTTTTTGGAGATATAAAATATTCTTTTGAAACTTCGACTTTTTAACTCCGAAAATATCAAGCACTATGCTTCCACATACATCAAACATACACATATAACCGAGAGAATATGAGAATTGAATACTAGACATCAAACCACATCTCATCAAACTAACACAATATCAACTCTTCGAAACAAATTTCTTTGAAAACCTCGTTCGAATAATAACTAACAACTTATTTGTTAAAATTTTGGGACTGCTTACCAAATGGTTAATTATTTTGTTAAAGAAAAATGTGATGGAGGGCATATTCGTGTTGTACTGAATATAATTAATCCATAATTAAATGAATGCTTTAAGTTTAATCTAAAAAAATATAGATTAATTATTTATAAATATTATAAATGAATTGTTTTGTTGAAAAAAAAAAAAAGAAAAAGAAAAGGTGAAAGAAGACATATTCCCATTGAACCCAATATGATTAATCCATAATTAAATGATGTTTTAAGTTTAGTTTAGTAAACAAAGATGATAATGTCTGACTCTGCATTGTCTTCTCTTTTTAATAATGTTATTAAGATTAAGTTTAGTTTTTCTTTTTCCCTTCTTTTGTGAAGTATATTTTAAAATGCCAATTTGGCTTGCAATCAATTATTTGATCCAATAGGATACAAATGAACAACCTAAAAACTATGTCACAAATTAAAGATTTTTTATTATTGAAAGAAAAATAATATGTTCAAATTTGAAGTACGAAAAACATTTTTTATAAAAAAAAAAAGTTCCCACATGACTGAATTTCAATTTTCTACTCCCTAATAAAATTTTTGTATAATGATTGATATGTTAATTACTATTCAAATCTTCTACTCAACTAACAAATCCAACGGCTCCAACGACTTTAAAAATAATTTGATAGTTAAGATTAATGATTTCAAGGATTTGACTTAAAATTTAAGCCTCACATCCTAGAGTTATTTCCTAAACAAGTGGAAGAGTCATATTTTATTGTAGCCATACAACCATTATTTATTTTAGTCTTGATAGAATGTGTTTAGCTCGACTAACATTAAGAATGTATTGACAATAGAGATATACAGCATATTAATATTGCTAATTTTGCAATGTTTATCAAGAGGAGAACATGCTATTACAGTTAGCTTAGATGAGGAAGTTAATTAGATTGTGGTTTAGTGGTTGTTTCATCAATTTGCTTAAAATGATCATTTTGTTTATAGATGTGAGTATATATTGATAGAAGGTATAGGTTCATACACACTCAATATTTAAACAAACATCACACTAATGTTGATTAAACCATCTAACCCAATTATTATTATTTATAATTTGCAATGATTCACAGTAGATTCCGCCATCCACAGGATTCAAATCAATATAAAATAAGGAGGTTGGAATCTATAGATACATTTATATCAATTATTTAAACACTTGGGGCTCATAATTATATCTATTATTTCTTACTTAATATTTAATTAAAACTTAACACAAAACTTTAGTTTGAGTGCTTATGTCATCTTCACCATTTGCTTCATCAAATCACACTAGCTCATATATATGTGTGTGTGTGTGTGTGTGAGTGTGTCACTCACAAATAGCAAAAGTTAAACAGCAATTTGTGTCTTAATTTTCCCCTTCAATCTCATTCATAAAGTTCAAAACTTTATGAACACAATGGAATTTGAATCCATGGAGTTCTTCACCAATTACAATTACTTTTCATCACCCGAAACCTTTTTCCATACCCATGAAGGAAATTCTTGCTCTTCTCTCTCAGAAAATTCCTCTCAAAATTCCTTTCAAGAAGGAAGCTTCTTGGAATATGATGATCAAGATTTTCTTCAATTTGATCCAATCGATTACAATCCTGAAGATTTCCTCGCAATTACCTCTATAGATCCTCAAAACATTCAAGAATCGAGCAATCATTCAGGACATGTAGAAGAAGAAGATCATGAAGAAGAGCAAGAGAAGTCCAATAATATCATTTTCAAAGGAATTCAAGCAGAGTTAATGGAAGAAGAGAGCTTAACAGATCTATTACTAGCAGCAGCTGAAGCAATTGAAGCACAAAATCATCTCCTTGTTTCAAATTTGATTGAAAAGCTCAAGAATTTACTTTTATATGATATGGGCTCATCTTCATTCAATCAATTAGCTTGGTTTTTCACTCAAGGACTCCATTACAAGACTGTTGATTATAATATTGATCTAGCAGCTCATCATCAAATCCAGATTAATAATTATAACTCCATGTCAGCTTTTCAAATGCTTCAACAGCTTTCTCCTTATATAAAGTTTGCTCATTTCACAGCCAATCAAGCAATTCTTGAAGCAGCAGAAGGGGAAAAAATGATTCATATTATAGATTTTGATATCATGGAAGGAATTCAATGGCCACCATTAATGGCAGATCTTGCTGCTAAGGAACATGTTTGTTCTTTGAGATTAACAGCCATTGTACAGGACAATGAAAATGAGAGGAAGATTATTGAGCAAACAGGAAGGAGATTAAGTGAATTTGCTAAATCAATCAACCTCCCTTTCATATTTGATCAAATGGGGATTGAAAAAGCAGACAGGTTTGAAGAAATTCAGGTGATGGGTGAGACAGTAATTGCCAATTGTAGTGGCATTTTTCACCATATTTTAAGCTATGAAAACTTATCAAAGTTTGAAACTTTTTTAGATGGGGTTTCTAAACTTTCACCTAAATGTGTAGTTTTAGTTGAAGAAGAGCTTTTTAATGTCACTAAACAGCTTGGACTTGGAGGGCCTCAACCAACAATGTCTTTTGTGGAGTTTTTCTTTGAAGCTTTTCACCATTTCTCTGCTCTTTCAGATTCACTTTTTAGATGCTTTTCTGGGGTTTATGAAAGCGGATTCAAACAAGTGATGGATGAGTTTTTGGGGACAAGAATTTTGGACTCTGTTACTCAATACCCTTGTGATAAAACTCATGTGTGGGGAAGTGGTTTTGATCATTTGCAAGGCTACAAGAAAATCCCTTTTACTTCTTTCAATTGCTCTCAAGCTAAGTATTTGATTAGTCTTTTTAGAGGAGATTTTTGGGTGCAGCATGAGAAATGCAGCTTGAGTTTGTGTTGGAAATCAAGGCCTTTGTGTACAGCTACAATTTGGGTTCCAAGTGTGGAAAGTTGGACCAAAAATATCAGGCAAATGTGATGAGTTTTACCAAGAAAACAAATATTTATCATTTGATTCTTTTGTTCAATATTGTTGTCTATGTACATAATATATGAAAAGGTTTATTCTATTGTCAGCGATTAAGTTTAGAATTAGATCTCTTTTGATTCCCCATTGCATGTTTGTTTTTTCACCATTTTTAGTTGTGGTTTTTCATATTTTTTATGTAAATATTTGAGTTCTTAATCAAATTTTTATAATATATTCCTTAAGACATAGACGATAAACGATAAAACAGTATAAGCAAATAGATAAAATTGGTTTTTATGTACATAATTTTCAAAAACTAAACCCAATAGAATTGGTTGGGAGTTTGGGAGTTGGCTAATAATCATTCTTCCCAACATATATCAGTACAAGAAGAAACTATGATGAGTAAATTATGAACATTTAGACCAATTCAATATTTAATTAATCTTAATAAAGAGAGAGAGAGAGAGAGAGAAAGAATAAATCAGAAACTAATAAGTAATAAAAACATGAGATTGTTCTTCTATCACTTCAGTTGCCGTCTAAAATAGAAGAATTTTCGATAATGAACAAACAAAATGGAACTTTTTTTCTTGGATAATGGACCACCATTAATAAATAAATAAATCAATCAAATTTATTTTCAAATTTAAGACAAAAAAAAAACATGATGTAAAATACATTGTTCTCTTGGAGCAAAATATTATGGACATTATACAAATTGACAAATTTAATCTTTGTTGTGTGTTGGCTCCGTTCTTCCTTAGGTTTCTTCGCTTACTGATGTCTATGTTTTGGCCTTTTGTTTTCTTCATTTTAATTTTATATGCTTATGCATCATAACAATGGCAGCTGCTCTCTTTGTTGACTTCAGTTACTTCAAATTAAGTCAAAAGCTTTTCATTTTCATTTCAAATCTTCTATTTAATTTTGAGTTTAAACATAGTTTTGTTATTTTTTATTTTAACTTTTAACTTCTGTTCTTTTTTTCTTTAATGTCAATATCATAACATGCCAACACATAGTATGAAGTTAATATCAAATTAATTCATTCTTAAGCTTTGCAAGTCTTATTCTTCTTCTTCTTCTTCGCTTCATCATCTTTTTTTATGTCAATTTATATGTTTTCACGTCTTCTCTTACTATGTTATATGCTATGCTTCTGAACTTATCTTATTGGTCACATATTTAAGATTTTATTGAGTGATAGGTCTAAGTTTTGTAAATTACGTGCTTTGATCAAACTCTTTCTCCCTTAAATGTATCTATTTAATATTTAAAAGGAGATTCTATTGAGAGAGATTCTAAGAATATATAAAAGTGTAGTTAAATGGGATTTAAAGGAATTGATAGTTACCACTTATATTAATGAGGTGTAAATTTCTTTTGAGTTACTTAGTTATAGGTATGAACTTTCAAATTAAATATGCTTAACTCAAGAGCATGTAAAATAGTGTTTCAAATGAATGTTGTTGGGCCATGAGGTATTGAATTCTACCTCGACAATATAATAATGTTTCTCCACAACCGAGAAATTAGAGATTCAAATCTCTCATCCACGTGATGTTATTAAAATTATTATTTTCTAACCGAATTACAAGTTTCACCTACCTAGTTTTTATCCATTCTAAGAGAATCGTCAAATTGATATCTCATGAGATGATTATATTTAGGAACTTGAGGATTTGTTTAGGCATTTCTCAACACGTTGACTTTCAAACTCCTTTTGCTCTTTGGTGACAGCAACCTGTTTTTATTATTGTTTAAGAAATACATTAAAACAATCAAGAACTTAGTTTTTTTAAAAAGGTTTTATTTAAAAAAAAAGAAAAAGAAAACAACTTTAAAATAATCCCCAAAACTCATGGAGACACCAAGCCAAAAGGGGAAATACAGTGCAAGTTGAGGGTCGTGGACGTGTACTAACTACTACATTTCTTTGTTTTTTGAAAGAGACGTCCAACGGCAGAAAATTGATGCTGTTCATACATTTGTTTACACTAAATTATAAATTTAATTTCCAACTTTAAATGTGTTTGTGTTCATTCAGTTATTATAGAACTTTTAAAAGCATCTGATTAATCAATATATTTTCAAATTTGTATAAGTTCTTATCATGTTTGTTTGGTAATATGAGAACATAAATTTAAAACTAATGATCCAATTATCACATTTTCAAATACATGGTAACAAATTCATAAATAAAATTCGAATAGTTTAGAATGTGTTTGATAATATGTTTATAAACCATAAAACTGATTATTTTTTTAAAATAAAAAATTTTCTTTGGAGGAATAAAATATGAGTGAGTCCCAAAGTGGTATAAAATACAATTAACTTCTATGACCATGGTTCATAATCATTTGGTTCCTTATATAACTTTATGACTAATACTTGTTTTGTTCTACATCTATTCATACAAACCTTATGACTAACAAAAATAAAATAAAACTAAATCAAGCAAATGAAAGGGTAGAAGAAAATCGGTGAAGGGCACCTCATAGATAATGAACTCTATGAATAAATTGGATTCAATAAGAAGTAAGACCTTCTCTAAAAATTCTATTGATATTATTTTGGTAAGTTACTAATAAAATGACTTCTTTTTCCTTTGAAAGGTAGAAGTCAATCATTACCATTCAGAAATTATCACCTTCCATCCTTTGTGCTTGGCTTCCCAGTCTCCAATGAAGTGAACATGAAGTTCCCGGAAAATATTGCATCTTTGTCTGTCAATTGATCGAAGGCAGATCTCGTCAGTCAGAAATTACACGAGCACTTGCAGGTTAAGAATTTACAAGAATTATGCGAAAATGTTAAACCCATCACACTTGACCACAACAGAATTTCCAGAGCCAAGACTATAATGATAAATAGATTCTGTGAACTAGCTTAATCAGAAACTATTTTATCGTTTTTCATTTGAATGGCTAAATGTTTAAGTTAGAAGTTAGTTTTCTTTTACCAGGTCATTAGCTTGTGGGTTAACCTATTTAGTGGATAACAGTGAATTAATCTTTTGTTATTAGATTTTATTCATAAATAATCAACATCCCTCTTGGAGATTTTCTCCTTTGAATTTAAGAATAATGAGGTACAAAAGACTAACGAATCAAGAATAACTAGTTCCTCTAATTTCATAAATAGAAGATCGGGTCCAGGGCTTGAACAAAGATGTAGATCAATTGCCCCACTCCATTTGAAGTTGAAGAAATTTACCATCACTTTTTTTTTCTTTAATCATGAACATGGAAGACACAATCCAAAAGAAAAATAATACGGAAATTGGCTCAGATTAAGATGTTAAACATCTGTGCTTTTCAATATTCATCCGTCCATAAATTCTGACGATGGGGGAAATAGATTCTCCAAAGCTAAAGCAACAAAAAGCCGGCAAGCCAACTTTGCGTTCCTTGTAGGAAAAGAGGCTATCGATAAAATACGACTTCTTAGGCAAAACAAAGCACCATATTCATTAAGACCATTTAGCAGCTACAGAATATATATGTGCATGTGAGTGCACGTGTGTATACAGTATAAAATCACAATCTACCTGTCAAGGACAAGCAACTAACTTCACGACGAGTGTACCTAGCCATTGCCTGCATTTACAATAAAAAAACAAGTTAGTGCGAGATTATCTCAAGAATATATCTGACAATCAATAATCTGCAATGGTATACAGCGTTATATATCAGTTACAACTTATAGACATGCAGTGAATTGGATTCCAAACATTCACTTTTCAGATGGGGATAATCCCAAATACTAATGTTTCCTTAAAATAGGGGATATTCACCACGACCAGGAAACTTACCTGCACAGCTCGTAATGCAGGAGCACCATTTGGCATGGGTGATCCATCGTCAGAATATATGTTCCTGTAAATTATGACAATCAAATACTGAAATAAGAGTACAGAAAAATACAAAGATAATTGAAAACATGAAAACAAGTATAAATAATTTATTCAAAGAAGATGCAAAATCATATTACTTATTTTCAGTTTAGGAGGTATTTGGATTGTGATTTATGAACTTTTAAGAAGTTTTCTCAAGAGATAAATTCTTCTCTTCCAAACTCTGATGGTGAGAGGATGGTTTACATTCATTCCTTCGTGGGTGCAGTGAAGGGCTCGGCCATGATCCTTTATAGAGAATGACAAGATGCCATCCTTTAAAATAGGGAAACCTCTTGTAGCAAACCGGTTGTTTCTAGGCCTTTTAATTTGGGGGGTTTTCGACAAGAACTACAGGAAAGTTAATGTTATCATAAGGCTGTTAAATCTTCTTCTATACCTGCCTTAGGCATTACCAGAAATATGACCAGAAGCAAGAGTACAACAATGGCAGAGTGGAAGATTGAACCTCCAACCTCTAGGGACGAATATCCCTAAACCAAGCTCACAGTGGCATGACCAGGAGCAAGAGGAGTTGTTATATCTTTTAATCTGATGAACTTCCAGGGATAAAAGTGTATACACGTAGGCACAAGAGAGGAGGAAATACATGAGGTAGTTAGTTAACGTGTGGGCCTGGCAATATTGTTTGTTAGAAAGGAAACAATGACTGTTATAAACAATGAATGAGTAGGAGAGGAGGTTTCAGGTTACTGAACATTTTAGGCGAGTGAAGACATCCAGAATAAAGACAACTTTTTAAAATTTAGAACAATGAGAGAAAGAAACTAGGACTCTAAAACTGCATTAAAAAAAAAAAATTTGTACAACACTTCAAAGGTTATATATCGAAAAGGTGAAAAAAAGCCATACTTCCATATTACGTTGGGCAGCTCATCTTTCCCAGCTTCTGGAAGGATGGCAGAATCGTAAGCAACAATATTTCCGTAAAAGATTTTTTCTAAATCTTTCATCCAACGAATCAAAAGCAAATTGACCTGCCAGTGAAAGAAAAGAGTAACATGAATTCTCATATGTAAAGCCTATTTCATGGTAGCATGTATGTATGTGGTACGCGTATGTGACTGATATAATCAGTCTGCAATGCAAATTTATGATGCTCACAAGATACCATTCCTACAGATCTCAATGAAGTTTTACAAAAGATCCCATTTCAAATAAGGTATCAAGAAAACTAAATATCTCATCTTTTACTGCCTATGAAGGAAATTCTTATGATCAAACTAGACATCATCTCAACAAGTGGCCTCATCTTGGGAAGAAAATAATTTAGGAACAGGGAAACCAAAAACAGAAAATAGCATTGAAGGAAGAGAGAAAAAGGGAGAGAGAACAATGAAAATACAAGCAGAAAAGTTGAAATCACGATATCAAGAAAATTCCCCAGTTTCCTCCCCATGAGCTAAGCTCCTAGTTCACATCAAAATCTTCTTCATCTCTTCACTATCCTTTTCACCCATTTTTTAAAATTTAAAAACTAGTTGCATACAGCTCGAGGACCCATGTATTGCCTTGTTCTCAAGCTGAGGAAATGATGAATTATCGAAAAAGGCACCAAAACAGCATCACCCAAGTAAACAGAGCTTACGGAAATTAACCATTGTCATTCAAATGAGGAAAGATAGAAAAAAATTTGTCCCTCCCGTCTTCATTTCCCCTCTCTTCATATATATCAAAACTCACAACAAACAAAACTTACTCCACAGTCGAACAAACAAACCTACCAGCAACCGAGCACCAGAAGGTTTATTAAACAATTACCACATTAATCTTTTAAGATGGATGTTTTTATCTTTTTATAATAGACATCATAGAATAAAATAGATTAATGAATGACAGAGGGAGAATGCCGTGCACATATAGACATAATATGTTCATTATAAACATTCAAATTTTAATGATCAAATATCAAGAAAAATCAAGGATTAAAAAGTGAGTGTGGGTTACAAACCCCAGCTTTCGACACTCTCAGCTCCACATCATGATTGTAAAGTTCATACACGTACTGCCCACGTTCAACACCTTCCTTTCCTTCTTCTTTCAAGCGTCGCAGACAAAGCCACATGTGAAGGACAAGCAGAGAAAATGTTGTTTTAAATGTTTTCTCCAAATTGAACACTGCACATTGAGAAGCACAGGAATATCACATAAATTTCAAGCTATTTTTGCAAGCTGCGAACTGAAAATAGTCACAAGTATGCTAATAATTTAAATTTAGGCATACGATAAAATAATACAGTAACTATTGTATCTCCATTAGACATAGAAAATAATTTAGATATTATTTAGGGTCATGTTCCTGAATAATAAAAGACAATTCAGAGCAAGGCAACCAGCTTGGGATACCACTTCTAGAAAGAAAGCTTTTTTTTAAAAAAAAAATCTTTTGTAGCACAAATATATGGCTGTCTATGTTTATATTTTGATATTTGTGTTTGTCTGAGTCAGCTTACGCGCACTCGACTAATCTCATTAGACAACTCCTTTGACCCTATAACATTTGGGTGTCAGGGAAAATCATAGATATTAAATCTTAGGTAAGTTGCTACCATGGATTTTACGTTATCCTTCCCCTCTTGGCCTTTTATTTTTACCATCAGGCCAACCAATGATTGTTCGCAATCGCTATATATAACCATCTAAATAAGATAAAGAGTTAAATGAATAACAAATTTATGGTAATTATAAAGACTAGTGAAGGTAAACATCCAACTTCTCTTTTTATAAATCCATGAGTGTCCAAGCCAACTTGTGAGCACCTACAAATACTCTCACGAGATAATTATCTAGTTTTCAAGGTAACTCATGTGGTATTAAATCCTAGGTATTTGGCCACCATGCCTTGAGCTCATTCCCTCTAAGCAATTCATTAGTTTCATGGTCCTCATTGACCATTAGGTCAACTCATTCCCTCTATGCACTCAAGCGTTAACACCAGCTATTATGTGCAGAAGATTTGTATTTCCATCCATTTAAGCTTGGCTCAAGCTAGTGAATGAATCATTTCCGTTCCTAGCATGCTAAAATTTTCCTGGAAAGTTGAGGCATTTAATCCATTGGTTAGGATATGACAAATCAGCAAATCGATTCCAAGTAGACATAATGAATGCTCAGCTTCTTCTTGAAAAATTTCTTCAGTGTGAGCATCCATGATTCAATGGATAGCACGCAATTGACAGTTAGCTTCTTGTCACAGATACTTCCTTTTGAATCATGAGGTATTGTACTAATTCTTTACCATAATTGTTTGCAAATTCCCAAGTAAATCATGAATAGAGGATAATATTTGATCATGAGCCTCCACACTGAGGGAGAGGTGGAAGGATAGAGCTAAGGGAGAGAGAAAGAGTTACCATCATATATGGCAGGTTTGTCTACTTGTGAAACAACCCGTTGGTATATTACATTTGCAGCTCGAATATGCTTGCTTTGTTTACTATAAAACAACATCATTCTGAGAAAAAGACGTTTAATGCCCTCGTATTGTGGTTCGTCCATTCTCAATGGTGAATCTTTGGGCAAAGCCAGAGAGCAAGGCTTCGAAAAAAACATTTTATCCAAATGCACCTGTTTAAACCAATTATTTCATTTTCAGTCATAGGTTAACCAAGCTGCATCAACTAGTCATGTATGTTAAGCACATGAATCCGTGCCAAATTCCATTTCACAATATGCTGCACCAATCTGTTATGTAGGTTCAACAAACGCAGGGACTCAAGCGTAACAGACAAAATTTGAAGGAGGGTGAGAGAATATATTAGATTTGTAAAAACAACCATAAGAATCATGTCAACCAGATTAACAAATAAATGAATATATACCTCTAAATACTGCATTGTTCTCAAACAAACAGGAAAAATGTAAAAATTGACATGGAAAACAACTAGTTTTCAAGAACAAACTATCAAAGGAAAAGAAAAACACTGATTTCACGGTGAAAGCAAAATGAAAAACAACTTTTCGAACAACAAAACTAGCTTAAATTGCCAAAATAATGATTAGATCGTCTTCCAATTCAGAAACTAAAAGTAACCCACAAATTCAATTGACAAAAAGCAAAGATCAAAACTCTTTGGTTAGGCTTAAAATTAGTGACAGGAATACACACCACATGGCCGCCGGATACCCCCTTTTCCGAATGACCGATATTGGGAGCAGCAGCGGCAGCGACTTTGGCGTAACTTCGATGAGGACAAACATGGAGATCTGTACTAAATTTGAAGTTGCTTTCCAGTCCAATCCTGAAGAGATGGCGGGTGACTCTGCTCCACTTCGCCAACATTGCTACAGCTACAGCTCTTCGGTTTTTGGGTCAGGAAATTGGGCTTACTAATTACTACGTTTAAAGTCACGATTTTTTTTAGTTTCTTTATTTATATAATTACGATTTATAGGTTCACAACCATAAGCTATAAAGCTTATTTTATGTATTCTACTCTACCCTAATTCATACACTAGAAAATTGGGCATTTTTCGTATTTGATCACATACTTGACCTTTTTGGATGAAGTAAAGGTTAAGGATAATTAATGTGATTTTTTTTAGATATGTAAATTTAACATTCACATATCTTGGTTGTTATGAAAAACACGAAAGTATCTTTATTTTGTAAGAAATTTTTAAAAATAGTAGATTTTATAAAATATTTACAAACTATATCAAATTTTATCACTGATAGACATTGGTAGGCTACAGTGATAGAAGACTATGAGTATAAAATCTAAAATTTTGCTATAGTTTATAAATATTTTGATTTATTTTGCTATTTTAAAAAATGTCTCTTATTTTATTTGGACTATTATATCTTAAATTTAACTATTAATTTGAATGTTTTTAAATAGAATCAAACTCCAATTTCAAATTTAATAATATAAATGTTAGGTTTTTATTAATAAAATTATTAGTTTTGAAATTTAATTTTTATTGACAATAGATCAAATTTGGCAATATAAAAAGGATAATTTTTATGGTTAGTAAAAAATATTTGAAAATATAGCAAAAAAAAAAAACAATAATAATAAAATTAATGTCAATATATTTTTTAAATTGCAAAAAGTAGCAAACTTATAAACGAATAACTTTGGGATAGACATATGATATCACTAAATTACTTGTCATATTTGTAATATTCACAATATGAAAAAAAAAGTAGTATCATAGATTGTTTTTTTCTAAATGTTTTTTTTAATCATTTTATGTAATTTTCTAAAACAATAAAGGGATATTTTTAAAAATAGCAAAATAAATTAAAATATTTACAAGCTATAGCAAAATTTTGAATTCTATCATAGTATTCTATCACTATAGCATATTAATGAGTATGAGTGATATAATTTTATATAGGTTGTAAATATTTTGTAAAATCTACAATTTTTAAAAATTCTGAAACTATTTATGAAATAAGAAAAAGCTTAAATAATTGATTTTTTTTATTGCTCTTTTGATAAATAGTTTTAATATTTTATTGGAAATTAAAAGAAACTAAAATTTTAGGAATAAAATTGTAAAAAAAAAAAAAAAGAAAGAGAATAATTTGGCGGGAAGGTCATCTCTTTCACTCACAGCTCAAAGAGGGAATCCTCAAAATCCTCTGCAGCTTTCAGCCTTTCACCGCCCGCTGTTTCCATTACAATACTGACCAACACGTACAATCACTGACCTTCATTGGAACTGGGTGCGCTCACCGGAATGACTCGAGACGGCGTACAATTTGACGCCGCGAAACGATCATATCGTAATGCTAAGGCCGAGGGGAACCGGCACGAGGAAGCCAAATGGGCCAATGTAATCGGAAATATCTTGAAGAACAGAGGAGAATACGTAAAAGCCCTTAAGTGGTTTCGGATTGATTACGATGTGTCGGTTAAGTACTTACCTCAGAAGCATATGCTGGCGACGTGCCAGTCTCTGGGCGAGGTCTATCTTAGGCTTGAACACTTTAAAGATGCTCTAATTTATCAGGTGAGGTTTTGGTCTTGGATTTGCGTACGTGCTTAAGAATGCATGGAATTGGAAATTAGGTTTGGTCTGAGAAAAATACGATTTTAAAATGGATTTTTTTATGGAAACATATGAACTCTTATGTTGAAATGATGTCAGAATGACCATCGTTTTTTAGATTGCTGTTGACGTACTGGAGCTAAGCCGGGGGATAAAGCAATATTTTGTAGTTCTCGATGGCAAGTTAATAATATGCAAATAAAGTTGTGGGATGTGGATATGATTTACTTGTTTTATGGCTTGCAGGCATTTCTTCCCCCATAGACTTGAAAGGGATAGTTTAGGATCAAACCAACTTGATTGTTAGAAGAAACTTGACATTAACAACACTGTTATAGTTCGTTGTTTGTGTTTTTCTCTAGAGTTATTGAAAGTTTCATTTCGTAGTATTTTGGTAGCAGTACTGGGCTGAGTCGACTCATGTTCAAGTTAAGTGATTTAGAACTCTCGTTTGTGTGCTTTTATTTTCCAGTGTTCTGTCAGTAGCCTGTACCTTACGTCTCCTCTACCTGAATTTCTTCTTCTACTTCTTATTTTATGTTCGCATGGAATACAAACCAAATCAGATGCTTTTATTAATCTCAATAACATATCATGTTGGGAAGGAGAAACTTGTGTTCATGTTTTATTTTCAAATTTTATTTTTGTTTATTTTGGTTTTTTATATTTAATTGCAGAAGAAACATTTAGAGCTAGCCAAGAATGCTAATGACCTTGTGGAACAGCAAAGGGCTAACACTCAACTGGGTCGTACTTACCATGAACTGTTTTTGAAATCTGATGATGACCATCTTTCAGTAAGAAATGCCAAAAAGTATTTCAGAGCTGCCATGGAACTTGCAAAGTTTCTGAAAGATCACCCACCAAAAATTGGATGTTCATTCCTCAAGGAATATATTGATGCTCATAATAATTTGGGAATGCTTGAAATGGATCTTGATAATTTGGAAGAGGCCAAAAATATCTTAACAGAAGGACTAGAGATTTGTGAGGAAGAAGAGGTGGATCAGGATGATGATGGTCGTAGCAGGCTCCATCACAACCTTGGAAGTGTATATATGGAGCTAAGAATGTGGGATCAGGCTAAGAAGCATGTTGAGAAGGATATTATAATCTGTAAGAATATCGGGCATTGCCAAGGAGAGGCTAAAGGATACATTAACCTTGGTGAACTGCATTACAGGGTTCAAAAGTATGATGAAGCAATTCATTGCTATCGAAAGGCTCTTCATCTAGCAAAATCAATGGAAGATGAGGATGCTTTGGCAAGGCAAATTGATCAGAATATCAATACTGTTAAAGAAGCTATGCAAGTGCTGGTTGAACTAAGAAAAGAAGAGCAAAATCTTAAGAAGCTAATGAGAGAAATGGTCACTGCTAGAGGCACACCACGTGAGCGCAAATGTCTACTACAGCAAAATGCTTCTCTTGATCGCTTAATTGAAAAATCAAGTACGATTTTTGCATGGATGCAGGTGAAAGCAATAAATTTCTAATGTTATATTAACTTGCACTAAAATTTCAATGAGAAAGTAACTTCCTTGCAGCAGCCTAGGTCAGTGTACATTTTTAAAACAGGTTTCTTTCTAACAAGGAACAAAATAATCTTTCCTTCTGAAGTTTCATGCTCATCAAGATATGCATTTTCTACTCACATATAAGGAGTGTTGTTCTCTTTTCTCCTAGAAGTTCCAGATATGTCTATAAAAAAACTCTTAAAATGCTGAAGTGTGTAGTTCATTCTATATGTAGAATAGTACAAAATCCTCTACTCTCACCGGAGGTAGTACACATGCTTTACACAGCCCACACTGCCTTTGTTTTTCATAAACTTGAACCAAACTAAACTTACGAAATGTCTTTAGGTTTGACTGTAGTTCCAAACTTGGGTATAACGCATGACAGTGGTTAATTCCATGTTTGCATTTTAAAGTCTGTATCAATTCCAGGTTTGACTACAAAATCTTTTTGCCTATGAAGCATTTTTCTGTTCTTATAATTTTTTTAACTTTTCAGAGTTAAAAAAGGAAGCTCAAAAGTTCAAAAAAAAAAAAAAATTATAAGAATTGGAAGGCCCTTATTTTTTAGTTTGTTTTCTTGGGGAGGGCCCTCTCGTCCCTTGTCCTTAAGCTGTTCTCTTTTGTTCTCTTGAATATATCCATTTCTTATCCAAAAATATAATAATAATAATTTTTTTTGAACTTTTAGTCTCTAGACTTTCATAAAAGTAATAGTTTAGTTCCTAAACTTTGGTTTTCAATGATGTAGATTATATACTTTCAATTGTTTAATAATTTGGTCCTTGAACTCTACTATGTATCAATTTAGTTCTTGTACTTTAAATTTTGTAACAATTTGATTTCTATTGTGAAAATTAGTGTTAAGATTTAATTACATAAATAAGTCGATAAACTAATTAGAGACTCGATATTTTTATATCAAATTTTAATGAATTTTTTATGTTAAGGAAAGTACCAAAGGCCAAATTGTTATATATCAAAGTTCAGGGGTAAATTGTTACAAATCAAAAGTCTAGTACTAAATTGTTACAAACCAATGTTCGAAGAATAAAATTGTTACTTTAATAAGAGTTCAGGGACCAAAAGTGATTCTAAACTTCTTTTAAAAAAAATCCTCTCTATATGAGTTTTTGTTGAATTTAGGACGTTTCTTGCGGATATGAGTTTAAGATTATATGTAATAGTTGTTGTATAAACATGTTTCCTTTCTTATCACTGTTGTTTATTAATACTTTCTATTTTGTTTTAGCATCTTGAATTTGCAAAAAGGAAAAAAAGAGTAGCAAGTGAACTTTGCGACAAGGAAAAGCTGAGTGATTCTTATCTGGCTATTGGGGAATCGTATCATAAACTAAGAAAATTCACAAAATCCATTAAATGGTATGTGAAGAGCTGGGAAGTATACAAGTCTATTGGTAATTTAGAGGTAATATTTGTTCCATATGTTTTATATGTAATATTGAAAGAAACCTCCTAAACTCTAAGATATTATTTTAAAGAACTTTGAAAACAAACTTATCTAGTGGATGTAATTCTCAAGGTTGGTTTTTCTGAAGGATCAAAAGTTGCATTCAGGGATGCAAATGTTTTTATGAGTTCCTTCAGGAAGAGTTCAAGGTCATCCAGCGATATGAAAATTTAGATTCCATCCTGAAATTTCTGGAGATTTCTCTAAGTTGTTGTTTGGGTTTAAGAATGGCTTTGCTTCCAGATAGTTGAAGTTGTAGTTTTAATTTTTTAACAGTTTCACTCCCTCTCTTTGCTGGTCGTCTAATTTATGGACTCTCTGCTTTGTTGATTTTAAAGGGTTTTTATTTCTTTTTAAGTGCTATTGTTGGTTGTATTGGTTGTAATTGCTTTATTTTGTTTCATCGTATTTTGAGCATCAGTCTCTTTTCATTTTATCAGTAAAAGGTCTTGATCCCTTTTAATAAAAAACAAACTTTATATATTCTTTACATATATAACAACATATTTAAAATCTAACTATTTTCCTACGCCAGAACTCTGATTCAACGAGTTGAAATTTTCATACGTGGTGATAATGCAATTCTGATTTGTTTTGATATGCTCCTGCAATCCATTATATTAGGGACAAGCACTAGCCAAGATTAATATTGGTGATGTTTACGACTGTGATGGTAAGTGGACAGAAGCACTAGATGCATTTGAGGAGAGTTACAGGTACTTATTATTTGGGATTTCCATTTTTCTTTTCAAATTGTTGTACGTTGAAGAGCATGTGAGGGTTTAATGCACTCTTTCTCTGTAGAGATTTGCACCGGTCGACCATTACATTACCTAAACTGGGAACTTCATATTCATGAAGCTTTTTATGAAATATGTGTGATTTTTGAGTTCAAAGTACAAAGCTTAGACGATAAAATAGTTCTTTCAATCGGAAAGCAATAGTTCCCAGAATTATTATCTGTGCTTTTGTGGGAGCACGTGAACTCCAATTTACTAATACTGTAGTCAATTCATAAATAATGCATAATGATAAATTCTTTATTAGCTTTGTTTTGATGTCTTTGGTTTGCACTGTATTGCATGGAAAAGTCTTTTCGGTTCCTTCTGAGATACAGTTAGCTTTACTTCTGAAGTCTAAGAGTTTTTGTAAGTCTATTTTTTAAAGTTACTTACAAAGAGAGGTCCTAAACTTTTGTAAATATTTTGTGTTTTTTTCCCCTTTCTTTTTTCTATCCTTTCACAGGTTTTTAATTTAAACATTTTGATAATAAAATTACCACAACGATACTTCTTTGAGGAATTTGAAAATAAGGATGGAATGCTTCGTTGTCTACTACCATTAAACTTGCACTTGCATCAAAAGATGGAGAGAGCAAAGTTTTTTTCCCCAAGTTTAATGATTCATGCGCTCTGATAAACATCAACAGCATATTGCACTTCCTTGGAAATGAGGGATAGTCTGATGCTTATTTGGTTCCCTATATTGTAGGATTGCTGTTGAGGCTAAACTTCCTTCTGTCCAGCTTTCAGCACTAGAGAATATGCATTATAGCCACATGATACGATTTGATAATGCAGAAGAAGCTAGGTAATTACTATATTTGAAGTAAGTACATAATTAGTTTACATTTATCATAAGACTTATTGATTTAGTGATTAGAAAATAATTTTGGACACTTTTGGGCTCGGTATTTGCTTTTACATTTATTATGATTTGTTCAACTTGTTAGTGTTATGGCATCCCATAAAATAAAGTCTGAAAATTTCTATTTTGTAGGCGGCTGCAGTGTCAAATTGACCAATTGAAGGAGAAAACTAAAAGTGGTAATGATACAAGGGCAGAGGATTGTTGCTCTGAAACTGATACAGAAGCAAACGATGCTCTATCAGACAGTTCATCTGATGAGTGCTCCTTGTCAGAAACTAGAAAATCTTGTAAAAGCAAATTTAATTCTTCAAAATCTTTAGCTGATTTAGAAGAGCCAAATGACGCAGTTACTTTTACTTCATCCTTCAAGCGGCATGAAAGGTCACCTACAATCAAATCATTTGACATGGAAAAATGCAATGCTTCTTCTAACCCATCTGAATTTTCACCTAAAAGTTTGTCTAAGTCAGCTGGTAACCAACAGACAACCATTGGTCGTAAACGCATTCGTGTGGTTCTTTCTGATGATGATGAAGACGAGGATGAAATGATGGATTTCTCAAAATCAAGGCCTCATTTATGCCGGGGAGAGAATTCTGCAACTTCTGATGACAGTTAGTTTTTACTCCATAACTTGTTTAAGCTGTAGAATTTCACAACCATTGACTGTTTGTTGTTGTTCCTTGATTTCAGACAAGAATAAACAATACTCAGGAAATCTTGCAGCTGAAGTTAAGGTATATCTTGATTTGGTTCTTGGAGAAATATCGTTTTTTGTGTTTCGATAACCTTTGTTGTTTAATATTGGTTTGGTAGGAGGGTTCAACAACAGCCAGCAAACATGCAAGCAGGTCTTGCGAAGATATTGAAGAAAGCACTGGTTCTTATAAATATAAGAGTCGAATCATCAGGACTCAAAATGATAAAACTTTTGGAACTCCAAATGCTGATGAAATATTTCCTTCTGATTCTGCTGCTAGTGGCTCAAAATTTGAAGTTGACATCTCTGAAAATCTGTTACATAGATATAAGGCCACCAAGTCGAAGCCTCCTGAGCAGGGTGTGAGTGTTATTTGAAATGTTACCTTGAAATATTTCTTGTGTTGATTTTGTGCACTCGTGCCAAAATTATTTTAAAATTTAAGTTTATTGGTTACTTTTGACTATTGTCATAAGCTTCTGACCTAACTTCTAAGAATAATCTGATTGCAGGAATGTGTTACATTCAAAATTGATAATGAGCTAATACAAGTAGGTGTTGCCTTATTTAGCAACATGCTAAGCATTGAATCTGCAAAGGAAGAACTAGCATGCATGTACTATCTACAACTTCCCCTTGAAAAGAGATCAGAGGGTATTTACTAGATACTTTTAACTTATCTGCACAAATACCTTAAATAATTATGGGTACATAAGATGGATGGCCTAGCCAAACAAATGAAATAATTAAAAGCATGGGGCTAGATATTAATCTATGACATCGCATCTTAAAAAACGTTTGAATGCTTTGTAAATTGAAATTTCTCCATTTGAGGCTACGTCAGTTTCAAATCTTCTACTGCTAGTTTTTCCCAGGTTACCTCTTGGGTAGACAGTCATGGGCACCTTGTAGGAATAGGCTAGTGTAAATGAATTCTGAGGTAGGCTTTGCTTTAGCATTGTTTTCTTAGAAAGTGCCTCTCCTTCCAAGCTACGGAATGTTGGAGGGGAGAGCAGCTAGTCAGTGTGGTCTATTAAGTACTGCAAGGATGCTTTGATTGAAATTGAGGATATTTTTTATAATTGATGAAGGTTTTTCTCTAGAATGTTGAAGAATCTTGGGTGTATGGATAAAATGAGCACAGTTAGTGATTTGTTATTTCCAATTAATTCAGACATTGTTATACTTCACAAAACTAAATGTCAAAGTGTTCTTATGAGTTGGGTTAAAAGATTATAAACGGGATGTTGTATTAAATGAGGAGAGTTAGAAGCCGAGCCCTGGTTCTTCTTGTGGTGCTATCAGTTGTGAGTCTACTTCTGAATTTACCTTAAGTTTGGGAATAGCATACCAAAAATTTCTAGCACTGGTGATGATAATAGAGTTATTGGCCAATCTTTTAGATGTCATTCTTGTTGTAGGTGGATTAAGCACTTGGTCCACCTATTGAAGAAAATAAAAAATCCTATACTTTGGAACTTCCGGGTGGAAAAAAGTGATAAAAAAAATTCCTTAAGTAGAACAAAGTTTTTCCAAGGGGATAATTGACTTTTGGTGGGCTTATTTTTTTAGTGTCCTATATTCTTTTATTTGATTAGATAATACCTTTATTTATTATTTGCTCTCGTCAAATTTTCCTCCATTTCTTTCAAAAAAGTTACTTTGATAAAAAAAGCAACTTTTATTGAGAAAATGAAAGAATGCTTGTACCAACAAAGGAGCCAAGAACAAAAGGCTGGCTATGTACACAATTACAAGAAAAGGCTCCATGTGTCCCTTTGAGTCTAACCAAACCTAACCCTTCTCAGTGAATCCTCACCATCTATACAATCCCCATATTTCCTCAAGCCAAATATTTTGCAAGACTTGAGAAAGTTCGTACACTTGGGCTTTGCTCTATCTCCAAAGTGTGGATGATATAAAACCACGTCCACCACCTGATGTAGAGGTTGGAGGTTGGAAGTTGATTAAAGAAACATCTCATGGATGTTGATTTGAGCTTTTAGTTGAGTAAAGTGTCAATGTGAAGAAATATCAATGAAAATCAAAGTAGTATATTTGATCTATTGTTAGCATAATCAGTTTTGTTGCCTAGAATCTCAAATTTTAAATTTTGATATTCAGCAGCATGTTTGATAAGTTGGGCTAAACAATTCCTAATAATTTTCTTTTACACCTGTTAGGTCTGTTACCTGTGATTCAACATATAAGTCATGATGGGAGAACGCTGGAGACCCTTGAATTTTCAAAAACCTTTGACCATGGGAGAAATCTTTTGTTTGAAGCTGTCATCAATGGTATGTTTTATTATAAATTTATTTTCACGATTTCATATTTTGGGTATATAAAATTCCCTACCATGAAAAGTCTTTTTAAGATTTAATGAAACTCTTTACATATTAGATTTTGATAAATTGATTAGAAAACAAATGTGTTTATTAACTACAAAATTAAGTCTTACATAATCAATTTTTTTGAAATGGAAACGAGCCTCTTTACTAATACTAATAAATAACTTACATAATCAAAATTGACACTTAACTTTAATGGGACTTCTCGTAGTAGAAATTAAATAGTCTTAAATCACCAATTGACCCAAAAGCTTAAGTCGATGGGTGAAGGAAAATTTAATATCATATTATCTAACACTCCCCCTCACTTATGGGCTAGAAATATGAAGATGACCTAACAACCCAACAAGTGGAAATCAATATTAATGAGAGATAAAATAACATTACATGGTTTGAACTCATGATCTTCTGACCACTTGCTTTGATACCATTTTAAGTCACCAATTAACCAAAAAGCTTAAGCCGATGGATGGAGGCAAATTTGATATCATATCATCTAACAAATAGTTATAAATTATACTGTATATAGACGACTAAATTGTTACAAACTATAATTTATGAATTGAATTTTTACTATAAAAAGAGTATAGAGATCGAAAGTATCTTTTAAGCATGTTAATATTATGGTTTATGAGTGCTGTCATTGGATCACTGTACTTATAAAGTGCCACCAGACTTTTAATTCTGAATGTCAGTTGTCAAGTAAATAATAATATCAATAACTAATAACTATTTACACCTTGACAGGATGTGTTGTTCGCAATGGTTATTTGCTGATAGAGCCATACTAACAGAAGATATCGTTTTATACCTTGACAGGATGGGTTTCAAAACCCTTGATAAAACTCTATATTGACTACTGCAAGGAGTTATCTGAGACACCTAACATGAAGCTGGTGAAGAAACTGTACAATCTGGAGGTATGTCATTGGTGTTGATCTAATTCTACCTTCATTCTGAATGGGACAAACTCTTGCTGCAATGTCTGTCTTCAGGATGGATTATAATGATTTGATTGGCATTTATTTTGTGTATCCTAGGCTTCAGATGACGAGATTGCAGTCTCTGATTGTGATCTGCAAGACTTATCTATCAGCCCATTGTTGAATGCGCTGCACACCCAGAAAACTTTTGCCATTTTAGACCTCTCTCACAATTTCTTAGGTAAGTTTCACCTTTTTACGATTGAAAGTGGCATTCCCTAATCGATATCATAAAAAAGAATTTTAAGATTATTTTCAATATTTGTTGAAAGATCATTTATAAGCTTTGTTCCAAGTTATCAAGCGCCTACAAACATTTATTTACCTTTTATTTAATTCTGAACAGGGCTTTGTAATTTTAGTTATCGGGGCTTAGTGTCACTGGCTGTTTTAACAATGGGATGAAAATACCTCTGCTTTCGTTCATTTGGAGGTTAATGGAAAACACCAAATATTATTTCCTAATTGATTGGTCTTCACGATACTTAAAAGAAGTTGAGTCTTTCTTGCATTTTTTTTTAAGTTCCAAGATATGAGGAGTCTATTCGGTTCATATTATTACTACTTTGACACTTAAGAAACAGCTCCGTTCAAACATTGAAATATCTGAGAAGAAAGTATTACAGGTGAAAACTTAACAAATGAAACCTGAACTGAACAGGACCGAAACTAGGTTATTAGTATTAGGTGCAGTAGTAATGTTTGCTTTCTCTTAACTCCTATGCTGCAGGAAATGGAACGATGGAGAAAATTCAGCAGGTTTTCAAGCAGTCCAGCCAGACACATGACTTGACGTTAGATTTACACTGCAATCGATTTGGTCCAACTGCTTTATACCAGGTTTTAAACATCCTTCTAAACATTTAAATTCAAGTTTTCCTCAACTCTTCATGCAAGGCGTTCACATCTTGGAGGATTACTAGAACTCTCTTATGAAGAAAGATTTTTGTTTCTAGAAACACCTGAACTGGATTACAGACTTATTTTGTATTGTTTGCAAAAAGAAATTTGGTAACTAAGTGAATATTTGGGATTGGATAAATGCAGTGCAGCAAGACTATTCCCGCTATACTGAGAGTGATTGTAGTGCAACAAGCAAGGAGTGATGTTTTCACAAATAAACTAATAGAGGCTTCAGGCCTTTGTATTATATTTGATTTGAAACAATTTTGAATGTGAAGAAGATTTTCTTTGAGTTCTTTGTTAGAGCTTAGGCTTCATTAGGTACTTTTTCTATTATTTGGAGTCCTACAGTTTGAAATAAATAAAAGAGATTTTGTGTTTGTATAAGGGCCTTGAAAGGACGTTTAGAGTGTGTTTCATTTCATGTCTCATTTTTTGGTTTTTGTTTTTAGCATTTCTTGGGCGTCTCTTTAGTGTTGATTCTCACATTCTTTTTGCACCTTCCACGTTTGCCTTGGCCTGTGTTCTTGTGTACCTCTGTGTTATGTTTTTGTCATTCTTCTAAATTAAAGTGGTTTATTATTTTTAAAATTATTAATTTTTTTTTTAATAATGCCCACTAAATATTCAGATTTGTGAATGCCCTATTCTGTTCGCTCGATTGGAAGTGCTTAACATATCTGGAAATCGCCTTACTGATGCTTGCGGGTCATACCTGTCAACTATCTTAAAAAATTGCAAAGGTACATGCATTGCGGATTTAGAAAGTGATTTTATTATTAGTTCATGCCATTTGAGCCCTATATGAAATTTGGGTGGTGTGTCTCAACAAATTTCTTTTTCTATTTTTCTCGAAGTATTTCAAAGTCACTGATGCATCTTGATCTCAACTATATTAATCTGAATTCTAATAATAGGCGTTGAGGTTCAATATCCTTTCACTTCAATTTATTTTTCAGATATAGCTTGATTATTTTATTTTTCCAGGTCTTTGGTGCTTGAATATTGAACGATGTTCCATCACATCTAGAACAATTCAAAAGGTTGCTGATGCACTGGAAGTTGGAGCATCACTGGAAAAACTCTATATAGGTCGCTTTTTTTGCATGAACTAACAAAGCAATGGCAATTCTGTTGTCTTCCTCTTTGTGTTTAGTGACTAAAGTTTTTCAATCATTCTTTAACAGGATACAACAACTCAATCTCAGGAAATGCCCTCAGTAGTTTATTTGTTAAGCTCACAGTACTGAATAGGTTGAATGAACAGAGTTATAGTTCTGATTTTCTTTGCAGAGTTTTAGAGTTTAAAACTCCTGGATTAAATTTCAATGAACGATCAAATCTTTTTGTAGGTTCAATAGTCTTGGTCTATCTGGTTTGAAGTTGAGCAAGCCTGTTATGGAAGGCCTTCTCCAACTTGTTAAATCCTTGGGTTTGTCTGGATTAATGCTTGGGGGCACTGGCATTGGAGATGTGGGTGAATTCTCCGACGCATTCCTTTATTATTATTTTTCCTCTTTTTTTTATGTACCTTTCTGTGTGGTAGCAAGCGTCATTCCTCCAGTTGGTCATGAGACATTACAAAACTTCGCAGGATGCTGCATTAGGGATAACTGAATCATTTAGTGGAAGTGAAGAGCTCGTGAAACTTGACTTAGCTTATTGTGGACTGACATCCAAGTACCTTGTCAAATTTGGTGGTTGCATTTCTATTATACAGCGTGTTCATGAGCTGAACCTTTCTGGGAATGCCATCATGCAAGAGGTTTGTTAAAATTATCTAATTCTCTACTCATCTCATCTTGTCCATGGTCGTTTAGTAATTTTATATTAGTTATCATTAAGAAACTTGTATACCCTTTTTTCTTTAACTAGGCCATTTTAACTTCTTATCAAGTTATTTTTTGGATTATCCACCAAGTACTCTTTCACCTATAATTAACGAGGAGTGCAGAAAACCCCCAGCTCTTTTGATAATAAAAAAGAAAACAAAAAAAGCAAACAAACCACGAGCTCTAATAAGGAAGTTTGAATAGTTAAGTTAGGAAAGCTTGCTGATCTGACTCTCTCTTTCTTTGATCATTGTATAACCCTCTTGTACTATGAGCTTTTGTCTCTATTTTTAAACATTAATAATATTGAGACTTGTTTCCTCTTCAAAAAGAAAATAAAAAAAGTTTAGGAAAATGTAGTACGTAGGAAGTGTGATGTGGTTAGCAGTTGTGAGCAAGACTGCATTGAGATTACACAAGTCCATCCAACTGATAATTTGGGCTGTGTTCTTAATTAGATACGTAACAGATAATTTAGACCGGCTAAGAGGGAACACTATCTTCTGAACACTGAAGCAAATATGATTAATACGTCAATTGTCAAACTTAGTTTTGATTATATTCTGTCATGGAACCTGTGCGTGGTTTTTGTTCAGTTGCATTCCTTTTACTAACATTTTAATTTTTATCCTGACTGATGCATTTGCCATTCAAAGTCCTGATTATTCGCCTTGACAACAGGGTTGTCATGCAGTATCATCACTAATTGCTAACCCTCAATGCGGCATCAAATTCTTGCTTCTCAACAAGTGTCAACTTGGCCTAACTGGAGTTGCTCAAATCATTCAAGCTATAGCAGGTTGTAACATTAAAGCTAAGTTTTTATAAGAGGCCCAAAATGGCCAACTTTTTGCTATTAATATTGAGTTTTCTATCAATCAGGTAACCACTGTCTTGAAGAACTCAATCTCGCTGATAACATTGATCTTGATAAACATCCCCTGCAATGTAACATAATAGATAAAGAAAATAAAGAACTTATACAACCGTGTCATGATATATCTAAGCCTCATGGCCTAACATGTTCAAACAAGGAGTTTGATCTCGCTCAACAGAATTTAGAGGAAATAAACACTGAATACAATCAGCTTGAAGTTGCTGATAGTGAAGAACCCATTAGAGAAGCTCCAGCATCCGGGATCGATGATAGTTGTGCAAGTTCATGTGAAAGAAAATCCACATCTCTTGATTGCCAGTTTATTTTATCACTTTCAACTGCAATTGGGATGGCAAAGACATTGCGATTACTGGATCTTAGCAACAATGGTTTTTCATCCCAAGAGACTGAAACAATATTTGGTGCATGGTCAACTTCAAGAACTGACTTGGCCCAAAGACATATTAAGGACAACATAGTACATTTATACGTAAAGGGTACAAAGTGTTGTGTGAGACCCTGCTGCAAGAAGGATTAATGTAATGCTGCTGAAATCTGTTACATCAAAATTCTTCGATGAAAATACTATACAGTGAGATTGCGTGGATTGAAGAGGTCATTACTCGGTGCCTCACATTTCTCCTTCATCATACAAATTATTTGCTTGTTCTAACTGTTTAGCATTGTGTATCATGGGTAAAATCTGTATATAACGACTAACAATAAGTTTTATTAACATTTCCTACATTCTAGTTTCTTACTGTTGAATTTTGTCCCCAACTTGGACATATCAAATAGTATTGATAGTTAAGGCATCTCTGCTTCTTCACGTTCAAGCTTGTACCTATATATTTAAGATGTAAAACTCTTTAGGAAAACAGAGCTTTTGTCCATTTCCTTGCACTTGAAGCATACCAAGTTGATATTTTAATTTACCAACTGGATACCTATCTTGCACTTTACAACATGTGATGTAACTATACATCTTTTCTTTAGGGACCCTAAAATTACATAGATGAACACAAGTCACGGGTGGACTGATTTAAGGGATGTGGAGGAAAGTGGTTCTTTTAACCTTAGAATAAAACTTTTGAGTTTCTATATTTTCGTCTTTTTTTCTTTTTCTTTTTTAGTAAGGAAACGTAGGATTTAACATTCGACCTCTTGAAAGGAAGGTCCTCTAGTTTCTTGCATTAAAATGTAGGAAGCAATATAAGAAAACAAAAAAATTAACAATAGATAGATTAAGTATTTGATTTTAAAAAATCAACTCATATTTATTAACTTGAGCATAACTAAACAAGTTAAAATATTAATTATAATTCTCAACGAATAAGTTAGGATTAAATCATAAGAAAAAAACGAAAAAAAAAAGAGGATAGAATCGTAAACCCCTAAGGATAGAATATGTAGAAACAGAAACTGATTTTGCTGTCATGACACAAATTTAAGGAACCTGTCGAATTAATCTCATAATGGATGGTATAAGGAATCCTAAATTAGTTTAATTAGGAATTATAAAGTGGGGATTTAAGGTGCAATAGTTATGTAATCCATTGAAATAAAATTTTTGTTGCGAAGGTATAATAAATTAATAATGGGAAAGGGGAGAGTTGTTGGCATGCTTCTCAACAAAATGCAGTGGGGATTCCTTTTGTTCATTTTAATTAAATTGATTGTCCCTTCTTTAGGAACCTCTTGCCCTAAACTTTTGCTTTCCTTTACCAATTTTATAATTCCCTTTATATCTTTTAGTTTCGTGTGGTAAATGATTCTTCCCTCCACATTCCTTAGCACGTGTAATGAATATCACTTGAATTTTTATTTGTTTTTCCTTTCTTTTTTTTTTTTTCTTTTTCCTCTTATAAATTATTGAAAAAAAAGTTAAGTACATGTACATTGGATCACCTACTTGAATTGAATATCTTCTTGTATATTCTTTTTTATTAAGCTATATTTTTATATGTTATGTTTGTTTCCATTCTAATCAAACTTTCATCCTCAGACAGACTAAAATGTTACCAAAAGAGAGAAAACGACAAGCCTACAGAGCAAAGAGGTGATAGTCAAAGAATAGATGGAGATGGAGATCACTATTTTACAATGTCATGACAAATGGTGTAAGTTTTGACTATGAGTAGAGTGAAGCTTAGTTTTGGCCCATTATTTTGTAGGCAATGAGATTAAAATAATAATAATAATAACAATAAAATAAGTTACCCTAAAAGATGGTACTAATTTGGTTGATTTTGTTTGATATCATGTTTAGCTACTAACTTGACAGGGAAGGAAAATGATATTACACATCATGATGTTCGATATAACCGTGTACGACTTAATTTTAGTTAGTAACATTCATGCATGTATATTGTAGAACAATAAGTATCGTAGATTTTCATACAATCACACGAGATGATGATATAATACGTAGAATGATTGATTATAAAAGAACAAACTTAAGAATGATTGAATATATTGAACAAATTCTGTGAAGGTAAGAATGGAGAGCAATGATGATCAATTGACATTGATGACTTTTTTTTGGTTATTAGCGATCACTCAAAAAGGGGGTTTGAGAACTTTCTGTTACTGTTAAGCAATGAGAGAACAATTTTTTGAGTAAGTTCATAAATTTTGTTTGTGTAGTGATGACTACTAATTGACTTGATTTTGGTGGCCATCATTATTATTCTTCTTTATGTATATTTTTCTATGTACCAAAAATGAATGGGGAATTCAATAATTTGATTCTAAAGATCTTGTTGTCTTCCAAATTAACTTCCACCATCAAAAGGATTCATATACCATAATAGCTGATTTAATAATACATTTGTCACATGCTTCTAATTTTATGTTGACATTGGTTAACTTATAACTTAGTACTATCTTTGTATTGATGGAGAAGCTTTTACTTTTTTTTTTTTTTTTTTTTGTTAGGGTTTGCTTTTAGTTTACATTACATCTAATCTTGGGAAGGTGCGAATGAACACATTTTTTTTAAAAGACAAGTAGTTTGGATTAATAAATTCATTCTGAGTATCTCAATTAGGTTGATACATCAATAAAATATATTAGGATGATGTGTATCTCCTTTTTATACAATCTTTTTAGTCTCTAGAGTTTGAATTCACCTAATAGTTATTTTAATTTTATTGAATTAATTGACTAATTAAGTGTGAGTATTTAATGAAAATACAATTTTAAAAGTGTAAATCTCGAAATCCTTTAACCAAAATTTAAAATTTAGACGTATTAAAATTTATAAAGCAAATATAAATGTAAACTCGAAATTCAAGATGAAAGTATAACGATAACTTCGAAGTTAAAATGTTAAATTTTCTATCAGCTCACTTATTCTCAAAAAAAAAAAAAAAAGTGAAATAATTTAAATTTTTTTGAATTAGATACATTGAGTTGAGATTAGAAATTAAGGATAGTTTGTTGAAAATTTCCACACAACCAAAAGGTTTTTTGTATCTATTTTCTTTAAGTGGGTCCAACACAAATGAGATCACAATAATATATATATATATATATATATATATATATATATATATATATATATATGTGCAAGAACAAGAAAATTCAAACATCAAAGAAGAGAGCCTTTAATTTATTTTTTTTTCTTGTCCTTTAGAATTCAATTCTTCAACAACATAATTATCATAATTATAGGTTATTGACTCTAAACAAAATATATACATCTTTGTGGATATTTAGTAAAATGAAAAAATAGATTAAAATAATAAGTGACATTATATGCTGACTTTTTGGTTAAATGATTGTTATATATGAAAGGGTAAGTTTGGTTTTATTGTCTTTTTCATTGTATATTGGTAACATATAATTTCAAGCATTAGAGAGGAAGGTTAGAGAGATTGCCTTCACAACAAGGCTTCTTATTTCATACCTTTTCTAGTGTATATTGAAATTCAATTATTGTTCTCGATTCTCATAAGCTCTAAGTTTAAATTACCAACACAAAAACAAAAAGGGTCAAATCATACCCAAGTAATTGAAAAATTATCATTAAACATGTTTAAAATATTTACCAATTCTATTAATGATAGATATTGATAGACTTACTATTTTAATTCATAATGCTATATTTGATAAATGTCCCAAATAAGTTTCAAATTTCAATTAAGCTTATGAGTAAAACTAAGATTTACATCATTCACGAAATTGATAGGTAAACATTGATCTTCTCTTTTGACATTGATAGACTTTTATCGGTTTCTATCAATTTCTATCATTTTCTATCAATGTCATAATAGATATTGACATAAATCTATCGATATCTATCATTGATATAATTTAAATTTTTATTCTATATTGTAAATATTTTTATTCATCATTTTACTATATTTAAAAAAAATTCTAAATTAAGTGATTTTTTTAACAAAAGAAAATAGGTACAATTCAAGAGTCCAGCTAAGTATTTTTTTTTTAAAAAAAAAAAACACAATGCTATTGATTTTGTTGAGTAAAAAAAGTATGAAAGCAATATTAAAAACCATCATGACCTTTCACTAACATTTCATAAACACCTCAAAATTTGGAAGAGGTTCTAAGTGGGAGGAAATATGAATTGATGTATATATGTGAAGAAATTAAATTAAGTATCCATCTAATATAGGGTTCTTTGGTGAAGACCTTGATGTGATCATCCACTTAATTCTTTTCATTGCTTTCTGTTTTTGAGCTATCAATTTAACTACACTCATCATCTTCTCCCTTCCTTTCTTCTTTCTCCTAATTCTAATTACCTTTCTTGCTTTTCCTTTCTTTTCCTTTCTTACTTGTAGCTTTTGAAAATGTTTGACAAAGACTTGCCTTCTTTGATTGAATATTATTATTAGAATTGCCTTTTTCTTCTCTATTTTTTAGGAGTGATTTAAGAGTAACTCATCTTCATTCCTATGTTCTTTTGTAATCATCCAACTTTGGTGAAAGGGAAAGATGGGGAAATTTTGAAAGTTAGAAGGATATCTTAAACTCTTTGCATGGTTCAATTTAAATAACGATAATAAAAGCTAAATAAGAGTGGGGTCAAACTAGAAAAATACCTAAACATTTTATGTTAAGTTTAGCGGTGATATAGATCGTGATAGACTATTATTTGTGTCATTGTAATAATATTATTTTTCATTTTACTACTTCCTTTTTAAAAATCAATTAAAGTTTTATTAATCCTAAATCTCTTAACTAAGAAGTTTAGATTAAGTCTCCTTGCACCAAGGTACCAAAGTAATATATATATATTGAAGGAAGACACTTAAAGATGTATATGTCTAAGTTAGGCTTAGATCACAGTGCATAATTATCACAAAAGTTTACGAAAGAAAAGGAGATAATCCATACAATACATAAACCTCTTAAGTAACCCAACTCGAAATAGTAAAGAAAATGATTTAGTTAAAAAAAAAAAGAGGTGAATTACTCTTAAGAGTAATAATGCATTATTAATGAATTAATCCATTTGTTTGTACAACTTAAAATATGATTACCTTGTTAAGCTTTTTCTTAATCAGCAATAATTACCAATGGATTGATGAATATAAATTGTACACAAGCACGCTTAAGAAGTTTGACAAAAGAAAAAGTTATGGAAAACAAATGGAAGCAATTAATTTAATTTATTAATTAAGGTTCCCTTTCGGTAAAGTAATTTCTTTAGGTGAAGTGGACGTGTATTCAAATCATTACATTTGCTTCTCTATTTTTCAATAAATCTTTCTTCCATTATTATTGTACATATTAATTAATAATTGACATTAAAAAAACATTAAGAAAGCATACTCTCTCTCTCTATATATATATATGAACCCATACATAATATGCATGATTAATGTTTTTATTAAAACTTGCTTGAGGTTAATTATAAGGATTATTATTCACATGTG
Source organism: Cucumis hystrix (assembly GCA_025688845.1). NCBI lineage: Eukaryota > Viridiplantae > Streptophyta > Magnoliopsida > Cucurbitales > Cucurbitaceae > Cucumis > Cucumis hystrix. Next base: position 7,098,292 of record CM046884.1, read on the forward strand.
ATGTTTTTTAATGATTACTTTTTAGTTAATATTCGAGGTTCATTGTGTTTTTGATGTATATGTTGTGAATGTGAACTCACCCTTTATTTATTGTATACTTTTTTAGTTTTAGGTTAGAATATATTAAAACTAACATTTTCAATGAGTTTTGTATTATGTAATGAATGTTTTTACAATAGGAGAATAAATAAATTCAGAAATAATCTATAATTTTGTTGAATGAAATAATATAACAATGTGAAAAACATACTATATAAAAAGTTAGAATGTAACGTATTTATTTTATCATAATTAAACTATCACATGCATTTTCTAATTTAAAGTATATGGTACAAATATTTTCATTAATATAATTTATAAGAAAGAGTTTTAATTAAACTCGAGTCTCTAATCTTCCATATAGCAACTTAACCCATTTAATAATAGAAATTTAATATTAGTTCTAAGATTGATATATTTCTAATAATTTACTATAAGACGTGTGTATTTTTAAAAGAAAACTTAATCATATGTGAACACACCAACATATATATACACAACACATCACATTATTATTAGCCAAAAAAAGTTAGAAGGCAATTTCATCACGACAAAGGATTTATTATAAAGTTGCATTTTTCTTTTTTTTCTTTTGGGTGGATGGCCTTATCATCTAGAGAAAAAACAAAAACATATAAACTACCCTTGAATTATATGAAGGAAAATCTAAAATAAATGTCTTTCTTTCAATTTTAGCCCCTAAAAAGGGGCAATTTTTATTTGCCTTTAGTCAATATAAACATGGCTAAAGTAAACATTTTTTCTTATTAAAAACTATTTTGATTCGTTATTTGATTGATAATAAATGTTGTTAATATTTAGGTGTATATGAATAAGAACTTTTATTGCTTATTCAGTCTACCCCTCCTATTAATCTATTATTGTTGGAAAAATTAGTTTAATTAAATTTTATTTGTTTAGAGTAGGGCTTAGTTTTAAATTTTGTGTTTATGATTTCATGAAATCTCATGAGCAATCTTTAAGATGTAATAAAATCGTAAGAACTACGTTTTAACTATCTCACTAAATTAATCACAATTTAATTTAATTAGATTATATTTGAATATTTTGAATGTAAGAGTGATTTTTTAAATTATGTTTCTTCTATATTGGAAAGGAAAGAGATATAAAAATCAAGCATTAATTTAAAGAAATTATTTAATCATTCAACTACGTGCCTCTTTATAACTAATTTTACTTCTTTAACATATATCATTTAAAAAAAAGAAAAGAAAAAACCCATGGATATTCTATAACAATAAATAATTGAATTGTGTAGGGTCTACTATATTATTTTGTACAATATAGAGTTGGATGATATTTTAATAACTCAGCATTATTTAATAGGATAGCATGGTTCTAAAAAGATAGTCAAAAAAGGAGATGAAAAAATTAAATCCTTTGCATTTGGTAGCTCAAAAATAGTATAAAAATCTTGATTCTCTTTACTTTATGTGTAATATATACTTTCCTTTTGCCATGAAACATGGGAAATGGCCCTCAGAATTGAGTACACTCTTGGTCAAACAATCCATTTTTTCTTCTTCTTCTTTTTTTTTTTCTTTTTTCTTTTTTAATAACACATATGTATATATATGATATGATAATATGTAGGTAAGAAATTTATAAATTAAAACGAAGTTAAAATTAAAGGACATATGATGATATTGACTCAAACCAAATACACTCTTTAATTTAAATGTAAAAATTTAGACTAAAAAGTCTACATTTTTAGGCTGTGACCACACTGCCTCCTCATTTTTCAAAATTACTATACTCTCTGACACATATCTATATTATTTCTATTCAACAATTTAATGCTCCCATTTGACTCCAAATTAGATCAACATTATATTCTCTTATTTCATTTTTTTCCCAATTAATTTCTTTTCAAATATTAAAATTAAATATATATTTTTCTTAATTTAATTCCTATAGTTGAGTATTTATAAAATTGATTTAATTTATATATATATATATATGAAGAAAGAAAAGGGGGACATTATAGGGTGGCAAATAAGAATTATGGCTGATCATACCCCATTTGTACCAATCAAATACCCAACCTTTTTCTTCTTCTTCTTTTTTCATTTTTCTTTCTTTTCTTTTTCTTTTTTTTGTAATGGAATCCAATGTTACCATAAAATTATAACTAAAACCATTCAATTTGTTATTTTCTAATTTCTTTCTTCTCTTCTTTTTCTTTTCCCTATCCCTATACAATGGATACACATAAATAATTGAAATGTTTTAGTCCCACTTTATAATTCTTTTTTTCTAGACCACAGTTTCGAATTAATTTTGTTGGTATATATTATTATATTTGTAGTTAAAATATGTGATACATGAAATTATTTTGAATATTATCTTAAGCCAAATATGGACTACCTTATCATTAATATTCAATTATTATTTAATCAATCACTTACAATAAAAATGTATATTGACATACTACTTTTTTACGTACATCCATTTGTTTGCAACTAAAATACTAATTATTTGAATAGATTAAAAATATATTTAAGTTGAATTTGGTAGTTTGTAAATAGTGAACACAATCATATTATTACTAATTAATCAATCAAAATTGATGAATAAAATATTTTAAATAAGTACCCCCTCTATATCCAAATATTATTCATCAAAATAAAAAAAAGGCCTCTTTTTTGGCTAAATCCACAGCCAATGATTTTGTTAGATTTGAAGACAAATTAAATTTTATATGATAATGATTCCAATATTAGAAACCAATCATGATTACTTCACTATTAAGCTCATTAAATCAACCCTCATTTTAATCACTATATATATTCTCAAAAATCAGTAAAACCTATACACATTAAAAATACTAATTAAGTGGAGATTACACAAACATTTTCATTTCTAAGAAATCCCGTTCCCACCATTTGTTAATCTCAAAACATGTGTGTTCTATTATAATTATCTTTTAATTAAATCAAAATCATTAATTTTCCATCTAAATATACATTAAAAAATTATTTACATATACTTTCATAAGGCATTTGTTTTCCAAGAAAGAAAAAAAAAAGTGAAGTCTGCTTTTTGTTGGTAGGCCTTGTATTTCATATGTTCTTAACTTTTTTCTCTTATCAAAAAAAAAATGGCAATGGACGATGATAGAACCTTCAATCTTCTAGGAAATAAAATTATGTCATTTATTGTTAAGCTAAATTTAGTTTGACAGATCGTCCAATAGTTAATAATAGAATAAATCAAAATTAAAAAGTTAAATATACATATATACATAGAAATTTAAAAAAAAATAGAAAGTAAACATGCATCCATTAGATTACATAGATACACATATATATATATGCATCTGAGATATATATCAAAAAGCTAGCATTGTACTTGTGAAACATTTTAAACAACCAAAAAAAAAAAATTTGAACTAAACCCATGAAACAATCCGATGTACAATATCAACCCATGTCTCAAAATATTTGTTCCCAAAAAAAAAACAAGAAAAATGATAAAGAAGATGAGAGATGATGATTGATGAACCTTTAGTACTACAACTATGAAGGAAGGGAAAAAAATGTAATTAATTTGATTGATGAATATTGTTTCAAGGGGATCTCCAACTTCTTAAGCCAATATCATTGTGTTTTCTTGAAGGACCAGAGGCAGGAATGGGGATTCTTCTAGGCAAGAAACCAAAGAAATGGCCGTAATAATAATTATTACCATTTTTAGGCTTCAATTTGAACAACGCAGATTCTTGTTGTTGTTTGTTGGTAGCAATTGGTGAAGAAGCATTGCAGCAAATCATCAATAACTCATCTTCTTCATTCATCAATAACATTATTACTAATAACATCATCCAACTAATAACCTTCTTTCTCGATCTTGATTTTGATCTTGATCTTGATCTTCTTCTACAAACAACAAACATGATCATCATCATCATCATCTTTCTTCTTCTTCTTCAATTTAAGGTTGATTTTCAGTCTTCTAGAAGACGATGATGATCAAAATTGGATTTTTGGTTTATGAAGGAACAAAGAGAGAGAGAGGGAGAGGGAGAGGGAGAGGGAGAGAGAGAGGGTGAAAACAAATGAGATGGTTCTGTTCTGTGTGGCTGCAGAAGTAATGTGTGTTGGGAAGGTGTAGCAGAAAGCTTAAAAGTGGGTTTCAAGATATAACCCCCCTTTTTTTGAATTGGTCCTTTATTGGGTCACTCTCTCCTCATATTTTCTCCATAGTTTTTATCCATTCACTTCATTCACTTTTTCTTTTTCTTCACGGATCTATTTTAATCATAATTATTCACTTACATACCCTCCATATTTTTCTCACTTACACAATTAATTGTCCTTGATTATAAACAAAATAAATAACAATTAGATATAGCTATGACCACCTTCCTCCTAATTCTATACACTAATTTTTCCTACACTACTACACACAAGGATGAGGTTCAATCCTAAATTTTTTCCAAGACAATTAAATTCGATGTAGTAATAGCGCATGACTAAAAGACTCTAGCTAGCTAGTTTACCTTAGAAAATCCAACATTTCATATACACTCTTATTTAAAGTATAGTTTGATGTAAGGAATAGAAAGATAATGTGAATTAACTTCAATTAAACATGGATTTATAATGTGTTTATGATTAAATGTGAAAAAGTTTTATTTGTTTGAAGAGTATTAGTAGTAAGTAGAAGTAGAAGAAAAGAAAAATTAAAAAAGAAAAGGGGTGGTTTAGTTGATGTCATGTATTTTGTAGGGTTAGGTGAGTGTTTGGTCCCACAAGAAAACATTAATGGCCGACGAATGGGAAGTGGCACTGTTGTGTTTAGAATTAGTCCCCTTTCTCTGTTTTTTCACTTTTTTAGTCTATGCCCAAATATTATGTGACTGTCCCACGTTTTAACCCCTCTCCCCCCACCCTTTTATACATTCACTCTACCTCACCTTATTCCACACACTCCCTTGGGGACCCCCATAACCCTATATCTCTATTTTAAAAGAACTACAAAACATTACAATATATATATCAGTAGATTGAGATCAGAGAACGCCACATATCTCAATTATACTGAGTTGTCACATATATTCTTACAACATTCATCATACTCCAAGCCTAGTAAAGATCCATTCATTTGAAAAAACTATACCTCAACTGGGTTCTTCCATTAAGATAATCTTCTTTCAAATGTATAACTACTTCAGTATACCCCAAATAAACTGTCCATACGTCTAAATCTAATTTTTTCCTCTCTTTCAAACATACCCTACATCTCTCTCTTTTTAATTAAATCTTTTTTCAATGGAAAGAAATGAGACCCCACGAGCGGCTTTGGGATCATTTTAATGAATTAATTAACTAATTAGGTTTTAGTTTCATAATATTGTATTGTCCTCCTTTTTCAAATTAATTGTCTAGTGAGTTAATTAATTAATATATACATGTCTTTGTGTTTTCTTTAAATTAAGGATTTATTATTTTCGGCTCTCTCTTAATGGATGATTGAACTATATTCTTTTTTCTTTTAATATAGTTTTCTGTGTTCTTTATGGGTTTGGAAAATAATTAAACACAAAAGATATGTGTCTAAGCCATTAATTTGACATATATATAAATATATAGTAATTTGTTTAGCTATATGTGAAATATTAATATAAACTTTGTTTTATCAAATTGTGTTAAACCAAACTTGAGAAAGGATTTAGGGTTTGGAGTCTCAAGTTTTGGTTTTAAAATCCAAATTTCACCTACACAAAATAATTTATATTTAAACAAATTCATTGAGAAGAATTTTGTTAAAAATCACAATCAAGTCACTTTATGATCAACTCCTTTACAATTGGAATTTTCTGGATGTTTTATTTTTGTTGTTACGATGCTTTGATTGAGTGTTTAGTAAGAAGTAAAAAAGAGAATAAAATGAATGGTATAATCAACTTTTAGGTGTCTTGAGCTTGGAAAGCTACATTTTGAAAGAGAGAAAACAAAATAAAATAGAGGAAAAAAGAAAACGTAATTATTGGAGTTGTTAAAGATATGATGATGATGAAATTAAAGTAATATTGGTGTATACAAATATGGGTTTGACAAGACAGAATAAATAAGTGGTTGACCAAGTTATGTAGAAGCCTTTTTATATAAATCCTAACACACCCTTCTAATTGAATGGAAAGAGAGAGCTTACCCACATGTGTAATGTAAAAATTGAAATTCTTGAGTAACATTAGGACTTTCCATTCTAAAGTAAACTACCAAGTAATTATGGTCAACTCAAGCTTCTATTTTTTTCATGTCCAATTAGTATACGCAGTTGAGGACTTAGTCGTGGTAGAGTTGTGATACTAAAACAAGAATGTGATAATGCTGATTACCGAGATCTTTATTATTGAGAAACGTCTTAATAAGACCCTAAATAATTTAGGTAGTAGATTCAAGATTAAACTTTTGATCTTAAAGAAAAGAAAAAAAAAATTAAGTGGCTTTGTTGATATAATTGCCTACAAAACTTTTCATCTTAAAGAAAGGAAAAAAATACCTGAGCATGTATCTATTTATAAAATATAGCAATTTTTTATTTTAGAAAATGATACGATGGACAGTTGGATGCACCCAAACATCTACCTAACAAAATTTTATGTTCAGAATCTTAAATTTTACTATATTTTATTAATATTTAGGACAATTTTTTACATACAATATAATTTACTAAATATTATAACATTAGTTTCAATTATCACTTTATGGACACACCACCTAACTCTTGTTCTCCATGAAAAGACTTAAAGAAAATAAAAATAAAATAAAATATAAAAGGTTTTTTTTAAAAATTTACAAATTATTTATACTCTATAAAACAAAACCGTTTAAATACAAAATTTTAAATACTTTATCAAAAGTGATATTTTTAAAATTTTCATAAAAATAAACTTCCAAGTCTTATTTGTTAAATAATTTGTTTTAGTTGATTTTTTTTTTAAATTTGTGTTTTTCATAATTAAATGTTCAATTAAACTTCAACTAAAAACAAAATACACAGAAGAGAGCTAGTTTTCTCATTTGAAATTTGATTAAACAATTAAAATGAATGTTTTTTTAGATAAAAAAGGATTGTATAATTTTGAAAAGCGTAAGTAATTTAATTTAGATTTTGACATGAAAGAAGAAAAGTTGGAATTAATGGAGTGTCAATTCCCTTTTCCTCTTTCATAGTTTCATAAGAGAGTGGACCCAAGATTGTTCATATTTATATATAGATGATCAGTGAAAGAAAAGATGTATCCTCACATATGCTGTTTCGCCTAATTAATTCAATTCACAACAACAACAACAACATCACCACCATTTCCATTTACATTATGCTCTTCATATATACAGAGAGAGATCATTTTTATTTGTATCCATGAAATATTATTCTTAAAAGAATTCATGCATGTCATCAATTCACCCATTTAAGTAAAAGTTAACTTTTGTGTTCTAAATGATTTGTATTTATATGTTTATATTAGGGTATTGTTTTGTTGTTTAAGTTAAAAGTTTGGTCTCTCCTATTTCAAGGTTGTAATTTATAAAAGCTTTCTACTTCAGTCTCAGACATGGAAGCCCTACACATGTTGCTGCTGTTAATGGTAGTTTTAGGGTTGTTTTTGTTAACTTCCTCATCTTCTCTCTTTGGAGATTATGGATAATAGAAAATAATTAGGGGGGAAATAAGAAGGTGATCATAGGGTGAGATGAGATTTAAAATACTGATAATAAACATAAATTAAAACTGACTCTTTGACTCTGACTTTCATTTTCACAAAAACAAAACTGTCATTTTTACTTTTTCCATTCTTCTCCCACTGATTTCATTCTACTTTTTCTTTTTCCTTTTAGGTTAAAAATATATTTAATGAAAACATGAACTGTCTTTTCACATGAATTTATTACCATTTTAATTTCTTTTACTTTCTTTTACTTTCTTTTATATCTTTTTTCATTTTATTTATCATACAAATATATCTTATTTATTTTAAAATATGTGGGGGCCAATTTTTCTGGTCTCCCTCTCCATTTGTGCAACCCAATTTACAGTTCATGATGTATAACAACATTTCATGGCCTTAAATACAACCCTTAATTTTGTTTATTATTTTTTGTTAATTAAAGCATATTTTCAAGTGTTGGGATGTCACTTGTCAGAAACAAACTTTTTTTTTTATATATAATATATAAAGAATTGAAGTAAAGGTTATAAATATAGATAACGACTATACTATGTTTCAATCACGATATATTTTGATTTTTGTATTATTATTATAAAAGTCATTTTAACTATTCAATTACGTTACCATCGTGAATGCGAAATTGGCCAAACAATCTATTGTCTAAGCCTAAAATGTAGCTAGGTAGCTTCAACATGAAGCTATATATTTAGATTTAGCCCATATGAATTAATATGGTTGTTCAATCATATTAAACCAAAAATCATTTTAGAGCCCTTATGATGAGTCTAAGTTGTCATTCAATAATACAACCAATGTTGCATTAAAATGTTGTCTAACTTAGGTGAGTCTAGCTAGTGTATTGCTTCTCAATATAGAGGCAATCAAGAACAAGAAATATCCCATTAGTAGTTTTGGCTTAAGGTAGAAAACACTGGGGGCTAGCTGATATAAGTGAGATTTTGTATCTTACAAAAGAATTGTTTTATATACTTAGTAATAGCAAGCTTTGTGACTAAAATCAAACATACATTCTCCTTTGTTATCTCTTGAAAACGAGAGGGATAATAATAAAAAAGAAAATTATATCCCTAATATTTGGGGTTCAAGATCAAAATGTTTCACAAGAATAGTTTGAACTTATCTAAAACATAGAATGTTGGTGAAGATATTCTTTTCACATAGCCTCTCAAGTGAAACTTTTGAAGTCTTCTCTTTATGTACTAATAGAGCTTGCAATAAGGTTGCTCCTGTCCTTATACAACGATACAGGCTTGAATTTTCCTACGATAACTTTTTGTAGGAGTCGAACGAGCTTACTGTTTGAAAGTAGTAGTTTTCAAATAGGATATCCTTAGATTTATATGAGAACCTTATGTTTGTATATATATAGTTGATGTTTTAACAATATATTTATTCTTAAAAGGAATGATAAAAGTAGAATTAGTAAAAACAAGTAGATGAAGAAAAGAGAGAAGTTGTTGATGATGAGTGTGGCAGTAGATAAAGAATTTAGATCCATAGTTGTTAAGAGTAATGATGAAAATGAAGAGGAAAAGGGGGAATGGAAAATGTAGTTCTTGAGTTAATTAGGGCAAAAGTGTCCCTTTATTTTAGGCTGACCAAAAGGCAAAGGCTAAAGCAAACAGCAGACCCTTCTATTCTCTTTTCTATATTCACCTTTTGACTATGCAATCCATAACTCATAAAACTATATATATATATATATATATTCCAATTTCAAACATATATATTCTTCTCCACAAAGATAAAGAAAAACCTCTGTCTCTCAATCATCTCATCTCTACTACTTTTCTGCTTTCTTTTGCATATTTACTTTTAAGTTTTCTTTTCTTGTCATTTTCTTAAAAGTAATTTAAAGAAGAAGTTAAATTATAAAAAATTACCTTTTCACTTTGTACGGTCTGTTTAAAAAATAAATACTCTTCTACTATTTCTAAAAGTTGGAATATATTATACATTATTCAAATTTATCTTAGAGTTAAAAATCTTTCAAAAACTTAAAATGGCAGTGATAATGAAATTTTACATCATTATACATGTTGAATGATGGATCACTTTCACACTGCTCCAATTTTAAGTCTTGATTTACGTTTGAAATTCTAAAAGATTTACTTCGAAGTAGTTTTGATTTCTAATAGTATAACAATTTTCAAACAAATAACAAAGGAAAAGGGATTAGGTATATATATATAAAAGTTATTTTAAATTTCCATCGGGTGTCAATAATGGCAATTGGCTTAGTAACTTTAGTTCATGCACATTTCATTTTTTGCATTAGTAGTATATAATTATATAAGCAATTTGATAGATATACCAATCATGTGTGATGAGGTCAATCTTTGAAAGCTACTCTTCAACTAAACTCAATCTGATATATATATATATATATATATACACACACTTGTTTTCCTCGAATCTTGATAAAAGAAACTATTCACCTTAACATAGTTTACAAATATTTATTTCCAACTAAGTGCTCATTTGAACTCTATGAGCTTGAATATCAAACTCTATAAACTCACAAATAACATAAAAAGCTTCTCAAAAGCTATTTTTATTAATACTTAGATCATAATCAAACCGTAGAGTATCATCTCATCAACTATTTATAAGAGAGGTAAGAATCACATCAACCATAGAAAGTAGGGTATATAAATTAAGGAAAAAAATCAATGGATCTCCCCCCTAACTTTAAGAGTTGAACGTAAATTTTGCTATATATTTGTGTTATATTTACTAATATTTTGAGTTTAGACAATCGTTATATTTGCAACTATCCATTTTCATTAATTTAATCGTACTAATCCTCTTGTTATTGACTATATTCACAATTACTACGTTTGTGTGTGTGTATACATTCTGTTATATGTGTAGTTGGTGCATTACTATACAAAAAATTGGTATAAATTATGTGAAGAAAAAAATGAGATGGAAAAGATTTTGAGAAAACCACTCTACAAGGTTGGTAGCATAGGGAGGAGATGCTTTCTATTTTAATTTAATGCAAGTTAAGAAGAAAAAAGCCCACACTACAATAATGCCCTACATAATAGAGGGGCCCATTACCTGATGAGGCCCAATTTTGTACAAACTTTTTAGCAAATATGAAATGTACTTTATAACTTCTTACCTTTTACTTTTACTCCTCCAATTCATTTTATTACCATGGGTAAAACTTTACAACATGCCTTTTCTTTTCTTCTTTCTGTCTCCTTTACTTTCCTTCATTGTTTTTTACAAAAGTAAATGGAAAATTTAATTTCAAAGTCAATAATACAATGTTGTATTTGTTAGTTGAGTTATACTCATATTAACGTTTTACTTTGTCTTCTATTTGATTAAGTGAATATAGTAAAACCAATTTGAATTAATTTTATTGAATCTTCGACGATCAAAAGTGTTATGTTTAGATCTTTAGAAAAAGAGTGAATATGATTTTAGATAAATCCTTCTTCGATCGACTAGAAAAAGAAATTCAATATTCAACTACAAACTTTTGAGGGAGGATGATTCATGAGACTTAAAGCTTTAAAAAGGCCATCTCAAAACTATATATTCAAACATTAAAGATATTCAAATCTGTAATATATTTCCTTACTTCAATGTATGTTGAAGCCTAATTGTTCCTTTTAGAATCCTTCATTAAAAATAAATTAAAATTCCTACAAATAGATTGATATATATTATTATATTTTAATATTAAAACAATTTGACTTGGATATTTAAATGAGGTATCAAAAACCTAATAAAAGACAATTAATTCCAATATTTGGAACAGAATTCTAAACTATGATGCTGTAAAAAAAATTCATAAATATGTAGTAAAATATGACCAAATTAAATTAGATAAAAATGCAAGTTAGGTTAGAATCTTCTAATTTATGAATAATTAAATTTAAGATAATTATAAAATATTGAACATTTAAATAAAGTTATATGGCTAATTTTATTTCAACATTAGGTATATGTTAGGTTTGTTCCACTGTATTACCATCTACTTGTTTTTTATCCTTATCTCTAATGTAGAGAAAAAGAAAAGAATATTCTTTCACAAAAAAACTCTTATGATTAATAAATCACAGCTTCATTATATCATAGAAAATTCAATGAAACATAAAGAAAAAAAACTCTATAATCTAATCTATTCTCTCTATGTTTCAAAAAAATAACTATTTTAATTTAAACTTACCTAGAAAAAGTCATTTGATTTATTTATTTTCCTTTTGTAAATATTTTAAAATAATGTACGGTAATCGAACCTCTAATTTCAATATTGATTAATATAAGCACTATGTTAAAATATGCTCCCTTTTAACTTTTTTTTTTTTAAGTCGTGTAATTTACATTTTCTCAGGAAAAAGAAGTACAAATATATGCTAAATAAGGAAGAATTTAGTGAAAAAAATCAACCCCAAATTCCCTAAAATCTTTACTTCAATGGGGAAATTTTGGCATCAATGGTCATTCTTAAATGCCATGTACATTATGCACAATAAAGCTCAAAATGGAGAAACCTAATTACAAGTTATCTAAATTGAAAAATACTATATTTACATCCATCAATATCAGTATAGAAAATAAAAACAAAAAATATATTTCAAAAAGTATTGTGTGAAAAAGGAGAGAAATTATTTTAAATTACAACATCACATGCCAAAAGGTAAAATGAAACTTAAAAAAAAAAAAAAGAATACATGTCAATTAACATTCACACGAACAAAACTTATAAAATATACTCACATTACAATATATAATATATATTGTATACCTCCATAAACAAGATTTAATAATTCAAAGTGACTTAGAAGATACACTTCAATCATATCCCAAAATACATGTAACAATTAATACATTGCATATATATTTCATATTCCCCTAACACCCAACCCTCAATCATTTATTTATTTATTTCTTGAATCAATAATCGAATATCTCCTTTTCTTTTTCGTCTCTTTCTCTGAATATTAATTATATTTTTCCTTCAATAATTGAAAATTCAGTTATCGAGTCTAACACGTAAATAATTTAATTTCTTTTTTAAAAAATAAAAGTCAAAATTCAAAGTGTTTATTTTCTTTCTCTCTACGCGTAAAGTCAATAAAGTGCGGAAAATAAAATAAAAATAGGATAATTGGAGATGGTGGGTTTGGTTTGGTACTGATTAGGGTTAGGGTTAGGGTTTATTCCACATACCATCAACCATTTATTTTACCACCGACATATTTTACTTTCTTTTCTCATTTTTTTTTAATTATTATTTTAATTTTTTTAGAAGATCAAATTGATTAGATCTTGTGATCATATATAATAATTAATGCTATTCTAGCTACATATATATGTGTGTGAATAAGAATCAATCCTTATTTCAAAAACCTTATGATTATTGTACCTAATTCCTTGAAATTTTTCTTTTATATATATACCTATACCTCTCTCTATTTATTTTTGTCTCGGATTAAATTACTAGTTTAGTCTTTGAAGTTTTAAGGTCAATGTCTATTTGGTGTATGAGATCAACTTTTTTTAAAAATGACTTTGATATATAAGTTCCTCCATTTTGAATTTTGTCTCTTTCTTGTCTCTTAAGTATATATTTAATTTTATGTCTAATGGCAAAAGGTGTAACAAATTTGAAATTTGCACATGATTTTGTGTCTAGTAGGTCTATAAACATTTAAAATAGAGGAAATATGTGAGGTTGAGAATGGAGGAAGGTCCATAAATCCAAGATAAAATAAGAGTTGAATGTATAGTTGTTAATGAAATTTTACGTAGACATACAAAGCATTCATTTAATATATTAATGGTGAGTGGTTTGAACCTAACATTCTTGTTATTTATGATAAAGAGAGAAAAGGAAAGGGTTTGAAAATGATATTGGATTTGTGATGAGTCAAACATAAAGTTTGAAAATGAATTAAGGGGTAGGAAAGGGAATTGAAATTTATAAGGAGTTTGGGGTTAGGTATTTAAATAAAAGAATATATATATGATTTATAATGTGTGTTTGGGTCAAATTGTTTGCCAATTTTGATTGGATTTGAATTTTATAGCACTCGCGTCCTTTTCACGCCCACTTCTACGTACCTTTGACCTTCCAATTCCAATTCCAATTCCTCCCCTCTCTTTATAATATTACTTCTCATTTTTCCACCCTCCATTTCTTTCTACCTTTATAATAATCTATATTGTAAATTTATATAAAAACTATTAATTACCATCACACCCAAATCTCTCACACCAATTCAAAGTAGCATTAAATTGCTTCAAGTTTATAGACTATTAGGATCTTGTTGTTGGGATAGGAGCTCTTCATTTACTTGGACATTTCCTATGTGGGACAAGTACTAGACTTTTGTAATTTTGCAAAAATCCATCAAAATCTATAACAAAGGGAAAGGAAAGTTGATGCTTGAATTAAATTGTATTGTCCAAGTTTTGTAATGTTCAAGTTCAAGAGGGATATACACATGCATGATTGAGTAGATATCACTTTTGATTAAATAATTGATAGTTACTACTTATACTAATCAAGTATATATCTTCAATCTTAGGAACTCTAGAGGTAAGAGTGTTTATAGCTTTATCAAAGCGTTTGTAATTTGGATCTACAAAGTTTTAATTTGTAGAAAGTGCAAAACTTTACACTTATTCATACTATATTCTTTTAACCCTGAGAAAAATCAAGAGCAAAGAAATTTCCCTCCACCCTTCCTTAATCCTCATAATTATAAGCAAAAAGAAATAGGTTTCATTTTCTAAAATATACTTATATTTGTAAAGTTGTAAATTCTATAGCCTTATTAGAAAAGAATGAATTGCTATAATGAAGAACAAAAGGGTATCATTTTTAAGTAATGGTTAAGAAACTCTTGGTTTACAAATTAGTTGGTTGATATCATGCTTCTAGAAGAAGCATTTTTCTTTTTAAATTAAAAATTGTGCAAATCAAATCTTTTCCATTGTGGTCTTAGAAATATATATATTATTTTCTTTATACTTTTATTTAAGGGAGTTTAATTTTTAAAATTTTAATCTTCAAATGACGAAACATACCTGAAGTTAAATTTATATATAGTATTTTTGTATACTATTTTTGTTTCTTTCTTTGGAGAGTTATACAAAGACTAGTTTATATATATATTTTGAAAGAGAGCTTAATTGATGAATTACACTTAAATTGTTTAGAGAGTAGTGATTGATGCGATGGTTCACTATTTTAATTGTATATATACATAATTTTTATTCCCCTGTCTATTGAAGTGATTTTAAATTGTTATATACGCGTCTTTATGTAATGTCTTTAATTTGAAAGAAAAAAAAAATACCTTTTTAAGATTATATAAATTAGCTTTCCTTTTCCTTTTCCTTTTGTTTTATTTGCTCTACTTTAAACACATAAACGAAAAGATGAAATTTGAATTTGCATATATATAATGAAACCACTCGTGTTGGGTTTTGAAAACTTTCACTTTTTGAATCAAAAGAAAAACCACATATTAATTCCATTAGAGACATGCACGGTGGTATTGAAGGCTTCATAATTGCAAGTGAGGGATCATCATGAAAGAAAAAAGAAAAGGCAAACACTTGAAAATATTGTTTCAAAACCCACAAAAGAAAATTCTATTTTATTCAACCTTTTAATTAACTTTTTGTTTTTGAATGAAGAGAAGGGGAAAAACAATGAAAACCCTAACTAGAAGGGGAGAAAAAAACAGTGGAAAAAAGAAAAAGTATTTATTGGGTTGAGTGACATAAAATTGAAGGGAAATGAACGAATTAAAGTGTTTCCCTTAGAAGATAGAAATTATATGCTTTTTGCTATAAGGGATGAAGATGCTTTCGGTGCCATCATTCTTATGTTTGCCTTCAAACTTGTAATGATTCTTTCACACACGTAATAATATCAATTCCTCCAAACACACACATCTTTTCATACCCACTAACTCTTTTCATTTTTTTTTTTTCTCTTTTCGAAAATTTTTCATGAGATTTCACACGTCCAAACTCAAAATTATATTTTTGTAATTAAACACATCATTATTGTAAGAGTTTGGTGTTTGAATGTGTGTTTTTCTTCTAATGTTTTTTTATGACTACAAGATTATTCAACTTTTCTCGCTGCACAAAAAATTGCTTCAAAAAAATTCTTAATTAAATATGTTGTTAGTAAAGGTTTTATTGATGAAAAAGAATGTAAATACATCAACGTTATCCTAAGATCGTAAGGTGAAGCTTCTTCCTAATACTAAGCCAATTGTATCGACAAAAGTGAGGTTACGAGGATGTAAATGGTTGGATTAGCGAAAATGATGTTACATAATAGACAAAATTACTAGGTGATTATTTTCCATTAGGTTGTTAAATAAGACTTTAGACTAAGAACATATGTGTATATGAGAGGGAAGAGATTAGCATTACAAGGGTACCTATGAACTATATATAAAGTACTTTAATTTGGAGCTTTTAGAGTTAAAAGAAAAGTACTTTTGGAGTTTTTACCTTTCAAAATAGTCATTATAAGTAGGAATAACATAATTTCTTTAGTTGCACATTAGATGGTTTGCATTGCACGTAGTTTTTTTCCACACGTGCGTGAGTACATACATCTAAAATGGCCTCTTGAAGAGTTGGGTGACGAGGAATGATTTTCAATGGTTGATGGTAATTTACTAAAGATTATATATAAAAGGGATTGGCAGACGACCTATATTCAAATATGTTGAATAAAATCCACGTTGTAAGGATGAGGAAGAATACGACATTTACGCTGAGATCATTTTGGTGGGACTTTTATGAAATCTTTTACCATTTCCTAAGGTGTAAGTTTGTGATTCTATAGTGTGATTCTCCTCAAGATGAGGTCATGACTCTTAGTGGACCTTCAAATGTATAATCACCTCTCATTTAAACATGCACACATGCTCTTTGGAATATTACGGTGTGCACTTTAATTTTTATCAATTTTTTTTTTTAGAATTTAATTGATTACTTATGTTTTTTTTAAACAAGATTTTATGCCAATAATGCACTTATGAAACATGACTAATTAAGTTGATCGTGTTTGATTTTGTTAATTCTAGTTAAAAGAGCACTTTCTTTGTATCTCACCTTTTTTTCTTTAATCATAATCTCATGCATGCACTTAATTTCAATATTTGTCTTGAAGTATATATATTTTAATGGAAGATTAAAACAAAAATAAAATGTGGCCAAATTAAGAGTAAAGAAATAAATGTTTGCTATTTACCCACTTCATTATATATATTTATTTATTATTTCTTGAAATTTCTCTAACAGTTAGATTCTAGAAACCAACGTTACCTCTCCCACCCAACCATCTACCAATGACCTATCAATAAAACATGATCCATCCCAATGTGAAAAAGTAATATATATATATATGTTAGTGTCATGTTTTACTACAAACTTTTCATCTTGTAATTTAAAAGATGTACATAATGAAGAGAGTTTCTTAGTTAAAATAGAGAAAGTATAAAGTATTATTATTTATTTACAATTTATATTTTAAAAAATTTATAAAAAAATTTTATGTTTATGTAGTTTCTATATTATAAGATTTGTTTAACTATTTCCAACATTATAGTTTTTGTTAACTTGAGTCCATTAATTTTGGGTTAAAATAGGGTTGCTTATTAAAAAACTTTATTGGATCATAAAACAAAACAAACGAGATCTCAAGCGTTTAAAACTTCCTTTGGTATTAATGGTTCTAAAATAAATGTTCTATCTTGAACAAGTCGTCTTCTTTCTTTCTTTCTTTTTTTTTTTTTTTTTTTTTGGATAAGTGTTGTGTTAGATGTAATAAGTAAAAAGGAGATAATGATGAATATTGAGTAATATTTGAAATATATAATGTATTTAGTTTAAGAAAAATAAAAGAAAATAAAAAAATAATAAAGAAGAAGAAGAAAAGAGCAACAAATATGGTTGAAATTGAATACATTCATTGAATGGAACTGTCCGAATACCAAGACAGTATTTTATTTTAAGAAAGAAAAAAGAAAAAAGAAAAGAACCTTTGAATCCCAATCCAATAGCTGTTTGGTCAAAACTCCAAATTTCTTTTTCTTTATTTATTTTATTTATTATTATTATTATTATTATTATTATTATTTAAATCTAAGGACATTGGGTTTAAGCAAATAAAGACAAGCTTCCGTAAACAAATACACAATTCTCCTTCTCCTCTCAACTCTAATTTTATCATTATAATTAAATTAAAAAGAAAAGAAAAGAAAAGAAAAGAAAAGAGAGGTTGGAGAAGAGGGAGACAGAAGTGGAAGAGAGTGGAATATATTAAATATAAGTAATAATTAAAAATGGATTTAAAAAAGAGAAAAAAAGAAAAAATTATAGGCCGTGAGATTAAAGTAAAGAAAAAGGGGGGAGAAATGAGGTAATCGGACCGACCAACAGAACCTTAGGGTGGTCCCGAGCGTATACAATCGGGCAGGAAAAACTCCTCCTTGCTGGGGTGGTCCCTACACCTCCCATCCCACGTGTACCCCCTTTCATCTCCTCCCTTCATTTTTAGACGGCCCTGATTCACTCATTTCAAATTAAAATACATCCACTTCATTGACCATCCATCCATCCACCAAACCCTCTTTCTCCCACTCCCAATATATATATATATATATACTTTCTTTCTTTTTTCATTTTTATTAAATAATTCTTTTATATATATTCTTTTTAATAAAAGAAAAGCTGACGTCACATTACCTTTGACTCTTTTCTCTCTCTTCCTTTAAACTCAAACCCACCTCTCTTCTACGTCTGTCACTCACTCTTTTCCCTTTCTCTCTCTCTTTTCCCACGATTTTTTTTCTTCTCTTTCAGATTCTTCTCTCCGGCGGTGGCGTCGGTCGGCCTACCCGTGGTTACTTTCACGGAAGATGGTGAAAGATGACTTATGTATTACAATTCCCACCGATTTCAGGTGTCCCATCTCTTTAGACGTCATGAAATCCCCTGTAAGTTTATGTACCGGAGTGACTTACGATCGTTCCAGTATTCAGAAATGGCTTGATAATGGAAACAATACTTGTCCTGCCACCATGCAGGTCCTTCAAACCAAGGACTTTGTTCCTAACCACAATCTCCACCGTCTCATTCAGATTTGGTCCGATTCCCTTCACCAACGCCTTCACTCCCCTTTTTCTGACTCTTCTCTCTCCTCCGATCATCTTCTCCGCCTCATCAACCGTATGGATGACCATCAATCACGTGCTGATTCTCTTCCTCGCCTTCTCTCTTTTGCTTCTGAATCCCTCGACAATCGGAGGCTTCTCTCTGGAATTGACGGACTCCTCCCGCTACTTGTCGATCTTCTTTGCAATGTCCATGCCGGTGATTTGCTTCACCAAGCTGTCAGGCTCTTGCATTTGATTCGGACTGAGATTGGAGATAAGGAGAGGTTTGTCAAGACGATGTTGAATAGCGATCGTAATTGTATTTCGTCTCTGCTTTTGATTCTGCGGAAAGGAACCGTCGAATTGAAAATCTGTTCCGCTAATCTGCTGGAATATCTCGCAATCGACGCCGAAGCGAAGATTGTAATTGCAGAAACAGATGGATTGATGCAAGAATTACTCAAATTAATCAATTCTGAAAACGACACAACCCTAATTGAATCTGTACTATCATGCCTAATTTCGATTTCAATGCCGAAACGGATCAAAATCAAATTAGTCCAACTCGGAGTGATAAAATCAGTAACGAAGCTTCTCTCTGAGTCCAACTCGAGTTCAAGCATTTCGATAACGGAGAAGGTTCTGAAAGTTCTAGAAACGGCATCGACGGTGAGAGAAGGAAGAACAGAGATCGGAGAAGACTCCGTATGCGTAGCGGCGATAGTACAGAAAGTGTTGAAGATATCGAACGCAGCGACGGAGCACGCGGTGACGACGCTGTGGAGCGTTTGTTATCTGTTCAGAGACGAGAAGGCGGGAGAGGCGTTGACGAAGGCGAATGGATTAACGAAGATATTGCTGTTAATGCAGAGCAATTGCTCACCGCCGGTACGGCAGATGGCGAGAGATCTGTTGAAGATTTTTCGAATCAATTCGAAATCGTGCCTATCGAGCTACGATACAAAAACTACACATATCATGCCATGTTAAAGCCGATTTGGTTTCTTCTGCATCATCATCTTCCTCCATTTCAAACCATTTGGATTTCTCTTTGTAAGTTATTATGGAGATCTCTGGGGAGAGATTTTACTTTTTTTTTCTTTTTTAAAATGGTCTTGTAAATCAAAGAAATTTTGTCAGTGAATACAAACAAAATTATTCGATTTTCAACTTCTGTTCTTTGCATTTCCGTATAACCCTCATCGGATTCAGTTCATTTCTTTTTAGGTTTATTATTATCATTATTTACCTAAGCAAAAAAAATATTCAATTTGGTAAAAATACAATTTTAGTCATTGCTTCCATTTTTCTTTTTTCTTTCTTTTGAAAACATTTCATTTTATTTCTAATAAAGCTCTCTTTTTCTTTTGAGTATATAACAAGAGATTGTGACTCCGAGGCAGAGGCAGAGGCAGAGGCAGTGGTATCATGTTATTACTATCGACTTTAGTTGTACTTATAACATATAATACTAATGATTAGTTACTTCCTAAGAGTCACATATTTCAAATAATGTTAAAGATTGAGCATCAAATATGCACCATTTTTCTAAGATAAGAAGTTGAATACTGTATTCTCCTAACTTTGGTCTAAAGATTAAAATACGGATAATATAAAATTGACTGAACAATATGCTTTTGAAGAAATTTGAAAGTTTTATTTATACATTTTTAATATTTTATTGAATTTTTGTCAGATTATTGGTTTATTTCCATATACATATACATACATACACTTTATAAAAACATAAAAATAAAAAGACTTTATGTTGGAAATGGAAACAAAACGTAAAAAAGAAGATAGTAAGGAAGAAAGAAAACTAAAAAAATAGAAAGATTTGGTCAATATGTTTGCATGTGACCTTCCAATCATTAATCCTCCGCTCCTCCTCACTTCATGTTTTTTCTTAAATTAAATGGGACAAATCCTAAAATTGTTACCTTTATATTTTCAAATTTTTAAATATAAAAATTTGACATATACACTATATAATAGCAAAAATATAATTCCTTTTTTTGGTTGAAATAGATTTAATAATTCTTTGACAATTACTAGAAAGTTGGAATTGATTTGAGAATGAAGTCCAAACATTAATTTGTTGTTGGAATTTGAGTTTTTTTTTTCTCAAAGAGCTTGTATTTTGTCCACAAAGCCATTGCACACATTCTAGCATATAATTAATGCACAATGTACCAAAGTTTATAGTGTTTGACTTAAAAATCGCCTCATTGATCGATTTTGTTTGTATTACTAAAAGAATTAAGTGAAACTTTAAAATTAAATTTAATAGTGATTTTTTAAAAAATTAAAATAGTATTGAGAGTATAAAATCGATGTTAGATTTGTAAATTTTAAGCTTTAATGATTGAATTGAAACAAAGCTCAAATTTCAATGGTAAAATGTATCAATATAGAGACCAAATAGAAACTAAATATAAAATTTAGGAACCAACGAAACAGAAAAAAAAAAAGTATTTTCTCATATAACAAATATCCTTGATCAAGTGGGCTGGATGTTTAATTATCTTCAAACAAAAGGTAAGATGATGTTTGAATAAATTGTTATTGAACATATGGAAGAAAAAAAAGGGCTATTTCTCTTTCTACCTCTCTCTCCAAATCTAAATGAAAATGGTTTTCTCACTCTGAAATGATAGGAAATCATATGCTCTCCAACATGAAGAAAGAGACAATGACATAGGAGAGATGTCTAACACATACATCTCCATCCTATCTATAATCCATCAAAATAACATACAAAAATCAAATCACTCTTCTTCTTTTTTTCTTATTTTAGTACAACAATTATAAGATCAAAGTATATTTATTTGTATATATATAAATTAAAAGGCAAGTAGAGAAAAAGAAGTAAATAAAACAGAAATGGATGCATGAGAGAAAGTTAGAAATGTAAGTCCACTTGAAAATGGTGGGTGAGGCAAAGAAACATATAGTTGTGAGTGTGAAAGCAGCTTCTCACTCTCTCTTGAATGCAACATTTTCCCCTCCTCACCATTTTTCTTTTTTCATTTTATTATAAAAATCACACCTTTTTTTTTCTTTATAAATATGGTCTGAGTGATTTTGCTTTCTTTTTTATTTTCTTTAAAGTGAATATTTATTTTCCCTCTTTCAAATTAGATATATATTGTTGGCAACCTATGTGGACATATATATTTATAATGTTTTAAATATACCTTTAATGACCAAACTTTAGTTCAAAAAACAAAATATCTACCTACAATAATATATATATTTATATATATATATATATATAGTCATTTTAAAGGAAGTCGATTTTTTAAAAAAGAAAAATCAATTTTTTTTTCTTTGGGTTATAAAAAAACCTTAAAGATTAAGAATTTAGTTGAAAAAAAGTAAAATTGATCAATCTTAAAATGAAAATGGTTGATTTATTTATTTTGCATTATCCCATGGTATAGGGAGTCCAATCAAGCATCCAATTGAGAATGATAGGGATCAAACCAAACAAAATAATTTTGTGCCTAAAATAGATTTTGAATTACTATTATTATTATTGTGAAGTGATGCAATGCAAAGTGTTTTAGTGGATTCCCAATTCCCCCTTCCTCCTTTGGTCCCAAATATAAAATGTTTGGAATCTTGTTCATTTTTTCATGCTATTCCTCCATCCATATTTACATGAACTTTCAATTTCAATATATACATACATATATGTGTTTCTCACTAAAACATATATATACATATAGATCTATTTAGTGGATGTCAATCTCACTTTTCCCCTCTCTCTTTTAGTGGCCTTTTTTTAAAATTTTAATTTTAATTTTCTCCTCCTCCCAGTTTCAAATTAATAATACCCTCCAAATAATAATATCATTATTAATTCTAATGAATTACTTCCTAATGATTTTCAATTCCCATGTTTGTATGATTAACTAGTGTGTGTGTGTGTATAACAAAATATCAAACATCTCTTTAGTTACTTGTTTTGGTGTTCTCAAAGTTTAGAACTTTTTTTTTTCTTTTGTGGACATCACTATTTAATTCCCTTTTGTCAAAATCAAGTGTCTAACTTATTATACTTATTGCCCACTTTTGATCTTCAAATTAGGAGAGGGTCATCCTATACCCCCTCCTTCCTCCTCCTTCTTAGGAGAGCATCATTTAATTTCAAGTAGCTATAAATATTCTTCTTCTTCAATTTAAAGTTGTCTAATATTTTAATAATAACTCTCCAGATTCTGGTCTTCTCTTTACTTTTTAGTTTACTTTATATTAATTCTGTTAATAAGTGAAATAATTCATTTTCCTTATTTTCCTTATGTATTAAAACAATTCTTCAAATTACTAGCGGGTTAGACGCCTCCATCTTACATCATATTCCACAAAAAAGATACTTCGACTTGGACGTATTGACTTTTAGGCTATCTACTTCAACATCGATAAATAAACTCAGTGTATTTTATTGTAATCTTACATATTCGAGTAATTTAGAAGAAAATTAGCTAAAGAAGGGTTCTTTTGAATTTATGAAAATAAGAAAGGAGATATGATATATAGAGAGAGAGAGAGAGAGAATATTTTCCAAAAAGGGTATGATTTATTTTTAGATTGAAGGTTATAAATGTAGCAAAAGAATTAATTATTACTACAGATAGAGAGAGGTGTTGGGAAATGCTCAAATAATTATGGGTTCTTTTGTTGCTTTGCTGACTGTAAATACAACCTTTCTTTCTCTATCATTTTTTTGTTAATTTTGTTTGATAGCCACAAAGTAATTAAAGAGGAAAATAAAAAAGATTGGAATCTCCATATCAAAAAAAAGAAATGTTTAAATATGTATGTGTGTGTGTTAATGGTGGAAAGTAAAAAACTATTTGCTTTGACCATTCCATTCTATACAATAATATAATACTAATTCCTATATGTTATTTTATAATAAGATATGAAATGAAGTTAGACCCTTCAAAGTGCTTATCCTTCTTCTCATTTATACATTTGTAATTCATTCTTTAATTCACGATCTTAACAAAAAGGAAACATAAGATCTTCTTCCATGTTTACATTAAAATTAAAGTAATTCTAAATTGTCCTTTTTTTCTCTCTCTATAAATTCATAGATAAAGAACCCTAACCCTAGTTGTTTTAAACTTATAACATCTTGTAACTATTATACTTTTTTTTCCTTTCAAATGTTATTTTAAAAAATTTCGAAATAGTTAGGGATTATTTATTAGATATATACAAAAAAAATGCAAAATTTTATTTAGTGACCACGTTTTAACGTTCAAGAGATCCTAGCTCACAATTTCTATAAAGTAGATAATATAATATTTTCTCACTGTCAAATTAGATTACTTCGAGTAATTCAATCCATCCGATTTGCTTGTGAAAGACGTAGATGTTAGAATATCTAATAGAGTTCATTAGACATGTTTTAGTCCCTCCCTTATATTATCTATTTTCTTGACAATCAAACACAACTTTGACAAATCAATGATTAGTTTTGTTATTCAACTTATTAGACATTAATATAATCAATGGGACGACTTTTTTTAAGTAAATTGAATGCAATTTGAAAAACACAAAAGAAATTTAACTCCTTTCTTTAGCTGGTTTATGACATGACATTATGTTGTTATAACGAGACATTGAAAAAATTGTGTTGCAACGCTCTAGGTTTACGATTCTGAATATGATCGTTCCAACATTCTTTTGCATCTCACACTTATTGTTAATATAAGTAGTAATTTTCAATTATTTTAAGTTTTTCTAATCTCTGAATCATAATTTCATATCTTCAAAATTCTTCTCATTTAATTAAATGTAAATATCGGCTCATTCACGTTTACTATAATTTGTATAACTTAGTAATATAATTGGTTGAACTTCTCAAAAAGAAAATTGACATTTTCAAATACAAGAAAACGAACCAAAATATAGTAAATGTTTATATCTATTATTGATAGACACTAATAGAATATGAAATTTTGTATATATTTTAAGTAGTTTTGTCGTTTACATATATTCAAGATCACTGTTATTAATGATTCGGATGGTCTCTATAAATACATGTGTTTCTTGAATAGCCATTGTTTTTTTTTTTTTTTTTTAATTTATTTCCCAATCAACTTAAAAGTAACAATAAAATATATTTGTTTCACACCTTTGTGAGAGAGAGAAAAAAGTGGAGATTTTTTTCTTTTCTTTTACTTTTTTGTTAATGGTAGTTTTTTAAACATGCAACATTATGAAATGGAAGGTGATGGTTCCCTTAAGCACTTAGAGAGAAAGAGAGAAAATGGGTCATCTCCACTTAACTCTTTCTAAAAATCTCTTTTTATTTTGATACATAGGGATGTGGGTTTTTGATGTTTAAAAAAGTGAGGAGAGGGGATGTGGGTTTTTTTCTTTTTATTTATTTGTTAGGTCCAAACAAAAAGGCATTATGGGGTTTCCAAGTTGGTGAAGTTAATTATTATATTAAGTCAAGAAATAAATTATATATAAAAAAAAAAGGGAACAAAGGCTGGTCCAAACTCACGTGACATGAAGGTGTTCGACGAAATGTCTCAACCAAGAAAAAAATGGAATTAAAGACCACAAAGGGCAAAGGCAAAGCGCAGAGCCCCCCCCCCCCCCCCCCCCCCCCCCCCCGCATCTATGTGTGTGGGGCTGACCCAATCATCCATCCTTCACATCATCATCCCCCACATATTCTTCTTCAAATGTTTTCTGTACAATTTAGAAGAATCCATTCTTTTGGTTCATGGTAAACCCTTTCCTTATCTTATTCATCTACTCACTACTACGTACTCTTTCTTTTGTTTACTTGTATTTTTCGCTTCTATTTTGAGTTTTGAGAGATCTACTATCATTTAATTAACTTTTTCTTTTATATGCATTTCAAAAATGTTACTTTCTCGATATCCCCAAAATAAACTTTAATATTATTGTTCTTTTTTTAAAATGTAAATAATTTTATAAATATTAATATTGGTAAAGAAAAATAAGTTAAACACAAAAATAAGAAAAATTAATTGGATGTATATAGATCCCTTTAAATTTGTATGAATAATGTATTGTTATTACTATTCTATTATGTTGGATGAATAATCATAATATAAACTTCACTTTTATTGCTTGATTACTTTGATGTAGGCATGATTTTATTTAGAAAAAGAAAAACTCTATTGCTATTTATCTAAAGGAAAACAATAATAATAAAAATAAAGTTTATAAAGAGAGAGAGAGAGAGAGAGAGAGAGAGAGAGATTCTCTTAAACTCACAAACTTGGAGAGGGCCCATAGTCATTGGGCTCAACATTTATAAACCCAAATTTGCACCTTTATGTCTAATGACTCAAAGGTTAGAAAATGAAAAAGGAAAGGAATGAAAATGCTAATCTCGTATTTTATCCTTCTTAATTCATCTTGAGATTAAAAAGAAATTTGAATTCATCACAAAATTTAAAAACAATTTTAAGAAAATAGAATACAAATTGGTTACCGATGTATCATAGAGTAGAAGTCATGAATACGAAATTAATAACCGAATCCATATCGACTACCAAAGGGACCTTATTCATTATCCAATACAATATTGTTTCAATTATAAAATAATAACATCATATTAGAATAATTTTTAATATATTGTTTTTAAATGCTCACAAAACTATTGAGGAGAACACTTGTGAAATTCTATGGCAGATTTAGGGCCATTTGGATCATAACACAAACTTTCATAAACCCATTTTCAAAAGAGGCCCACCAAATATGAATCTTTAGATTGATGCAACTAAATATTCAAAACAGATGTTTCACTCATGACTTTAATTAATGAAATTAGTCATGTTATGAAGCCTCGAATTAGTAATTCTATATGATATGTTTTTTAAAAAAAAGTAAGGAACTTTTAAATTTTGCATCCTTGGGTTATAATCAATTGGTGGTGTAAAGTATAAGTTTTGTAAGTAAAGGTCTTTTTTTTCTAAGTTTATATAATAATTAAATTTTATTACTAAAATGATATAGATTGTTTCTAAGTTAATTTATTGTATTACTAAAGTGATATAGATTGTTTCTAAGTTGGATTGTTTTTTAGTATTATGAATTTGGTTGCACCCCACATTTTATTACAGTTGTGCAGTACACATATACAACAACAGATTGTAATCAAATGTGATTCTCACTTTTATCATATTTTCTTATGTCCAAATAATTTATCTCCAACAAAATAATAATCTTATAAAAAAATGTTGAGAGCCTTTATAAAATGTAATTATATTTTTTAATATTGTAAATTTTATAAAAAATTATCTTTGTAGTCCCTTCTTTTATAAAAATAGACTCATTTTATCAACGAAGGTTTAAAATGTATATTTTTTATTATTGAGTTTTTTTTAAAAAAAATAGGTTTACAAAATTCTTAAAAGTATTTTTTTTCTGTTTTATTTTTTAAAAGTAATTACATGATATTTAACATTAGAAGAAAAAAAAAACAAACAAAGTAGCCTATTTTTTAATTATTAAATTTCAAAATGTTATATAATTATTTTAAATAAAAGTAGGAAGTTATTTGAAAATATTTTTAAGTCTATTTTTAAAAAACTTAAAAATTAAAAAAAAAATCTAATAATTTGATAATGGAATGAGTCTAATCTTATAACTATAACATTTAAAAAACTCATGAATTAAACACATAAGTAGAGAGAAAAAGAAAAGAAAAAAAGTAATGAGATTGATTAAGTAGAAAAAGAGTTATGGAAGAAGAGAAGGTGTTGTGTTTGGAGTTGAGATGGGACGATGTCGGCCATCTCATTTACTGGCAACCCATTTCCTTCAATGACGGGTTTTTCCGTACACTTAAATTTCATTTTGATCATTTCCAATCACCCCATCACCCCATCACCCCATCACCTTTCTTTCTTTCTTTTACATCACAACTCTTAACTTTTTCTTATTTCCAAAAATACACCCATTATTATTATTGATTGATTGTTTAATATCTTTTCATATCCAAACTAACTTTTTAATTATTGTTTACCATCAACCCCTTGTACTTTTCTTAACCATATCTTTGCTTGCCAATTCTATTTAATGCTCCTTCATATATTTCTCAATATTAGTTTTACCTATATTAACTATATTTTCTTTTTAACTTTTAAAAAATACTATTAAAACTTGGACATACTTATCTTATATGTGAATTTGATATATACATAACATTCGTGTGTACAACCATATAATTTAATTTACTACTTGATTTATTGATTAAATTGCCATCTTCATTTGTTTCAATTCAAAAGTTTGTCATTCACATAATTACATAGTTCTTTTAATTTGCATGCATGTCTTAATAGTTTTTCTATAGGTACTTTCACGATTTGATAGGCGAACCGAACTTTTTATTTCTAATGTGTATGAAAGTGAAAATCAAATTAACTATTTGTTTAGTTCAAGTTTTTTATGCATGAAGGTAGGTTTTGAGATATTAAAATTAACTAACAGGAAATAAACTTACTAAAACATTATTGGTGAACTATAGATTTTGATTGTGGACTAAAAGTGATTTAATTTTATATGATTTGTGGGCAAAATATTTGAAGTGGAAGAAAAAATCGTTGCCAATAATATAAATTTACATATTAAATTAAACCCATAATTCATGAAGTCGTGCCTCAAAATAATGGATCATATTTTGAATCATAGACCAATAATCATGTGGTTGGATTCCTTACTTTGGATGAATGATGGTGTTGTGTAATTGAAAGATAATTGATAGATTCAAAGAATTTATTTGATCAATTTCAATCATTAATGAGCAATTTACTCATTTATGTTTGTTTTTATTTTCTCATTTTTGTTGAAGAATATTTGAATTCCTATCCTTCCCATCCCATTCCATCCTCTTCTTCATCTATAAATATGAATCTTTAGATGTTTCTAAAACATTCAAGGGATCTATCCCTTATATTTATGTCTAAAAATAAATAGATAAATAATTTTTTTAATGAAAAAATATGTAAGAATATAATTTCAATATAAATTAGATACGATTTTTATGGCTTTATAAGAAAGATATGTATGCATTGACGATAATTGGTCTCTTATATACGAAAGAAAGTTGAATAAGAAAAAATCATTTTAAAAAAGAGTAAACACGTTAACTTTAAGTTGACAATAACAAATCGTTGAAGATTATTTTTCTAAATAAGTTGATTTTGGAGATGTAATTCTACCACATATAATTAACGTGTTTATTATTAATTTAATGCTTCCTACCACTATTGCACTTTAGAACTATATGATTATAATCACTATTTAAGATTTGTAATCACTCTTCATCTCCATTATAATAGTTGACATTTTCAAAATTTTGTAAGTTATCAAATGCTTTTCACATGTATTAAATTAAATTTAGCATTGAGTACAAGTACAAAAAATCCAAACCAAGATCTCCATGCAAGATTTAGATATGAAAAAACAAAACAATGTTGAAATTAGGGGGGAAAAGAAAAGGAATTAGTAGATTTTGTTAGAAATAAATTAAAAGTAGTAAAATAAAGTAAATGTAGAAATAATAGATTGGTATAAAAACAATGGTAAAGATCTAATTAGATGAATATAAATATATGGACTCTTTGAGTCTTGATCCTAATTTTTAATGACTACAAGATGGACAGCAATAAGCTATACTATCGTGTGAATCATATTAATGCAAAAATAAATATCAAAGCATTTCTTTTAATTAATGAAATAAATCTAACATACAATTTGACGTTTCATTAAAATTAGAATATTTCTCTTGAAGGGAACTAATTAAATAAAGAATAAAATACTATTGGTGCTGTATCAATGTCAGTATCAAGGAAAAAAGGAATTATATTATTATTGTGTATAGTTGAAATGGGTGTATGATGATATGGGAAATTATGGTGTTGTGTAAAAGAGAAGCAACTCAACTTTGGAACCTATGGGCAAAGAGACAATAGCCTAATGGGGCTCGTGGGTTACACTTAACAGACCACTCTATCTGTATGTATGTTTGGTAATTATTTGAAAGCAGAATTGAATTCTTAATTACATTTTAACCAAACCCTAAACTTGTTTTAAAAGGTTCTTAAAAGGATTTTTTAACCTTTTGCCCATACAGTCACTTTTGGATACCCATGAGAGAGTGTCCAAATTCTTGGTACCAATCATTTTTAGTTAATAAAAAACTATACCATAAAAGTCTAATCTTACAATTAGGGTTTGATACGACATTAATATTAATAAAGAATATTCTAACTTTAATGATAACAAGGTGAACTCAAGCATGCATGGTTAAGACATATACACGTATGTCTTTCAGTGAAGTTGGAGATATTTAGATTCTTACAAATCTACCTTTGAATGGAAAAGAAAAGGCACATTTAGTTAACAAAGAAAGAGATAAAGAAAAATCAATTTGAGAATATATTAATCTAAAAATCAATAAGAGAATTACTAAAGAGTGAATAAATTACATTTGTGTGTAAATATTAATTATATTGTTAATATTTAGAGTAAAAAGCTTTTGATGTGTTGTTTGTTAAAATTGTTCGTTTACGAACTAGCTATTTGAATACGTATTTGATGATTGAGTTAAACAATATGACAATAGTGTGTTTATTGAACGAGAAAGACGTTACACTAACTTTGATCAAATTAATAACTAAAAAAAATCTAGTCTATCAAGATGTAAGTATGGAATTCAATTTCACCATCTTCAACCACAACATTTTCAAAAATCAGTGACACGAATAGATTAGTTCATTAGACAACAAATGACTAATGACTAGTATCGAACTCTCTATATTAATAGGATATTTTTTTTAATTTCTATTTTAGTATGTGATATAATTGAGATGGATTTGACATTGGTGGCGTATGTTTATAAATGAATGTTGGATTGTTCGTACTTTTTTGTTCAAAGAAAAGAAAAAGGGAAATTAACCAAAAAAGGGTAATAATATATTGATAAGGTGAAAGGATTGAGAGGAAATATTTGTGGAGGGGGGGAAGGTGTAATAATATATATAATTGACTGACATGGATCTTCAAACTGTCTCTTCTTTCATTCCCAATCGTGGCTGTCATGTCTTTCATTTTATATATATATATATATATCTTTTTTCTTTGAAGGAAAACAAACAAACAAATAAATAAATAGTTTTCAAAATGAAATCAAAACAAATAAAATAATTAAAAACGTGAGTGATTGAGTGAGTTCATAGTCAGCAGCTCCCAGGACTGAACAGTAAACACAACACAACACCTTCTTCTTTACCAAGTCAGCGTACCATCCCCCATTCAAATATCAGACTTCATTATTAACACATTTTTTCTAACATTCTGGTTTTCATTCTTTTGAAAAATAGAATACAACATTTTAAAAAAATATTCATTTAAATTAGTTTTTCAAGAAAATAAAATACCAACAATTTTTAAATGGACAGAGATTTTATTTTTGCTTAACCGTATAAAAAAAAGGAAAAAACAAAAGTGGGTGTTCTAATAGAATTGAAGTGTAATATAACTATAGTTTTCACGTAAGGGTTATGATGGGACTGTGAAACGGAACATGATCCGGCCATCACGCCGTCTCCTCTCCCACGTTTCTAAATCCTCCTCTTATTCTTATTATTATCATTATTATACCAAACGTCAACATATCATTTTAGTTTCTTTATTTTTAAGTTTTTACTTACTTTACTCCCCAATTTTTTGTTTTATTTTTTCAATTAGTCTTCTACATTTCATTTCGTTAATAATAATAATAACAACTTTTAGATAAGAAAATACCATAAATATATTTTCAAATTTTACCACGGACTAATACTGAACCGAATTAACATAATCACACTACGTCCATAATTTGAATTAGTAAAATGTTTATGGATTAGATCCTAATTTAGGAGCTCTTTCTTGGGTTTGAAGATGAAAGACAAGTCAAAGTAAAAGTTTGTAAAATTATGATTATTTTAAAGTAAGTTGACTAAGAAAAAAGATATTTGAATCATATATACCTTTCAATTATATTGTTAATATATTCGTGTTTTAGTTGAGTCATTTGTATACATAACAACCAATCGTATAAATTGACCTTAAGTAAAATAGAAATTTCGAACCCATGGCTTTTTGTTCAAAAATTCGTGCTTAGACAGATATACTAAAATTGGATCGACAAAAAATTCATGAAATTATTTATCTCATCATTATCTATAATTTTTATGTTGACCACACACATCTATATGTGTTGATAATTATTGAGATAGGTTTAAGTTAAGAATAATTGTAAATAAAACAATTTTTGTATGAAAAAAATAATTTTGTATATCAACTTTCTTCGTCCCTTCCTTCCAATTGATTTGTTTCATTATTTGTAATTAAAACATTTAAAAACAAAATGTGAACATTATGTTATATAATCTTCTTCAATCTCAATCTACATAATTGAAAGAAATTAAAAACCATGAAATTAATTAAGTGTAACACGGTTTCATAATATCAAAGAACAAAGTCGTTTATGAATAACAAACAACCCAAGAAGGATATATACAAATATATATATAAACATGTCATTATTAAATAATATGAAGCCACAATATTAGAGTCCTCAATTTGTCTTCATATGTCAGAAAAAAAAAAAAGAAAAAAAAGATCTCCCACATGACAATTTCATAATCTCTCGTTTTAATCATGAGAAGAAAATAAAAATATATTCCCATCAAATAGTACCATCTAAATACCCCTATCAATTAATTCCCTACAAAACAAAAAAGACCTACTCCCCTCCTAAACTAATACTCCCCTCACTCAATTTTCACTACTATTTCCTTCCATTATTCTATATTAAAAACCTCATTTGATAGCAATTTCGATTTCGATTTGTGTCTTACATAAATAAATATTTGAATTTTTATCACATTAACTCTAACCACGAAACACACAAGTTCTTAAAACTAAGTTAAAAGTTGATTTGGTTATTGTCTTAAACGAAAACTCATAAGCTTAACTTTGAAGAAACGATTAAATTGAAAAACCAAATAGTTACATAACAATGTTTATGAAGTTTATGAGCGAAGTTGTCTTTAACTAATCACATACATTGAATTTAAAACTCGATGATGTAAGAGGGACGTGTTATGTGTATATATATAAGAATGGAATAGGACTGATGGAGGGAAAACGGAACAGAAACGAAAAGGAAAGGAGAGAAAGTTGGTTAGAGAAAGGGGAGGAGGGGGATAAGGATAGGGACAGATGAAGAGGGAAAACCGCGTGATAGAGAAACAAAAAAGGAAGAGTACAGTGTTTGAAGGCTTTTTAAAGGGAAGCATGAGATGAGATTTCGCAGCTTCTTCGATCTTCTCTTGTTGACATGAAAACCATACCTACTGTTTCTTTATATGCTCACCTTTGCCAAAACCCTAATTTCTTTTGTTTTTGTCTTCTATAATCAATTATATTCAACTCCCAATATATATATTTTTTCTCATTATTGTGTATATATTTCCTAAATAGTCCACACGTTTTCTTATATAACTAAAAGTTAAATGAAGTGCTAGCTGAATTGACTATTTATTGCGAGGTTAGAAATTTGGTTTTGAACAAAAGTTTGGATAATTTCATAGAGATTAATAAAATTGTTATATTAATTTAATTAATTAATAAATTTTGACAGTAACTTAATTAGATGATAGTTTATACCATTTTTAATTGTCATTTCTATAAAGTATGAAAACCTATGGATGTATAGTGTAATGGTGACGCAAGAGCATAAGTTTAAAAAAATTGAAATTTTTTTATAAATAATATAAGTTTAAAAATACTTTGAAGTAATATAAATTATGTGAATTTGGAAAAAAAAATTTTTTAAAAAAACACCACATTGGCAAAATTTCATCCACTGTCGTAAATTTTCCTAGAGATGAAATTTGAGAACACTCGTGAGGCTAAACCTGTACATTTGCATGTAATTTAAGTCCACAAATTTGAAAAACAAAAAATGAACCATGTCTAGGAAAACTTAAATGTTTCTCAAAATATGGAAAAATGAGATCCCTACACCAAAATTTTGAGATTTCTATGAAAAATTTTCACTAATCAAATATCTTTCATGTCCTGTAATACTTGAAAGATAATAAAAGAAAAGGCTTCCATTTTGTTTTTATTCCCTAGCTATATCTTGGAAGTTGGAACTTTTCTATTTCACATAATTATTTTTCAATTTGTTTTTGCTCTTTTGGCTAAAAGGTAAAAAAAAGTATTATATATTGTTAATTATGAGTATAATCTATCCTTTTCAAAGTAGTGTTGGAGCTATTGGGACACAAAGGGGGTTATTAATTTACCTTGAATGGCATAGGGTTATTATTTTGTTGGAAAATAATAGAGAAATGACCTTTGGAATTGATGGTCATTATAATTATTATGGATTTTGCTTTTGATTTGAAGTTTAATTAGCCAATCTAATCATAGCCAAAATTAAACTACTTTGTCCCTCCTCACTTTGTTTAGACAACAAAATAAGTAGCTAGCTAGAGGTCCTATTATTACAATATGCACTTTGAGCTATAAAGTTAATAAAATCCTTAAATTAAATAATTTGACTACAATTTTAATTTCATAATTATTAACGCTATTGCAGCATAGTGTTGATTGGTTCTGTTTCACATCATGTTAAAAGAAAATTTAAGATTAGTAATTTTTTGAATTTTACTATGATTTATTTTAATTTTTTCATAAAGATATAATTTCTTAATTTTATCTTAACCTAACAATTTAGTCGTTGTTGTAATTGTTAATAAAATTTAATAAAATTTATTACTTAGTTTTTCATAGTGTGTAGTGAACCCTTAACTTCATTTGGTTTTTTGTTTTTTACTATTGAAATTAAAATTAAGTTTATTAATTCTATCTTAATATGATCCTTAAAATAATTGAATTTTGGTTTGGATATTAAAAATAAAACAAGTTTTTAGAACTACTTGTATTTTTCTAAAAATATTTTAAACTTAACATCATTTCTATAGATATAATATTGGTAGAAAATAGATAACAAAATATAGAATTTAGGGATAGAATCATTGTCGCTTAGTTTCTAAGAACTAAAAAGCAAAAAATAAAAGTCACGTATGGCAATAATTCATTTTATAAAATTAAGTCCAATCTTTTCTAACACGATCTTCAAATTAAATTCTAAAAACAAAATGAAGTTTTTGAAAACTATATATTCTTTTTAATTTTTGAATTAGTTATAGGTTTAATTTCCTAAGATAAAAAAGTTCGCTTCTTTTTTTAGTAAAAAATAGTCTCTACGTTTATGTTCACTTCCTTCGATTTCTTAATTTTGTTTCAATTATTTTTTTTAATCAAATTTAGAATTTTACCTTGAGTTATTTTGAAAAATAGTAAAATATTAAATATATAGCAAAATTCGTTGTTTAAATTCTTTTTCCTACTTTATAAATAATTTATTTTTTTAAATATCCATATCCATTCTCATTTTGTTTATTCATTAATTTGTTCTAGTATTTTTTTTCTTTTTTACTGATTCCGTGTTTATTTATTTAATCAAACATTCTATTGAAAAAGTTTAAAAATCAGAAGTCAATTAATTATGGAACGTGGAAGAAACTTTTTTGTAATTAAAGTTGGATGAAATAATAGAATAATGTTTATTATTTAAATGAAATCCAATTAATGTCTTAAAAAGTTGAACAATATATTATTGACCAATATGTGAAAATAACCATTAGTCTTTTTGACTAACTTTTCTTAAATCTAGACCATTGTAAAACACAAAAATATAGAGAGAGCTTGTAATAGTGGGAGTTCCAATTTCAACCATTTTTACTATGTCATTCAATAGTGAATTTAAAAATGTTACGATTAAGTTGAGATTTAATTTTGAAAAAAAATCTATTTTTTAATTTAATTTCTACTTAGTTTTTAAGTTTAAGTTTTTTGAAATTATCCATTATGTATCAAAGTGTTACAATTATATGTTTGAGATTTGAAGATATTTAAACTTAATTTTTTTTTCTCCTAAATATTACATTTTTCAATCTCAAGTGCTGATGCATATTAAGTTTAATATAAAATAATTATTATAATTAATTAAGTTTCACGATCTTTTCGATAAAAAAATAACTTTAATTTTAGATAAAAACATGCAACATATTCTAATCAACAACAATATCAATTATCATTTCATTTCAAAAGTTGATGACTCGATCTCTATCGTTTGTTGACCTTAAAACGTTGTTTTCCAAATTCCAAGCATGATCAAATAATTAAAAGTTCGAATATCTCACGTTCACTTGTTTAAATTTTTTTTTAAAAAAAAGAAACACTTTTTGATCAAGATCAATGTATATTCAATCATTCATTGTATCTATTATATTAAATCAAG
Organism: Cucumis hystrix; assembly: GCA_025688845.1. NCBI lineage: Eukaryota > Viridiplantae > Streptophyta > Magnoliopsida > Cucurbitales > Cucurbitaceae > Cucumis > Cucumis hystrix. The sequence continues at coordinate 7,134,635 of CM046884.1, forward strand.
ACCAACTTTTGAATATAAATAGATTTGACTCGTATATCGTTAAGTTACGAGTTGATTTATACGTTGATTGAACTAGGTCCACAAATTGATACTAGTTGTATTTAGATGATGATCATAAATTCCATTTGTTATTTGTCTGTCAATACTTAATAATATATATATATATATTGAAGATTGCTATTAAAGTTAAAAGGTAGCCGTATCCTTATAATTAATTGAGGATCGAAAGAAAGATGATTATAAATGAAAAGGTCAAATAATTTTGATATAAAATTATCTTCAAATGTATGTATGAATGTGATATCAGACAGAAATCCTACGTATCTGACAGATTTCTTTTGGGTAATGAAAAAAGTAAATAAAATAGTTAATTGTCCATTAATTTCTCAACAAAATGTCAAATTGGTCAATTTATTCCATTTTAATATATTAATCTTTATCAATTCTCCAATTTTTAATTCAGATACTTTTTTTTTTTTATTTTTTTTTTTTACTTTTGTAAGTATTAAAATTTGTTTCTACAAAATTGTTATCCAAATTAGTTCATATACTATATGAATATGTTCTAAGTAATTTTTATTTTTGCATGCATATTTTAGCTTTAGAGTAATGGTGTCTTTCTTTTTAAATTTTACATTTTTAGTGTTCTATTTTTCTTTTTCAATGTATTAAATTAAAATGTAGGTCGAACAAAAGAGTTATATTTGATTTAAAGGTTAATAGTACGGATATTATACTTAGATTTATTTTCGCTTTAATTTTTAACATTTTTATGAAGAACATATATATAAGTTTTTTTCTTCTTCTCATTTTTAAATTACCACCTTCGTAACCTTTTGTTTAAGAGTTCAAAACCTTACATCATGTTTGTTAATGATTTTTATTTTTTGTTTTGTTTTTAAAAAATAATTTAATTTTCTCAATATCTTATAATAATTTACATGTTTCTTGAACAGAGTGATTGAAATCTTAGTCAAATTCTAAAAACAAAAACTACTTTGTGAAAACTACGTCTTTCAGTTTTCAAATTTTGGTTTGAATTTTTAAACCATCGGTAGAATGTAGATTACAAACGAAGAAAGTTGAATGTAGAAGCAATATCCATATACTATACTTTAAAATTAGAAACAACAAAATAAAATAGTTATGGAACGAAGTGTTGATTATTGTTAAATTTTATTTTAGATTTTGAATGACTGCTTTATATATTTATCGTTGCATTTGAAGTTTTTAACTAAGGCAGAAATGCAAGATGACAATCAAATAAAGTCTTTTTATGCTAAAGTTTTGAAATTAAAATAAAAATGTTAGAAAATATTGAAATTAGGCTAAAGTGAAATATTGATTGACATTATAGTTGAAGGGGAAAAAACAAAAATATATTAAAATTATAGCAACTTTTTATTAATATTTTTTATTTAAAAAAAAAAACATCATTTCCATCACTTCATAAAAATCAAGTGGGGCTTTTGATTTTGAAACTTGAAAATATATATTATGCTAACATGACATCCTAACCATGGCCTTAATTAAAACTGATTACATGGTCAAATCCAATCGAATCACTCTCTTTTCTTTTTCTTTTTCTTTTTCTTATAAAAAAAATTAAATACAAATCATTTAATTATAGTTATGTATTAAAAACCTTTTTAAAAAATAACTATGATGTCAATTTGATTAGATGGATATTGATTTAATGGTTTGTTTTGTTATTAAACATGATCATTTATTAATTAACAAAAAGGACAATTGCTTTTGCAAATAGTTGGATTGAAGAATAATTATTCCTAATTTGTATTTAATTTTTCGATTATGTATAACAACACCAAAATCTAATCATTACCTACCTTTAAAAAAATTGCGTTTAATTACTAAAATAATTAAACCAATATATCACTTGAAAGTTTATTCAGTCTAAATACTATATTTATATTAAAAATGGATATCAATTTATTAATTATTTAAGTTATACTTTTACTTCATCTCCCAAGTGTAATGTTAAAAATAATTATGTGAGTGGGTTTTAAAGTTACTGTATAATAATACTTTGGTTATTAAATTTTGTTTGAAATCGATATTCTACAACAAATAAAATTAGCTTTTTTTATATAAAAAAAAAATCATAATGTGGATTTTTAGATTAATTTTTTTTTCTTCTAAATCGTGTGAATTTTCCACGAAAGAATTATAAAGAAAATAATTGATTGTGTCGTCGAATTATTCAATCTTTTATGAAACAATCTAGAAATTAAATTCAATAAAAACGACAATGAAAACTTTATGGCCCATTAAATAACATTATTGTTTTCCTTTCATAAAAAAGTTAAATAAATCAAATCAAATGAAATCAGATTAAGAAGTCATAAAATAAAATAACATTCTTTTAATTACTCAGCTCATATTGTTTATTTTTAATCTTGGAATATAAATGTCACTAGATTTAAATCGATACTTGCATGGTAGCATATTTTCTTAATATTATTCTTTCAAAAACATTTCCAAAAAGAAGCTTTTTGCTCCATGATTATCTTAGCATTGATTTTTCCAAGTTATATCTAGAGGATTCTTACATTATTATCTTAACATAAATTTTAAAACAAGTGAATCATTGCAAGAATCTGTTTGATTATTATTTTTTTCCATCTATATTAAAAAGAAGAAATGAGACAAAGAAAACAGATGGGGAGCAGAAAAAAGGGGAAAAAAGGAAAGTTGTGAAATGGGTATTTGAATAATAATATGAATGATTCTTGAAGATCATTGCTTTTCAAAGAAATTCTTAAATTATTGAGAAATTTTCAGGTGGGTATGATTTGGTCAGGTGTTATTTGGAGAGAATATCATCAATTAGGTAGACTAAATATATATGAGCACATGTTCTCTCCCCTTTGAGTATAATGTTTTAGCTGTTAATCTCTAAAAAATAATGTTGATGAATGAACCATACAAATCTTTGTAATCTTGAAATGAATTATATTAATTAAGGAGAGAGATGAGATGAGAAGAGAAAGAAAATGAAAGTTATATATGGATGAGTGAGATCCAACAACAGCAAAGAAATTGCCAGTGAAGCATCAAAAAGGCATAAGGCAAATGGAAAATTAAAGAAAGAGAAATGATTTGGTTGAAAAATGGACACCAAAGACTTTTTCAATATGGTTTAATTATAAAGGAAAGGGAAGATTAAAAAAAAAAAAAAAGAATTGAATGTTGGGATTTGGCAGAAAGTGCAAAATCCCAAAGTCAAAGGATTGAGAGGAAAGTCCAAGTAAGTGTTGAAGAGATACAAACAATAAGGCATGTGAAAGTGGGGAACTTTGGTTTTCTTTTCTTCTCTTCTTCATATATAAAGTATTAACAATGAAACATGTCATTTCAATTAAGAACGAAGGCCATGCCCTCAACTGTTTCAATTCATTAATATATTCTTAAGTAATCAATATATATATATATATATGTATATATATTGTGCTAAACATGTAGTTAGTTTATTCTTAAGTCTTATTTTTTATATCAATTTGTTCTCACACCTTTTCTCTTTCATTTTATATCCTCACAAATTGATTTTTTTTTTTATACTTTATATGATTTCAAAACGTTATTATATTGTAAATTTATTACAATAATTATAATTTACGACACTTGTAATACGACACGAACATAGATTAGTCGTTCAACATAAATTTGATACGTATCTATCGTTTCACTTGAGATTGGAAGCTCAATACTTTATACCTTATAAATTATTAATTGACTAAAAAACCTACGACTAGAGGTATTCATAATTATGTTGAAACTGTTTCTTATACGGTGCAGTTCGGTTTAATGTTTTTAACCGATTCTAAATTCGAACCTAAGCACTTCATTTATAAAAAAATTACATAAATTAAATAAATTTTAAAAAATGTTCATAAAAGTTTTGTTTCTAAACCAAACCAAATCAAACAAGAACGTTCCTACCTACGACAATGCAAGAGATTGAGTAAAAATGTATTGAACAATAAAACATGTAGAGTATAAGTTCAATCAAAAGTATATAGTTGAAGATGCGAAAGTTGAATAATGTGAATGTTTGAGTGATTTTGTTGATATTATAGGGTTAATTGAGAGGTTGAGTTAGAGTAAAAATGAGAAATTCAATTTAGAAATAAGTGCATGATGAAAAGTGGAGAGATTGTTTAGTGTAAATAAGAAGTTGGGTAGCATACATTATGTTTCAATTCAACGTGTGGTTTACAATATGGGTATATATATTATATATAAAAGAATCAATAAAGTTGTTTTTGGCAATTTCCAATGCTATTATTATTGTTATTATTTTTTCATTCTTGTTTTTGAACCTATTTGTGAAAAAAGAAAAGAAAAAAAAAAAAAAAAAAAAAAACATGAACATGAAGGTGGCTGTCCAAATCTTTATGTCTTTTTTTATTTATTGGTGAAAATGAAAAGTGGGAGAAATAAATCAGGTCCCATGAAATGTCACCACATCAATAGTAAGTCCATCCAAACTTTTTTCTTTTCCCTTCATTTTAACAACAAATATCAAAATCATTCCAATTTCAATTTTAAACTATACCCTTACTCCATCCAACTTTCATTTCCATTTTACTTTACTCCTCTTCTTTATTAATCAATTTATGAATCAATGATAACAATCAATATACATATGTCTTTATTTGTAGAGATTGATACGTATTTATCGGTGCTTTATTTATCATATCTAATTTATTTTTTCTCAAGTCACAAAATTACCATTAATTTAATTGGTTAAAGTTCCAACAATTTGGAATGAAACCTAAATCTCTTGTTATTTAAAGAGTTAATGGTTAAATTTCAGATTATCCACGAAACCAACTTCCAATTATTGTTTACAAAAATGATGATATGGAAATGATCACAAAAATGTTTGGCAAAACCCCACCGGAGCAAAAAAGAAAAGAAAAATCTAAATTTAAAATGGCATGTTCGGTAGGGAAAGGGAAAAAGATTTCCATTCATTTTTACTTTTTCAAATAAATTTGAGAGAATTTTTCCCAACCTCACACTTCATCTATTATTATTATTATTATTATTATTATTATTTTCTCTTTTTCTAAAAAAAAAAGTTAAATCTTATTTTTATTATTTAAACAAATAAACTTTTCTACGTAATAAAATATTTTCAATATTGAAAAAAAGAAAAGAAAAGAAAAAAGCCCACAATATATGTGAAGAAATATCCTAATTCATCTAAATATCATTTGTAACATCGCATGTGTTCGTACATAACATTTTAGGCAAACATGAAAGTCAATATTTGAGTATCAAACAATCAGTAATTTCAATATTTTCTTTTATTGCTTATTTTTATAAAAGTTACATTGTTAACTCTTTTTCTTGAAGAGCGATGATTATTTGCTTTAAATGATGTTCCAATAAATTTTAAATGTCTTATGGTATGTGAGTGGTTTTTGGACCAAATGAGATAACTCAAAGTAAATAACGCATTTAGTCGAGAGTTTGACCTAATTAAGCCAATGTGTTCAAACATGACCTCTCTAACAAAAAGCATCATCATTGAATCAAAATAAAGTTAAGACTTAAACAAACCGATTGAGTTGAGTCATACCTAAAACCAAGAAGTTATCATTTGATCGAGGTTGCAGTTGAGAGTTGAGCGATGATAGTTGCCTACGTATTAAATTTTTTTAACATTAACAATACAAACACGTAGCATGGCTCACTTGTGTTGAGAAGGTAAAAAAGAAAAAAGAAAAAAAAAAAGAAACAAAGTTAGTGTAATTATTAATGAAATTAAAAATTAAAGAAAAAGAAAACAAAGAACAATAATAGGGAAGATTGAGAGAAGATATGCAACCAAAGAAAAGGTCCCATCCATTCCATTTCTCTATTACTCACTTTCTCTCTCCTCTTTTTTTTCTTTTTTCATAAATCATTCAACATATAAATATTCCACCTTCCTCCCCATAACTCATCTCCAAATTAAATTTTCATCTCTCCCTCTGTCTCTCTATTCTTCACTCTCTCCCTCTAAAACCCTTCACAAAAAAGTACCCTTTTTGGGAATTTTTAGTTCCATTTTCCTCTTTGAGAACCCAAATTCTGCCATTCCTATATATATCTTCACAAGCCAAGTTAGTCTCTCTCTCTCTCTCTCTTTTTCTCTCCTATGTAATACTTTTACTTTCTCCCTCTAAAATCTCATATGGGTTTTTTCAATTATGAGCTTAATTCTCATTTCATCTCATAAAGTTCCAATTTTTATACATATTAATATGTTACATTTATGTGTTTTGGTTTAATTACTCTGTTCTTTTTATTGTTTATTTCATGAGAGAATGAAAGGAACATAACACACTTCTATTTCTCCCACTAAATTTACAAACTTTTTTTTTTGGGGCCAGAAAGAAAATACATTATTGAGATGAACAGTGAAATGAAAATGAGAGAGAGAGAGAGAGGGAGGAATAAAAAAAAGTAAATAAATAAAAGTGGGGGGAAATAAGAACTTGTGATTGGGGATGCTGTTGCTAAACATATGATTCTAATAATTGAGACAGAATGATGCTGCATAATTTTAAAGCAACATTTTTCCATAAACTTTGTCCTTAAAAAAATTCACTAAATAATCTTTAACAAACCAATCAAAGTGCACAATTATGGGATCCTCTTTGGGATAAGAACCAAATAATAAACAATAAATAATATTTGAGGATAAAAAATAACACCCTTTTTAAAAATGGGGTTTTGTGTTTTGCTAACTTTCTATGGAGAATAAAACTTTTAGCTCTTTTTTCCTTGTCTTTATCTCTATATAGACCATTCACTTATTATATTATTAGGATCTTGAAAATTCTAATATGACACCTACAAAATTTTCAATATCTTTCATATTAGCCACCGCAAATATTTATTTTATGCTAAGTTTCAATTAATTAAATATGTTTAGTATATAGTTTCAATTATTAGAGGGTATTGGGAATTGGGTCATTGTCTTACAAAGTTACACAAGGGCTAGAAATAGAATAATGAGTTGGGTTGAATGAAATGTTGTCATAAAGTTAAATCGATTATTTATCTTTGTTTCGGAGGGATTACTTCTAACATTTTGATTGTTGTCTTGTCTGTGTTCTTTGAGGCAAATTTTTGCTTGTCATCAATATTGGGGGGTGATTATAATGGGATTATGGTAAAGATTAATCCGAAAATGTAATGGGGAAATCGAGGATTTAGGGATTTGGGGATTTTCTGTTTTGTGTTTTGTGAGGACAAGATGAGCGGTGGGTACGGATCATCGTGAATTTGGAAGCTTCGGAAAAAAGGGTTAAGTGTCAAAAACAGAGAGGAGATAGAAAAAGAAAAGAACCCTTCAAAATTTTCAATCTTATCTCACTGCTCCATAGTGAATAATATTTTAATCTCTGCCTCTTTTTTTTTTGGTTGTTCGTTCCCTATTTCTGGTGCTGTTTCTTTAAAGAAATGGACGCGGTACACTCAACTTGGATTCTTCCATATCTTGTCTGTATGAATCCAGAACCGTGTGAAGTTCATAAACGAAGATGAGAGAGGACTGAAGATATGGTGATTCTTTTGTTTTCTTGTTTTCTGTTCTTGTTTACTGTCTTCATTGATCTGTTTCGGTTTGGATCTGTTGTCCCGTGAGTTTCTTCTTATGAATCTCATTCGTATTTCCAACCAACCCCTTTGAACTTGCGACATTTTTAGAAAGGAATAGCTAGTATTCATCATTGTCTGTGAGATTTCTCTGTTTGGTAGAAGAAGGAAGGAAATATGGATCGATTTCGAGAGAATCTGGGGCTACTTCAAGCTCTATATCATGGAAATGGGAAATGGGGGAGACCCTTTTTCGATTCAGGTTTATATACTAAAAGGATGCAAGTAAATATATGAACCAATTAGAGAAAACCCAAAAACCAATGTTCTTCTTACCTCCAAAAACATACCCAGAAACCAGAAAGAAGAGTCTATAGCTTACCTAAACCATTGCATCTTAATTTTACGAACAAAAACATTTTTTCTGTTACACGAACCCCAATGAATTTATATCAGAGCTGATAAAAGAATGGCAGCTGAAAGAGACATATAGAAAGGTGAATTGATTGAGAGGCAGTTGTGGAGTTAAAAGGGAAAGGCCAAGTCCCAAGTGTTTGGTTTTAGGTAAATTAGGTTTGGGGTTCTTGTTGATTAGGAAGATGATTAGTTATAAGCGTGTGTGTTTTGTGTTTGTTTTCTTGCTATGGCTAAAATGGTTTTAGAGCATTACTAGATATGGTTTGTGGCTGTAGCAGACGGAGCTTTCTCAGGCCTTCTGAGTTTGCTTCACTTTTCGCCATCTCTTATTTATATTGCTGTAATTTGTCTCCATTAAATGCTTCTTTTCGAAGCACTCAAAAAGCCTATTATATTTATAATGATGCTGAGCTGAACCCAACTGTTTTTTTCTTCTTCTTTTCTTTTCAACTTTTGATAATTTAATTGCTTAAATCTCTCTTTACTCTCTACTGGGTCTTTGGAATTTGGCTTTATTTGAATGTTTCTTGTAATTTTCCCATCTGGGTTTGGCTTGAATTGTTCATTAGTTAGGTTTTTCCATTGAATCATCTCCATTAAATCAGCATCATTTCTGAGAAACCTCACGATCTAATCATATTTTCAAATTTCAGCCCTTCATTTGAGCTGTCATGTACTTCCTGTACTCGAAACTTCAATTCTCTAACTTGATGTAATTTAACTCTCCTTCATATTTATATGTGTGTGTATATGAATACCCATTTTATTGGTTGCTTACATAGATTAGTGTGCTTTGCAGATAAGTAGGCGAGCACAGAGTGGCTGCAGAAGCAAAACAACAGCCACAGGCTTCTGTTTATCGGACCGCGCCGCTCTTGTTTGTCGCTCGTGCGCTTACAATTTCGAACACAGATCTCGAGGCTCTTTTCCTCTTCGCTACAACAACTGACATCTGTTTTGCTTTTACCCCAATTCTTCTTTTTTTCCCTTCCCCCGCCATTTTCTCTTATTTATGTAGAGACTGGTCTTTCCTCCCTCCATTGGACTTGAGCTCGATACAAAGAACTTGGGTTTGTTTCTTGGGTTTTTTTATACTTTTCTAAAAGACGTGGCAATTGACTCTTGAGAAGTTTCATTTCATTAGCCATATTCTTAGCCGGGTCGGTGACACTGTTGAATTTTGCTGTTGCTTTGCGGTGATCTCGAGGTATAGCCTTCGAACCTTGCTTCCTTGGGTTGTGATTCCTGTATTTGATTATTCCCATCACTTCCTCTTATTTTGGCTCCATTTTTCTTTCTTTAATCCAAAGTCGTGTGAACTAATTGGACATAAAAATTTTAGAACATGCAAAAACCAGTGTCTTTGGTACATTCCTGAGGTTGGTAGTTGAGTTGGTCTTCTGCACATAAAATTATTTGTATAATATATTTCTGCCGACTCATTTGTGGTAGACCATGTTCAGTGTTTAGTATAGTATTACTGAGTAAAACTCGGGCCGTGATAATTGGATTACGTGCATATTAAAGTAGTTGCTGAGTTTTTTCCTTTGGTCTCTTGTAGAATTGTTAAGTGTTTGGCCTTTGATGTGGAATACTGCTCCTCGAACAAGACATGCTGAGCTCTGATGGAGATGCAGATGTTTTCTTTGACTCAGAAGATTACTTGCCATTAGAGGAGTCTTTGGTAGCTGAAGAAGCTGATTTCAGCAAGTTAGGATATGAAATATGGATGAGTGAACCTCAGAGCATTAAGAAGAGAAGGGAACGGTTTCTTCAAGAAGTTGGTTTTGTTGAATTTGCATCTTCTAGTACTTGTGCACAGGATTCAGAGATTGAATCTAGTTGTTCATCAGAGAGGATGGAATTGGAGAGACTTACAGAGTGTAGTGGAGCTGTCTCAAGCTCTGACTATACACCGAGCTGTAATGTGGAAGAAAATGATTTCGTAGTATGCCACAATGAGATGCAAAGTGCTGAATTTGACAACGAGGCAACCAATCGACTGTCTTCTGTTTCTGACTCCAGCTTTCGACGGCCCCAAGGTGAAGCTAATGTTGAAGCTTGCCAGGATGTTGATGTGGGTAAAAAGAAAATATTGACATGGTGGAAATCATTTAAGAACAAAGCAGCAAGACGAAGGAGTAGAGATTTTTCTGGGGAATCGGAATTGAATTCACCAAAATCCCAAAGTTGCAGAATGAAGGTGTACCAACACAAAAAGGGGTGTTCAGAATTTAGTGCATTGTATATGAGACAGCACATTTGTGCACACAAGGGCTTGATTTGGACAATGAAGTTTAGTCCAGATGGTAAGTATTTAGCAAGCGGAGGAGAAGATGGAGTTGTACGCATTTGGCGTGTAACGTATGCACATGCTTCTAGTGAGTTTTTAGCAGATGACGGAAATTATAATACCAAACCGAAAGAAGGGAAGTCTAGTTTCAGTAGCAAACCGTTGAGATTTGCCACTGTTGTCATTCCTGAAAAGGTTTTTCAGATCGATGAGTTGCCAATACAAGAACTCCATGGACATTCAAATGATATCTTGGACATTGCTTGGTCTACTTCAAACGTAAGTTATTTATGACAACTGTTTGTTTTTTCTCAACTGTTAAAAGATATTAAAGCTAACTACAATCTCTTCCTGCAGTGTCTTTTGTCATCCTCAAAGGATAAAACCGTACGCTTATGGCAAGTCAGTTCTGACCAATGTCTCAATGTTTTCCACCATAAAAATTATGGTTAGTTAATTTCTGCATCCGTTCAATCTGTTTCTGTCACTATTGTCTATTCTCTTTTCTAAATTGTTGTTACTTTCTCTATTGGGACCAGTGACTTGTGTCCAATTCAATCCAAGGGATGAAAATTTTTTCGTCAGCGGCTCAATTGATGGCAAAATCCGGATATGGGGTGTCAAGAAGCAGCGTGTAGTTGATTGGGCCGATATCCGAGATGTAATTACCGCCGTATCTTATCGACCAGATGGGAAGGTGTGAATCATGAGCTCTCACAAAATGAATGTTTATGTCTTGGACCGTTAGTATGAGCTCTCACATATGCCATATGCTGTGCTCTAATCATGCTATCTTCTTCTATTTGAGCAGGGATTTGCTGTTGGTTCTATTACTGGCACTTGCCGTTTCTATGAAACATCAGGTACAAACCGTGGTGCATCCCTCATTACATCTTACTGTTTGCAGATGTTGCCCTTCAACCCCTTAACTGATTAAGATTTTTATGGCATTTTGTAGGTGATTATCTTCATCTGAGTGCACAGATCAATGTTCAAGGTAGAAAAAAAGCCTCGGGCAAAAGGATCACTGGCATTCAGGTTTTACTCAGAACTTTGTAGTTCCACCAAGAAAGTACTATCTTAAATACCATTGCCTCAACTTGAATGCCATTCTTTACAGTTTTTCCGGGAAAATTCTCAAAGAGTGATGATAACTTCAGAAGACTCTAAAGTACGGATATTCGAAGGAACGGAAATCGTCCACAAATACAAAGGTATGGGTCATCAGAATTCATTCATTTTACTGGATAATTTGCCACAACAATCTCTGGTCTTCATCTAAAAGGAGTAAAATTTTCTGATAGGAAGCATTTTTATGCTCCAAAATCCATTTTAAAAAAATGATCAAATGATTTTTAACATTTCAAACTATTAAATGGATGCTTAATTACTCAAATATCTCTACAATGACCAAATGTGAGTATTCAAATCTGCAAGCTGTCGTAGTGGGAGGGGGGGACTGCCTTTTGTTTATTCATTTGAATTATTCATAAATAGTGATTGATGGCCTTGAAACCCATATTTAAAAAATATAAATTTAAAAAGTCCATTGCACCTGCACTGGACTTACAAAAGATCTGTTGATAGGAAGTTGTGTTTCTCTCTCTTGATAGCTGTACATTGAGCTAGCTTTCACATTGCTAGGACTGGGATGAAGGCTAGAGATTTTAGGTGGCTTGCAGTTCATTGAATCTTCAAGGTCTAGATTCTTACCTGCTGGTTTTTGAAATATGTAGGTCTACCGAAGTCGGGGAGTCAGATGTCTGCTTCCTTTACGAAAAATGGAAAACATATAGTATCGGTCGGAGAGGACTCTCGTGTATATATGTGGAACTACGATAGCCTTTGCCTTCCGTCGTCAAAAGAAACAAAATCTCAGCAGTCTTGTGAGCATTTCTTTTCTGATGGTGTGTCTGTTGCTATACCATGGTCTGGGGTTGGAACTGAATCAAACTGCTTCAGTAACAACCAACCACAGTTTTCACATAGAAAGAATTACCAAAGGGCTGCTTCTTGGACAAGAGATACGGACCGGTTTTCACTCAGTAATTGGTTCTCTGCTGATGGTTTGTTCCGAGGATCTGCAACATGGCCAGAAGAGAGACTGCCTCTCTGGGATTTACCAATTACTGAAGATGAAAATGGAAACCTACAACACCGTGATTGCCATCAAAAGAAACTAAATAGTCATCGTGATGCCCACAACGATGGATCTCAACTTGAAACATGGGGCCTTGTGATGGTCGTTGCTGGATTAGATGGAACTATAAAGACATTCCACAACTATGGATTGCCTATCAAGCTTTAGGAGTTCAATTGAAGCTGTTCTTGAAATAGCTCACTCTCCATGAGCTTCCAAAAGCAGAAGGCTTCAGAGAAGGAGAAAACATGAAATTTCATGTGGTTGATTCTTTTTTATCTTGTTTCCTAACAGAGCTATAGAGGAAAAGCCTTTCTATTTGTTTATTTGTTTTTTTAAAAAACGTATGTTTTTAAGGTCTGTGAAAGCTTGTAAATCTAAAGAGGCAGGCCACCATTTTTGATTGTTTAGTTTTTTGTGAATATTACCTGCGAATGTAAATGAATTACACTTAGCAGATTTTTGGTCATTTGGGAGTTTTTCTTACACTTCATAGTCAAAGTGTTTTATTTTTCTTTTACCTTTTAAACTCTAACGTGCATATGCTGCAGTTGGAAGAAAATTTGTATATCTGTTCATAATAAGTTGCCTTAACATAGATAAAGGTTATGTATTGAGAAGTATGTTCCTTTAATTCATAAGTTTGCTTCCAGTTTAATCTCTGAAATTTTCTGTAATGTTGATAATAAACTAGAAACTCTGAAGAGAGCATATGCTCAATTTTATTATGTAATTTATATAATAAATCTTTTTTAATATATGCTAGAAGAGATTATTCTTTTAACAGTCTCCCATTTAAAAAAAAAAACAAAAGAATTTACAACTTCGATAAATGTTTAAGAAATTATTTGGTAAATTTAACACGTAGAAGAATTGGTTGCTTAATGCAATCCATTTTTGTTATATGAGAGAAAGAAGAGGAAGAAACCACAGATATCTACAAACAAAATGGAGAATAGTTGATTAATTGAAAGTTTATGGTGCTATTATAAATAACTTAGATGTAGTTTTTGCAATTTTTATAAAATAAACAACATAACTAGTTGGTTAGATTTCAAAGTTTGATTGAAAAAAAAATACTAAGAAATAATTACATTCTAACCTCAATTTTAGCACACATCCGTAGCTACATCGATGCACCTTTAAAACATTGTTAAATTATATTTCGAGCAAGTACTCTTAGTTAGAAATTCAATTCATACTCTACTAATAAATGAAACAAACAAACAATTTCAATTAAAAATGTATTGAGGTTCATTTTCGAGTTGGAAGCACAACATCTTAATCATCGAAACTATATTTGAGGGTTGAGGAAAAATTTCAGTAATATGAAAGTATTGCTATTTATCACACAAGTCACTTTGGCAAAAGTAAAATTTACTAATATTAACATAAGAGTGAAATATTTATAAAGAGAGATTTATAATTTCAATCAATATAATATTTTAAAAAGTACAAATCCGAAGAGGTGATCTGAATTCGGTATTTTTGTATTCTCAATTACGTATGGTGTCAATTGAGGTAAGGTGTTAGTAAAGAAAATGAGAGTCATTACTAATCCTCCAACAAGAAGACATTCAAAATCAAAAGTATAATATAATGGTGAAACGTGGACACATAGAGATCCGAGACTATCTTCAACCTCTGTGTGTGTATATACACACACAGACACACTAAAGCGGGAGATATTTTCTTTAAGGAAAATGATGTTATCCGTTTCCCGGTGATAATTACTTCAAACAAAAACACACATAACCTTCAATATTCCTCAACAAGGAGCTGAGTGTGAGACAGAACCCTAAACCCACTTTCACTTTGGCATTTGTTAGCCGATAGAGACGAGAGAGGCGGCGTTTTTGGGTGGTGGGAGACAATCATCCTTCCTTCTTCGTTTCTTTTAATGGCAATTCCCACTTCCCTTATTCCCACTTTGTCTTTCGATACTATCTCTAGCTCTGCTTCTTGTTCTTCTTCCTCCTTTTCATCGCAATATCTTATTCCCTTCAAGCCCCATTGCCTTGGTTTAAAGACGGATAACCCCACCTCAAATGGGTCGCTCATTGCTCACTCCTCCGCTCGCGGATTGGGTTCCACCTCTGCCCCTTTGAAACGGAGGTAACCATAATCCCGCCCCTGTTTTTTTTTTTTTTTTTTTTTTTTTAATTTAATTTTATTATTCATTAACAATGATTTTTTCGTTGATAATTGCTCCAAACTTACGTGTCTGGAGATATGGAATGAAATAATGAACTAGTGATTAATTTGTATATGGGAAATTTTTCGGTTTCTAATGTTGGTTTGTTTCGGTGTACTTGCATTGATAGTTTTGTTATTGTGAAGTAGAATGATTAGAGAAGTTCTTTTTCCTCTTGTGATAGTTTGAATGAGTGAAGGATTAGATGCTTCCCATTGTTTTGGAGATTGGGTTCTGCTTTTGCTGTTATTTTATGTGAGTGTTGGAGTTTCCTAGGATGCTAGGGAAATGATAACTTCAAGGAAGGAATGATATTGTCTTTGTTCTTCTCAACCGAATAAACTACTTTGGGTCCGACTGGATATTCGTATAATTTCGTCTTCTTTTTTTAGAAACATTAAACACAATACTGTGTTGATTGAGATTTCCTGTCACAAGGATTGCTATGTATCCGTACATGAATCGTATTTTTCAAGTTCTGGACTTCAGATTGTGAACAATACTTTAAACACAACAATATGTTTGTGAAGCTTCTGAAGGAGAAATTTATTATATTTTCTCTATGAACATATGTATATGGTTTGTTGTGAAAGAAATGATAAGGATTTCATCAATGGTTTAAAACTGACAAAATGCTGTTTTGTTTTAAGAAGTCGATGATTGCACAAGTTTCAATTTTTCTCCCTTACCATATTGGTTATACCCTGTCATTTAGTTGGTTTTGTCAGTTAGCATTGAAAGCTGACTTATTGTTTTTAAGCTTTGGATTGCCCTCCTAATTGATTATGGAAAAGGTCATTTGCTCTTCTTGGGGACAATGGTGCTTTTTTAGATTCTAAAGCTATCCGTACTTAATGATGACCCTGTGCTTCAAGTTCTCGTGTTTTTTGGGTGTTCCCTTCTCTAAATGGATTCACTGTTTTCACTAACCTATGCTTCTCATGCTCTTGTGTAAATATATCTGGGCCTCTGGCATTTCTCGTAGTTTCTTCATTTATTTTATTATATTCTTTCTTCTCTAGCATGAAGCATCAAATATCATGTATATCTCCTGGTGGGATGACAATAAGTGAAGCTTCCATGTCCATGCCATCATATAAATGGCGAAGAGTATTGCTTAAAGTAAGCGGTGAAGCACTTGCTGGTGATCGGTTGCAGAATATTGATCCAAAGGTTGGTGTTTGAAGGATGGCTTTGTGTTGCATGTATATTGTGCCCTTTTCATAATGTTTGACTTCTTGCATTTCTTTTGCGCCACTTCTTGTCTGCAGGTTACTATGGCTATTGCGAGGGAGGTTGCAGCTGTAACCCGTCTGGGCATTGAGGTAGCTCAACCTTTATATGCATACAAGATCCTTTTCTATATGATTTCTTGCCTAATTTCGATTGAATTTCGATGCTGTAACAGTAATTATTTGTTTATCGTTTGGAGAGATACAAATCCATTGATGGACTATGACCAACTTTCTTTCTTAACTCTCAAAAGGACCGAGTAAACAGAATTTCTAATTACTAGTGCACACCTTATGCTTGTGGAGTAGGACAATGAATAGTGATGAACCTATTATCTTATTTTAGAGTAATGGAATTCTGAAGCCAATTCTTTTTCCTCGTTTGGTATGTGCAATCATTATGGATGGTGTTTTGTTTCAGGTTGCTATAGTAGTTGGTGGGGGTAACATTTTCCGTGGATCCTCGTGGGCTGGAAGTAGTGGTTTGGACCGTTCATCTGCTGATTACATCGGGTAATTTCCTTTGTACTATATATTTCTGGAGTCTTTTGGTACCACATTTTGCTATTGCACATACCTGTATGCAAGTAACGTGAAAATTCACATTAAATGAAGATGGAATAGAAATATATCTCTATTATGTTGAGTTCATGAAAGGATATCATACTTGTTAATCATATGAAAACAAGAACATACTCCACTCATGTTTTCCTTCACATAAAATCCTGATATTTTCTATGGTACTGGACTTGGAAACTACCACCACTAGATATTTGACCAGTAATCTCTAGTATTAAGATTGTTTGGAGCATGTTGGTAGACATTGTGCATTACTGGTTTTGAAATTTTTGTTCTATATTTCAGGATGTTGGCAACAGTCATGAATGCTATATTTCTTCAAGCCACAATGGAGAGTATAGGCATTCCTACACGAGTGCAGACAGCATTTCGCATGTCTGAGGTTGCAGAGCCATATATTCGACGTCGGGCTGTGAGGCACTTGGAAAAAGGAAGAGTTGTGATCTTTGCAGCTGGTACAGGAAATCCGTTTTTCACTACAGATACTGCAGCAGCCCTCCGTTGTGCAGAAAGTGAGTCAAATTACATTAAGAGTCCGGTTGAAATGACTTTTTAAGTACTTAGAAGAATAGTATATATAAATGATAAGAAAATATTTTTAAATATTTAAAAAGTTATTCTAGACAGACCTCAAGTTTCTTACTTTAACTAATTACTAAAATGTTTTTGGTATTTGGCAATAAATTATCCCTACAACTCTGACTTCCAAATTGTCTATCCAGTTAATGCTGAAGTTCTGCTGAAAGCGACAAATGTTGATGGGGTTTATGACGATGATCCGAGGCAAAACCCAAACGCACGTCTTCTTGAGACTCTCACGTACCAGGAGGTGACTTCGAAGGACCTTTCGGTGATGGACATGACAGCCATCACTCTATGCCAGGAAAACAACATTCCTGGTACGTATTGTTGTTTAATAGTATAAATCGACGTTCTTCAAAATAATTGATAAAACAACAGAAGGCAATATGAGCAGCTGACATTGGCTTACAGTAAACTGAAGTAACTATAATTTCGCTTCTGCTTGCAGTTGTTGTCTTCAATCTAACAAAACCAGACAACATCACAAAAGCCATAAAGGGCGAGAGAGTTGGAACGTTGATCGGCGGAACATGGAACTCAATGGTAGCAAGTACATGAAGGTGATTATTGTATGGGAAATCCATCCTGTAAGAGCTCATTAGTAGGGATTTGATAGGAGATTTAGGGCTATCTCTATATCTTTTCAAATTGATAGCTATCTTGAAATTATGAGATGATTTGTTCTGTAAATAACCTAGCGAAACTGAAACTGAAAGTTCAACTCTTCATTGATTGTTGAATGTATCAGATTTTGTTTTTGGAACAATTTCACATTCACGGTCTGTCAAGGTTCATTTTGCCTCTTCATTTATTTGTTGAAGGTATTAAAATTTTTCTATTTTTTTTTTCTTTTTTCTCCTCCCTTTTGGTAAGAATATCAATCAACTTTTAATGGCCGTATAGTTGTGTGGTTAGTTGGTGATTAATTGGAGATCTTAGTGTTTTAGAAACTTTGCTGTAATGGTACGTCTATAAATTTACTGTTTAGTGTTTATGGCCATTTCTAAAAACAAAAACATACTTTTTGTCTTCAAAATTTTTCATGATTTTAGAAACAATAAATCAAAAATGTTTGTATGCTTGATTCTTTTAAAAAAGAAGAGTCATCAACTATCAAGCATGGTTTAATTGTTTTTTTATTATTTTTCAAAAATTTATGTTAGTTTTGAAATTTTTTGAAATTTTTTTGTAACTATTATATTTAATAATAGATTATATGATTAGCATGAGTTTTACTATCTATTTCGGGTTTATTTACAAAGTATCATTGTGGTCAATACAAAAGTGTACTAAATTATCATAAATTTGAAAGATTTGAGCTTGAAACGTCTTGTTCTAAAAAACGTACGAATGCTCGATTCTAGTTCATTGTAATTAGAAAATAAAGGAGTTTGCAAAAGTAGCAAAACAAAATTATGATAATAGAGTTTATATCATCTACATTTTCTAAATTGCAAAAATAACAAATTTAAAAACATATTATCGTCAATTACTAGTCAATTTTTTTTAGCAATTTTTTTTTTACTATGAAATTTCATAAATGTCCTAAACTAAAATTTATTTTCTTAAATAAGAATTCGTATATTTTTTTGGACAATTATAACTTTATCATCATTATTCATTACATATAATATTTGAAATTAAATTTAAATTATTTCCTTATTCAGGTTACATTCCATTTATTATAATTTTGATAACTTCCTTATTGAAATGTGTAACTTTATTATAGAAATAAATTAGAAATATTTTTTAACTAAGTATAAAATAAGATCTTTTCTAATATGGAATAATATACTAATTAATTATAATTGTATAATTGTATAAAATAAAATTTTTTCATTTTTATTCTTATACTGTAAACTACATAATTCCTTCCGAAATTGACTTTAAAATATATGTTTATATAGTAAATATTATTAAAACAGTAATAAATTATAATATACAACGAAAATTTTGTACATACTTATTATCACTTTATATATTTTTAAAATTAACAATATATAATTTAATATACCCGTAAAATATAAAAAAAATTTTTATGTGATTTATTATATATATATCCCATATTATTTACAATAAATATACGATAAACTACATAATTTCGACAGAATTTTGGATTAAAATATATGTTTATATAGTAAATATTACTAAAACAGTAGTAAACTACATATCTACAATGTATCTATAATATATGGTGTGAATACATACATATTATCATCGTATACACATATATACCACTTCATATACACAATAACACATATATAATGATATACAGTAAGACCTCCAAACTTTTTCCTTCGATAATTTTTAAATGAACAATATATACTTTAATTTTATCACTTTATATATACTTTAATATATCTGTAAAATATAATAATTTTGTTATGTGATTTAGTATATATATATCTCATCTTATTTACAACATTTATATTTAGTGACATATAGTTCTAATAATTTTTTACAGGATGACTAAAACCTTCGTTATCTTTTGTTTGCCTATTTAGTTTACCAATTAATGGAGTATCTAAAATATACTCAATATACCCTAATATTTAGTTCACCAATTAATGAAGTATCTAAAATACACTCAATATACCATAATCTTCATATTTTTCAAAACATACAGTAGTAACCTCGAATTTTAGACCCAAATTCTGTCGGAAAATACTGTCTTTGCCGGTCATCGAACTTTTTCTTATTCACCGTTGAAATCTCTCAAATTCCTCAGTATAAACGGTGACTTATGTGATTATAATGGAAGGAGTATACCACTATGTTCAAAGAAGGAAAGTTTGAATCGTGGTTGATTTTTTCCTAAACCGTAACCCACGTTTTATCAATTTAATATTAGAAATGGGTATATTTGTAATTTGTGTCCTACATTTATGTAATATATATGCCAATTTAGAACATTTGTGAAATTTATTAGAAATTTAGGTCTATGTAATATCATATAGCAATTTAGTCTATCTGCTACAATTAGGTTGAACACGTGGGTATTTATGCTTGGGCCTGACGCCGAATTTTGGAATTGGTCTACTTGGTTGCTTCAAAAACCCCGAAACGAAACCACAAGGGATCAGGGTTTTTCCATCTTCGAGCTCAGTCTTTGCTCTCTTTTCGCCATTAACGATGACGAAGTTTAGAAAGCTTGGTCGACCTGCTGCACACCGGATGTCCATGCTCAGGTTCCTCATTTCTTACACCAACTATCCATTACGTTTTTTTTCCCAATTTCTGAACGTCTTTTCTCTCTTTTCGCAGAACAATGGTTTCTCAGCTGGTGAAGCACGAACGCATTGAGACTACTGTTGCTAAGGTATTCCTATCCCTCATTTCAACCCCCCAATGACTTTCTGCTTATCATTCTGAGATCCCCATCTTCAACCTAACTGAATATTCCTTTTCCAAGTGATGAAATTTATCTGTATCCGAAATTTCCACTTTCAACTTTCCTGTTTGGTTCATATTGTATCTTGGTTTATTCTGTGATCTTTGGATATTTCATTAATCAATGAAATGGCTTCTATCCTAAAAAAGAAAAAAAAATTGAAATTCCCCTGTATCACAATGGTTACTATTTTTTTTTTTTTTAAAGGTAAGGTAATTTGTGGGTTTGTTGCATTGTTAATGCGATATGTCTGGAGGCTAATGTTTTGTATTGTCTAAATTGAGCTTACATTTTACCTTTTTTCCCCTATAATCCGAATTTAGAGTTTTGTTTAGTTAGATATATGTATGTTATCTCTTTTCCCTTCGTTTGCATCTTTTCTGTTGTTTCAAAATTTAACACCTAGCTTATTGTTGAATGATATGTATCATTCCTTGAGATCAAATAGATATTTTGGATTTCTAACATCAAAACTATTATGAATTTATGAGTTATTACCATATTTTGAGCTTATTAATGCCATTTTCTTCCAACCTGTTTGCAGGCTAAAGAAGTTCGACGGCTTGCTGATAACATGGTTCAACTGGGAAAAGAGGTCCGTAGAAGTGTAACCAATTTGTTTTTCCTCTCAGTTTGTTGCTTTTGATTCTTTTTCTTCTTTTGGGGAGGGTGGGTTCTGCCTTCAAAATTTGATATTAGTTGGATACTAAGAAGCACAGATAATTCAGTTTGGTTAACGTGCTTGACCGATACAAATTAGACTCTCTGACACTTGTTAGACATGTATTAGAGGATTGGTAATGGTCGATATGTGTCAACATTAGTTGTACAAAGTTGATATTAATTCTAAAATTTGTTAAACATGTATTGTTAATTTAGCATACTTAATAGACACACAGTAAAATAGGACAAAAATTAATAAATTTTAAGTGTGAAATATATCAAACTTATTTTTAAGCATACAGGTCCACAAATGTATTGACTTTAAATTTTCAAGCTGGCGCAGACACTCGTAAAAAAGTGGTATAAAAGGGTGTACGTTTTAAATATGCACGTACTTGTCGTGTCTGTGTCCTAAGATTGTAAAATGTGGTGTATTTCTGTGTGAGTTTCATGATGCCATATACATTCTCATATGCATATCCTATATCCATGCTTCTTAGGTGAGGTATTAAATTTGTAGATGAAGGACTAATTTGTAAATGAAAAGTAAACATGGTTCAAGATTTAGCTGATCTAAAATTAGTAACATGTAAAACTTTGCGGGAGAGAAAAAAGACAGGGCACGGAGATTAAGTTTTGCAATTAAATAATGCAGGAAGCTAATGATGGCATTGGGCACGGTCTTGATAAATATGCTTGCGGGTAAAAGAGGGAAATAGGAGTTGCCTGCAACCAACATTGGAAGCTAAGCCAAATGAGAAATGAGGCGTGCCCAATTAATAGGTTAGACCACTGAAATTCTGACCAGGATGACGCCTTTATTTCAAATGTTTCTTAAGTCAGTATAAGTAATCCTCAAAAGATGGACACCAGAAATCAGCAGTGGCACATCAATATGAGAAAGAAAGATCTTCGGAAGGAAGATTAGTTGGAACCATTTGAAAGTGAAGGAAGAGTGGTTTGAGGATCGCTGGATGTTATCGGGATTAAAGAGGAGTTTCAATTTCAGTGACACCCAATAATGTTTGAATTAAAATAATGGCTCGTCACCTAGGGGAATATAGTAGGTTTCGCTTCTGCTTACTCCTTTTTGCACCGAGGACACATTGTCATTTACTTCAAACTAAACATATTGGGATAGAAGGAAAACAATGACATCAACCCACTAATAGAGTTGGTGTGATAGTTTAATAACTCTACACCACAGACCGCGTGCAAAGATATTCTTACTATGTTTTGTTTCTGCAATGGTGCACTCTCAGAGGCACGAGAAGATCTGGTTCATCTGTTTTGGGAGTGCCAGTTTGCTCACCACCTTTGGAGTTGCTGTCTGAGAGCTTTTGGAGCTTGTTAGATTTGAATAAGGATGGTGGGGACCCAAATTTAGAAGGTGACTTTGCGTTCATAGGAGTTTTAGAGAGGGGAGAGATTGGGCGGCAGTATTTGGGAAGTAACTAGTTTTGACTCCTCTTTGTGGGCGCTAGTCTTTTTTAATGGTTCATGTTCTTTTGAACTGAAGTCCTTGTAGTTTTTTTCTAGTGTTTTTTGTTGCCTTGGATATACTTTATATTTCTCCGTCAAAGCATGGTTTTTTAAATAAGAAAAATAGGAATCTTTGCTTTGCTATTTGCTTTTTGATTCATAAAAGATAATGTGCATGTTGTGACTTATTTTTTTGTTTTCAATCTAGGGTACCCTTTCCGCTGCAAGGCGTGCTGCTGGTTTTGTAAGAGGAGATGTTGTCCTTCACAAACTATTCACAGAACTGGCTTATCGATACAAGTGAATCCCAAATCTACTAACCTCTATTTTGTACTTTTATTTATTTATTATTAAATTGGATAGATATCATGTTTAACAGAGATAGAGTTGGTGGATATACAAGATTTCTGCGCACTCGTATACGTGTTGGTGATGCTGCACCAATGGCTTATATTGAGTAAGTGCTCATGATCAGACAGCTGGGGTAATTCTCCAGTGAATTGTAACATACGAGTAATAGCTGATGTTTTTCCCTCATAATCAGTTATAAACAATTCTTGCTGTTGCAATTTTTAATTGATTATTTATGCTGTGGATACAGATTTTTAGTAGTAGGGAGGGAAATAAAGTCTAAAACACTAACCTATTTGATGGCCCGCTCTCCATGAATGTTGAATCAATTATACTAATTCGTTATTTCTCTATACTATTGACACAGATTTATTGATAGAGAAAATGAGCTCAGACAGTCAAAGCCTCCAAAGCCTCCACCACCTCAGAGGCCTCCATTGGATCCATGGACTAGATCACGGCTTAGCAAACAGTTCGCACCACCCAAAGAGATCAAATCCGACTCCGAAATCTAATACTTCATGTTTAACAAGAAGGCTTCCCCCCCCCCCCCCCCCACAAGAAGTTCATCTCGCACCACCCCGTCCAATTTGTTTTGCAAACTTCAGATGTAAACCAAACAAGTATAGACAATGCTTAAAGCTTTCCCTCAAACAAAGAGTGTTTTTCAGCTCTCAAAGTTTCCCATTTCTTGAAAATTCCATATACTGTTTCATCTATACAACATGACATCGGACCTTAAACTGACAAAGGCCGAGTCTCTCTCAAGTAGAATCTCAACTTATTCA
Organism: Cucumis hystrix; assembly: GCA_025688845.1. Lineage (NCBI taxonomy): Eukaryota > Viridiplantae > Streptophyta > Magnoliopsida > Cucurbitales > Cucurbitaceae > Cucumis > Cucumis hystrix. Next base: position 7,158,361 of record CM046884.1, read on the forward strand.
AAAAATATATTATGTTTTAGGTGACTTTGGTTGAATATAGGTGAGGAAGAATGGTGATGGTGGATTGTGTATCTGTTGGAGTTGCAAATTTGGATCTTGCCCGTCTTGTCGACAGCCAGCAATTGCTTTGCAGCAGCAGCAAAATTTGGAGATAGGCTTCAAATATCCTGAACCAAATATGAAACAGAGTCCCTCCGAAATTTTCTATTACTATCATAGTACTTACTATTATCAGACACGTCATTAAGCAATAAATTCATTTTTTTCATGCTACTATAGTACTAAAAATTTTCTCCACCCAATCCATGTCTCCACGTGCATGCATTTTATGTCCATGTGTCAAATAGGTAGCCTGAAACTCACCTTGATTGCTTTGGAGGCAAGGAAAATTAGTGATTGTTGGTTCAGAGGAGAAAGGGAAAGGGGTCAGATTTGTTTTCCCTTTCCTTTTTTCTTTTATCAAAATTTGCTTCATTTATAATTCTTGAAAGTTAATGCATTTATCCCTATAATGTGTATTCTGGATATGGGAGTACTTTTAGTGAGGATTTCTTTAAAATTAATCCATTTGTCCCTTCAGAAACATATTGCATCTCTCCCTTGTATTTCCATCAAATATTTTTATGTTTATTTTTGTTATTGTTATTTATTTTTCTTTTTTCTTTTCAGAATCTTCATCACAAATACAGCTTGGGTTGTACAGAGGCTTTTAAGTTTAAACTACCAAGTTATTCTAATTTTGGCTTTCTTTTTTTGTGAGAAATCATAACATTGTTGGGTGGTTTTTCATTTCAAAATTTAAGATAAAACTATGTTTCTATTTTTTAAAAAAATATTGTTTGAATATTTATTAATATTTCGAAACATTTTTCTTATGTAAGCTTTTCTTTTTTTTTTGGAAAAATTATAATAATGTCTATCACAATTCCTATATTCTTTCTTACGTCTCCTTTTATTTCTTGTCAACCATAAAAACATGAGTTCAACTCAATCGACAACCAAAATTAATATCAACTTCTTAATTTTTTAAAAAAAATAATAAGTAGAAAAATCTTTAAACTAGTACGAACTCAAAATTTGTAAAACCAATGTTCTAATAAAACGTTTTCTTTTTCAATGTTTAAAAATTGTTTTGTTTCTGTTCAATATCACTATTGTACCTCCTCCAAGCAAACAATTGATTCAAATGAAATTTAAAAAATACAAACAAAATTTAAACTTTTTTTTCTAAGTTTTTCAAAATTTGACTCATAACTATTCTTAACATATTTATAAAATAGTTAATAAACATATGAACTTGTTGGTTATAAGCTTAGTTTTTTTTTTTTTAATTTAAAAAAAAGAACCCAAAGGGTTCTCAAGCTGGCTTGATTGAGCTTCTTACATTGTTAATTAACATTTGTTTGACAAACTTACAAAAGAGATAGAGTGTGGTACAAAGAGAAATTGAAAGGAAAAATAAAAAGTAAAAGTTGATCTTTTATTTTATCTTTTATAAAACTTTTAGGATCAAAACATACCTCTCGAACCTACGAGGTTCAAAATGAAGCAAAAATCTTAAGTCTACTAAAATGGGTCATGATCCAATACTACATAGATGAAAGAAGAAAAAACTAGTATTTAAACTTAAATAATAAAAAGTATATAAACTTGGCTGAGATAAATAATTAGAATAGGATAAGATTTGATCAATAGTATTTGATAATTACAAAAGGTTTGAGGATACCAAACCAAGGCGTTGATTGAATTGAAAAAGAAGAATGAAACGGAGAAGCAAAGCAGTGAGCAGCCTCTCTGGCTCTCTCTCACACACACAAACATACACAAAACACTCTCCAAACTCTTGCCTTTCCCTTGCTTTGCTTTGCTTTCAATTCAATCTTCAATATTCCATTTTTATCCTTCTTTTATTCGTTTTTTTTAACTACTTCTCATAAATAGATAAAAGAAAGTATTGGAAATATTATGTAATACGTAGCGATAGGTGCAAACAATCCCTCTCCCACCACCACCCTCACCATGCATGACGTCCATCACAAACAACCTTTCACAGTTATCTCTTTCCACGTCTCACTTTTCTGTTCATCCCATCACTTTTCGGATTTAGTTTTAAGTTTTGCAAATATATTAAAATGAATCCACAACAATTATTAAACAATTATTAAATTTAGTTCACCAACTTGCAATTTTGTGTTTTATAGATCATTAAAATTTAGACGTTTTAGGATTTATAGTAATGTTAATGGAATAATCTAAACCTTCACTAAATAACGACCTATTATGTTAAAATTTAAGTTTGTATCTATTAATAAAAATGAAGGTTTTTAGTCCCATGAATCTACGTTAAATTTGAATAGTAAGTGATGTTATGGTATATATAATGTATACCTTTGCTAAAAGGATTATTATTATTTTTTCATTGAGATATTGACTGAGATTAATTATGAATATTAATGCTGGGAGTTAGGTGATGAAAGAGCCCTTAAACCTTATATATCAACTAATCATCTCTTGTATTACTTTTTTCATAAGAAAAATTAAATAAATTTTAATATATATGTGCCTGGGTATTTTTGTTTTATTATTTTCCCAAATATTTTCTTTTTTATTTCATCTGTGAAATTAAATTAGGTGCTAAAGTGTATATCCATCCCATTCTTGAAGTTATATGCCAACTTATTTTGGTCAACAGCAAACATAATAATCAAAGTTAGAAAAATGAAAATGAAGGGTAATCTAATTCACAAAAGATACCCCTCGTTTTTATCTAACTCCAATTCCCATTTCAAAGTACTTTTACTTTCTACTGAGAGAGAGAGAGCTTTCATAATGAAGAAAATTAGGGCCAAATTAAAGGGAGCCAAAACGCAAAGAGAAAAAATTGCAATAACTGAGTCTTGCTTTTGATAGATATAAGAAAAGAGAGTTACATTGAATGTTGTATTGGTTGGGTTAATTAGATGAAATATATGCATCTCTAGTCCTAATTTCAAAGATAACATTCATAATCACTCAGACTTAGTGAAAATTTTCTCCATTATCTTACCCACTCTATCTACTATTTCTAACAATTAAGGAGGTTATACATATGTACGTACAAATAAACAACGTCTTTCTAACGTAAAAGAAACATAATAGTAAAGAGTCTAGAGAGGATGGCTTCAATTTGGTGTCTTTTACCTATGGTTCAGTATCCTACAAATTTTTTGATTAGGGACTAAAGGAAGAAATAGAACCTAGAGAAAAACAAAGACAACCAAATGAGTATTTTGATGTATTCATTTTTTTTTTTTTTTGGATCTTGGGTTTTTATTATCCATGTAAGTTTTAATATGAAATTGCATGGTCTAATTGATATTGCATTAAAAACAAAGTTGGTGACAGACCCAAATCAATTGAGAAAGGAAATGAAAATTTAAAATAGAGAGAATATTCATGTACACGTAACTTGACATGTCTATATTCACTCAGCTTCCTTGGTATGTCCTTAAACTCACTCTTCACATTTTCCCATCAATTCAACTGACTTGAAACTCCAACTTCTTTCTCAGGTATTCTCTCTCTCTCTTTCTAGATTCAATGGATTTCATAGTCATTACATTTTTTAGGGGCACTCGAACGTCTGTAATGTGTAATGAGTTTGAAATGTAATGTAATCCAAAATTCATATTTTGATCTAGCGTTTTGAGCCGGATATGTACTACTAAACTCATTTCATTTTCACAGTTTTCAACTCAACACTCTCTTCTACCGTTTTCAAGCTTTACAATTCCATTTTCGTTCCATTTCAACACCCCTTAAGTTTTCCAATAATTTTGATCACATTTCAACTCTTCAAGCAGTCTCTTTGCTTCTTTAGATTTTTTGAAAACGAAATAAAACAAAAAAAATTAAGGTAAATGTATTGTTTATAAGCTTAATTTTCAAAAATCAAATGGTTATCGACCATGATCTTCATTCTAGTTCTTTTGCCGTTTGACTCAAAAAAATGAAGTGTTGAGCATGTTTCCTTTTCAAGTTCAGTTCTATTCCTTCTCTATGCTTCAAGTCATCAACTGAGTTGATTGACAACTTTTGCTTAACAACAACCTCAACCACTTCTCTAACTACTGTTCCTTTAATTTTAATTATTGTGCATCATCATAATCTCCCAAAGAGTTTTGGAGTTTTGACCATTTCTGTTCTTCTTTTCCTTTCTAAAGTTTCTATATATTATCTGTTTTGGCTTCTGAATATCTTCTTCTTTCACTAGAGATATTGATTCCATAAGTTTTGTAGTTTCTTTTTTGTTTGTTTGTAGAGCAAATGTTTGAGAGCCATTTTTGTGTTTAAAAAGAAGCAATGGGCACCTTCCCAATCGAGGCCAGACATAGACTATCTTCATCAATGTAAGTTTTTCTTCACGTCAAAGCATTGCTATATAACAATCATAATCCAATTGGTATAAAACTCTGCATCTATGGTTTGTGCAGCTTCGTAGCTAATTAAAAACTTGAGATCCTTTCCAAGAATAACAATGGAGTTCAAAAAACTGAAGTCATAAGGTCTATTTTCATGACCATTTATGATATGAGAATTTTTAGATTTGCTAATATTTTGAAAGAGACAAAGTAACCTTCATGTGTTCTTGAGGTGATATCTCGGTCTATATGTACAAATTTCTATTGACATTTTCGTCTTGAAAATTTGACGTATTTAAACATATATGAAATATTACGAAATTGCAAATAAAAGTAAAATAAATTTCAAGTGATCAAGTACGATTCATTTAAGATATTCAATTTTTTTTAGAAGTAAAATAAGTTTTCATAATTTTTCTTGAATTCCATATTTTGCCCCATCTATACATGATACAATACATATAAACAGTATCACCGTCTCATTGTATTTCTCAATGTAGAGTACACAATTTCTTCTCTACTCCTTTTTGTGATTTTAGATTTGTTTTTGCTTGGAAACGAACTTTCCTTCCATTTCCAATCTTCAACAAGATCGTTCTTCTCTATGTTCTCAGGAAAATCTGTGATTTTGTTTTCATTTTCCAGCCTTTAAATCAATGCTCTGACATAAAAACTATATTTCTTTATGATGGCATTTTTCAAAAGAAAACTACAAAGAAGCAAAGTGAAAGATCTGGACAAGCCTTTCAACTTATCAACTCATGAAAGATTTTCAAGATGCAAGCTTCCTCTCTTGAAACTTGTTCTTCTGTTTGCTGTTTCTGGCACTTTTATTACACTTTTATACTCTCCGGAGGTGAACAACCAGATATCAAACACATCTTCTGGGTATGCTTTGTTCTATTTCTGCTCTTAGTTCTGCAGTTTCTATATCCCAAAGTGGCTAAAGTTGTTTATTTACAGGCCAAAATTCGTTAATAGATGGATATGGGGCGGCCCGGATATTCGGTATGTATCTCGTCTCAACATTGTTTGGGATGATGTCGTTGAAGTCCTTGAGAGGTTAGGAGATAAAAAGGAGTATCACGGAATTGGGCTCTTAAACTTCAACAAGAGTGAAGTCATCAATTGGAAGCAGCTCAATGCTGATGCAGAATACACGGTGTTGCATTTGGACTATGCTGAGCAAGATGTGACATGGGATTCTTTATACCCTGAGTGGATTGATGAGGAAGAAGAAGATGAAGTTCCTATTTGCCCGTCTTTGTCAAAGCTAAGAGCGCCCGGGAAACGACTTGATTTGATCGCGGTTAAGCTTCCTTGTCGAAATGAGGGTAATTGGTCTAGAGATGTGGCCAGGCTGCACTTGCAGCTCGCAGCTGCTAGTGTTGCAGCCTCTGCCAAAGGAAACTATCCTGTCCATTTGCTTTTCATCACAAACTGCTTCCCAATACCGAACTTGTTTACATGCAAGGATCTCGTTGCACGGCGAGGAAATGTGTGGCTGTACCGACCAAACTTGAATGTGATAAGAGAAAAGATCCAGCTCCCAGTTGGTTCTTGTGAACTTGCACTTCCCCTAAAAGGCAAAGGTCAGTCCTATGATAGATAATAATGGCACTACAAACACATCCTTTTACAGAAAATTAATGTGAATATTTTTCCCATGATGAAATGCAGTTTCGTTTATGAGAAGTAAAGAAATCATTAACCCCAAATGGAATTGAGCGAAACTTGAGCTAAACTGAGTATAATACTTATCAGCAATTATCCTTTTTCTTCTCTAATAAGTTATCTTTCAAAACAGAGGTTCCTTACTCAGGAAACATGCTCCGAGAAGCCTATGCAACAATTCTCCATTCAGCTCACGTTTATGTCTGTGGCGCGATTGCAGCGGCACAAAGCATTCGGATGTCAGGGTCGACTAGGGACCTCGTGATACTCGTCGACGAGACAATCAGTTCCTATCACAAGAGTGGCCTAGAAGCAGCAGGATGGAAAATAAGAATAATCCAAAGGATCAGGAACCCAAAAGCAGAAAAAGATGCATACAACGAGTGGAACTACAGCAAGTTCAGGCTATGGCAACTAACAGACTATGACAAGATCATCTTCATCGACGCTGACCTTCTAATCTTCCGAAACATCGACTTCTTATTCGGAATGCCAGAGATCTCAGCAACAGGAAACAATGGCACCCTCTTCAACTCAGGAGTAATGCTCCTAGAGCCTTCAAATTGTACCTTCCAACTTCTAATGGAACACATAAATGAATTCGAATCCTACAATGGAGGGGACCAAGGATACTTAAACGAGGTATTCACTTGGTGGCATAGAATCCCAAAACACATGAACTTCTTGAAGAACTTCTGGATGGGCGATGATGAAGAAACAAAACAAATGAAAACAAGGCTATTTGGAGCAGACCCACCAATCCTTTATGTTCTTCACTATTTGGGAACAAAGCCATGGATGTGCTTCAGAGACTATGATTGCAATTGGAATGTGGATATAATGCAAGAATTTGCAAGTGATGTTGCACATCAACGGTGGTGGACGGTCCACGACCAAATGCCAGAGCTGTTGCAACAATTTTGCCTTTTGAGATCGAAGCAAAAGGCTCAACTAGAATGGGACAGAATACAAGCAGAGATTGGGAATTACACAGACGGCCATTGGAGAATCAAAGTAAAAGACAAGAGATTGAAGAAATGCATAGACAATGTATGTTCTTGGAAAGGGATGTTGAGACATTGGGGTGAAACGAATTGGACTGATGATGAGTTTTACGTGCCTACGCCGCCGGCCATCAAATCTGCTGCCCTCTCCGCCATTTTTTAATATTCTGGTTGATGGGGGTCCGAAATCTCATCGTGTTCTTGCTTTGTGTAAAATGAAGGTGGGAATTTTGAAAAAATGGTTATGTTTTTCCCCATTTTCATACTGGTATTTGAAGTGGGTTTATGGTTTCAGTTGATCTCACGAAGTTGGAATTTTTGAGGATCATTGAGATCACTCGAATTTGGACAAATATGGGTTCTTAGTTTATACTTTATACTATCGGAAAGAAGAAGAAGATTATTGTTCATTTTTTGTTAATCGCAAGTTTTAGTTATTGAACTTTCAAGCTTATGTTTAATAAGTACACATTTTTTTTAAATGCTTCTTACTAAACCCTTCTTTTATTGTTGATTTTTTTAATAAATGTATCCATGGTAATGGTTCGTAAAGTATTTAATTATTTCTTAAATTTTCAATAATGTAACTAATAATAAGTTTTAAAAATCTCAATGTTGTAATTAAAACAAATACGACTCAACCGAAATACAACATGCGTTGGCTCGGTGACAATAAACACTCGTTTATGAGATATGAAATATGACTTTAAAATGGAATATTAGAATTCTAACTTGGTAATTTGTTGGTTGGGTTGTCAACTTGTTGTATCCTTCACTTTAGTATATTTGGTTGTTGTCGTCACTTTCCATTGGTGACGTTATTGCTGTATTCACTTAGATGTCTTAAAGCAACAATTGTTTTTATAACTTAGGTATGAACCATTCTTTTTAGATGTGAGGAATGCATAATCTCGTTTGAACCATTTGTTTTTATACGTGGGGAATGCACAACATTGTTCACCTCAACTAGTGCGTCTTAGCTTTTCAATTTAGATGCGTATAAATTTGTCGTCTTCATTAATATATAGAATCACAACATTGTTGTTGACAAAAATGTTTGAGAAAGGTTTCACAACTTTAAGAGTGCGATGTAGATTTTAAGGAGTGAACAAAAAGAATGTAGATGGACACACAATGAAAGAAAGAGGATAATGTAGTAAAAAATGAAGGAGGCCCAATGTTTGAGCATGTTCGTTTGATTTGTGCATGAATGGAGATAGTTTTTATGATAGAGTTGGTTCGAACATTACATACTACTTTATTTATCTGCTTAATTTTATAATATTTGGATGTTATGTCACCTATGTATTATGTTTCGTTATTTACAACTTTTAGATAAAATTTATGTTATTTATAACCCAAATCTTACCTTATATACTTGCATGAATGTAAAAGCTATTAATATACTTAGTATGCTACTTTACGAGATGAATCAAAACATTGATAGACTTGATTTTGAAGTCTTGCTATACCAATTATACATCTAAAATATATATTTAAACATTCATGAACACATCACTAATATGTTTGAAAAAATGGCAGAATAAAGTCAAAATAATTACAAAAATCTAAACATTACAAATTTGGTATAATTACTCTAGAAGTATGATTTAATATTTATATTTTAATAAAAGCTCACAAACAGAATGAATTTATGAACTTAAAATATCATAAGTAGTTCTTATCTAATTTTTTTTATCTAAATATGAAAACTAAATTCTAAAATTCTAACATGACATATTTTAAATATCTTGCCATATTTACCAAACTAAAGGAGTTATTTTTACATTTGCAAATATGAGTAATATTTAGTCATCCATTGTAAATTCTATAAATTTTAACATAGATTATGTCTAGAAAAAGGAAGGAAAGAAAAAAAAAGTATGATTGTGGGAATAAGAAAGAAAAAGGGAAACACAGTTGTTGATAATTAAATTTGATTTGTAAAAAAAGAAAAAGAAACCACTCCTTGAATTTTTTTTTTAAAAACAAAAAGAAAAGAAAAAGGGAAAAACAGAACCCATTGAAATTCTCAATAATTTAGATCAAAACATTGAAGAAATATATATAATTATCGCGAAAAGAAAAACCGTGTTCTCTTCTCGCCCCCAAAGTCTTTGAACCCTTTTTCGCCAATTGCTACTTCTTCACTCTTCATCTTCTTTCCTTCCACTCACTCTCCAAACATGCCCAAAATATCCGCTTTCAACATTGATTTTGCTTAGTTCGCGCCTATTTTCTCCTTCAATCATATTATAGGGTTACACCGTTCGCTGTTTTCTGCCGGAAGCTCTCTTCTTTCATGTGAGTTCTATGTTTCCCTCTTCCTTTAATTCTTTTACAGTTTTTGTTGTATGGATGTTTTCGTATATGGGTCTTGATCTTTTGCTCCTTTTGTGTGGGACTGTATGTGGGTCGAGGTTCTTCGGCTTCAAAGTTTGGCCCTTTCCGGTTATTACTCCCCATATCCCCATCGCCAAGAATGACGTTTTTTTCTTCTTTGTTTTTTTTTTCTCGAGTGTATTTTTTTCTTCTGTGCTCGAGATTCTTTGTGCTTATGCGTATCTTTGGGAATAGATGACTTGGAATTGGGATTTTCTTTTGGCCATCTGGTGAAGTATTTCAAATAACAGGTAGTTTTTTTTTTTTTTTTTTTTTTTTTGAGAAACGGAGGTGATCTTTCCGTAGGATTTGGTTATATTTACATAGAGCTCTTGTTCAACTGGATTTTAGGTGAAGTTAAGTTCGTAGATTGACTGAGTAGTTGGTGAATTGAAGATTACCGTCTGGTGTCCAAAAGGAATGCTATACTATAGAGTTAATAAATCTTTTTTTTTTTTTTTAATATTTGATTGTTGAAAGTGGGTTTTCTTTAGAAAGAAAAGTTTCAGAGGACTTCTGATTTTTCCCATGGAATTACTGCACGTGTACTCCCTGATTGCTTTTACACTGTCGTGACACCCAATTCAATTTTCTTAGCTTACAAGTTATATATCTTCTAGCATGGTCTTTGCATTCAATCGATTTTTGGAGGAGTATGGGGTAGGGAGCTCAGGTTACCCCTCTAGATGCGGCCATGACGTTCTATTAGGGGTCTCAAAATAGTGGACATTGCCCCCCATGTTATTGTTGAAGGCAAGTTTTTTGGTTGTTGCTTTAGAAGATGGCGGGGGCACACATGACTTTTTGCTTCGTTTAATCTTTTCTTACAAGTGAAAGTCCTGGTGTCTGGTTGGTAGCTTGTGCAAGCATTTATCCAAATGATTGTAACTGAAAGAAAACTTCTCTAAGTACATCTTGTTGGTGCTTGCCTCATAAAAGAAAAAGGTGAGTTGTGTGCAGATTGGTAGTCTTTGGAGGAATCTTGGTGTTGGCATATATGGAGTAGAATGCTCGTGCCTTGTTTATTTTATAGTTGTCGTTGGAATATGATTTCTAAGTGATGTCATTGGAATATAGAATCTGGAGGATTTTGAAGACTAAGGTTTGAATGTTAAGATTTTATGTAGTAGTTCTAATTATCTGGTTCTGGTAATGGAAAGATCTTGCACAAGTGGTTGGAATTTCAAGGTAGGTATCAACCTATTTGAATCTTGATCACATTCTTTGGAGCCCTAATTTTCTTTGGCTTTTTGAAGTCTATTTTTTTGATGTATTTGACTTTCCATTTGCTAGACAAAGAGGGTATAGGGTGATGATTGAGCAGTTTCTTCTCCATTCGGATTTTTGGGAGAATAGATGGTTCTTGTTCCAAGTGGGGGTTTGTGTTGTGTTCTGAGGCGAGAGGAATAATAAGACCTTTAGAGGGGTTGAGAATGACTGTATCAATGTTTCTTCTCTCACTAGATTCTATATTTTTCTTTGGGTGTTAGTGACAGTGTTTGTTAATTGTTTTTTGGGTCTTATTTGAATTGGTTGGAGGCCTAGTGGGGCTTGGTTTTTTGGATGTTGTTATAGTCTTTCATTTTTTTTTCTTAATGGAAGTTTTTTTCTTTCTGAAAAGGAAACATAACTTTTCGTTGAAAAAATGAAAAGAGACGAATGTCAAAAAATACAATAACTATTAAGAGAAGACAAATAAAATAATACAATAACTATTAAGAGAAGAAAAATAAAATAATACAGTAACTATTAAGAGAAGAAAAATAAAATAATACAATCCTTTTAAGATACAACGAGGATAAGACACCAAAAAGCAAACACTTAAAGCCTAACAAACTAACTCAATGAAAGTTCAATTCCAGTTCATTAAATATTGTGTTTCAGGTCTTAGTAGTTAAAACATTTGTAATTTGACTGATTTTTTGTTTGTAAGTTGTAAGTTAGATTATTATTGTCATTTATATTTCTTATTAAAGCTTTAGGCTGAATCTTAAATAATTTAGTTACTGGATGTATATTTATTAATTTACCCCTTGCTGAAGTCTTAGGTTCTTTTTCCTGCCAAAGTTAATTGATTAGACCCCAACTTATTAGGTTCCTTGATAGATACCCTCTTCTTTAGTTAATGTATCACGTAGAGTGTGCTAATGTCAACATATAATTTTCTGCAGTATCTTCACGTGGTCGGTTGATGGAAAGATTAGCAAGGGTGTTCAATAATAACTTATGGCAATGGCTTTCTGTTCCACTACAAGAGCAATTGGGCATAAGCAAAAATTCATGGAACTAAGTCAATTTTAATATTCAAGCTTTGTTTTGAAGGATTTATGAGAAAACTATAGTTCATCAAACACAAGGAGAATGAATCAAGGACAAAGTGCTTGTGAACTTCTTTATTTTCTTTTGAATTGTGGACGATTACTTTGTGAAGGGAGAGATGTACGGATTGAAAAGTTGACCTCATGACTCATTAGTCAGTGAAGAATACATATGATTTGTCAGGATGCCGTCCACTTCGAGCATTGTAAATTTAACTTACTCAATGTGTAATTCCCATCTACTTTGTGACCTTTAAGTGGCTTTGTCATGGAAGTCTACATGAGTGATCTCTCATACTAGTAGTGACTAATGTTCCATAACTTTGATAAATAAGGTGGATGAAACGTTGGGGGGGGGGGAGGGGGGGGGGGGATTTCACATGGGAAGGAGCTAAACTGGAGTGTGGTTGTCACCTTCAGTGAGTTGGAAGAGGCTTCTTTGCTTGTTTATTTTGGCTGAAAAGGCAAATGGTTGTTAGGCTTCTAAGGGAAATAGAGCAATTTAATGTAAGATTATCTAATGCTACGTGACATGGTTGAGAAAGAAATGTCAGAGGTGTCAGAGGACTGGAGGAGGATATTGACAAAAAATCTAACAGGGTTCTAAATGAGGTTGAGATGATAGAATTTAGACACTTGTTAAAGCATGTTTTCTCTTCCAAGCAAAAGGAAGATGGAATCATGTGTTTGGCTAGAATCATCAAATTATTTTAACTAGGTTAGTTTTGCTGGTCATTTGGAAAGGGATGGGTTCAATTAGATGTTATATGTTTCAAGGAATAGAACGGCAAGAAGTATGTGAAAATTCGACGAAACTACTGTAGGGTTGGAGTTTATTGAGATTCCCTAGTTTAATGGTGCCTACTCTTGGTCTGATGGTTGTGAGAGACCCATTCTATTCTTCTTCTATCGTTGTTTAGTCAGTAAGGGTATTTTGGAAATTTTCCTTCTTCTAGACCTTGTATTCTCGGTTGTCGTTTATTCCTGATTGGAATGGAGGGTGGATTTTAGAAGAAACTTTACTGGTTTTGAGGTGGAATAGTGGGCTTTGTTGTCTCATCTGGTATCTAATATTAGGCCCTAGTGAGTGACCAAAAAGATTCTAAACTATGGACCTTTGAGATTTTTTTCCTCTTTTGCCTAATCTGACCCCTTGTGAAAAAGCCTTAGGTTCCTAGCTTGTTGACCTAATTTGGCAAGCCTTGTACAAAAAAACGCAAGGGTTTTCTTGTGGATTTTCCCTGTTGAAAACTCGAACCCTTGGGGGGTATACACTCGTCCCTTAGATGCAAATTATGATCTATGCAAGCTGTTATGGAAAACGAAAAAAAGGAAAAACATACAAGTCTTATTAAAAAATGAAAAAAAGAGGAAAGATGTAGAAATCTTCTTGGTGTCACTAATGATCATTGTTTAGTCCACTTTTTGAAAAGTTCGCAAATGATGCTGAAATTTTTTCTTTGTACGATGTTTTTCTAGAATATCACAATAATACATGTGAGGTTGATTCTAGTTTATGACTCGTGTTGAGAGTTGTGATGCTTTGATTGTTGAGCTATGCTCGTTTTATTTTGATTGATTTTTTTATTGTTAAGTGTCCTTGTAATTTTAGTCCACACTTGGACATGTAAAGAAATATTTTGATCGATTTTTTTATTGTTAAGTGTCCTTGTAATTTTAGTCCACACTTGGACATGTAAAGAAAGATAGGATGACCTTTCTGGCAACTAAGTTATTGTTAGTTAAGGAGAAACAAAAGAAGGGCTTTCTTTGCTTGTTTTCCAATGGTAAAAACTCTTAAGAACGAATGAATTGAATCAAGTGATCGATGAACTTAGGCTTTTAAAAATGCACTCAAGAAGATGAAGCTCTAGTATCAATTTTTTTTGCGCCAACCTCGTTAGCTAAAAGGATAAAGCTATTTGCATGGTAGAAGAGAAATGGATTTTGAAAATGTTTATAAGTTGCCCTTCTCTAAGATGCACTGACACTCCTAGGATGGCCAAGTGTCAGTGTTAGACACGTTTCCCGACACTCCCACGACACGCCAGCTTTATCCTTTTTAATTTCGGACACGGCCAAGACATGCCCCCGACATAGCTGAAAAAAACACAAAGAAAAGGTTATCAAAGCACATTTGCTCGGCCCAACAATTATTAAGCTATATATTTTTTAATCTTATCTTTTCAAATCTTTTTTCACGCATTTCTACCCTTTGTCGATTTCTTCAAATTCTCGCCGCCAACCCTCTTTGCCCTAACTTGCTCGCTAGTCGCCGCCCAACTCTCTTTGCCCTAACTTGTTATGTCTTATGGCTCTAAACTTATATTTTGATGTTTTTAATTGGAATATTTCTCAATATGTTTATATGCATGACATATATTTAATTATTTTTACTAAAAAAAATTGACGTGTGCCCGACATGTTGTGTCCTACTTTTTTAAAAAATGGCGTGCTGCCTTATCGGATGTCGGTATCTACGTATGCTTCCTAGGTCCTCCTAGCAGGTGGGTATGCTACATTTAACTAGTATAGTTGAAACAACTTTATGGGAAGCTTTTAAGTACAACAATTGGGGTTGGGGGACTCGAACCCCTCATCTCATGGATGTTGGATGGGAGGTCTTGTCCATTACAGCTAAGCTAAGCTCGCTTTGGTAGTTTGGTTTAAGAAGTTAGAAATGCATTGTTGTGTCCTTGTAGCAAAAGAAGACTCCCTAAATTCAATCCATAGCATTAACTCTCTGTGAAGATTCTGCAAGGCAACGATTGGGGAGGTGAAGGAACTCGAGCTACGTAACATACTAAAAAAGGGCACGGAGGAGAACCTTTTCGAAGGTCTAGGAAACCAACATGGATCACCAAATAGAAGGCATAAAATTTAATGTCTGTTTCTTTTGTAAGGTTAGTCTCTTGTTATATAAAAAATTTAGGTAGGATTTTGTGGTCGGTAACCTGTGAACAGAATCTCTCTAGTTTTGCTGGAAATCAATTTTCCTTAGCTATATTTCCCTTTGGAAAATTTTTTGGAAAGAGATTTCCCTTGGCATTTAACAAATGTCAATGTAAACCTATTTCAAGCATTAATACTTTTTCATTCATTCAATGAAAAGTTTTGTTTTCGTTTAAAAAAACGTCTACCGGTGATAGTGGTTACTAATTCAGTGTGAACTAATAACCATTTTCTTATGAAATTCATGTCCTTGGGCTCTCTAGGTTTTATTTGAAGGTTTTTTTTGTTTTTTTAATTAAATATAATTATTGCATGAGTCACGTGACTACGATAGTGCTTATAGAGTTGTTGTAGCGTCTAGTTTCATCAACATTGCATATACTTTTTTGATTGATTGTTCTGCTGTTCTCCTCTTCATGTGATACTTGACTGTGTTCCTTGTTTGTGATGTTGATTACATCTAAGTTAACCAGAAATGTCACGTTTTATGACGTGCTATTGGATTATTTACTTTGTCAGATTGGTTTATATTCCCACATTTTCTCTTCCCATCACGATGGGGTTGTACCATATATTTCGTTAGACTTTTTGCAATGATCACTTATTGGTGTTCTCCAGCGTACACTGGTTACTGCAAATACTTTTTCCTTCAAGTTGATTGCTTGTACAAGCTTCTTTTGATTTTTATACCCTCACTTTTGAGCAAAGCCCATCTATGATTTTTTGAAGTTTGGTTGGTACTTGGTAGGTAGGGCTGGCGTATTTACTGGCAGGAAATTTTGTTTATTTTATGAATACTAGTTATATGACTGATAACAAGCGAGGAAATTTGTTTTAAAAACAAAGCTTAGGTAATAAAATGCTCTTTTTCTGTCTATTCTGGCTAAACCATGTGATTATGTGCTGGGTTTTTCTTCTTTATGTGATTGGGGAATCCCACTCGTTCAGTGCTGATGTGTCAGGTGATTTATAATTAGGTAACTGAATACTTCCGAATGAGCTTAGGTAATTTCAATGGGGAAATTTAGTCTAATCTATTCTTTGCTGAAACTCAACCAATTCAATCTATATGAAATAACTTGGATTTGACAACGAAGTGGGGAGGACTTGCCATTAAAATTAACTTATTTTCATCCTGCCTTCAGATTTTACTGTATTTAGGAGAAAATCCTTAAGAGTTATGAGTGGAAGTGGCAGAAAACGCACATCAAAATGGGATTTGAGAGAAGATTCTCACGTTGAAACTGACATTGTGCAAGAACATGGCTGGCCTGGAAAAGAATCACGTCCTGGCTGGATTTCTCCTGAATTTGCAGGTGATGATGGTTCAAAGTGGTCTGGTATGGAGACCACCAATGGCATTTCAAAACCTAAGCAAGATTGGGGATTGCTGTCGGAGGAACCTTTCCCTGGAACCAGAGCTTCACATAAGGAAGATTACACTAGTAAAGGCTATAATAAAGATATGGAAGGGACTGCTGAATGGGATGCTGATGATAAAAGCTACAGCACAAGAATGTCTCCTGGTCTAGATGAATGGAGAAGACATAGATCTAGCCTGTCTGATAGAAATGATGGGAGCAGGTCAGTGAGGTTAGATACACTGGTAGCTTCAAGAGATTGTATCAACTTCCTCATAACAAAAATATTTAATCTCAAGTTTTGTCCTTGACGTTGCATTTTTGCTTAGAAAAGCCTCAAGTTTGATCCTGAATTTGCATGCTTGTGTGGGATTCCAGGTCTTGTTATTTGAACAAGAGTACCTGGATGTATGTATTTCTATTAGGATTGATTGATTATTTTTCAAGGGATGGGATGTTCTATTGCAATTACATATTTTGTTTATTAAACTTGCTTATTTTTGTGTTTCAGGGGTAGGAGTAGAAGCAGAAGTTGGAGTAGAAGCCGGAGTAGAAGTAGAAGTCCTCATAGTTTTAAGCGGGACTCAGCATTTCATGATAGAAACAGAAACAGATCTCGTGTTTCAACTCAACTGTGCAGAGAGTTTGTTTCTGGAAGATGCAGGCGAGGTAATGGTTGTCAATTTCTTCACCAGGACAATCAAAATATAGATGATAGCTGGGACAGTAGGAATAGGAAGGGGGGCCGATCTTTAAGATCTACCCCTCATGATTTTAGAGACTATCCCAGGAGTGGTAGATCAGCTGCTCAATGTACCGATTTTGTGAAGGGAAGGTGTCATAGGGGCGCCTCTTGCAAGTATCCTCACGACAGTGCATTTCATGAGCTATCACGAGGTTCTCCAAATGATATTAGTAGAGACAGGGAAAATGATAGAAGTAAAGAAGCCTACTTCTCACGTGGTGAGCGTGAACCTGGCAATAGCAGTCTTGTTACCTGTAAATTTTTTGCTGCTGGAACTTGTCGTAATGGAAAAAATTGCAAGTTTTCTCATCATAGCCAGCCACGTGCAAGTCCAGAGAGGAAATCAAGTACTGATAGATGGGAACAGGACCCATTTTCAGATGGTAGGGAACGGTTGTGGGATGGCACAAAATCAAGTGAATTGGCCAGTGCTTCTGATTTCACTCAGTTGAGAGAGGACAAAGGTGAACAAATTGCTAGTGAAGAACCAAGTTATACATGGGCTTCGGAACAAAAATGGGTTCATGGTTTGAATAATGAGGGCAAAACTCAGTGGGATCAAACTGTTGGCGTAAAGGCAGTTCAAAGTAACAAGAATGATACCATTCTGAGCAAGGCAGAGGACGCAGGTGGGTGCATAGGCACTTCTGACCCTAGAGGTCACAGAAAGTGGCCAAGTGATGATATGGAGATGTCTCCTGATTGGCACTACCCTGTGCAACCATCCAATCATGCGGTGAAAAGTGATTGCAACATCATCCCGGATTCTGGCTCTAAAACTTCCATAGCTTTAGCCACTCTTAGCCATGCGATAGTTCAAGAGGCTCTGGCTAAGAAGCAAGACATTGCCATAGAGCCTATAACAGCTGATAATACTCATTTTCGGCAAAACCTTAATTTAACAAAAGATGTTACTATTGCATCAGCATTCAATGATAAGATTACAATTGACAAAACCATTGCTTCACATGCTGAAG
This sequence comes from Cucumis hystrix, assembly GCA_025688845.1. NCBI lineage: Eukaryota > Viridiplantae > Streptophyta > Magnoliopsida > Cucurbitales > Cucurbitaceae > Cucumis > Cucumis hystrix. Next base: position 7,176,174 of record CM046884.1, read on the forward strand.
GCAATCCTTCTAGTAACTCTGTCCTTGTACAAAGAATGGCATATCAAACTGATCATACAGGGGGAACAGTAATGAATCCGAAAGTTTCAGATGGAAATTTCAGAGTCAAACAGAAGGAGGATGATGGAAGCATGCCTGGAATTAATTCTGGAACAACTATCGCTCCAAACATAGTAACTAGCGAACAAATTACCCAATTAACTAACCTCTCAGTCTCCCTTGCACAATATTTTGGAAATGTGCAACCCTTACCTCAATTATACAACTCTCTTAATACGCAGAGTGTTTCAGAAACAGCTTCCTTCCCTTATTCTGATGCATCCACGGGTGCGTTGGGGCTACCAATGAAGTCAGGTCCTGTAGTTGAACCCTCAAAGCAACATGATTCTGCTCTCTGTAATAGCTTGGAGCTTAAGAAGTTTGAAGTCACTAAAACACCTTCAGACTGTTTGCCGAATTCTGCTGGACAGAAAATCGCTACAGAAGTGAAGGATGAAGTCCAGATGCCAAATTTGCCTCTGTCATCTGATCCCCGTGACAAGGTTGGCATCTCTGCTAAAGAAACTTTTCATGGGAGTGATGCAATAAATCATGCGAAGCCTGCAACTGATGGTGAGGCTATCAAAGAGAAAAATGGTGATGGGGATAATGAGAACAAGACTGACCCAGAGGATTCTCAAGAGAATTATACTACAGAAAATGCAAATGGGAACGATGGGGTCCATGATAAGAAGAAAAGTAAGGATGCCAAGGGAATTCGTGCCTTTAAATTTGCACTTGTGGAATTTGTCAAGGAACTTCTGAAACCTACATGGAAGGAAGGTCATATCAGCAAAGATGTTTATAAAACCATAGTCAAGAAAGTAGTGGACAAAGTGACAGGTACATTGCAGGGGGGTCATATTCCTCAAACGCAGGAGAAAATTGATCACTACCTTTCATTTTCAAAATCAAAGCTCACTAAACTTGTTCAGGTAACTACAATTTTCTATTCAATTGAGTTTTCTTTATCATTTTCCACCCTACTTCATACTCTGCACTGGACAGTTGACTATTTTGCTTGGTTTATCGTATTTTTCATTACTTCAGTGAAGATCTCTAGATGTTTAAATGATGATATGATAACTTTAAGTTTATTACTGTTGTTGTTGTTATTAATAATAATAATAATTGTAATAATAATTTCCCGCCAACGTAAACATTAAAAGGAATATTTTATTTTTCTATGCAGTGGTTGGAGCAATCAGCCCACTGTTTTTCTTGTTACATTGGTCTTTGTAATATCTTTGCCTTTTGCCCTCAGGATGGGAGGCAATGAATATAGAAGTGCCGATATCTCCTCTCCTATTATCTAGTTTATGCTGTTCCGAAGTATGAATAGTAGGATAGGGTAGGGGTCTCGGGGAAGTGGGGAATCCATTTAGGAAGCTAGGGAATATCCTCCAATTCCACACGCACACACACACAGTTTACTGTCATATATTTTGGTTTTCCTTCTAAAGACCTCATATGCTGTAATAAAAAAGTTTGTTGCTTTAATTATGGCAGTATAGCTTAGTTCTGAGAGGGTCGTTATCTCCGAACATGCTCTTTATCAGCATTGTCTTGATTATTTACTCTATAACCTTTTCCAAAGACTCCCCATCTCTCCTTGGTTATTTATTTGTGAGAGTGCTGCTTTCTTTTTATATTCTTCTGAGCTGGTCTCCCGGCTGTCCTTATTATAGCTGGTCATTCTATTTCCAGTTTGTAGGGGGCTTTGGTCTTTTATTTAAATATTTTATTCACCTATATTTCCTATTACCTAAAGCTGTGGCTCCTTCATCCCAGTTGCTTTTGTTCTCCCCTTCTGTTTGGTATTTTTTGTGTGGCCCTTTCTTTGTACTTACATTTGTTCAAGAGGAAAAATTACCTAGAACCTAAATGGTGGTTGTTTTAGATAATCATGCTGTCTGCCACTGGGCTTTGTAGTGTGAGCTTGTAACCCAAACCGGGCCATTAAAATGGTTGGAGGATGGTCCAGTGTAGGGTTTGATGGAGATAGTTTCTGGCCTGCCTGATCCAAGTCGAGAGTTTGGCCGAATAATGTGTAGTTCTCAGCCCAACAACCACTTCAATAGAAAAAAAAAGTGTGCTGTCTGCCAACTTCTGCTTGCATTCTGTGGAAGTCTGAGGATTAGAGGGCGGTGTAACAGGTCTAAGTGGGCTGCAAGTTTTGGTTTTTGAGAAAAAATAACAGATAAATTCAGATTAAGAATTAAGAAATTATTTTAAATAGCAAAACTGCTGAAAATATATTCAGATATGGCAAAATGTGACAGTCTATTAGTGATAGGCACAAATAGATGATACTAGTCAGCTGATACTGTCATTTTGTTATATTTGTAATTATTTTGGTTTATTTTGTTTTATTTGAAATCAACTCGCAATTTTAGGTAACTGATTCTTTGCAATGGTAGCCTTTCTTTATGGACCTATGGTTTTTCTTAGACAGTGCACCATTTGGGGTTTTTGACCTTTCTAAAAATTTATTTTACATCCGAATGATTGTTACAAGACAACTATTAAATGTGAAATTATAATAGATCAATGAAATAAAACTTACAGTTCCGGATCCATTCTAATACACAATCCACGTTAGGTTACACAATCTAACTGCATTAATTTAAGATTGATGAAAATAAAGTTCAAGCTGTATGGAACTGGCCTAACCCTTCAACAGGTAAACAAGTTGCAGAGCTTTCTGGAGTCGTAGGCATTGTATACTACAAGTGCAGTGTCTGAAGAGGGGGAACTTTTATCGGGCTCAGATGTAAGAACAAAGCACTGCTATTAATTATCGAACAGAATCCAAGTTCTGCAACTTTGCTCCCTTTACTGCAGTTTGACAAGCTTTTCACATTTGTAATGGACACCACACCCCTAAATAAGGTTTGGAGGGATATTATTCCTAGAAAGACATATCCTATTGAATATGGCAGTGAGAAACCTAGTGAAGCATGCCAAAAAGCTGATAACCATCCAATGGCAACTTTGAAAGAACTAAAAGGGCATACAAAAAATAAAAATTCCGCTAGAGAAAGGGTTTTCAACTAAGTAAGATATTGCCTAGTGTATAATTACAAAAAGTCGTTGAAACCAAAGTTTAAAGAGAAGCGTGGAACCTCACCAAGGACTAAAGTTCACAAGGGTCCCTCTCCATGCCTTGAAACACCCTATTGCTCCCCAATGCTTTATGAAAACTTTGAAATGTTGAGAGCATTATTTTCTTGGCTGGGTATTTTACTTCTGAACAATTATTAGAAGTTTAGGTACGTAAGTTCAACGGATGAGGCCGAGATGGCTTTCGTTCATCTAAAGATTTGGTTCCCCATTAAGACAATTGCTCAAGAAGTTACAAGAAGATGCAGGCCTAGTTTGTTTTTGTGATTTATCAGATTGAAGAGCCTTCTCTTTCACTTTTTTTCCTTAGGTTGGTTACTTGGATGTTCACCCTTTTCGCTTTACCTATGAATTAGTTAGTAGTCAGTATTTCAGAACAATATTTAATTATGAAGATTAGTTGGTTAGCTTCTTGGTTATTCAGTATCTGTCAATAGTAATAATACTGATGATAAAACATAAAAATAGAGTGTCTTGCTAATGCATTGAGTAGTGTTTATCTGGTTAATAAAAAAGATGATTCTCGATGTTGAACCATACCAAGGTCACCCTTATTTATTATTTCAGACATGTGAACACTTGGTGTAGCAACTTTGCTGTTCAGGTCGTGACTGTTAGGGACATTAGTTTGCGTACCCCTAATACTTGGTAAATATATCTCTTATAACCTCTCCGCTCTCGTTGTAATTGACTCATGCTAAAACTTCAAGTTGCATTATCTCGATTGCACCAAGACTTTTGAAGATGACAATCAAATCCTCCCAAAATGAAAGATATCAAGCTTTAGTGGGAGCTCTCTTAGGCTCTGTTTAAGCTTCTTGTGAAAGCTACAGATATAGAAGCAACTACTACATCTATAGCTTTCATGGTCCTTTCTCTTTTGTTGTGTATTCATACTAGGTAAATTATCTGATTTAGTATCTTAAATGTTCTGTTGCTGATCTTTTCATAGACTAATCTATCTTCTTTCCTCTCTGATTTGGTTGAGACAAATAGTTAACTTTCTGTTCTGTATGATACGTTTCCTCAATGTCTCTCATTCCCTTGTCAGGCATATGTGGACAGAGTTCAGAAGACGGCTTGAGAAGACGAGGTTGTCGAAGTACATTCTTATGTATTTTTTTTTTCTTTTTCAAAATTATCCCATGCACTTATTTGGTAGAATCCTGCAGCCTTGGGAATGATAATTGTGATGTCTTACTAATGTAGTATAATGTATCTCCCATTAGCAGTCTTAGGTACACCTTTCGGCAAATTAGATATATGGAAATTTGTTGGTTTTAGTTTGTGCTTCTTTTACTTTTCTTTTATTTTCGAATGAATGGCTCAGTTTTCAAGAATCAAGTCTTCTTGACAAAATGTTTGCAGCTTTTACCTTCTATTTTTGGTCGAATCCACAACGTTTGACTGTTGATAGATGGTTGAGTTGCAAATTTGGTTATTGAATTGCTAATTTTGTATCTATTTAGTTTTTAAATTTTGTTTCTAAACTTTAAAATGTTTGAATTTAAAATGTTTGATTTGATAGGTATATAAACGATTATTTTTGTGTTTGATAGGTTTTTGGCTTATTGATATTTTTTAAAATTCACATATGTATTAAACCATGAATTTTATTATACATAAAATTCTTATTTATATTCAATAAATCAATTTCTTTTTGAGCTTTTGAATTTAGAAAATAACTCATTGAAGAAATTTTAACAGGATGTGTATATTCGAATATGATTTTAGGTATGGTTTTCTAATTCTGAAAAATAAACTTGCTTGTGGGTATGATATTTAAAGTAAAAAGTAAAAAGAAATCACATAATCATACAAACTCTAAACAAATCATGATTGACTTTTGGAGGAACTAACCATCTTTTCATATATACAACAGATGAACAAAAAAAAGGTTGAATTTTTTACTATCTACTTCCAAAATTATTTTTGATTGTTTACTTTCATATATGTACACACATATATAGTTGAAACTTTTCCAAGTTAAAATGTAATTTGAGTATTTATAGTTTGGATTATTTAATTTTAATCATTATACTTTCAATCAACTTAAATTTAGCATTTATACACACTGTACTCATGGTTCCATTGTTTTTATTTGATCTATTTTGACAAAAAGTTGAAAATTTAACTTTATTAAAATGATAAATGATTAAAATTGAACATTTAAAAATACGTGATATTAGAAGGAAAGAGAGTTTGGTTATGCCACCAAATTTTGACAGCAAAAGATTTTAACAAAATTATAACATCATCAAAAGTTTTAGTCAACATCTTAACTGCCAATCAATATTCTATTCAATCGACTTATCGTCAAATAAGGATACAAACTATTTTAGGCCAAGTTTTCCTTTACTAGAAATATAATAAAAAAAACGTGATATAGGTGAATCTCATTTGATTAAGTTTGATGTTGTTTTTTGATGTTCCCCAATCGTAATGACATGAGACCCACTTTCAAGACCATAATCAAAACGCATAACCTAATTAAACAATAGAAGGTACAACTATGAAAAAATCAATGGAAGAAGTATAAAGAATTCACCGTTATAGTTACCATCACCAACTAACGCTAAACGATAGCAATAAAAGAAAAGGTGAGAGAAGAAATTACACTTAAAAAATATTTAAGTAAAGATGATCAAAAGCAATCTACTTATATTTGCAATATAATCTCATTATAATTATATCACTTTTCATTACAAATAAGTAAACATAACCTTAAAATCATTTTTCAAACTCAAGAAACTAAAACTTTTATTTTAAAACTCCGAAAACACTAAATAAACACTAGACTCAAACCTTCACAACCAAAACCATAGTACATTCATAAAAGATTGAAAACATCGATCATAAGTTCGGAACCGAGTCATATAAGGAGGTAGTCAAACAAATAATTAAAGGAAAAAGAAAATGAAAAGAAAGAAAAAGAAATGAATGTGTTTTTTCAAAGGGCTAATTTAAGGGCAAACAAGTTAAAGAAATGCTTTTTGCATAAATGGAAAAGTTTGTGAAGGGGCAGAGTGTAAGAAGGAAGTATTAGTCAGAGTCCAGATTATGAGGAGGGGTAGTCTCCGTAATTTTCATTTTTTTTTCATTTTTTTTTCAAAAACCTATTTATTTATTTATATTTTATATTTTAAAAGTGAAAATGAAATTGAATGAAAATGCATGGTTTTCTGATCCAAAAACCAATCCTTCTCGTAAAATGTTATTTTTTCCCATTTCAAATCATAAAACCTTTATCTTCCCTTTTTCCTCTTCAATTTTTGCTTTATATACCTAAATTTTCTCATGTGGTTTACAGTTTTGCTTTATATTATATTAATTCTTATGTTTTAGAGTTTTGTTAATTTTAGTAGCTCTAATTTAATTGGTATACTCCCCCCTAAATCTAAAATCTAGTCCCTCATTTTTTTTTTCTTTAACTCAAAATTAGTTAAATACCAACCTTTCATGTATATGAACACACATGTTCAAAATTTATACTTGAAATGTTAATAGATAATATTTTAAGATAAATTTAGGATTTATGAAAATTACCATTACTCAATTATTTATTTCTTTATTATTATTACTTTTTCTTATTCGATTGTTTCAATTTGTGGAAGAAAAAAACTATTTTATAAACAGTTAGCATTTTGAAAAATTAATCTAGGTTCAAAATAAGTAAATGATCTGTATATAGCCTTATATTGAAAATAATAATAATAATAATCCCATATTAATAAATATTTGTTTTTTTTTAACCTTAAATGCCATTCTAAACTATTTTCAAATTTTCAACTTTAACTTTTGAATACTAAAGAAAAAAAATAGTACTAAAAAAGCTTGTCCAAAAATAAAAATGGGGTAAATTGAAAAAACCGCTTCTCTTACAATACAATAGAGTGATTGTTGCGATTAAACTTTCAAAATTAAAAATTAAGCTCTCAAACTTAACCAAATTTTAAAATTAGATTCTCAAACTTTACATAATTATATAAATTATATTGTTTATATAAGCTTGAAGATTTAATTTTCACCATATGTAGATCCAATTTTTATAATTATTGTAAGCTTATGTCCAATTTTAACCCTTTTAAAAGTTTAAGGTTAAATTATCTCTGTCTCGTTTTTTTTTCTTTTGTAAATTATTCGTAAACATAACAGTAAAAAATTGTAAGAAAAAAAATAGAAAATAGAAATAGAAATCATTATGAAATGGAGGCCCATTTTTTGTTTTTCAATTTTCAGAAAGTACTGATCATAAATAAAACAAATTTCAAGAACATAAAGCAAAATAAAAGAAAAATTTGCCATCAAACATGCTCCTAATTAATTATTTCCACTATCATCATATATATATATATATATGAAAAGGAAAATGAAAATGGAAAGAAAATATTACATTATTATACATTAGAAGAAAGATGGGGCATCACACTGCATGTTCATTATCTATCGAATTTTAGTTACGCAAAACACTTTTTTTAACATTTTGTGGGGTGAAAAGCTGCTGTGAAAGAACACCCAAAAAACCTTCCTTCAAGTTAGGTTTATTATTATTATTAACATTTTTATGTTCTAACAAAGATTGGGAACAGGTTGTGTACCAAAAAAACTAAATTAGTATACCCCTTTATGGCCTCTATTTATGTGAGTCCAACCATTGATGGTCCCTTAGCCTAAACTTATATCTTGTTGGCCTTCTACAATACAACCACACAATGCTTCCGAGAGTATCCATAAATAGCCAAGTTTCTCTTTTGTTCATTCTCTACAAATCGATTTTTCAGTCAAGGAAAAAAAAATGATGTAATGATATTGAAATCAAATAGGAGATGAAACTATCAACTTTTAAACTGATAATTAGTATATTTATCTACTCAGTTGTAATGAGTTTGACAAGTACTTTGATGAGTAGAAATTAAGATAACACTTTGGTTAAGAAGTCACTTATTAATGATAGAAAGTAGTGTGAACACATATGATTGAGTACACTTGAAATAAATAGTTAAAATGCCATAACTAATTTTTGGCCCTTTGAATCATAACTTGTTTTCAATTGGGATATTAAATCTTTACATAAACTTCATTTTGATGTCTCCATATAATTTAGTTATCAATTCTTTAGTTTCATTAAAGAAAAATTGTTTGTGAAAAAGAGTTATCATGTCCTATACAAGTCAACATATGACATAACACAAACATCAATAATCGTTTTAGTATTAGTAAACCCAACTCTCTCTATAACCCAATTAAGATAACGATCGATATGAGTATAACTCATAGTAATTGACATTTATTCTTTCCTTTTGAGATAAGGAGAGATTAACTTTTCATATCCCATATTTAATGTGTACTAATTAGAAAACAACTTAATATCAAACTTGGAATGAAATTAATACAAACCCTAAACCCTAATTAACTAGAAAAGGGTGCTCAAAAGCGTGTTGCGAAAATAGTGGAACCTAATGAAACATGTAGACTTTTGGAAGCTAATGAAGAAATGAAGTCACTACAAAAAGTAAAACCCATACACATTTAATTGTTAGGCTTTTAATGTATAAGAAGTATTGTGTGTTTGAGTATAATGAAAATATAAAACCCTAGCTATGCCTAAAAATGGAGGTTCTGATTCTGAAAACCCTAAAATGATTGCATTAGGGCATGCGCAAACTTGTACATCTAAATAATAATAATTATAATAAAAAAATCAAATAAAATAAACAATAATATATCAAACAATAAAATCCAAAAAGAAAAAATGTGTAAATTTTTAACAAAAGGAAGGTTGCCATCAAACTATCGTACGGATACACAAAAGAATGACATAAGAAAGCATGCTCCCACACGGTGGCTGATGCAAATTCAACCTCAATTTCTTCTTTGCTTTGCTTCGCTTCTTGGGATCATAAAAACATTTTTAAAACCAACAAAAATATCACATGAAATTAATTATTAGAAAGAAAATAAAGTTGTGGCATGTTGGAATGTTCGAAGAAAATCATAATTATTGAAAACGTGTGAAGATCCAATGAAAATGAGACCGTGAAATATGAAAGCAATGAAAGAGAGGGTTTAATTGAAAACGGTTTGAATAGAATAAAATTGAACTTCAATCTAAATATATTTAAGTTTTTTTTTTATACTTTATTGAGACATCATCGGAGCTATATATTTACATACAACCTTACAAAGTTGATTGATAATCCATGTAGTAGGGTAACATATCGATATCAATCAATATTAACTCTATTTGTTTTGGTCATTCTATAAGCCATATCGTGTTTTCTCACAATTACTACCGAAGGTAATATGAATAGTTTCGAGACTTTTACCTTCATTTCTTATATTTTCTTCGATTCAACATTTTATCATACTTAAAGAATCGATAAGATTTACAAGTTGTAAGCAATCTGATACTACTATGTATCAAAGTTAGAACAATCTAGACATGTGAAAATAAAATGTGATTTTTTTTAATTACAAACTCATCCTATTATGAACCAACATAAACATTACCTAAACCTATAGTTTATTTTAATTTCTTCAAAAGAAAAATAAAATAAAATACACCCTAATTAACAACTTACCAAATACAAATGAAATAGGTATTATTGTTTTATTATTATTCCAGCGTTTATAATCTTTATGTGCTTAAAAAAGTGTTAGTGGGACCACTTTAATTTAATGTAACATTAATGAAACATCATCACGAACTACTTGGGAGCTCTTAATTAGTTTAATCTCATGACTAATAGTCAATTATATAGCTTAACTATTAGTCTGACTGAAAATATTTTGCATATACAATATAATATAATTTAAGATCAATATTTATTACTATATTTACAATTCTCTAAAAAAATATTGTTGAGAGATTAATTTAATATGTGATCACACTTAAAAAAAATATAAAGGCTACATATCTTTAGGATGCAATAATATTCTTCAACATACTATATATATGTGTGTGTGTGAAATTTGAAATTTAACCTTAATACATAGAGTATTATAATTTTTATTTGATACTTAAAAAGGAAATGATAAAAGAAAGCAAAGCAAATGGGGTTTCAGAAGATGAAAAGAATAAGGCAAAGCCCTCTGTAAAGGCTTTGATTACTAGGGGCAATTCCTTGGGGGAAAAATCTTCCAAAATTAGAAATTAGAAAATAATGTTAACCCTAGATCACTCTTTTTTTCCTCTTTGCCCATCCAAATATTTTTCCATTTTTTATTTCTTTTTCTCTTAACAAAATAAAACACTTTTTATAGAATCAATACCACTAGTCTTATATTTTCTTCTTTTAACTTTTTTTTTCCCCTTCAAAACTCCACCTATTACTTTCATTTCATCTCTTCAACCCCATACCCTAGTTTTTCTTCACCCCCATCACCCTCCCTCCATGGACCCCCATCACCTCTCAAACCCTCCTCCTCATCTCGATCGCTCCGCCATGGATGACCACCATATCCTTCACCATCATCACCACGTTCATGATCTCGATTCTATTTGGCCGTCGTTTTTGCCTTTTCAACTCTCTGATCATCACGATCAACAACTCCCCACCTCCTCCACCCATTTTGTAATAGGATACAGTATGTCTATAAAATATACATTACAGGAGTTTGAACACACAACGACACATCAGCAACTTTATTCGATTTAATTGGTTTATATATCTTTTTATAGGTACTCCAAGTTCTGGAACAGGTGATGATGAAGAAGAGCCAGAAGAAGAGTTAGGTGCAATGAAGGAGATGATGTATAAGATCGCAGCAATGCAGCCGGTGGACATCGACCCTTCAACCATTCGGAAGCCTAAGCGACGAAACGTGCGGATTAGTGATGACCCCCAAAGCATTGCGGCTCGTCTTCGACGAGAGAGGATTAGCGAAAAGATCAGGATTCTTCAAAGGCTCGTGCCTGGAGGGACAAAGATGGACACAGCTTCAATGTTGGATGAAGCCATTCGCTATGTTAAGTTCTTGAAGAGACAAATCCGGTTGCTACAGTCAAGTCAACCGCCGCAACAGCCAAGCACCAGCGGTGGAGCCACCACCGCTGCCGGCGGAGGAGGGTGGCATTTTCCATTCAATAAGGCTAATGGTTCAACCTCCTCGTCCACTTCCATGGAAAATACTCCTGCTATTACACCAACAGGATGGTGAGATAATTAAAATATATCTAAATTACTTAAATAATTACATGGTAATGAGTAATTATTACTAATTAGTTAGAGCAGTGGTTAAATTAATATGGTTGTAATTGTATCTTAAAAAGATTACTAAGCATAATTAATTAATTAAGTATATATATGGCATCCATTTGAATATAATTTAGTGTAAAATCTAATCTCTCTCAAATACATTCAAACATTGTTGACCAAAGAAAAAGTTGAAATTGAGTCAAAGTTTGTTTTAGTGATTCTAAAATGATTAAAATAACTCTAAAACACTCCAAATTTAATCAAATTGTGTTTAGTTTTAAAAGTAAGTCAATTAAAAAAAATTATTATTAACCATTCTAAATAAGTTTTGAGGCATTTTCAAATTTTATTCTAAAAAATTTCCATCAAAAAGTGTTTGATAAAAACAACATTTTTTAAAACATTTTTCTTCTAATCCATCCAAACAAATCAGCACTTAAATCAATTTTTATGACATAAAAATCACATTTAAAATTCTAAAATTAAATAATAAAGTATATTTAAGTGATTAAAGATACATAATTTTGAATAAAAGTAATTTTAACAATTTCAAAATTACTCTTCAACAATTTTCATACCTTGTGGAAAAACACATTATTAATAATTTTGGATTGAATAAATGAAAAATAAATAGAAAAATAGAGAAGTAATATGGTATATGAAAGATATTGTTGAGGTAATAGGGAGGAGTTGTATAAAAAGTGGTGAAATAATGATTAGTATTAGCTAAGCGTTACGTATAGGAGCATATATAATATGTGGTATATATAATATGTGCGTGTATTAAAATGGGATGTATCATTTGGAGTGTTGGTGTTTGGCAGGAAAGTTTGTTTGGCCGACTCTTCTTCCTGGAATTAACACTGACGTGAGGTCCTCTTTAATATCATTACTTTCTTTTTTTTCTTCATGCTTCTCTCTCATCATCTCTCTCTTTTTTTTCTACCCAAAAATTTATAATACTATATAGTATTCAAAATACGGTTTTTGACGAATTTAAGAAAATAAGTTTTTAAAATCAGGTTCATATGGTAGAGATATTAATCATCCATAACAAATAAAATTAAACAAGTCTAATCCATGAGAAGTAAGAAAAAAGGACGGATTCACTCAATATATATTTGATACGTTCAAAAGTGACATATATTTATAAAATGAAAAAAAAATGTGGGACATCACAATTTTAATATCATATTTTCATTCAGTGCAACTTTCTTTTTGAATATTTTAGGAGTGATTTTATAATGGTTAAAATTATTTTTGTTGTTTTAAACATTATTATGTGACGTGTGCACTTATTGCAAGAGCTACTCTTAAAGTATGGTGACATTAAGATATATTTACACCCTCAAACTTATAGAAATGTTAAATTTGAATTCTCAATAGTATAAGTTTTTTATTTTTTCTATTTGAGATATAATTAATTTCTCCGGCTAGTGTAACTTGAGAGTCAAATTTTAATACAAGTAGAAGTTAAGTATCCAATTTTTATAATTAAAAGTTTGTGGTTGTACGTATAATTAGAATTGTTACTATATTTTGTCACGATGATTCTTACAACTTGTCCTATAATTTTTCAAATTTAATAAAGTAAAATTTACATTTAAAAGTGTAAAACTATCAAAATAATTTATGTTTTGGAGGGATGAAAAGTGTAATGAAAATGATTCTGTCAATCTCAAAATCATTTCCAAATGGTTTGTTGATAATATAGTTTTGCTTTTGTAAGTGTATATTTTTCTAATGTTGGTGACTTGTAATATTTTAAAATTAGATAAGATGTTGAAATGGCTAAACTACAACACATTACGGTAAGTGTACATGTAGCTATATTACTTGAAACTTCATCCTAACAAATCACATGTGTCTATATTCACACTATAAACAATAATAAAAGGATGATTCTAATTATTAGAAGATGGAAAGTGAAGTTTGAGGGTGTGGGAGGAGAATAAGAATAATAAATATATTGTTTTATGTCACTAATTGTGTTAATAGTGAACTGAGACATTGCGTGTGTAAAACTCTTCAAAGTTCGAGTACTCAATCATATTTATGAGATTACATTACATATTTTCGAATGAATCCGTTGAAAGGATTGAATTTGCTTTTATCATATTTAAAGTTACTCTAAAACATATTATTAAATTGACACCATGAAATAGTATCATATTCAATAAACAATACAAACATTTATTTGACAAAAAAAAAAACACTTTTACTAATTAATAAATTATAGAGTTTATTCAAACATATAAAAAATTAAATTATTTACACTCCCTAGAACAAAACTACTCAAATATAAAATTTATTGCATTTGATTTTTCTATAAAATGTAAATATTTTATCAAATGATCTAATTTTTATAATTTTTCATCGATTATTACTCACTTGTAATTTTATTGACAGTTAACTTTTGAAAAAAAAAATCACCGTTTTCTTAAGATTTAAAAACCATTTTTTCGTTGATAAATATGGCTATTAATAAAGCACATGTTGTTAGTCATAGTGTCACTTTCTTCCATAAAACGTTTATATAATAATGTAGCTGTCAATTGCTAATATCAGTCGGTGAGAAAATAGAGGCACAATTTATATACTTTTAGTTTATGAAAATTATGGAGAATAGGTCGATATCGTCTATAAGTTTTAAAATACACTGTTCAATCTCATTTTGTTGTAGGAATAAAAAAATATTGATTTTGATATTGAAATTAACACATTCATTCGTTAATACTTGAGATGATGTGATGTGGTATGGTACAACAAATTAAAGACCAACTACATGTTGTTTTTGTTAAAAAAGGAGAAAAAAGAAAATTAAATTCTCCTTCCTCTCCCTCCTTCCATTCTATTATTGTTCTCATCTTTAGTTATGTTGTTGCTCGGATGATGGTTTGGAAGAAACTATAAGCTCTTCGTTGTTCCAAAATTTAAACGAATAATGTTCTTCACCATTTCGAATTTTGAATAGTGAAGATGCTCCTCAATAAGATTTAAACTTTTAAGCTTCTATCAATAACAACAAAAAAGAGTGATAGTGTAGGAGATTGAAAATATAATTAAAACAATCATACTACAATGAAACGAATGAGATGTATAAAATGAAAAACTAAGAAAGAAAAATGAGAGAGCTAACATTATTTCATCACCAAATTGAATGATTTATAAAAAAAGAAACACGAAAGTGTAACATTGCATTATTTTAAATTTTAAGAAAATTAACTTACCATCACAACATATATTAGTCCAAAAATACTGTTATTCCAAAATAAAAAACCTTTCTAAACATTATATTATTAATATTATTCTTCATATTTTTTGAAATAGAGTCAGTAGTTACCAAATTCATAATAAAATTATAAAAATAGTTGAATTACAAATCAATTGTAAAATGGTCGCAGTTACAAATACAATTATAAATTACTTCAGATCATATTTACGTAAAACTATAAATTTTGTATAAATTTTGTCAAATTTACCACTAACCATAACAATAAACTGCAACCGTAAATATGTCAAAATTCACAAAATTTTTTCAAGAATAATTATAATGGTGACCATAACCGTGACAATAACGTGATATAACCTAATTTTCAGACACAATCAAATTAATCACCTTTTATAAATCAATCAAATTGTAGTTTTTGTTTAAAAATTTAGACGTAAACTTCACGTATAAGTAAAATGGGCCATTTTTAATAGCACTGAAACAGTTTGATTGGAAAGATGGCCTAAGGCCCTAAGTTATATTGTTGACTGACTTGATAGTTAATGTTTTGATTCGAACTTAACTTAATCTTTCCAAAAAGGCGCCAATTTGGGAGCGATCGTAACATTTCGACACGGCCCCATTGAAAAGGGCGCCAAAATTTCACAAGCTGCCTTTTCTTCTTTGCTTCTTCACTTTAACCCTAAAATTACTCACTTCGCCCTTCTAAATTCGAATCAGTACAAAGAAATGAAGGGTGGGACGCTTCAGATCAGCTGGCACGACTCAAAGCCAGTGCTCACTCTTGATTTCCATCCAATTTCAGGTCTCCTCGCAACCGGCGGAGCCGATTTCGATATCAAGGTCTACATTCTGTTTCCCTTTTCGCTTCTGATTTTTATTTTTGATGTAATTAGGCTGCCCAACTTCAATTATTAGGTTTTTTCTCTTTTTGGTCAAACTTAGCTCAGGGTTTGTTTGTATAGCAATGGGCTAACTGTTACCCTTGATTCCTCCAGCTTTGGTTATTAAATTCAGGGGAAGAACAGAAAAAGGTCCCTGGTGCTACTTATCAAAGCAGCCTTTCTTACCATGGTTCTGCTGTTAATAGCCTTCGTTTCTCACCTTCTGGTATGTAAAATGTGTCTCGGTTACTCGACATCACGTTTAGTTTGATGAAGCTAGTGCATTTCGTTAATTCTTTTTGTTGAATATTTTCACTTTGTTTGGTGTATTTCAATATTTTGCATCAAGATTGAGCTATGTTTTTGTAAAAAAAATTAGGATCTGAGCTTTTGTTACATTAGTGCTACAAAAAGTAATATCCCCTCTGTAAACCATCAGCTTAATATATGAGTCATTCCCAGTCTTTGAGCGTATAACCTTTCAAATGCCTTGGAAGAATCTGGCTGATTATGACTCCAGGAACGTTGGAGATTAGGCTGTTTAAGGCATACCGGCCAAAAAGAGGTATTTACTAACTAATCCAATCTCAGTTAGCTAAGTTGGTGGTGTAGCGATGAAGATCTTTGTTTAAGCCACTTCAACACAAGGCTGAGTAGTGTAAGGTCTCTTGAAATCAAAGAACCCCATATGGTGCAGCGAGTTTGAGATTATGCCAAATCCACCTACCAAACGAGAGAAATTCATCCCTTAGAGTTGAGGGACAACTCTCTTGAACAAAGTTCTATTTAAATATATGTTTCAAAATGCACCCTATACAACCCTAGAAGTGTATAATTATAGCTTTGTTTTAAATAACTAACTAAATCTATAATAATAGTTAAAACACTAACTATTTTAAAATTAACAACTATCCTATTATTAACTACATTACACAAATATCTAACCATTCACCTACTTCATTCATCCCATCACCATGTATCTGACACTGGAAATCCCATTATTCATTTTAACTAAAATAACCCCAGAAGACGTATCTATTGGCATTCCTTATCCTTACAAGGGTTGTTTCACTTTTATGAAATAAGATTTAAGCCATGGAAGGAAAAGTTTGCTGATTTTCACGCAAGTGACTTGTGCCCTTAACCTTAAGTATCCACCACACTTCGATGCCCACACCATCCAGAATTGTAATGCCCATACTTTCTGTATTCTACATTAAAGGTTTTTTTTTTGGTCAATTTAGCGCTTTTGCAAAAAGGCGTTTTAATTTTTTTTTTAGTACTAAAGACTAAGGAGTTGGAGTGGTGGTATGAACCAACATATTTTGTGGTACTATTAGCATCACCCTTCCAATCTTGTATTTGCTTGTGTGCTTTTCTTACTCCAAAGTTAGAAGTTAATGCTCGTTATCTTTTGCAGGAGAACAGCTTGCCTCTGGTGCCGATGGTAGTACTTTCCCTAATTGCAGCTGGTGTTTTCGGTACATATTTGAGCGAGTGACTAAATCCTTGGAGATTTAAGTCCTTATATTTTAGTTTTCGTTTCTTACAGGAGGCGAGCTTATCATATGGAAAATGCACCATGTGGAAAGTGGCCAGTCTTGGAAGGTCCTCAAGACATTATCGTAAGGCTGTTTCTACCCCAACTTTTCCTTTTTTCTTTTTTATATATATAAACAATTTTCAGTGAGGAAAAAAAAAAGAAAGAATACAAGGGCATACAAGCAAAAGCTGACTAAAAAACTCCTACTCAAAAGAAGGGGTTCCAACTAAGTAAAACGTTACTAAGTGAATAGTTACAAAAGTGCTTCAAAATCAAGTAAAATGTTACCAAGGGGTTTCCTACCCTATTTTAACTTGTTAGGAGGCCATGAAGTTTAAAATTTGACTTGAAAACACCTGGTAGAGTATATTTACCAACCACGTGTATCAATCTAGTGGTCGGTAAGAACTAATGTAAATGACAAAAGATTTAGAGAGCGTGAGTTTAATTCTTTCTGACTAGCTACGGTGTCCCGTGAGAATACCGTACCTAGTTGACCAGATTTAAGTTGAAATTGTATAAACATTTCGTAGTCATTGTTCTCTTGCATGAATTTCCACTAATTGTTGTGTTCTATGTATTGGCTAGATTTCACCGGAAGGATGTGCTGGACCTACAGTGGTCCCATGATGGTGCATATTTAATATCTGGATCCGTAGATAATTCTTGCATCATATGGGATGTAAGCAAAGGTTGAACAGAATAAGAAGAAAATTATGCTTATTTGCTTTATTAACCATTTCTAGAGTTCAACTTATTTTTTTTATTAGCCATTTAGCTACGTTTCTTCTCTATGTTCTTCAGGATCCGTACAGCAGATTTTAGACGCCCATTTGCACTATGTTCAAGGTGTAGCATTGGACCCACTGGGAAAGTATGCTGCTTCTCTGAGTTCGGATAGAAGTTGCAGAATCTATGCCTATAAACCCCCAACAAAAGCAAAAAACAGTGAGAAAATGACTTATGTTTGCCAGCATGTCATTACTAAGGCAGAAAATGTTGCAGTTGATGATTCTAAGGTAGAAAATATCAAGAGTATTCCAGTTGTTCAAGCAGTTAGTATATTGATATTATCTGTATTGACAGTGTCATCTATACTCAACATTGCAGTCTGCCAGAAACCATCTCTTTCATGACGAGACATTGCCATCTTTCTTTCGAAGGTTGGCCTGGTCACCTGATGGATCTTTTCTACTCGTGCCTGCAGGTAACAGTTAGGTTAGACATCAAATGCTATTTATCACCTTTCTACGATGATAGGCAAATTATTGTCCTGACTTCATGGACCTTTCTTATTGTTTGGAGCAGCTTTTTGGTGCATTTATCACACCATTAACTTGATTGATAATTCTATTGAATGTAGAAGATTATCCATTAATCCTAGAGATGTTGTGAGGTTCCCATTGGGAATGTGGTTTGGTCCTCATGAACTATCTAGTTAATTTTGTCTTGCCAGTATTAACATTGCCAAGATATTAAATGGATGATCGAAAATAGGCCTTTGGTTGGGCCTGGTAGCCACATGCTGGGTTGGATTGGGTACCTCTACTGAAAAATAGTTCTCAAGTTATTTCTGTTTAGATAAACGCCAAAATGCAAATAGGATGATTATTCATTTCCTGAGATCGCCAGCATACAGGAACTTTGTTGGTTCCATTTCGTTCTGTTATTCTGTTTTTGTTTTTTCCCAACCTGCTATTTGTAAGGTGTCCAAGGCTATTGATCACTTTGTGCTTATTTGTTCCCTCTCCTTTTGTTGGAGTAAAGTCTTTCAATTCATTAGGTGCCTACAGGGAAACAATTAAAATGTGGACACGTGGAGTTTCCCTAGTAGTCTAGAGGGAAGAGTTGAGCAGCTTGCATTTCTTACTATATATAGCATATTAGGAAAGTATCATTTGCATTTTTCTTTCCTAGAACCTCTTGTTTCTCCTGGGTGCACGGTTTTTTTTTTTTTTTTTTTGTGTAAACTTTTTATAATTTGCTGCCCTTCACTTTTCAGGTATTAGTAAAATATCGCCAGCATCTGAACCGGTAAATACGGCCTATATATTTTCAAGAAAGGATCTCTCGAGGCAAGTCTCAATTCTTTGTTACTTCTAGTTTGATAATAATGGTAATCATGATGAAGCAATACGATAGTGATATCCTGCATCGTTATTGTCATTGTTAGTTCAACTTTTGTTATAGCCAAGCCAAATTACATTACAAGCGTAGTGGTATACTTGGAAAGATTCAACAATGAAGAACGTACCTTCTTGAATTTCTATCATTTTTCTGATCAGGCCTGCTATTCAGCTCCCTGGCGCCAGCAAGCCGGTTGTAGCAGTATGCTTTTGTCCAAAGCTTTTTAAACTTAGAGGATTAAATTCAGGTGCTTAGATGATGGTTTGACATGTTTTATTCATTATGTTTTTAGTTTTTATTTACAATTTTATAGGTTGGAAAAAAATGTAACTTCAATTTTTGTATCATGAATTATGCAGCTGGGTTCTTTAAGCTTCCGCATCGGGTGATTTTTGCCGTAGCAACTTTAAATTCTTTGTACATATATGACACTGAAAGTGCTGTGCCACTAGCCATCATGGCTGGCCTTCACTATGCTGCCATAACGGATATAGCGTGGTAAATTCCCTGCTCTGGTCTCTTAGCTACTCTCTTTGGCATACCACAGTTGGTCACTTACTCAATTCTGAATTGCTTGTTCTTAAAAGGTCGGCAGATGCTCATTATTTAGCACTATCTTCTCAAGATGGTTACTGCACTTTGGTAGAATTTGAAAATGACGAACTAGGATTACCATTCGCTCTATCAGGTCAGCATTTACTTTTTCCTCGCTGTCATATTTTCTCAAATTAGTAGAGTTTGTCTTTGGTTATTTTTCCTCATGGTTTTCTTTCAGTCGATGTAGAAGATCAAATAGGAACAACAACCGATCAGAATACGAGTTTAACAGATGTGACTATAAACGACGACGAAAATAGGAGAATAGAAGCAGAAGGGAAACACGAAGAAAACAAAAGCGTTGAAAAGCCAGAAAACATGGTGATTGAAAAAGCTTCAAGTGGAGACAATCTTGTTGAATCTGACTGCAGAGGACACGAAATTGAAAAGAAGGCAAGTAAACAAGTATCTATAAGCTCTTCTAGCAACTCTGTTAGGCCTGCCAAAAGGCGCATTACACCCATGGCTATTGATCCATGAAAGGTACATTACATTCCCAACTGTATATTCTTTTCACCCCTACAGATTTTGGTGAGTTATTTTAAAAGCATTATGTTGGCGGTGCTTGATCAAATGTTGGTTACCAATGTAGCTCTTAAATGGTCATTTTTACAATGATTGGTGTATCATCTTTGATCTCATTTGCCGGATGATCAAGATTTTAATGATATCCATATTCAGTTTTCGCTTCTCTTTGTTCTTCGCTGCTTTTATCCTTCCAAACTAGCTCGAATAATTATTTCTAACATGTTTTCAATAGGGCAATCGTTCCACAAGTATATTTATTTACAGATTCCTATTGGAAGAGGTCCAAAATGAAAAGCCTGATTTGGTAATATGCAGTATTTATCAAATACTTATAGATTTCTCTTTTGAGAAGCTCTTATGTATTGGTGTTTTTTAATTTGTTTTTTTACCGTTGATAATCTTAGGATTGGTTGATGATAAACTTGTCTGACACTTAAATTAGATTACTTGGAAAAAAGTTCAGGTTTATCGAGTTTCTATATGGATTGAGATGAGAATGAAGACCCATAAAACATGGTGTGAGTATGCCAATAAACATAACTCAATTGGTTGAGACAATTGGTCAGAAATTTCAATTCTTGTTTTGATCTTGAATACAATTTTTATTAAAGAAAATAAAAGGTTTGACTAGACCAATAGGTGTAAATGAGTTGGTTTGAATTGGGTTAGGGAGATTTTTTGAATCAAACTAAATTTTTGGGTTGTTCAAATTGACAACCCAAATGACTCAAATAGGATTTTCAATTCAATCTAATTTACCTCTTAAAATTCAAGTTGGGTTGAATTGCACGATATTTATTTATTTATGAAAGATTTAGAAAAAAGACTTATTTATTTATTTATTTTCCTTTTTAAGTTTATTTATTTATTTATTAATTTAAAATACTTAAATTGGTCTACAATACTAATAACTAAAATTTCAAAAAACTCAAAAGTTAAATATCAAAATTCAATGTATGTATTACAAACTTCATGATAACATGTATGAATTATAATATATATATATATATTTTAATAATATTAAAAATTCAACTTGGATTAAGTTAATTCGAAAATGTAACTCGAGCTCAACTCAACTAAAAAACATAAAAATATTTAATTAAACCCAATCTAAAATAAAAACAAATCCAACTCTTCCAATTAGGGTCAGATAGTTTGGGTTATTGGGTTATTTAAACACCCTGCTAAACATGGTAATTGACCCCGATGATCAGTTAGGTTAGGCTGTCTACAAAAGTGAATTTGGACATGCGACCCAATCCATCACATGAACAGACAACTCACACATTGGCATGGCTTGCAGATTGGAATCTAAAATAACACAGCTCAACGTTGCTTATTATTTTTTAGGCAAATATCAATTCATACTATTGAACTTTGCGGTTATATCATTTTAAACTTTTAATCTAATAATTGTATCATTAGAATTTCAAGCAATTTAGATTTTATAAGTGTGTTCAAATAAAACATGATAGATGGTTTAAATTGATACATTTATATAAGTTCAAGGTTTCAATTAATATAACTTCTAAAGTTGAGAGTTTAAGTTGATATAATTATTAGTTTAAGGTTTAAATTGATACATGCTCCAAATTTTAAGGTATAAATTGAATTTTTTTTCTTATTCTTAATTAGGTTCATATATATATATAATAAAAAGAAAACAGGACATTATTAGTATATCAAGATTTGTTATATCTAAGTCAGATATAAATATGAAACATGGTCCCCAAAAAAAGGCAGAAATGGTTTGTAATATATAATGGGAAGAGCAGTTTCAAAATCAATATGCAAATGTTTGTTTTTTGATGACACAAATCCAGTAGCAATTATATTATTTAACTTCCTTATAAACCCATTCTCTATGGCTATGGTGTCTTTTTTCTCTTTCTTTTTCATTAAACAAATTAATTAACGAGGAATCTATGGATATCAAATTAAACTGTGGGAACCACAGTCCATATAATGATGGAAATATATGGAAGATTAATTTTACTTTTCCTAAATAATTTAATTTATAAATCTATATTGAAGATTTCTTTGCAATATTGTATTCCCCTTATTTTATGTATATTAATGCTCCATAGGTATTGTTGGATCTCACAAGTTAATGTTTAATCTTACCCTAAAGGAATAGTTCTAATCTTTTATCGAAGATGATTAAGATTTTCTTGGCAAAAGTAAGGCTCAACTCGTATTCAATGTGTGTTAGAACAAAAAGAAGCATGTAATTCTAAATCTTGGACTTATATTATACTTAAAAATGGTACAATTTTGAGGTTAACTTTTGTCTAGGATAATAAGTTAACTTTTATTTAGGATAATTAGAGTAGATAACAATTTTAGAAATAGTAATTAGGTATATAACATAATTTTTTTAAAAAAATTACAAATATAACAAAGTCTATCAGTAATAGACTTCTATCGCTAATAGACTCTTATGGTTTATCATTGATATCCCAATATTTGCAATATAATGATAGACTCCTATCATTAATAGACTTCGACAGATCTTGCTATATTTGCAATTTTTTTAAAAATGTTGCTATATATTAAATTTTTTTGAATTTAATTGTTATATATATTTTTTTCAACCGTCCCTTTTGTTTATCTAAGTTATAAGTTCATTCTAATACTCAAACTCTCTACTTGCTATACATATACACTTTTTGGTTTGAGCATTGGAGTCTGTGTGCAAATCACTACACTGGTATGCAAATATTTTCATCTTGCAGGTTACATTTTTTTGTGAATAACAAATTTACAGTTGTTGCCACGAGAAAATTAGGTAAGACACAATGTTAAAAATTATTAAATTATTGAACTTTGATCTTGTTTGTCTAATTAATCCATTGTTTAAATTAAAAAGTCACTTATATATCCTTCATACTATCATATAATATTAGATGTATCTTTTGCATCTTTTTTTTCTTCTTTCTAACATTACAAATTCACTTATATATCCTTCATTCTTTTTTTTTTCTTTCTAACATTACAAGTTGAGCTATTGGATTTTTTAGGTTTATGTCTATGGATATATTTCGTCCATATACTTTTAAAGCAAAAACAAAAACCCCATTGAACTTTGATTAGGGAAGAGAACCACAACAACTATCATTTTATTCACTAACCACTAAAATTTATCAATTTTTTTTTAAAATTAATATTATTACGTGATGGGTTTGTTAATAATTCCGATAATGTGTAAGGCCATATATACTAAACTTTACTCGATATATGGACAAAATATTATAAAAACGGATAGATATCGAAAAATTCGAACATACAAAATTAAAAATATTACAACTTAGATAGATAAGAGGTTTTGATTCGACCTATTATATATTATCCATCATAACTCAAAACTTAAACAAAGAATGACAAAAATACAAAATCCTCTATAAGTTTACAACATCAAAAGTGTCATTACTAAACCTAATTCAAACACATGAGATCTCACTGTATAGAAGAAATAAATTATTTTAACAAATAAAAGAGTCATTAAATCCCTTAAAGAAAAGCATCATCAACGTTTCACCTAAAAAGACAAACAAGTTTATTACCCCAAAAAAAAGTAAAAGCAAAAAGTAAAAGTAAAAAAAGAAAAACAAAAATATGATTAGAGAGAGAACATAATGATTGATGAAAATCACCAGCCAAGAAGATCCAAAATCCCCAAAACCACTCTGCAAATACGCTTCAACCCTTCTTCTCTCCGGCCAAGCTTCGCCGGATAACTCACCGCCGGGAACCCTTTAAAGGCATCACGGCAAACATTGGCATAATCCGCCGCCGCAGAAACATGCATATAAGCATAGTCATAAGTCTCATCAGCTAAATCTTTCAAAGATTCTCTAAGTGCTTCAGCTGCAAATGCGTATTTCTCGGAGCATTGTCTCAGCAATTTTGTTTTGTTGTTGTTGGCGGCAGCGGCACCGGAGGAGGATGTAGGGAGCTGAGACGAGAGGTAGCTCGCGGTGGCGGTGGCGTTAGCAGCACCGATGGAAGCCATGATGACGGCGAGGCCTTTGGTGTCGGCGGTGAGGCTGGCGGGGTCAGATTTAAGGGATGACATGCAAAGTTTGTAGTAAAGAGTGTTTGTGCATGTTTTTTGGATTAGGGTTTGGTCAGCTGATGCTAATGAAACTCCATTATTTTTGTGGAAAAAGATTAATGGGATTGCAAAGAAAATGAGAGAAATGGAGAAATTCTTCATACCCATTGGAGATTTTCCTGAAAGATTACTTCTTTTTGCGAGAGAGAGATGAAGGAGATGGTTTTCTTTCTTTTTTTCTTTTTGGTTGTTTTAAATGGTAGAGAGATTTGAGAAAAGGAAGATCTTCACATGGACATATGAGAGTTTATCTTTTTTGAATGTGGGAAAGAGAGAGAAGGAGAGAGAGAGAAGATAATGAATAAGGCACTCTCTCAAGTTCTCTTTTTGGGTGTAAGAGAGAGATATAGAGAGGACAATCGAAGAAGATATGACACTTATAACATTCTAAAAAAAATCTCACAGTGTTCATAGAACAAAATAAGAGAAAAATGATTAAAAAAAAAACCCTAAAATTACTTCTTTTTGAGTGAGAGTGATGAAAAAAAGAAGGTTTAATTTCTTTGGTAGATAGACTTACGAAAAGGAAGATATGAGAGTTCTCGTTAGGGAAGAGAATGAAGAAGATATATATCACTGATCTATATTAAGAAAAAGAAACTATCAAATTATGAAAACTATCTCTGCAAGGCTAAGGCTTATGAGAGTGATCTCGAGATTGGATACATTAGAGAGATTGAGGGAAAAGAGAGAGAGAGAGAGAAGGAATAATTAAGAAAGAACTGTGAAGAGAATGTGAGGAGGAATGATGAAAAGCTAAATTTATATAATAATTAAGGGGAGAGATTGAAGAATCAAAGTTTGTTTTATAAAGACAACTCAGTTACCGTCTGAATAAATTCTTTTTACTGATCACCACATTCTTCAAACACCTTTTTTGTCAAACATATAATCATATAATATATATAAATATCAATTCAAGAATATTAAAATTACTTTATATAAAGCAATAACATAAAGCTTTAAATAATTATTCAAATCAAGTTCTGAAGCAAAAATGATTCCATTCTATCTAACCCCATTTAATAATTATAATAATTAACAATAATAATAATGTTTGACTATCCCACAATAAATAAATAAATAAATAAATATATATATATATATATATACTCATTATTTTAGATTCTATAATAATATCAATTATTTATTTTCAAAATTCATAGTAAAATTTCAAATAGTATCAATATCATTAATATTTAAAATTTTGTTATATTTTTTTAAACATTTCAATTGTAGTTCGATGAATTAAAACAATAAGAATATATAATAATATTTATTATTATAATAATGTTTTTGTTTAAGGAAGAAGACATAGATAGGGAGATGAGTCACGGGGCAAAGGCAAAGGGTATAAAATAAAGCATCACCAATTGACAAATACAAAATGCCATTTTTCCTTGAGCTTTTTTTGTATCATTCTTTGTTTTTTTTCACTACATTTGGCCTCCATCATTTCTGCCATTCAATATATTTTCTATATTTTGACACTATATTGACTATTGAGAGTAAAATATGGATTTTTGAGAGTGCCAATTATTGCATGCATGCACCCCAATTTTATCCTACCACGGACCCTACCGAATGTGTTCTTATTATTCGTCTTGAATTACTTTTAAGAGTGAAGATTTTTTCACAAATCGAATGAGTCATTAATTCATTAGATTTTGTCCTCACTCATATACATTATTTCTTTTTAAAAAATTAAAAAGTCATCTTTAACACATAAGATTAATGCTTCAAATCAAACATGCTTTAAACGACTTTGAAGTTTCTATGATTGTGCTACTGCTAAAAGAAAGATGCATGCACTAAGTTGATATAGAAAGTAATCATCAATGATTTCTTATAAAGTGTGCAACACGACGACTTTTCAAGTAGTCACCCAACTTAATTAGTATTAATTTATTCTCTGCCAGACATGCTTAATTGCAAAGATCTAAATAGAATTTAGTACATTAATGCTAGTATGATCACACTCAATATTTTCATCAATGCTTTTAAATATTTCTAATGGTACTTTTATATACTCATGGTCTTCTTTAGATAATACATGTTTTTAAAAAAAGTTGAACCATACAAGAGTGAGAGATCAAAATGTTGGGTTACGTTTTGCTTATGCATGTGAAATTAACTCAAATAATTTTCATGCATAATGTATATTGAGCTAACCAACACAATAGGCCCTACCTGATTTTATTAGGTTCCACTTGGACTAGCTTTACTAAAGAAATTCAATTTAAAAATTCAGTCCATTTATAAAGAATCTAATCGATTAATTTACATATATTAAATATATATGATCACTCATATTATATATATATATATATATACACACACACATTAAAAAGTAAAAGTATATATAGTATAGCTAGCTAGTTCATGATAAAGAATTTATAACAATATTTAATTTAAAAGATAAATAATGTAATCAAAAGCAAAATTATAATGTTGATCAACTCTGTGTCTATATATTTGTGAGGTCACAATGTCAATGATACCCTATTTTGATTTTGGTTATAAGTTGGCTTCTTGCTGTCACACACAAAATATCCAAAAAGATGAACTCCTTTTCACACATTATATTCAACAATAATTTAATAATTTATTTCATACATTTCCATATTCCAATTCTTTTATTACCAACTACTTTACGTGTCATTCATTTTTTTTAAAATTAATATACATGATCGGTTGAAAACTTTTTTAACTTTAAAAATTGACAGTACAAGTTTTATGAAAATTTCAGTTGGTTTGAGTTTTTAAAATTGTACAAAAAAGAATAATTTTAAAATAGATTTTCCATTATGAATCAATACACGTATACTTAAGTCTGGTTTTAAGCTAGCCTAATATTTCTAAAAATTTTATATTTAAACTTTTTGTCCCATGTAATAATACGTAGATGTGTGTATGTATATATGTATAAATATATTGCATGAGAACAAAAGAAATAAAAGTATTTGTAAGATTATCCTTCTGAGAATATATATAATTGTTGTGTGTGTTCTGTACTGTTCACGTGTTTATGTTTGCAACTTTATTCCAAATTACAAGTTGGCAAGATGATCTATCGTCTTCCAGTTTTTCAATCTCTCTCTCTCTCTCTTTTCTAAAAGATACAAAACATGCTTTCCTAATATTACAACATTTTTTATTCTTATCTTCTCTCATGGTGATCTTAAAAAGAAATTACCAATGGTAAATTTTACAGAAGGAATAATATTATTCTATTAGTTAACTTTTGTACACACTCTTTTTTTCTTTTTAATTTAGGTGCATTCACGTTATAAAACCCTACCCATTTTTCTTATCTTTTCTCTCATGCGAGTCCATTTTGCTTGGAATAAGGAAAAAAAAAAACTCAAGCCAAGCCCCACAAATAGAAAGTGGAAGGAAGAAACTCATATTGATATGAAAAACCCTAGCCATTTGAGAATTAATTAATTAAAAATCTTTTGTTATTTGAACTTTTAATTAATACATTCTAAAATTTCCAAAATAAATTAGCACAATGTCAAGGAGATAAGCTTTAGAAAAAGTCTACTTTGTGATGGAAGATATGAAGGTAAGGAGAACTAGTTCTTATTCTAAAGTATGAGCACTCTACACAAGTAGGGTTGTTGATCAATCTTTGAATCTTATATGAATGTTTAAGTATGCAATAATCTTAATTAGATCAAGAATGGTAAAAATGATGACAATGAATCTCCTCATCAACACATAAAAAAAAACGTAATTTAAAAAAAAAAAATAGAATCTAATATTTGAATTCACATAGAAGTTGATCATATCATATTATCAAATAATAATATCTAAAGAGGCGTAGTATGTGTAGTTTGTATTTGAATGGGCATATGACACAAGAAAGTATATACATATTCCAATGTGTACTGTTCACATTAAGTAATGAATGAATGAATCCGAAATTGATAGATGAAAAAATAATGATAGTGTTCGTTATAATGCTGACACAACACATCTGTTTTCAAAAGCAATAATAATGGTTCTATATAAATAGATTGAGACCATACATATATTGCCACACCTCTCTACCAAATGGATTATTATGGGGACCAACACTATATATGATAAAAGAAAGCCTCCATTAATATGAAACATATCAATTACTCCCAATAAATTATAAGTTTATCTCTGACCCAAAAATGGAAAAATGAGAAGAAGAAAAAATCCCCAAAAGATAATGAAATTTTTCTTCCTTTTCAAGTTAAAGAATTGGGGTGGTTAGAAGATGATCATGAAAAATATATTCATGGATCAACAAAACACAAAATTAAAAAGTTTAAATTTAATTAAATAGAAATTTTCAACTATATATATAACATATTTACCCTTACTCCTATTCTAATATATAAATATAACTATTATGGCGTTTAATTAGAAAAATAATAGTTCTTTTTTTTTTTCTTTTTTTTTAAATTTTCGTATGTTGTGTTCTAAACTTTGGATCACAAATTTAATAATTTAATCAATAGCCAGAATGTGTGGTTAATAAGAGTACTACATGGTTGTAGGTGGACTTAAGTTATGTAGTTTGAAAAAAGAACAATTAATGTGTATGGACTTTACCAATAAAAAATTAATAAACATGCAGTCTAAATTAGATGTATTAATTCAATATAATATTGTAAAAGAAAAAAATCAATAAATGCCTTTTTTTTTTTTTAGTTATATAAAAACCAAAATGGTGTTTGTGTTTTTAATTATGAGATGTTTAAATATGTACTAGTTTTTAGCACAGGCAAAACCATGTTACATTTCCATTTTATTTTATTAAGTCTATAACATTTTCATTTTGATTATAATTTTAATTTCATAGAGTACATGAAATATATTTTCTATGCTTTCTATATATATATATATACTAATAAACTCAATAAATTCTTTCAACATCTAAAAATGATAAACTCAGTTAGTACATTCCAGGTTGGGTACATTATGTATAACTGCTTACTTAAAATTAGAAAATTTGTTTACAACTTAAGAGATTAACTTAAATAAGTTATAGCTGGTATATATTATATTTGCGTTATTGAAAGCTTTATTTCGATTGTGTCATTAATTATTACAAAAATATAAGATAATTATTATAAAATATGATCTTATATCAACTATATAGAGACATAACGTGTACGTAA
Source organism: Cucumis hystrix (assembly GCA_025688845.1). Lineage (NCBI taxonomy): Eukaryota > Viridiplantae > Streptophyta > Magnoliopsida > Cucurbitales > Cucurbitaceae > Cucumis > Cucumis hystrix. The sequence goes on from CM046884.1 coordinate 7,205,718, forward strand.
AATAAATGAATAAATAAATAAGTATACATGTATATGTGTGCATGTGTATATTTATGAAATGTTAATAAAATCGATAATAATTGAATGCATTCCAAGATTCATTTATTCTTATACAATTCTTCTTTGTTGTTTTTATAAAAAAATATTAAAATATTTTTTTTTTAAAAAAAAAATTATCATATTATTCGTGTATATGAAAAAATAGATTTAAACCATGCAGGCATGATTCGATCACGAAACAAATAAAAGATTATTAATGATGTGTGTGCTTAAAAGATATCGCCATAAATATTAAATTTTAAAAAAGAAAATTCCAATTTTTTTCATCTTCCATTTTTAATATTTTTTTTGAAGGAGGTTGGAGATTAGAAGTTGATGAGATAAATGCTTTGTTTATGAGTTTGGATGACAATAAATGAAATTGATCAACGATAAATGAGATCGATCCAATTTTTTTTCTCTCTTGTTGCTCATCAGAAACCAATTACTTCACTTTATATATATATACACACATAGATAGATAGATATATGAATTACTCTTCATTTTAGTTCTTTCACGTCGAAATTAATCTATCATATTTATATAATTTTATAAATATTCAATATATAGATATGCAATTAAAGAAAAAATCAATATCTTCAAATATCTATCCAGATAATAATCCAATAATGGAGATTTAGGGTAATCATTTGATTTTTAAATTTAATTTTTGACAATTATTAAACCTATAAACATTTATGCGAGAGTCTGGTGACATATGTACATTATGTGATCATTTTAATTTCTTAAAAGCACTAAAATACCATAATTTTAAGAAACATTTGTAAAAATAGTAAAAAAAAAATTGATAATAAGACTCATGTCACTATATTTTCTAAATTGTAAAAATAGCAAATTTAAAAATCGATAGTCTTTTGATAACTCTCTTATAATCGTATGATATATCTAATTATTTGTCATATTTGTCTCATTTGCAATATGTAAGAAAAAAAAAGTTATGAGCTAACTGCTTTTTCTATAAAAAAAAAATTGTCCTCTGATCAATTTCTCTAATTTTTAAATTTTTGAAAATCAAATAAAATTTTGGTACAAATTTATAGACTAAATGTGTATTTTATCTTTTTATCAAAAGAAAAATCTAAAAAATAATTAATTTCTGGAACTGAGCTTTTTTTGCATTAAAAAAAGAACATCATTTTATGAGTATTAAAATAATGAATTTATAATTATTAATATAACTAGGTAAATTAATATGGAATACCTACAAGTGGAAGAAAAAAAAACTCAAATAAATTACTCAATATTAATTAAAAAAATCTATATGCTAAACCCAAAATAAAAATAATCAAACCAAACACCCTAGTTTTCTAGGTAAGACTCTTTTTTCTAGACATGATCAAGGAATTGATTGAAATTAATTTGGCCCTAAAAAGCTATGAGTGTACATAAAAATTTTCAATTTAATTAAGGCCGGCCTTCAACCATACGTTAAAAGATGACAAAAAAAAAAAAATGCAATAAAACCATATAACAATGTAAATACTCCCATAGGCCATAATAGTGGATTTAACACAGGGGAGCTATAAAATACTTCACGATTAGAAATACAACTTAAATTTCATGTTAAATAGATACTTTATCATTCAACATTAAAGATAGATTTTTTATACCGTTGATCATAAAGACTAATTCAGCACTAAAGAGGATGTATGTGTGTGTGTTTTGGTTGTAATTGATCACTTAGGGAACGTGCGAATTGAATTCTAATTTCGGTTGTGATATTTTTTTAGCATATGTCTTGCTTGTCTTTAATGTTTAGTATTCTATTTCTTGAAAGAAAGAAAAAGTAGACAAATACTAAACAAGATGGTGAATATATAAACAATAGAAAAGATGTTTTTGTATTCTATTTGTTTAAAAAAATGGTAAACATAAATATTAATTAAGATGGTGAATATATAAACAATAGAAAACATATCCCATAGAAGCAACAAACTAACATTCTTTTCTTAAGCAAATGATTGTTATGAACAATAATTAAACTTCGAATCTAGAAATACACAATACATGTTGACAATAATTCAAGACTTAGAGTTAACTATCATTATTCACAAACCCATATATGATCCACATAAGAAATAGTCAAATTATATAAAAATCAATAAATATCATAAAAACACAAATTAATATTATTGAAAGGATTCACATCATAGTTTTAAATATGAATAATTAAAAAACAAAAAAGTCAATTGTCAAAGTTGGAGGAGCTCAGCCAATCTGATCATCATATTGTCCAAACTCCAAACATTTTGTTATAAATACCTCTAATTTCCTTTTCCAATGCTTTAGGAGAGATTCATTTTATAAAGTTTCCAAGCAAAAGTGAAAATTATTATTATTGTTCTCAAAATTATTTAAATTACAAAAATGGGGATAAAGCTATCTAAGAGTAAGATCAAATCCCATTTGATCAAACCAAACAAAAGCTCCTTTCCAGGTATGTATACACAATCTTTTTCCACTCTTCTTCTTCTTCTTCTTCCTCTTCTTCTTCTTCTTCCTCTTCTTCTTCTTCCTCTTCTTCTTCTTCTTCCTCTTCATCTTCTTCTTCCTTCTTCTTCTTCTTGGGGATTTTCACTTTCATATTTCTAAGTGTTTTTTCATTTTTAATGATTGCATGATTTAGAAAATGTAGATAATTAATCATCTCCCTTTGGTTAACATTTAAGTATGCAAGTCTATTTTTAAAGAAAAACTTGTGTTAAAAATACATATATAGAAGGTTTCCCTTTTCCTTCTATGTATATCTAGTACATTGTTTTTTTAGAGGAGAAAAAGCAAGTAGAAGAAAGAGGATGATTTTTAAAAAGGAAAAAAGAAAGAAATTAAAATACTGAAGTTAATTAGCAATAAATTATATAGAGATAAGAGTACAAAAAAATAGAAGAAAAGATATATAATCTTTCAAATTTTTAAATATTGAAGAGATCAATTAGAAATATATATATATATATATAAAAAAGTTCACGTTCTATTTGGTTTTTGACACCTTTATTTATTTCAATGCAAATCTTTTCTCCATCTTTCAAAAACACACACACAATATATATATACACACACCATGATTTTCTTTTTTCTTTTTCTAACTAAAAAGTTGTATTTTTAAACCTAATTTCAAATTTCAAAAATTAATTCTTTTAGTTAGTAACTCAATTTTTTACAAAAATGGTTGCTAAATAGAGTCAGACAGCGAATTATTTAAAACAAACCCCTTTTTTTGTGACTAGAAATTAGCAATATTATTGGCCTTTGGCCTTTGATCTTTGACCTTTGACTTCAAACCCCTTTCTTTTTTGTATATTTTTCACAAATGATTTTCATTATTATTTCTACATTTTTTAATTTGAACAATAATCCTATGCCATTAGAAGATGAATTTGTCAAAACTTTGATTTTTTTTGTTCGTAATTCAACCAACCCAATGATATGGAGAGAGAGAGAGAGAGGAGGAGGAGGAGGACGAAAAAAATACAAATTTGATCTTTTTTCAAATTTAGATTCTACTTTATTTAGAATTTCAAGAGATCAAGCAAAGATGTTGACATCCATAGTTTATGGATTCCAAATTCAATTTCCATTATATTATTAATCAAAGAAATAAGAAAGAGTTGACAAAATCAATTGAATGAATAATATTTAAATCAATTAAAACAATCTCAATCGTTTATTTATACAAAAAAAAATGAAAAAAACCACAGGTAAATTTATCTTTGACAAATATTATTATTATATTTCTTTATCTTTAAAAACAAGCTTATAAAAACTCCAAATTTCTTGTTTGTGATTTATTTTTAACAATATTTTAAAAAATCAACTCAAATTTTAAAAACTAAAAAATTAACATTTAAACCTTTGTTTTTAGTCTTTAGATTACTAAGAATTCAACTCTTATATACAAGAAAAAAAATAAATTATGGTTAAAATTTAAAAGAAAATGAATAATTTTTTAATAAAAATTGTCGATAAATGAGACATTAATTATTAAATACAAATTAAAATTGACACAAGTATAGTTTAAGCAAGGCAAGTTGGTGTTATATCAACTTTAAAATAAGATATCAATTCTAGTTTAAACAATTAGAAATTATGAGACGTTTTTAAAAATCCTGCCTAGAGATATATTAAATATTATGAAGAATCAAAAACAAAACTTAGAAATTAAAATTGAAAATTGAAAATTTCATTAACCAATTACGTTAAGGAAGCAAAGTATTTTAATTTCACAAAAGTGAAGGGATCACGTTGTAGGCTGAAAAGATATTTTGGTCAAAATTCAAAGCTTCAAATTTCAATGTTCAAAGCTGTTTCCACCAATTGTTTCTTACATTTCTTTTCTTTTCTTTTATTATTATTATTATATATATATATATAACACCGTATTGTTGCTGTGGGAAAAGAAGAAATAATAATAATAATAATAATAATAAGATAAAGGTGATGATAATGGGAGATTGAATTTTCCAAATTTAATACTACTTTATGTTATTTATTTATTTCATTGTATTAAATAATTCCCATTTTTGTGATTTCCAATGTTCTGTTTCTATGAACGTCGCCACCTGATTTTCCCTCTAAAAGCTTAACTTTATTTTTACCTCATCATTTTTAAATATATAATAATAAGTTATGAGAAAGATATATTACATTTTTCTAAATTATATTATAATTTATAAAAATGCTCAAAACATATTAACCTTTTTCGATCATATAGTTTGGTACATTTTTTTTTCTTTTGTAACTATAATCTAAGTTAGTTGATATATATCATCACTAAATCCAATAGAATTGACTAAAATTGACATTTATTACTCAATAAAATTTTATTGAATGTTTATAGAGGATTTGAACTTCCAAGAAGTAGATAGACTTTTAATTGTAATTGATGATTAATAAACTTCAATTAATTCACAGTTTATATTTTTTTCATTTTAAATTTAACTTAAATTCACGTGTTGTTGAGAAAAAGATGAAGGGTTTACCCCAAAAGAAATGACATAAAACAAATGAACATTTTCAAATATAGTAAAATAAACTAAAATAAAATTTAGATGTTATCAATGATAGATACTGATAAAGTACTATTACTGTCTGTCAATGTCACTAATTGAAACTGATAGAAGTGTATCAGTGTCTATTGATAGAATATGAAATTTTGTTATATTTTGTAAATATCTTGTCACATTTGTCATTTTCGACAATTTTTTTGAAACAAATATTAAAAAAAAAAAACATAAACTTGAAGGAAAAAGAAGTCAAGTTCCATAACCATTAGAGTTTTAGTTTTTTTTTTTTCCAAAAAAAAATTGAGATTATAAACGTTGCTCATATATATAACTTCTTATGTTTTATTATTCACTTTGTGTTGTGTTTTCAAAAATATCAAGTTAAGTTTTGAAAGAAAAAAAAAGTTTTCAAAAAATATATATTTTTTTTAATTTGTCGAGGAATTCAAATGTGTTTTTACAATGGTAAAAGAAAGTTGTTTAAAAAAATCATGTAAACTATATTGTAATGATTTTTTTTTTAACAATATGTGTCGGATAAGCGAATCAAAACTCTAAAGTTGATATAATAGAAACATTAGGTTAATCAAGCTCATTTTGGTCTAACTTAAATTTTTACCTATTAAAATGTATCAATAACTAAATTTCTAACCATTATAATTTATAGACAAACATGTATTTGATAACCACTTTGTTTTAAATTTAATAATATTTTTAAAAATTAAGTTCATTAACTCTTAATTTCTTACCTTGATTTCATCATTCTTAATGTAAGAATAATTTTTAGCCAAATTTTTTTTAAAAAAATCTTTTAATTTTTAAAATTTGACACTTTTTGAAAACCTTAATTAAGAAAATTATATAACAAAATAAAATTTAAAATAGTCTTTTATAGGTTGAAAAAATGAAATTATTTAAAAAATATAACAAGAAGAAAATTTTTAATGAAATATAGAGAATTCAAGTATTTTGTAACCAATTTCAATATTTTACCATTTTTAAAAACGTCCCTTTAATTTTTTTTAAAAAATAAAGATTTAAAAGATTGTTTATACGAGTAATTTTTAAAAATTAAAAAAAATGATTTAGTTGCATAAAAGAAACCAAATTTTGGTTTTATTTCAAAACAGATTGTTATGGTGTCCAACCAAACGGCCAACAATGTATAAACCCACCGGAAATTCAAAACATTTTTCCCACCTTCAAAAAACCTTGTTCACCGTCCACAACTTCACTTGTTTATATATATATGATATACATATATAACTTCTTCCATTAATCTTTTCTTCTCTAAAGCTAATACTATGGAGTTGAAGGTGGAGAATCCCATGTGGGTAAAACCCCAAAGTTTCGCCGGAGAAGCTTACAGCAGTGACAGGGTGTATGCAGAAGCCAACCTAGAAGATGCAGAAAGCGCCACCCCCGAAAGCTATGAAGTTTGCGAGCGGTCGAGATCATTTCGGACGGTGGAGATGGACGGCATTCCATTTTCCGACAGGGTGGAGGAAAGGATGGGTTGGTTGCGTTCTCAGATTATCGGTGGAGAAGCAGAGATTGATTCTCCATTTGGAGAAAGACGATTGTGTTATGCTGATCATACAGCTTCTGGTCGTTCTCTTCGTTATATTGAAGATTTCATCCTCAGAAAACTTCTTCCATTTTATGGTTAATTTCTCCCTCCCTCCCTCTCTCTCTCTATCTATCTACCGTTTAAGTTATATTACAAATTTAGAACTTAGGAAGGGTTGGCTACTTACTATATAATATAGACCCTGTCACCAGTACAATAGAATATAGCTTAAATTATCCCAACAAATTTCAAAATTCTAGAGGGTAAATATGAAAAAAAATATTTCATAAAAATCTATTTCATATGATTTAACATATGCTACACATAATAAGAACTGGATGAAAGAACGTTTTTTAAATGTACAAAATAAAGAACGTTGACAATTGACAATGCACAAATGATACTTAGTACATAAAAAACTCAAAATATATATGGCTAATGCAAAATTATTAGAATAGTATCATTTATAATTATGTGTGATGTATAATCAAATATTTTTACTGTATAGTAAAAATAATTTTATGATATATTCTAAAAAAAACACTATGATATGATATCAAACCATATTTGAACTGAAAATTCTTTTTAAAAATTGTCAGTTACACCGTTTTCTTGCTATCAAAGAAAGGTTGAATCCATTGTACTTAAAAAATGAACAATAATAATAATATATAAAAATTTTAAAAAAAAAACATGATAAAGAGAGCCACTACATTGTTGCAACATTAAATTACCATAAAAAAATGCTTTCAAATAATGTAAAATTCCGATGTAGCATTAAATAGTTTCTGACAATTTTACTATTTTAAACAATGCTAAATATAACAACAAAACTTATTTTCTTTAAAAGAAAAAACAAAACAAAACTAACACCAACAAAATGATTAACGTAGTCAACCTAAGCATAACTACTTAATCACACGGATTACCATTTCAAGAGTAAATAGTTTGATCCTAACTCTAAACTTACCTTATCTACAGGCAACACTCACACATGCGACAGCTACGTAGGACACCATACAACAAAGATGGTGAACGATGCAACTACGTACATCAAGCGATGCTTAGGAGGTGGAGAAGAAGAAGCAATTCTATTCTGTGGACAAGGCACAACTTCCGCCATTAAAAGACTTCAAGAAGTGATGGGCATTGCAGTGCCATCCATTCTAAGAGAGAGGGTAATAGAAACCCTAAAGGAAGAAGAAAGATGGGTTGTTTTTGTTGGACCTTATGAGCATCACTCCAACCTCCTCTCGTGGCGGCAGAGCTTAGCCGAGGTAGTTGAAATTGGAATGGATGAAAATGGGCTTTTAGACTTTGAAATGCTCAGGTCCCAACTTGAAGCATGTAAGAAAGCTGGAAATAGACCAATTTTGGGTTCTTTTTCAGCTTGTAGTAATGTCACAGGAATTTATTCAGATACAAAAGCTATTGCTACACTAATTCATCAATATGGAGGCCATGTTTGCTTTGATTTTGCTGCAAGGTACATGAAATTTACCCTATTTGCTAGAGTTAAAGCATTCACTAAATATATGATAATTGAATCTATTTGTCTATGGTGTGTAGTGGTCCTTATGTGCAAATTGATATGAAGTCGGGGGAAATCGATGGCTATGATGCAATTTTTTTAAGTATGCACAAGTTTCTTGGAGGGCCTGGATCACCTGGAATCCTTCTGATGAACAAAAGTCTCTACAAGTTAAAATCATCTCCTCCATCAACTTGTGGGGGTGGTACTGTGACTTATGTCAATGGCTTCACTGAAAAGGTAAATCGAAAGCTTACCAAATTTTGAGTTTTGTTCGAATGGAATCCAATAGATTGAAGCTGAAATTTTGATATATTTTGACGTTTGTTCCTTTGCTCATGGAAAACTTTCTCCAGGACACACTGTATTACGAAAACATAGAAGAGAGGGAAAATGGTGGAACACCACAGATTATAGGAATAATAAGAGCAGCTTTGGCTTTTTGGGTAAAAGAATATATCGGCTATCAAGAGATAGAGAAGCAAGAGCATCAGTATATAGAAAGGGCTTTGAAGAGACTTCTCCCAAATAGAAGTATCAGTATTTTAGGGAGCACGTCTACAAAGCGACAGGCGATATTATCTTTTATCATTTACTCCTCGACTAATAATTCATTGCCCAACTGTATCACAGATATGTTAGGTAATCCTAACAGCAGAGAAAAGGTTAAAAAGCTTTACATGTGGGAAGAAACAGGGAGTATGAGAGCCAAACCTCTTCACGGTCCTTTTGTAGCAGCTCTCCTGAGCGATTTGTTTGGAGTTCAGGCTCGAGGGGGATGCAGTTGTGCTGGTCCTTATGGTCACAAGCTGCTCAACATTGATGAAGCATGCTCGCAAGCCTACAGAACTGCCATTGCTAAGGTATTAATCAGTTTGATTTTTCAATTTTGTATACCATGAAATAGTGAGATTCGTTCCATCATCTTTCAACTTTATCTTTAATAATCTAATAGGGCTATGAGGGAATAAAACCTGGATGGACAAGAGTCAGCTTTCCGTACTACATGTCAAATGAGGAGTTCGAATTCATTTTAAAAGCTTTAGAATTCATAGCTGATTATGGACAAAGATTCCTTCCTTTGTATGCCTTCAATTTGAGAAATGGTAGCTGGACACTGAAGGAAAAGGAGCTCACCGACCTACTCGGGAAGGAGAATTACAGTGCCAGTCACATCTTTGCATTCAAAAACCAGTGTACCAATGCAGAAGCTAAGTTAGCAGCCATAGTATACAAACATAAATCATATTTTGAATCTGCTAAAAAAATCGCTAACCTTCTCCCCAAGTTCCCTCCTGAGAGAGAGCTTCACGAGGATATTGAATCCTCTCTATTAAAATTCAGAATCTAGAAAAATACCACATTATAGTTGTGTTGTAATCTTGGTTAGCATGATAGTTGAATAACAATAGCCAACAAATAAACAATGTACTAATGAATTCTTTTTACATTATTTATTTGCCCAATTTTCCAGTTCTTCCAATGAAAGGAAAAGGACATTTCTCATTGATTAATAAGATGTGGTGTGTGCAAAACTTTGTGAACGAAATACAAATTCAGAAGAGCCGATGAACAAACGATGCAATTTACAAGGACTAATACAAACAAATACCCCTTCTCGTTGATGGTAACTCAGGCCAAAAAGCAATTCCAGAAATTCAGTTAAAATTGCAGAAGCCACTTAACTTCACCAACTTCTCACGGCCTAAAACAAAATAATTGCATAATCTTTATTGCCACGAAGTCTCCAGCAAGTATAAATCTAAAATGTGCCATTTTTCAAAGCCCTCCCATCTGCGTAAAACATAATCATCAAGGATGCAAATTTCCAGACCTTCAGGAATCTGGCATGCATTTACGGCAAATATTAAGGATCCCACTATGATCTGCAAGACTATGTAAACAAAAACCATCACAATTGCTTCCCCGCATGGAAGTGGAAAGCATCAAAGGAAAAGTGTAAGGGAAGAGTTGTTAAGAGTGTGCAATATGAACCCTGAATGAAAAAGATGACGCGATAATAAAGTTTGAAACCCTTGAAAGAGGAATGAGACATAGAGACGTAAAAGGCAGACCAATTTCTTCAGGGCAAGAATCTTTTTATTGGGTGGGGTGTCAATGCAAAGTTCTTGTTAGAAATAAGATTTTTTTTTTGTTTTTCTTTCATTCTTCCTCCCAATCAAATGATTGAAAGCTATTTCCTCTATTTAAAATTTTAGAGTTACAACAGATATGAAGTATAACAGAAAATGCAAGAAAACAATAACAGGATAAGGTTCACAAGGGCTAAATTAATGTTTCAATAGTGGACTCAGTTAGTATTTCAGTTATATGTTTTCCGGGTAATTCCAGAAGATTTACACTCACTATTTTGTAGGGATATTTATCGTAATGTTGCAACTAAAGGACTAATGTTAGCAGTACCACCCTTAATTAGGTCATAAAACTCAGACAAACAAGCATATGTTTTGAGAAAACAGGAAGAATGACAAGTTGTTAATGGATAAAGTTCAGTTTTTTTTTATGCTTTTGATTGGTCAAAAAATGTAATGTATGAGTTTGCCATGACTTCTTAACATACGAGAACAAAGTCTAGTTTCAGTTTCTGTCTTTTGAGGTTCCCTGGTCCTACATACTTGTATTGTCTATACTTCTCATTATCAATAATTCAATGCAATATCTGTTTTCATTTAACAAGAAAAATAAAAGGCGAGTGCATGAGTCAATAACAATGAGTGAGAGAGCTAACAGATGAAGGAATTTGTTATTACATTCAAAGGAAGTGACTGGCCATCAGAAGTTGTGGCTTATCTTTGTCTTCTTCAACCTCTTCTGAAACTTCAGCTCTCATTTCCTCAACCCTTTTGTCCCAGATATCATCAATTAGTTTCCATGTTTCGTCATTAACAACTTGTGTCTGCACAAGGGTTCAATTCACAGAGGAAAGATCCATTTATCAGTAATTCAACATTATGGATGGAGTAAATCTGAGCATTATAGACTGTCATGTACCTCCATAGGTCGAGGGGCACCAAAAGTCGCAAAGCCAGCATTTCCAGGTGCAAATGTAACCCTTCCAGGCAGTGTAACCCCGTAAACACCCCACCGTCCAGCATACAGCAGAGCTCCATGTTCATCAATTGGACGCACAGAAGGCTGATAAGGTGCAACCAAAAATACCCTTAAATAGGTTGAAGACATTGAATATCTGAACATTGACAAGTGAAATTATTGAATAACAAAAGTCAAAATTGCATCAGCCCAACGTCACAATCTGAGGAGAGTATTCATGCAAAACTGGAGAAAAACAAAAAACAAAACAAGTAGCCCTCAAGCTAGATCTTGCCATAGACAAATGTTTTTGCACACGGTGACACATCTTTCCAAGAAGGTAGGACGTTTGGGAACACATTAATATTTTTATTTTTTTTATAAAAAAAATGTGCGTGCATATATTGACAGGTTATGCAGACATAAATTTTTGCCTTCAAACATCAAACAAAAATCCATACAATTCAATTAAAAGATAAGGGATGAGAAAAAAATGAATTTCAGCTGAAATTTCTTCATGCAGCAAGCCCCCACTACTTTTCACTTGAGAAAATTGGACTAATGCTCACCTCTTTCGTTTTCAGTGGAAAAGTCTATGCATTAGTCTATTTTTCATTTGAGAAAATCGGCTGAAAATTCTTTACAAGACTTACAATAATCGTTTTATAAGCTGAGTATTTTTTTTTCCTGACAAGGAAACAAGCCTATTTTCTTAAATAAAAATGAGACTTAAAGCTCATAGTACAAAAGAGTTATACAATGACCAAAATAACCCAAGGATTGGCACACTCGGACATCTCAACTAAGTTGACGCCCCCCTTACCGCCCTCATCATATCCAAAATAAGCAATAACAAGCATGATTAAAAGGCCAAACAGTCTGATAGACCTCCGATTGTCTATCGTTACACTAGGAGGAAGAAGTAGAATAAATAAAATGAAGCTAGGAGTAGTTAGGCGTGGGTCATACACGTGCTTAGTAATGATTAGTTAGATGTGCACGTGAGTGAGTAATAAACGTGATTAGTTAGTAGTTAGTTAGATGTGCACGTGATCGGCACATGGCATTTAGGAAAAGGGGGGAAAAGTAGTTACGGAAAGGATGAATATATTGAGTAGGGTAGTGGGCGGAAGGGGCAGGCTTGATGTGAGTAGAGTTGCCGTCGTAGATCCTTGGAAGATAGGATTACGGGAGTGAGTTCCTAATTACTTTATTGCATTGTAACCCTAGAACTATCTCGTTCTACATTTAATAACAAGAAGTACGTTTATACCAATTGGAGTTCCATCACAGTCTTTACGACATAAGATATAAAACAAAGAGACAATCCTTGATAAACCAAAAGTCTATCAAAACTGTTAAGGGGCAGTCAAGAAGCAAGGCTAGACGCCCAAGCAACGCCTATTCTTGGTTAGACTTGGGCGATAAAGCGCTCCAATTTAGGTTGAAATCTGAGATGCTGTAGCTGTCAAAATCTTTAGAGAGGTTGCACCACGATGAAGCATTTCTGTGAGCAATTTCGTAAAGATTTAACCATCCGAGCGATTTGTCATGAAAAATTCTTTGATTTATGAGTTGGTTACTATAGTCAATGATTATTATAATATGTGGGTTATAATAGTCCGTTTTTTGGGTGACCGCTAGTAGACAATGAGAGAAGATGAGGAGAGAAGATGGTTACCAAACAGTAAACATTGGAGACAATATTTCAAATTGGTTTGCTGTAGCTAAGTGTAAGTTATACAAATTAAGAACTTCAACTATTACACTAGAAGATCCAAGCAATGAGCAAGTCATAATAGCTCACCCCACCCAAGAAAAGTTTCCTCATGTCTATTAGAATACTGATGTAATATTAAATCTACCATAATCCATTAGCTTAAACTTTTGGGTTGATGGGTGATTTAACATGGTATTAGAATATGAGGTTTTGAGGTTTTTTTTTTTAAAAAAAAAGAGGTTTTGAGTTCAAACCCTTGTAAAATCCTTTCTCTCTAATTGAATTTCACTTAATTGGTTCAAGGCCATACGTAAAGGGGAGTTTTTTTAAAAAAAAAACAAGAAAACCAACTTTCATTGAGAGAAAATTGAGAAGGGGGACTAATTGAGAAGAATGTCACCAATGGAATAATTACAAAAGGATCTCGAAATCGAAGCCCAAAGGAAAATATAAAATCTAATCAAAGACCAAACCTCATTATGATCCCTTTCCCGACCACGACCCAATCGTTCTTCTTCCCCCAAATGTCCACAAAATAGCACATATCCCAGAGATCCATACAAAAAAAAAAAAAAAAACCTCTCTGAAGGATGGATGGAGGAGGACTCCTTGATCGTGGCAAGAAGTTATCGGGCCTGACCAAAAGATTAGATATCATAAAGTTTTTTAGAGGTGGATAAACGATCAAGATGCAGGAATAAAAAGAGAAGACTCCCCCACCCACTGATCCTCCTAAAAATACATATCCTTACCCTCCCCCACAAAACAATGGGTAAATCGGGAAAAAGTCGGAAGCACAAGAGAGATATCTTTCCAAGGATTGCGATGTGTGCCTATAACTCCTTTCGCCGTCCACTCAAAAGGATAGGTACCATGCTTACTCTCAATAATCCTATGCTATAAAGAATCAGACTCGAGGGGAAAGAGCCAAAACCCCTTGGCCAACAAGGCTCTGTTGCTGAATCTTAGATTGCTGATCTCTAAACCCCTTGACTCAAAGGGCGCCCCACTGCTGCCCAGTTGACCAAATAGGGATCGTGACCTTCCTCCCCCCTTCCTATAGAAAATCTCTCATAACTCCCATAGGTAAAGGAGAGTGTTAGAGTATTGATATAATATTAAATAACTCATCAACTCAAGCTTTTGGGTTGATTGGTGATTAACATTTATGAGGAAAGATTGCCCATTTTATTAATATATGCAATTAGAAAATAACAAAAGTGAATTTTTATCCAAAAGAGAGAGAGAGCGCACAAAAGAGTGAGAGAAATCGAACAATTACCATGTGAAAGTAAGCAAACTATGATAATTTCCCAATAACAGAAATACAATTTTCTAAAGTCAAGAAAAAACACCTGTGGAAATCGAGGAGCCTTTTCAAATATGTCCCAAATTTCCTCAGCTTGAATCTCTCCCTTCTCAAGTAAAATATCTGCATAATACAAATGCCACATGTTCAAGAAGTGATAGAACTTAGATGATACCGATTCCATACTTGAAAGAAATCAACTTCCTCAATTTCTAATCGCATCTCAATATTTAAGTTTAACTACTGTGAAGATCATTCAACAGTCCACCATTGTTACATATATTAGAATAAAGAATTACATAAAACAACATGACCTGTGATTGTCTCTACAGCGGAGTGGTATTCTCTCAAAATAGAAAAACATTTTTCCACAGCATAACGCAAGTATTCCTCACGAAGTGCATCAAGTTTGGATGCAAGCTGTAGAAAGTATTCAAATTAACGGAGTTACTGAAATATTTATTGTTGAGAAAATTACTGTCATAAAACTTCAAGAGTATTAAGCTTCAATTATGAAGACAAACATTTGGAACAAGATCGCCAAGTTTCCTGTAGTACGCTTTACCAAAAGCTGTCATCCCCGTCTGCAGAATCAAAAGTTCTGCCAACTTTGAAGCTTCTAACGTAGCCTTTGAAGAGATCCAACACAAGTTATCAATCCCAAACATTTCCTCCTCAATTACCCGGGCTGTGAGAAATCCACAGAGCAAGTATTAAAAATTTACATAAAACCAGTGAATATAAACTAGTAATTCTAACATTATTTCAGATAGTGCAAACGTCCAATAGATTACCCTGGAAGCATAATCGATTTAATTTCACATTTTGAAATGAACTATCAACATTAAAGTCTCCTACAAATCTTACACATAATCAGATCCCATAACAAACGCTTTCTAATGTCCCAAAGGCAAACCTAAAATGAAGGAAACACCCCCATGTCACACCCAACCGAAGCAGCTGATTTTTTACATTTTTTACAGATTGAGGGTTTAGTTTGACCATTGGCTGTGAGAATCCAATTTTTACACTGAAAACTTTGGGGTTTAATTTTTACACTTGAAAGTTTAAGGATGCAATTATTACAAATACCAGCGGGGTGGTTCATACAATTTACCCAAAGTTCAATTTCACCACATGTAGCAACTCCAAATGGAAAAATTACCCACAGAAAATTATAAAAGTAAAGCATAAGCATCACATATAACTTACGAGCACATGCACGCACAATGGAATTAACATAATCTATTTTTCTTGAGAACACTCTCCCTGGAGTTTCAGCATAATGCATATTTGGCTGACTACGGATTGACTTTATATTTGTCTGCAAGTACAAGAATGAAAATAGTTAACATGCTTCTGCTTTACCAAGGAAACGTTGTAAAAACTTTGAAACAAGATGCAACTCTACCTCAATGAATGGGCGGTGGGTATCTGGTAAATAGCAAGCCAGAATAGCAACAGCTGCTTCCCTATATGCCAATCTTAGTTTCAACTCTTCCGGAATTTCAGTACTATCTTCCTGACCAGTTTCAAATGTACCCTTTTGCTGCAAACCATTGAAAGACAAGTTGATAAAACATCTATCAATAAAAATTAGTGTAATGTGTTTATTATCATCCTTTTACAAGGGAAAAGTGCTATATCTAAGCTCCTAAAAATGGCGGGAGTGAGACAAGCAAACACATACTAACCCTTTTTAATGCTTCAAGCAACTCTTCACGTCCAATATAGTCCATATCCTTTCTAGCAGTCAAAATTCCAGCTTCATTCCTGTCCACATTTGAAAATATATAAATATCCTCAACTCTCCTTTAAAACGTAGAATTATTAAAGGTAGAGATGTAAAACAAACACAAATTTACGTGAAAACCCTAGTACAGGGAGAAACACCATAATGTAGATATTTCTTATCATTTTCTTATGTAATAAAGGTACAAAGGAAAAAATATTTATAAGCAACACGAGCCTAATTAAATTAATAAAAAATTAGGGTAAAGTAAATCTCAACTACCTTTGGGCTTTCAACATGACCCAAGCCCACTATTTCTAACACTCCCCCTCAAGTTGGGACGTAAATATCGAAAAGACCCAACTTGCTAACACATGAATCAAAGTTTTGCCTAAGGAGCCCCTTTGTGAGTATATCAACAATCTGTTGGCTCGAGGGTATGTAAGGGTTGTAGATGCTACCACTGTTCTGTCTCTCCTTGATAAAGTGTCTGTCAGTCTCCAGATTTTTGGTTCTGTTATGTTGGACTGGGTTATTAGCAATTTTAATAGCTGCCTTTTTATCACAACACCTTGAAAGTTTTATAGGCACCTCATAGTCCTGACGAAGATCAAACAACACCTTATGGAGTCAGATTTCCTCACAGATTCCTAAACCCATAGCCCTGTATTCGGTTTCAACGTTGCTTGAACCATAACTCCTTGCTTCTTACTTCTCCAAGTAACAAGATTGCCTCACACAAAGGTGTAGTATCCCGAGGTGGATTTTCTACCAACAATAAACCCTATCCAGTCAGAGCCAGTATAGGCCTCAATACACCTTCTGTCAGTCCTCCTAAACCTCAACCCTTTACCGGGAGTTGCTTTGGAGTACCTTAGAATTCTGTTAACTACCTCTATGTGGTCTTCATAAGGAGCCTGCATGAACTGACTGATAGTACTCACAGCATAGAAGATGCTAGGCCTAGTGTGAGACAAATAAATCAACTTTCCCACAAGGGGCTAATGTTTCTCTTCATCAACAAGAATCTTGTCACCTGAATTTTCGAGTTTGGCATTGAACTCAATGGGCATATCAGAAAGGACATCTCATCATTTTCAACTAATAAATCAAGGGTGTACTTTCTCTGGGACACGAAGATGCCCTCTTTGGACCTAGCAACCTCCATCCCAAAGAAGTACTTCAGATTTCCCAGGTCTTCAATTTCAAACTCATCCTCGATCTTCCTTTTTAGTTGGATGATCTCAACGGTATCATCCCCAGATTGCACAATGTCATCTACATAGACAATTTTCCAATCTCGAAGCCTTTTGTGAACAAAGTGTGATCGGAGTGCCCTTGATTGTATCCCTGAGACTTAACAAAAGTGGTAAACTTATCAAAACAAGCTCTCAATGACTCTTTCAACCCATACAAAGACTTCTGAAGCTTGCAAACCTGATTATCAAACTGAGCTTCAAATCCTGGAGGACTCATATACACTTCCTCTTCTAAATCTCCATTCAAGAATGCACTCTTAACATCAAGTTGATATAGGGGCTAGTCTTTATTTACAACAGTTTTCCACTCAGGGCACTCTAAGACAAGGTGGATATTCTTGGGTAGCGTAGTACAATCAAGACTGACAGTGAAGGCTCTGAACTGGGGTGAGAGGTTCTCTTACGAACCATAGTTAGAAATGGAGTACTTTGTACATGACCTGGTACCTTTCCTCGGCGCAATAGGAAGTCCCAGATAAGGATCATACTTACTAATGTTTCCTGAATGGTCCTACTTGGTTTCATTTTTAGTAGATTCCACAACAACCTCATTCTCATCAACCCTGACCTCTCTATTTGTAATGACCTCAACAACACTACCCATCTCAACCATATCTTCAGGGATAGCTGTTTCGGACCCATTATTTGTAGACCCGTCATTCTCACCTACCTTACTATTGGTATGTGCGTTAGTAGAATTCGGCTCGGGTCTGTCGTTCTCACTCATTTTTCTATTAATATGTGAGTCAATGGAATCAGTCATACATTGATCTCGTAAAGTTTCAAAATCCTGGACCGAAGCCAACTGAACAGGAGACCCAACTTCCTTTTTTAGATTCCTTCTATAGTAGGTTTTCCAGAAAACTTAGTCTGTGGGTAGGATTGTAGTGTGAGAATTTAGGTCAGGTAAGGTTACCAGAGTAGGATAGGCAGACTCTAAGGGAACCACATAGTTAGACTCTTCACTCACACTCTCCCCCTGAAGTAGGCTAACGGCAAAGAAGGGACAATCCTCAAGAAAGGTGACATCCATGGAGACAAAGTATTTACGTAAGGATGGGTGAAACATTCATAGCCTCATTGGTGTAGAGAGTATCCAAAAAACACGCAAGCCTGAGTCCGAGGGGTGAATTTAGTTTGGTTAGAACCATGGGTATGAACATAGGTTGTGCACCCAAACACCCGAAGGAGGACATCAAAAATCAGATGAGTGGAAGGATAGAATTCTTTGAGACATTCTAAGGGGGTTTAGAGGTGTATGATATGGAAAGGCATTCGGTTGATGAGATGAGCTGCAGTGAGAACAACATCACCTCATAGGAAAGAAGGGAAGTATACAACATAAGTGAACAGGCAACTTTCAGAAGGTGACGATTCTCTCTCCCTATTTTGTCGAGGGGTGTAAGCACAAGAACTCTGGTGGACAGTTCCTTCAGAGGATAAAAACTCGTTGTGGGTGTGGTTTTGAAACTCGCGACCATTATCACTGCGTAGGGTTGCAATCTTTGCATTGAATTTTGTTTTTATAATGTGATAAAAGTTTCGAAATGTGGGTGTGACTTTGGATTTGTCGGAGATGAGGAAAACCCAAGTAAGGCGGGTGTGCTCATCAATAAAGGTAACAAACCACCGTTTGCCGAAGGAGGTAGTGACCTTGGACGGTCTCCAAACATCACTATGGACAAGAGTGTAAAGTTGGGTTGGCTTATATGGTTGTGAGAGAAAGGAGACTTGATGTTGTTTAGCCTGAATACACACATCACAAGACAAGATAGAAATATCAACTTTAGAAAAAAATGAGGAAACAAGTATTTCATATATTGAAAATGGGATGGCCTAAACGGAAATGTCACAACATACAGTCTTTTTCCGAAGTAGTAAAATATGAAGATAAAAGACTAGTCCAAGAAATGCTACTAGAGGAGACATCATCATCAAGCAAGTAGAGTCTCCTACTGTGCCAGGCAGCGCCAATCATCCTTCTGAAGCTCAAGTTCTAACACGAAACAAAATCCGGTAAGAATATCACTTTGTAGTTTAATTCACGAGTAAGCTTCCTTCTAGACAGTAGATTAAAGAATATTCGAGACACATGCAACACATTATGTAAAGTCAGTCCCTCAAAATGAAAAATCAGCCCCTTCCCAACAATGGGAGCCAAGAAACCATATGTTATCCATATCTTCTCAATACTAGCACACGGAATATAGGACACAAAATGTTCTGAGATCCTGTCAAAAGATCAGTGGCACCAGAGTCCATAATTCAGGGCTTCTTCCCATCAACACTAATAAGACTGAAGGACTGAGGTATACCTGATTGGGCAATAGCTCCTAGTGTAGTCGGACTGGGATCCTCAGGTAGCTGAGAAGGGCTAGCAGACTCACTCACATAAGCTCGCCCCATGTTATGTTTGTCGTTGAAAGGGCGTTCCTTACCTCCTAGAGACAACCATGTAGTTTCCAACACTGCTCCTTAGTATGCCACTGTTTTTTGCAATGTTCATAGGCAAGAATTGGTTTTCCACTGTGCTTCTCAATGTCATGACTAGAGGACCTCGCACTAAAGGCAGCGAAACCAATAGCGGGGTTTGTCAGACAACTCATAGGACCGGTACGATCTTCCTCAAGGCAAACATCAAAACAAACCTCCATCAAGGAGAGGGTATAGGTTTCTAACTCAGTATACATCCGCGAACAATATCGAACTTAAGGTTGAGACCTACAAGAAAAACATGTATCCTATCAACCTCCTCGATCCCGGAGTACTGTATGTCATCGCTGGGACAATTCTAGATAATTTCTCTGCATAGATCCATTTCCTGCCAGATAAGGGAAAGTCTATTAAAGAAGGATGTCACATCCATTGTCCCTTATTTGCATCCATGAACTTGTTTTTGCAGAGTGTATAGAAGAGAGGCACTCTGATGCTTGAAATACAATTGTTGAGACGTATCCCAAATGTCCTTAGTGTTTGTAGCATATAGTAAGGGCTTGTCGATCTGTGGTCCCACAGTGTTGATCAATATGGACCGAATAAAA
This sequence comes from Cucumis hystrix, assembly GCA_025688845.1. Taxonomy (NCBI): domain Eukaryota; kingdom Viridiplantae; phylum Streptophyta; class Magnoliopsida; order Cucurbitales; family Cucurbitaceae; genus Cucumis; species Cucumis hystrix. The sequence goes on from CM046884.1 coordinate 7,225,995, forward strand.
GAGTCCTTCCCTTTTCAGTATCATTCCTGAGAGTCTCCTTGTGTAGGACAAAGTATCTCCCCTATCAAGAAACCAAACTTGTGGCGCCCTTCAAGGATCATTTTAATAAGACTACGAAAAACAATTTTGACCATTCAAATTCTCCCCTGGAAAATATCCTATAGATTGTGCCACTAGATTGGAGATATAAGAAGAGGACAAAGTAGGGAGCGAGGTTTCCGGTGAGGTCAAACGGTTGTTGGAGCCCCTAGCATTACCTCAATTGCTGCAATTTGCTGTCGTAGCATGTCCAGCGGATGTTGAGCAATACCGAGAGACGGACCTTGCTCATGAGCCCATGACTGCGCTAAAGACTCACCTACCTCAAAGGTCGAGTGGATTGGATTTCCAACCTCAGGGCAGCCACTAGGGTTTGCGGATAACCTAGTAGAAGGCGACACAATCACATTAGTACAAGAAGACTGAACCAAGGTCGACGATTGGGCAAGTCCTTACGGTGGCGCGTGCGACAATGCATGTGGCGGTGCATACAATGAAGATGTAGGCGCGTGTGGCAGTGCGTTAGGGCCAGACGGCGATTATGAGGGAATCCAAACCGACAATGCGTGAGGAACCTGACGGCTGAAGGTTACTGGTTGTCGGACGGTTGTGGCAGGGCAGGAAGGATGACCAGTGGGTTCTGAAGACGTCGGAACCACTCATCCATGGCGGCGCTAATCCAAGAATCAACTGTGGCGACGACGGCTTCACCGATGTGGACAATTGTCCCTTTTGCTAGGGTTCCATCAAGTGTTTGATTGTCTAGGATTCCATAAAGTGTTTGATTGCCATCAAGTGTTTATAGGCAACAAGAGCCTAATTAAAATAATAAAAAATTAGGGAAAGTAAATCTTAACTACCCTTAGGCTTTCAACATGACTCAAGCCCACTATTTCTAATAAAAATGTACATAAAAATTTGTTAAATATAGTCATAGCTTAAAGATTTTTGTATTAATACAGTATATTTTGCAATTCTGCACCAGTGAAATCCTCAGTTAGCTCAGCAATTTCTTGAAGTAGGGCCTCCTTATTCTCCTCAGAAGAGAAAAATTTATTTCTCGCATGCACCTGCATTATATATAACATATAGATCCTAGTAAGATATCGCAACTTTTTAAGAGTTTTCTGACACTTCAATAGCAAGCCGACTATCTGAATTACCTTCAATATGGCCAATCTTCCATCTTTTGATGGCAATCCAACCCTAATAATTTTATCAAAACGGCCCTTTCTCAACAGAGCAGGATCAAGAATATCAAGTCTATTTGTTGCACCAATAACTAGCACCTGAAAAATCCAGATTTAACCAATCACAATCAAAAATTAACTCTTCAAGTTTTAAAGAAAATGAGAAAACAGTCACAAAAATATTGATTGGATGAATATTTTTATGAGGAAACTTGTGCGATCTTGATCTCACCACACACAGTTGGTATTTTTCATGATACGAAGAGTTGATATTTTACATGATACAAAGATTTTTTTTAACAAGTACCAAACATTCCAAAAACGAAAACTAATGTCATAAAAATACAAACTCCAATAGGGACTAGGGAGCAAGAAAAAGGAAAACTATATCGAAATGAGAAAATTTGAAACTCAGATAGTGAATTCTCTCTACAACACAACTTCCATCATTGACAGCTCCCAACGTAAAAAGTACAGACTTCCGCTTCAATTTACCATAACAGTAACTATCTGGATTTCCCCTCTCTCATATTCTCAAAATAACTATTCCTGCTTCCATTATACGGACTGAATAATAAATATTCACCAAAACTTCAATTAATAAATCATACAAAATTAGAGAGGAAACAAATTATATTTTAAAATATGGGCATATCAAATATAGCTGAGAATCTATTGCTGGAGATTTCCAGCTAGGATACTATCATATACTGATGTATTAACGTTCTATACATACCTGTGCAGTAGAAACCTTGAATCCATCCATCTCGGTCAATATTTGAAGTAGGCCTTGCTCCCTTTCTGCTCCACCCTGCATTGCACATTGTATTAAATCTATACTACGTGCAATGAATATTCAAGTTCAAGCATGCCAAGTGGAGAGCAGGGTTCCATAGCAAAGCCGCTTTACTGTATCTTTGTTTCTATAGATGCACTTGAAGTGTTTGGGTAGCCTGATGGTAAAAAATGAAATATAGTTTCAATAACTAACTAAGAAGCCTTGGGTTCAATCCATTGTGGTCATCTACCTAAGAACTAATTTTCTACAAAGTTCATTCACACCCAAATGTTGTAGGATCCTGTAGGTTGTCAAATTAATTGAGGTACACCTAAACTGGCTCGGACCCTCATGGATATCTAAAATTGGTAAAAAAAAATCAGGCTTTATTTTAATAATGATTATCTCTGGTTTCACACTTACAACAGAATGTGTCACTTTCTTGTCCTAAGAAGGCCTAAATGCTCTGAGACTTCACACTTACAACAAAATTTTAATAATGATTATTTCTAGGCCACATCAAAATTAATATTTAGCAGATTGCATGAGCTCTTAATGAAAATGACAAATATATTAAATCGAAGATGAACTATGAACAAAGAATCAAGAAGGTCATCACTTCCTGCTTATAGTAAACTTTGTACTCGATCTGAAACCTACAAGAGAATAGATTTTGCAGAATAAAAGGCTAATATGTGATGTGGTTGCACCCATTATAAATCTTACAAAATAAGATTATCACATTCTCGATTTATCTACACCAACCCATGAGAGACAAAGGGAGACAGAAACAGAGAGTCAAGAATTGTTTGCAGCTGAGAAATAAGATGTCATATAAAATGAATTTCAAGTTCACTTCCATGTAGTCATCACAAATACATGTGGCAGAAAAAATGAAAAAACAAATATAAAAGGCAGCTCGGAAAGTTTGAGGTAAACACAATATTTAGAAAATAGAATGAAGAAATTCCTTACTCCACCAATATCAGGTCCACCACGTTTGCTACCAATGGCATCTATCTCATCAATAAATATAATGGAAGGTGCAAATGATCTGGCATTAGCAAAAAGATCCTTCACACGGGAGGCTGCCACTCCCACAAACATCTGAGGAAATAAGTAACAAATTGCTAACGTTTTTAGTTCATTGCCTTTCATCAAGTACATTGATCACATTTAAACAAGGAATCTTTGTTAAACTATTGATATAATTAAATTTACCATAATCCATCACAAGCTTATACTTTTGAGTTAATAGGTGATATGGCATAGTATCAAAACATGAGGTCATGTGTTCAAACCCCTATATTATTATTACCTCTCCGATTAATATTGATTTTCACTTGTTAGGTATTCTATGAATCTTCTAACCCATAAGTGATGGGAGTGCTAAATTGTTGATATAATTAAACTTACCGCTCTTTTGAGTCAAACAGTGATTTAACATTTTTATTCATGTTTCAACAACTCAAATATCTTATAATTAACCAACCTAGTAACCTACTCAGTTCATTCCAAAAAGAGTAACCAGACTGAACTCAGATGCTGCATCCAAAAGCCTAAGCCGCTAAAGAGCGTAGTGAGACTTGTGAAGAATTAGCGTTTTTCATTTGACCTCAGGATGTAATATTTATACTGATGGTATAGTTTGACCTTTAATAAACAAAATGTGTATTAAAATAACCACATCTACTGGCTACAATTTACCATAACAGAAAAGAAGAATAGCAAAAGAACTGGGAAATGCCATGAGTTTTCATAAACAAACCAACAGACTGGAAAGGAGGGATTTGGCAATATGTGTACTTTTCACCCAAATTTTCATAGTTATAGTGACTCTTCCACATTTTGCCAATGCTAATTATAGTCTTATTGTGAACCCTTTCCCTTCCATTTTTCAAGTTGGATGAGCAACAAACCTCACCTCAACAAAATCCGTTCCACTTGCAGCAAAGAATGGAAGTCCAGCTTCACCAGCAATAGCTTTAGCTAGCAGGGTTTTACCAGTTCCAGGAGGCCCATGGAGTAATACTCCTTTTGGACAATAGATGCCCTTGTCTTGGAAGTCTTCATCATTTCTGAGAATTCGTACAATCTCTTGCAACTCCCTTTTTATATACTCCTGCCCAGCAAAATCACTGAAAGAGACTCCAGTAGTTTCTTCTGCTGATATAAATTTTGCCCTGTTTAAAAGCCATAAAGATTTAGAATACAAGTCAAATTCCACGAGTACATGAATACGTAACAACACATGTTTCTGGGATTCTTTATTTTAAAACCAACAGAAAAACAAAAAAACAAAAAAAACACCTTCCTTTAAGAGAGATGAAAGTACTGTGCATCGGCCCAAGAGCACAACACTGTTTTCTGAACATTCTGTATGATAGAAATTGGAGACTACTAAAGAAAATAAAAGAACCAGAGCCCATGGTACAGCCTTAGCAGAATTGTCAACCAAGTGGACAAATTTTACATTACTCAGACAGATCCCTATAAAAATTGAAAAAACATTGATCCAGGATATATACTTACCGACTCTTCCCTAAAGATCCTAGCGCACGGCGTTTGAGAGGTGGGTTAGTTCTGGCTTTTGGCACTCCCAAATCACAAGGTATCAACTTTGCATATATTGGCCTCGTCAAGTTATCAATCCAAAGATACAATGCAACAGAGAGTCCTAGCCGCATAGACCAAACCACTGCAGTTGCAACAGATGAATAGATTTCTGCAGGGACTGCATCCACATTAATTACATCAACGTTTACTATTTGTTGATGTAACTTCTTCCAGACATCATTCCAACAATCAATTGGCATACGATCAATCACATGACGCCGGAAAATGATTTCGTTCTTTGCACTTCCACCTGTTTCATCCTTGTAATAAGGTAAAATGACTGCACAAGCATCACAATCAACCGTCAGAAAGTTTTCAGAAAATAATCATTATACCCTACTACCAAGATCGCTGAACAAAAGCTTTTTGAATACATAACTAACAATCAATTGCTGAAGACATGGAGCAGCAAGGTCTTTACAGGCTAATTTAAATATCTTTAAAGGCTCTAAAAATTTGTAATTATAGGGATTGTTTCATTTTTGTAATTGTAGTCTTTTTTTTCCTTATTCTTATTTGTAGATTAACTTGAAGAAACTTGCCGGCATTCTAAAATATAAAGAGGATGAGTACCTGACATTGTCTGACCGTAATTTGAGTACTCAACAAACTGGACATTGCTCGAATTAAGCAGTGCCCAAAAATCACTAAAATTAATTTTGTGCGAGTTTTCAGGATCCCACTCAGTTCCCTTTAATTTTCCACGCATGGTCAGTAAGGCCCTACTCCAACTAGAAGCCATTACAAGCTGCCTTTCTAATTGCAAATTCGCCTTCCTCTGAAGTTCTTCCACATTATTTATCCGTTGTCTCTCAGCATCCTTTAATTTCTGAAAAACTCAAAACTCACATATGTGAGATTACTAAAGAAAAAAAGTTAAGAGAATCAAATTAGTATTGACTGTCGCCCACTAAAAAAAGAAAGTACTTCAATAGTTGATAAATAAATATATGTGCAGTCACGCATTGAATATCTGAGAGAAAATTATATGACTAATATGTTCGTCTTCATTACACATAATGATGTCTTCTCAACAAACATAGTCATTTTCAAAACTTAAAAGACCGCCAACACAACAACCTTACGCGACAAACACCTTCCTTGTGATTGTTACTTTTATGTTTCAATCGTCAAGTACAAGTTCGTGTACTAAACATAAGTTTCAATTTAAGGAACTGAAGAACAGCTCTCTCTGGATCAACCTCGCTAACATTTCTGCCTCTTCCATTTAGTCGATAAGCCGACGCCAAATACATACACTGAAATTAGAAGAAGGAGAGGAAGAAGAGAGAAACCTCGAATAGCTGAGCAGACTCGTCGTCTTCCTCTACATTTGGGGATGCTACCACCGCGTCTGTATCCGAACTTGAAGCTTTCGGAGAGAAAACTCTGTGCTGCCGGAACTTAGGGAAAGTAATACTGCGGTCTCTGGAACGAGTTTTGGTAGCTGAACCATGGTTGCTACACGAGGAAGAACATGATGGAAGTAGCTGAATTCGACCGAGAGATGTGGTGGAAGGAAGGATTGGATGCGATAATTGTATGAAATTTAGTGCGTTTGAAGCCATAAACTTCATGATTCCAGCATTTGGTACAGTCTTCTTCGCTTCTATCTGATTGTGTTTCTATCGGCTCTCCTTTCTTGAGAACTGTCGAAGAACGGCAGTTGTAGAGGATTGAGTTTTATCTGAGGTTTTGTGTGTTTTCAGCGATGAACGATAGTTCGTACGGTTAAAAAGCGTTCAAAATATTTATACAACTATTTTTCTTAAATTTGTTGGATTTTAAAATGTCAAATTGAACCAACATTTATATAATATAAAAAGATTATGATAAGAGTTAGTAGGAGAACTAATTGATCTATGTATTATGAGATTCAACGATCTAAAGCTAATGGGTAAACTCTTTTAAACTTAACTAACCAATATTCATTAACTTGTGGTAATGTCAATAGTAGCTCGGAATTGAACTCTGCCAATTATAGATATATTTGTATCTACTTGATTTAACAATGATTACCAAGTTAATCGTCTATAGGTTGTTCGTAATTCCAATTGAGTCAAAATATTGTTTTACCTTCGAAATTACATGTTTTTCTTTAAATATTCGTTTATCGTCTAATTACAATTGGTTTGCAGTTCAACCATTAAATTAAATATCTCTTACTAGAGCAGTTAAGCCCCTTGCCTAACACTTGAGGGAATAGTTTATCTACTATCCCCATAAGTGGATAGAAGTAAAATTATGTCTTCACAAGTTATCTATGAGGCTTGTTGGGTTGCTCTCCTCCATGCAAATATGAGGATAATCTCAAGCAAGCATGAGTTGGTGATTAGCTCAACATCAAGACCAAGTTGTCTAGGCTGTTGAATTCGAAATAATCAGTTTTAAACAATAAACGGTGTTAGAGTAAATGTGATTTTTTCATGGTCCAGTCTTATACAATCTCATTGCGTAGAACACCTCACTCGCATGTATTTGCCTGAATGATATGTGATCACATCATTTGTATCAAATACAACATGCATTGTATTCATAGTGTCTCACAGTAAGGTGTCTAGCCTTATTCTTATATTATAGATTATTTAAACTATTAACTCAAACTTGATCCACTTGTATGTCAGCGCATGTAAACTTTAGGGTTTCATATTATAATAAACAAATCTTTGTTTATTAGATTCATAATCACAACGTACAAATCATTCACCGTAAACAATTCATCAATAGCAACTTTGTTAAACAATATAAACTGTTTTACATCAACATATCACAAGTCTTACGAAACAAAATCTAATATATCTCCACTTTGACTGGTTGAACATACATCAAGTGACACTATATACAAATATTGAGTTCAAGCGAGAAAAAACAATACAATAAACTTACATATCCAGTAGATCAAACTTGTAAAATTCTGATATAATGTAGTTCACTATCACTCTGAGACAAAATAAATCACCTAAAATATCACAGTATCGCATCTAATTTGTTAGAAGTGTAACTATTAAACAATGATGGGGACATTAAATTTTCGTTTTTATGAACGCATAAATAAAAATATAAATTAACAACTCGAGTATCTTTTTTTAGTCCACTTTAAAAAAACGAATCCATGCCACATTCATACCAAGCTTAATAAACAAAATTTAGTTTTCTTTTACCACTTACATGTGTTGACATTCTTAATGAAGCTTTTTTGTTTACGTGGAGATTATATTATTTAATATTTCAATTAGTATGATAATATTTTGGAGAATTTTTAAAAATAGAAAAATAATTTATGATATTAGAGTCTATGTCACATACATTTTTTAAATTGCAAAAATAACAAATTTAAAAACAAATTACAGTCATATTTGTCAAATTTGTAATATGCAAAAAAAAAAAAAAATTATGAGCTGTTTTTTATAAAAATAATTTGTCATCTAATGCAATTTCCCTAATATTTTGGAGAATTGTAAAAAGTAACAATTTTGACAAAATGTTTACAAACTATAGTAAAATTTGTAGATTATATCAATGATAGACAATGATATGCTTCTATAAGTAACATTGATAGATATTGATAAAAATCTATCAATTTCTATAATTGATAGAATTTAAAATTTTGTTATAGCTTATAAATATTTTAATTTATTTTGTTACTTATAAAAATGTTTATAATATTTTACTATATCGATAAATATTTTAATAGTATTATCGTTTACAACAATTTGTCTTATATAATTTATTAGAAGAGATGATTATAAACGACAAATGAATTGAAAATATCTATTAAATAGAGTAAAATTTCAGTTTCCAGTAATAATATATATTTATAGGTTTCAATTGGTGCAATAAAATATTAAATTTTGATTTGAGTTTATTAAAATTAAACACATCTATTATTTGTTGATTTTTATATAAGACATTTTTAAAAATAGCAAAATAAATTAAAATATTTACAAATTATAGCAAAATTTTGGATTTATCACGATAATCTTACATCACTATAGCATAACAATAGAATTTGTTATGGATAGTAAATATTTTGTAAAATTTGCTATTTTTAAAAATTTATCAAATATATATATATAAAGCTATGTTTTGTAGACCATATTTCAAAACTAAGTTAGACACTTAAAGTAGAAAAAAAGAAGGGTTAATTATTGTTTTACCGAGAAGTAGGTTTAAACCACCACTGGATACGTTGTTGTCGGAAAAAACAGAGGAGAAGAAGAACAGAAAGAAAAACCACTTCTGAAATTATTTCGGATGTAGCATCGATTCAGCCCAATTGCTCGTATAAATATTACGCTGACTCGAACAATGTTTCACTTGGAACGAGCTGATTTTGCTCCACGCGCCAAAGATTGTTGAAGAATAATCGAGAGATAGAAATGGTCGAGATCCGTAGCTGAAATGGTGAACCGAAGCTTTGTTCAACACAGGATCCCACCAACTTTCAGATTTATCATACGAAAATCATCCTCCCCTTTTGCTGTTACCCTTTTCTTGATTTTCATTTTTGCATCTTCCATATTCGTCTTCTTGTTCTGCACCAGAAACATACTGGAAGATGAACAGAAACCGTTGTTTTCAAAGCCAGAGAAATTTCAATCTAAATCTGAGCTGGTATGTTGCTTTCTTCGCTTTATTGTCGTTATAATTTCATTTTATTGTTTGGTATTTTGTTTTGTTGCAAGATTTAGTTTAGCTTTTGCTTTCGTATCGTCATTTTCATTACTGTTCTTTTGTTTCCGACATGGTAGCTGCCTGTGGTTTGATGATTTGGAATTGAAATACACGTATGTGAAGACATTGGATTGAGTGTGAATTAAGGGTGGCATTTGTATTAGTTGAAATCTAGGTAGACTGCGTAAGAGCAACACTGTGTAGTGTAGATTTTTCTTTTATCAAATAAAATCTTAAAGATGAAGAGCTGAAGAAGCAACGTTTCAAGATTGCATATTTTGTACACCTTCAACAATGTAGAAATTGTTCTGAAGCCAGCTTCCTTTTATCACGGGTCTCTTTTTTTATTTATTTCTTCAGAATTTAGGAAAAAAGGAAGTATATTCAATCTAAAAGTGCAGTGTCACAGCTATAGTAAATTCCTTTGTAAGTACTCCCCATCACCAAGGGAATGGAGGGCTTCTTTCGTTAGTAGTCTTCATTAGGAGGGGGAGTTCTCTTCCCCCTTCTCCCAGGATGTTATTTTTTCGTGCTTTAATGAATTTTGTCCAGTTCCTTACAAGAAAAAGGGGGAAAACAGTGACTAAATTGGCTGTGCTCTTTGTTATGAAGAAATCTGTTGATCACCTGTGGAATGCTCCATCGAGCTATGGCTTCCATCCCTGTGTCAAGCCTACATCAAGATATGAAGGTACTCACGTCCTTTTTTCCTTCAGTTATCGAGTGCAAGCATGTTTACATAGTGGTTATGATCTCATTTGTTGTTGAAGTTTAAGAAAAGATATTTTAGATTTTAACTATCTTGTAAATTTTTGTCATTGCATTCTTAGTCCATGCCTTCACATAGAACTCAAATGGATCATTATTTTGATTCTAATTTCTCGTTACTGTGTCAGCTGCCCAAACTTCAGATCATTACATCACAGTTAGAAGTAATGGAGGACTAAATCAAATGCGAGCAGGTGTAAGTTGCTAACTTTATTACCGAAGATCAGAAATTGACCAAATATTATTTACAAATACTTATTTTGGTTTATCTACTTCCTTAGAAATAAATTTTACAAATCTGTTGATGAGAATTTGTTTAAGGGACATTTTTTTTAATTTATAAAATAGATTTCTGACATGGTGGCTGTGGCACGCATCTTAAATGGAACCCTAGTTATTCCTCAATTGGATAAACGTTCGTTTTGGCATGATAAAAGGTACTTGCATTTAGGTTCTGTTGCCAATTTGCGGATCAGTTAATTTCTGATTCTGTTTATAATTTAACCCCAATTAGTAATATACAATTTTTCACAGTACATTTTCAGATATTTTCAACGAACATCACTTTATCAAAACCTTACAAAGTGATGTTAAGATAGTGAAGGAGCTCCCCAAGGAGTTGGAGTCTATTCCCCATGCTCGTAAGCATTTCACTTCATGGGCTGGCTTTGGTTACTATGAAGAGATTGCACGGTTATGGAGAGATTATCAGGTATTTTGAATGTTTCAAAAACTATTATGTATGAGTTTGAAGTTAAAACGAGGAACCTTCTTTTTTTGAATTTCTCCATCTGCTTGGTGCTAGTTACAATCCTTAGCTTGGATTCACAGTAATCCAGAAGAGATCCGACCATAAACTTGAATTTAACTGAAAGAGTTAATTTCCTCTAAAAATTTTTAGTTTATCGATCATTCTGAAGTTCGGTCAGATGTTTCTGTAGTCTTGGCAATTACAATATCTAATTTTAAATTGCAATTGTAGTCTCCACTCTTCAGACACATATTAGTCAGTTAAAATTCAAAGTATTTTCTTGTTATATCTTGAACTGTTCAGCTGAAAAGGCTACACCTGTTCGATTTTTTTTTTTTAATCTTTCCTTCTTGATTGGTTGTTTAATGATTTCTTTGAATGACGTGCTGCTGTCTTATCAAGTACATTTTTGTAGGTCATTCATGTTGCAAAATCTGATTCTCGATTGGCAAATAACGACCTGCCCCTAGATATTCAAAGGCTCAGATGTCGTGCAATGTATGAAGCCCTTCATTTTGCTCCACCAATTGAGAACTTTGGAAAGGTTTGGATTGTTGCTGGTTTTAAAATATTTGTTAGCTCGTGTTGCACGGATAACTTAATGCTGTTTTCCAAATTTCTAGACATCGAACATGCTGTAGATGTTTGAATTTAGTGAACTGATGTAGGTTTAACCGTTCAGAAATTCTCATCAAAGTAACATCACAACCAAAAAGGATTGAAGATCCTTTCAAATGCTCATCTAGAAATATATGAGAAATTCATCTTACAGTGGGGTGATAATGAACGTCAATTTAGGCTTCCTATAACTTTTTTTTTTTTCCCAGTATCTATAAATTTAAGAGGTCTCCTATAGGGCTTCCTGCTAAATTAGGTTCTGAGCATGCATGACGGTGACACCACAGAAGCTGGTCGAGCGGCTTAGGTTGCGTGGAGAAAGATATATTGCCCTTCATTTGAGATATGAGAAAGACATGCTTTCCTTCACTGGTTGTACTTATGGTTTGACTCATCTTGAAGCTGAAGAGCTAAAAATAATGAGGTGAATATTATGTATGCCAGCATGCTGACTTCTCTAGAAATAAAATGTGGAAGTTATTTCAGTCTTCATCCTTTTTCTGTTTCTCAATGTTGTTATTCTTTTATAGGGAAAAAACTCCTCATTGGAAGGTAAAAATTATAAACTCAACGGATCACAGAATAGAAGGCCTTTGTCCGCTTACTCCCAAGGAAGTGGGAATATTCCTGCAGGCTCTTGGATATCCTCCATCAACATTAATCTACATTGCAGCTGGGGAAATCTATGGTGGTGATACTCGACTTTCTGAGCTTTCTTCTCGGTTTCCAAATATTGTTACCAAAGTTAGTCCACCATAATTTCTTATAGCCTCAATGAGGAGTGGTTTAGTTATGCCGGTTTACAAATCTGGTGCAATTATGGCTAACTGTGTTCTCCTAACAGGAAACACTTGCAACAGAGGAAGAATTGAAGCCATTCATCAATCATGCTTCTCAGAGTGCAGCACTTGATTATATAATTTCAATTGAGAGTGACGTTTTTGTTTCAACTTACTCCGGGAACATGGCAAGAGCTGTAGAGGGCCACCGGAGATATCTAGGGCACCGCAAAACCATCACTCCAGAGAGGTAAGAATTATTTGAAAGCAAACAGACCCTTTTCTCTGGAGCATTCTACGACAAGTTTAGCCATACTTAAGATGATGTTCGTTAAATCTCAGCTGTCTGATAATCAGTTCTGTTAGAAAATTTTCTAATCCTGTTTTTTCACTCTTGATTTTACATGATTAATTTTTTTTAGTACTTTTTATGTATTGCAAGCAACTCTAAGGGTTTATAACTTAGTGAGACTTTCTTCAAAATGTTTGGCACGTTATTAAAACTCTCTAAAGGATCCGCCTGTAATGATCATAGCAAATGGTTAAAGATAATAGGTTAACTTTATCGTAGATGCCTACTTAAAATGTATTCTCCAGTGAGTTATCTCGCCAATCTAATCTATTAGGGACCAGGACAATAATTGAGGTGAATTTCTGAGCATGTTTGAAATGATTTTGAATATTCAATATTCGTGATAGATGTTGATGGTTGTTTTATCTTCATGAAATTGATGTCGATAGTAGTTCCTTGGACTGTTTTGTTGTCCCCTTCTATTACATGATCATTTCACTCTATTTGTTATTTGTAGAAAAGGGCTTGTTGAACTTTTTGATAAGCTGGAAAAGGGACAGCTAACGGAAGGTTCCTCACTATCAGATCATGTGCAGCAGATGCATAGGAACAGGTAAACATTGTTGCAGTTTGTATAAATTTCTCACTCGGTTGTCTTCACTAGAGTTGCTTCCACATCTTCCACAATATAGACAGGCACCAAGCTCCAAATTGATTAGAAACCATTTTATTTATCTGGTTCTTAAAAGAGCAAAGCAACAAGTAATTGACATCAATAATAATCTTCAGACAGGGGGGTCCAAGGAGACGAAGAGGTCCACAGGTTGGAATAAAGGGTCGAGCGCGATTCAGAACCGAAGAATCATTCTACGAAAACCCATATCCAGAGTGTATATGTAAATCTAAACAACAGCTCTGAAATTACATGAAGATGCAGCAGAGCTATAGGTGTTATCCTTGGCATTTTTTAACCTGCTTACTAGTGACTTATATCGTTAGAAAGTCCTAAGATGTTAAAGTATAGGAACCAGTATGCTCCTCAGATCAACTTGCATCTCATGAATCAAGCAACTATTGAAGGACCCGATGTCACTATTTTTTGTTATGTCCTCTTCTATCTCTCATAATTTATAACTTCTATTTACCTTGTAAGATACACTTCAAAAGGACCTTATATGTATCATTTTATCACTTCAATTTATATTGTTGTATTATCTTAAAATCAAAGACTAGTTTCTTAACGTCTCCTTCTTATCTTATCGTGTTAATGTAAAAAATTAAACTTTCTTCCTCTTAATGTTGCGTTGAACTAAGATAAGAGTTACCTGAAGTAGTAGTGTTTGATCATACAAATGTTGACTAAATATCCTTTGGTTTTGTAGTTTGTTTAAAAAACTTTAGTATAGTTTTAAATTTTGCAATATTATCTATCATAAAACTATAACAATGTCAATAAAATTACCATTGTTCGTAATTTGAGGCATAATTTTTATAAAGGTAAAAGTGAGTTGACATAACAGATGTATGTGTGATTCCTTCTATAGTTTTCGATCCACCTCCTTGTACGCTTGTGTTTTTAACCTCTTACTTTTAAATGTGGTCATGTATAAATGAAAGCAAAAAGAGGAGAAAAAAAGGGATAAAGTAATCTAGTCTAAAAGTTATTCGTTCAATGAATTACAAATTTAGTATTTGAATTTGTAGGTTTGTTTCATTTTTGAAGTGTATAATTCCCTAACTTTCAAGCTTGTAAGTTCCTAAACTTTCAATGTTGCCATGTCTAATAATCAATTATGTATGTAATATATTTAATTATTTTGTACCTAATTAAAAATCCAATATGAGATATAAAATTAAACTTTACAACTAATGAAACCTAATTTGTAAATTTGTGTCCAATAGATACTTGAATTACAAAAATACATGTTGGAAAAGTTGATTCACGATCAATGTTGATACAAAACTGAAAAATTTAAAGATCTTTTAGATACAACTATAATTTTTTAAAATAAAAGCTAAAGGAACACCAAATATAAAATTTCGAAATTTATTATAAGTTTTTCAAGTCTATTTGGGAGGAAATTGCCAATCCAATCACCTACTTGATACTTGTGAAAATTGCAAGCAATAAACATGTAATTTAACATTATTCAAGTGCATTACTTTTAAAAACAGTATACGTTGTACATGCTACTTACCTCTATGTGAGTCCGATCTAAGACGTCGTGTTAAACTAGCTAAGATTTTTATGTTTATATGGTATACTATACCACTACACCTCGATTGGTCAATCCATCAGACATATTTCTTAAAAATCGAACGCTTAAGCTTACATCTCTACATCTACTACCATTTAACCAAAAAAGAACAAATGCAACACATCAAAAAATGATGATGCAACTCCTTCATCACTAACATATATTGTATGCCAGTTTCAACCTTGTTAGTCTAAGACATATGCCATTCATTCACTACGTTGTAAATTCAAATTCTCTTACATTACTTGTAGACATACATATTTTTAAAAGCAATCTTTACAGCCACTAAAGTTCAAAAAGACTAATTCGTAATTTGACCTAAAATACAAGTTTTTTGAAATTAGGAACATTTGGTATGAATTTTAATTACAAATGATGACTCACTAAAATCCAAGAAAAAAAACGCTTACCCATTTCCCTACTGAGGCTAACTTCGTGCTTCAGTAATAAAAGAAAAAAAAAATTGAAATTTAAAATTTAAAAATTGAAAAAATAATAATTACTTACGTTATGTCTGTCCTTTCTCTCTCTCTCTCATTCGACCTTTCTTTCTTTCTCCAAAACCTTCGACGACCACCACCATTTTTTTTCTTTCTTTCTTCTTCTTCTTCTTCACCACCACCATCACCATTTCTCCACTACTACCCAACATCACCTTCATCACTTTACCCTAACCGTTTCTCAATTTCTTCAAACGAATTTCAAGATCCACACGATCAACCTCTGTTTTCTCTTCGCGCCATTTCGTCAATTTCTGTTTCCAACCAATTCGATTTCACTTCCTGCTCAAGGTGTGCGGTTTCCTATTCACGTATTTCCCTTCCTGCTTGATTCTCCTTCTCCAACTTACTTGCATTCTTCGTTTGGCGTTTTGCTTTTCATTTTCCGTTCATTTCCCCTCTCTGAGGGGAGGGGGGGCTTAAAGGAATTGTTTCGCTGTTGGTTATTATTGTTTTTTTTTTCTTTTTAGAAAATTGGGGTTCTGGTTGGCGAATGTGATTTAGTGTGGGTGTTGGAATTTAGTGATTCTGGAGTTTGAACTCTCAGTCGCTTTTGGAATTCAGGTTGTCTCTGGAGGTTTGAGTAGGATTTGTGTGTTGTGGTGATCTGAATTTTGAGAGGATTTTGGGGTTCTTGGTTTTGTTTGAGTTGGTGTTTTGGTGTATAATGATCGAGTGAGAATGGTGAGGTTTCTGGGACTCGCTCGTGGTGACTCTTATGAGTCACCACGAGAGATCGCCTCCAGGGCCACAACGACGAGCGAGAATGGTGAGAGTGGTTGGCTTATTCGGTTCTTTGACTCGGCTTTTTTCTGTGAGTGGATTGCTGTTAGCTATCTCTACAAGCATGAACACTCGGGGGTTCGTGATTATCTCTGTAATAGAATGTATACGCTGCCTCTATCAGGTTTGGAGAGTTATTTGTTTCAGATATGCTACATGATGGTGCATAAGCCTAGTCCGTCGTTGGATAAATTTGTAATTGATATGTGCTCGAAGTCACTTCATATAGCTATGAAGGTGCATTGGCTTTTAGCTGCTGAGCTTGATGACTCTGATGATACTGATGGGATAAGTAGGATTCAGGAGAAGTGTCAGATTGCAGCGACATTGATGGGTGAATGGCCGCCTCTTGTCCGACCTCAAGGAGAATCAACGAGCCCGGGAAGCAAGAACCAGGTTTTGAATAAACTATTTTCATCAAAACAGCAGTTGTTTTCTCTTGTGTCTTCTCCACCTGACCGAAGGTCCATGTCATTCTCGCCTTCTTCAGGGAACAATTGGCAAGAAGATGCTGGTCAATTGTCGCCTGATGAGAACAATATCTTTAAGAAATTAATCCCAAGCCCAAAAGTTAGAGATGCATTTCTGTTTAGGAAGTCAGTAGATAAAGATGGTGATGAAACTGAGAAGGATGGGTTCTTCAAGAGGTTCTTAAGGGACAGTAAAAATGATGACGATTCAGGTTCTAAGATTCGAGATACTCTTCTCTTCAGGAAGTCATCAGAAAAAGATGACGATGATTCTGAAAGAGAAAGTTTTTTCAAGAGGCTTCTGAGGGACAGTAGAGGAGAAGATGAGGATGTGACTTCAAGTTCAGAGGGATTTTTCAAAAGGTTGTTTCGTGATAGCAAGAATGAATCTGTGGATAAAATAGCTTCCAAGCCCGGGTCCAGGGAGGATGATGAAAAGGAAGGTTTTTTTCGAAAGCTTTTCAAGGATAAGTCTGAAGATAAGCGAGATGCAAATGACAGGAATGAAGATGATACGAACTCTGAAGAAAAATGTTCTAAATCCAGGGAAGATGATGAAAAGGAAGGATTTTTTCGCAAGCTTTTCAAGGACAAATTCGATGATAAAAATGATATAATTGAAAAGGCTGAAGAGGCCAATGGGAACGGGGAGGAAGAAGAACATTCAGATTTCTCATTGTTTCGCAGACTTTTTCGTGTGCATCCGGAGGAGGCAAAGAGTATGGAATCAAATGAAATCAATAACATAGATAACCTGCCCGAAAGTAGTCGAGGTACGGAAAATTTTTTCCGTAAGTTGTTTCGAGATCGCGAGCGTTCAATTGAAGACTCAGAGCTTTTTGGAATGAAGAAGCACAGTGAGGTAACTTACTATTGGCTTCTTAATTTATTTTCCAGTAAGAAAGAATTATGTTAATTATTTTTATGATAATAATTTTTTTAAATTATGAGATATTACTTTTAAGGTGACATCACCTGGAAGTTTAAAAAAAGAAATTCTAAGGTGGCAATAATGGAGCAGGATTAGTAATTAAGGAGGAAATTAGGCTAATAGAACCAAGGAATTCAAAAGAAAAAAATGCTGCAATAAATTTCCTCCTCATTTCCTTTAGAGAACACTAAGGGGACAGAATTAAGCAATATGTGAACACCTAAGGTTTGGACTGCATCAGTTGCCTGATTCTATACTACAACTTTTTGACACCTTAGTCTGAACTATATGCTTATAACTTTATAGAAGCATCCGGGTTCCCCGAGGCAGCGAAATGAGAAGTCAAATGTTAAGCCTCCACTTCCAAATAGCACTGCATCTCAATTCAGAAAAGGAGCTTATCATGAGTCGTTGGACTTTGTTCACTCTTTATGTGAGACATCATATGGTTTAGTGGATGTATTTCCAATTGAAGATCGCAAAAGTGCACTTCGAGAGGTTGTTATAATTTTTCTGCCAATTGATCTCTTATACATTTTTTCCTGAGTTCCATACTGAAATAGTTCATACATCTCTTGTCATTTTGTTTAAAGTCTCTTGCAGAGATAAATTTAAAAGTAGCCGAGGCTCAAAATAATGGAGGTATGATCTTATTTATAAGGTATCTATATGATGCTAATTTAGAAGTGTTTTTCTTTCTTAGTGCAACATGTAGCATGCAGTGCTAATATATTCAGAACTGTCTAGTATTTTCCATAGAAAATAATACCATTCTTTTAATTCTCTATGTTCCATTTAAATTTCAAGTGAGTTTTCAAAAAGATTATTTGTAAATTTTTTGGGTAAGAAATCCCCTTCGATTGAGAGGAATGAAAGAATATACAAGGGATAAAGATGCCCCTCCCAAAAAGAGATCTGTTTCTGTTTAAAAAAAAAAGTAAAAAAGAACAAAGAGTGAAAAAAGGACTCAATCCATATGAACAGGGCCAAGCTTATAATTAAGAAAGGTTCTTGTGTTTGACGCCCATAAGGAGGCACTAATTCTCCTCACTGAACCCTCAACCTCTATAAAATGATAAGGTGAGCTTCTAAAAAGTCCTGAACCTCTCTAAAAAGTTTAAGATCCCTAGGAAAGTGGGGTTCTTTAGTTGGCAAGTTTTACACGGTCGTGCTAACATGATGAATTGGCTCAAGAGGAAGCTTCCCTCGACGTTGGTCCTTTCTATTGTATTCTTTGTCTGAAGGCGAAGGAAGACTTGGATGGTATTCTTGGCCGTTGTGAGTTTGCAAGTTTTCTCTTGGATTCTTTATACCAGATGTCTAGTAATGTGGTTTCTCATCACAAAGATGCTAGTGCTACGATCGAGGAGTTCTTTCTCAACCCACTTTGTGTAGAGAAAACTCGCTTTTTTTGGCTTGCGAGAGATGTGTGCTATTTTTTGGGTTTTGTGGGGCAAGCACAATATTAGGGTGTTTAGAGGTGTCGATAGGGAATCTAGTGAGATTTTGTCCCTTGTTTGTTTTCATGTTTCTTTTTTAGCTTCAATTTTAATGACTTTTTGTAACTATTTTATTGGTCTTAATTTGCATAGTTGGATTCCCTTTTTTGTGGATTGTTTTTTTGTATGCCCTTTTATCCTTTCAATTTTTTCTCGATGGAAGTTGTTTTCATTTAAAAAAAAATCTAAAATTCTATTATTTATTTCATTCCAAATTCCCCACCCCACAAATTTGCAAGGAAATGAACTGCTACAAAATTTACCACAAACACCAAACAATGCAGTAACTCTAAAGGTAGTGGGCTAACTGCCAATACCAAAACAAATGATCTTGGTCCTCCTCACACCTCTTGCAAAAAATGCACCATTGCAGGAATGAGACAAATGGAAGGTATCTTTGAATGCAATTCAAGTTGTTAACTTTTCCATGTAAAAGCTGCCACACAAACATTTTTAACAATCTTGGGAATATTAACCTTCCAGCAAAAACATGGGCAACAATGGAGGGCAAAGGGAAGACGATATATGAAAGAAGGAATGAAAAGTGAAACCCTAAGAAGAAGAAAAATCTTCTTGAGATCTTCAAAACTATGAATAAATTTATGTCTCTAGCTCTAGTGTGGGTACGTGGTTGTAACTTGTAAATATTTGTGTTGTGAGTCGTGATGTAATTCTTTCACATGCTCAATGGCAAATGAGTTTGTTTTAGGTTTGTAATTGTCTATGCTCCAGTTGATCTTTTCGGTGCTGCAAGTTTGATTTGTGTTGTGATATCGGCACTCTATACACCACCCGTCTGGAGTCAGAGAAGGGTTCTATGAAGTGGTTTAATTTATTTATTGATGGCTGTTTTGTGAAATATTAAGTTGAGAGAGATTGGAGAAATTTCAGAGGATCTCTGGAGGGTTGAGAGGTATTGGGAGTGGTGTTTTCCATAGTTTGCTTTAATGTCTTCCTTTTGAAGTCTAAAATAAAAAAGTTATGTGATTATCACCCCAAGGCTCGTTTAGGTCTTAATTGGTGAACAAGGAAAATCATTTTTTATACAATTTTGTAATAATCATAATTATTTTCAACATAAGAAACGAGAGAGTAAATTGATCTAAGAGGCTCATTAGAAAAAATGGGACATGAGCTATCCCTAAAGCCACTGGATTAAGGAAACTGAAAAGTTATTTGGAAATGTGCCACGGGGCTCTCTTTTGGCTTCTTCAAAGTAGAGCCTTCTATTTTCTCCTCCCTCTCTCTGTCTGTTTCTTTCTTTTTTTGTTTTTAGGGGGGGGGGGGCTCTACAACTCTCAGCTTCATCTTTTGGAAATCAAGAAATCAATGGTATATGATCTTGATGTTTTCTCTACTTTTCAATAAGCACTATCGAAGTTTGAAGCAGGAGTTTCTACAAAAAAATAGCTAGGAGTTAGTCATGTTTGGGTCTTCTTTATGCAATCTCCTCGCTTAGTGTTAGGAGAAAAATGCCTAGTCTCCTTGCCTTACCTTCCTTTAATATGAATCACATTTTCATTTGCATATTGATGGCTAATGGGTGATTTCTCAGTGTTCTAGCACATGTGCAATGTTATGATACTGCAAGAAATTTGTTCTGGTAGTTGAACATTTTGATTATTTAGATATTGTTTGTATTTTCAGGCGTTTCATTTCCTATGGGAAGGGGGATGTATCGTGTTGTCCATATTCCTGAGGACGAAGCTGTGCTTCTCAACTCTAGGGAAAAAGCACCTTACCTAATATGTGTTGAAGTACTGAAAAGTGACGTTCCAAAGTAAGTTCCAGAAGGCATAGCTACATTGATGGCAATTACAGTTATGATTGCCAATCAATTGAAGTCATTTTAATATTAACATTCAACATTTTGACCACTATGTCTCTCTATCTTATTTTTGTTTTGGTTTTTACTTTTATCGAATTGTTTTAGCAACATGAAGGATCCATCCAGTGCTCAGAAGTTATCTAGAGGAGGAATTCCTTTAGCAAATGGAGATGCATTGTTACCGAAGCCACCTCCCTGGGCCTATCCCTTGTGGACAACTCAGGAGGCCTATCGGAATAGTACTGATCGAATGTCCAGTTCTACTGCTCAAGCAATTGATCAGGCAATGTCACATAAGTCAGATGCAAAAGTGAAATTTGTAAGTTTGAAACTTTCTGTGGAGAAGCAACTGCAGAATGAGTCAAAGAACACTGAAATAACTGATTCAGACCCCGGTGAAATTGTATCAAGTCAACATGGTACAACAGATGTTGTTCATGGTTCAGGAGCAGCTCCAGGCAGTGACTTGGAGTGGGTGAGAGTTGTGCTCACAGCTGATCCTGGAACTAGAATGCAAGACATTGAAGTTCAGGGAGCACCACGTCGGAGGGAACACCGCCGGGTCCCAAGTACAGTAGCGATAGAAGAAGTAAAGGTGAGATTTAGCGTTTGCAAATAGCATTTATGCATGTGCATACCAATAATCATCATCATCATTATCACCAGTTGCTTACAGATTTAAAATCCCGTATGATGAGTTTCTTTAGAATTGGTTTACTTGTTTATTTTGTCATCTAGTGACACTTGTTTTTAAAATTTGCTGGCACACATTGCTTCCTGTGATGAATGTTTATGGAAATCCATATGACCTTCTAAATCCATTTCATACTACCTATTGGATATGTCTGTTTAATGTGTTATCAGTCACATTGCCGCTATATAGAGCTTCTGTGCATTAATATGCAAATTCATTTTGGTTCTAGATTTTTAACTATAAGCTTATCAAAGAAGATTATGGCAAAACAGTACTTAAAAGCCCAGATTTTAGATGATCAAGTACTCGTTTTGCTTGAGAAAAATACTGTCCATTCTCTTTCATCAGTTTTTTCCAGCAGCTCCAAGCTGTTTGTAGAGGCTAATCCTGATTGATTGGAAGTCAGTTGCACCCAAATTCAAGCCCCAATCTGTTCTTCTAAGTCATTTTCTCATAATCCTACTCTACTCAGTTTAAGTACTCTAAGTTCTCTTTACCTAACTCCAAGGTAAAATTTCTTAAGGGCTCTCCAAGAAAAATCCCTCTCAATCAATCCAACTAGAAGGGTGAGCCTTTTTTGGACTCTCCTTTCAGGCGTTAGTAGTGAGGAATTGGAGCATTTGGATAGGTCAACCAAACTTGAAAGTCAGAAACGTTTGAGCCTCTAGAAATCGATCTCAAATGCCCTGTTTCAATGTGAGGAAGAGCCAGGATCCGCAAAGTCGCCGTCTGCTACTCGTTCTTGTCCTCGGTCTTGCGAAATACCAGATCATTTAAAATCAATAGTTGCTGATTGTGGAATTCTAATTTGATTCTTCAGTAGTTTAATGTATTTTCCTCAATGTAAGACCAACTTCAGTCATTCTTGGATTTCCCATCATATGGGTGGCAAGTAAATTCTTCACGCGGATGCTTAATAGTGGAAGACTTCTTTGAGCTTCCTCTGGATTATGGATTAATTTTCAGTTTTGAGGTAGCCGGTTGCATCTTCTTGAAAGTTTTTAGTTTAAATTTAGTTCTTTATGAGAGGATTTTGCATTATGCTTTGTAATTAGATTTCTTTGGATATGGCGAAGAAATGGTTTGTTTAGCTTGATCTCTTCTATTTGGAATTTGTTTTGTAGCTTTTGTTGTAGAGGTAGATTGAATTTTCTCTTTTCTCTTGCTCTTAGTATAATACTCTTGAACTTAAGGCTCTTTTATTAATAATAATTTAAGAGGCTTGTCTCCGTTACAAAAAAAAAAAAAAAAAAAAACCTTAAGCTTTTGTCTATGTGAGATGCTTGTCTTGAATCATACTGATTGTACTCAAACAAAAACTAGAGGATGAAATGCTTTCTATGATTCACAGGATGACATTAGACAATTCTTCTTTGCATTATTTGTTTGACATACCCTTAAATTGTTTTCAAGTTTGTGCTCCTTTTGTACAGGCTGCTGCAGCAAAAGGTGAGGCACCTCCTGGACTTCCTCTAAAAGGGGCTGGTCAAGATTCATCAGATGCACAGCCAAGGGTGAAGACTGAATTGATGTTTATATTTTTCTATATCACGTGATTTGGGAAGTTCAGAGCTTACAAATCTCTTTTTAACATAGGCAAATGGTAGCACACCCAAGGCCAGTGATGCCTTATCTGGAGAACTTTGGTCAGTTAAGAAAGAGAGGATACGTAAAGCTTCAGAATTTGGAAAGTTATCTGGTTGGGACTTGCGTTCTGTAAGTTCTATTTCAGTTTTCTTGGATCTTATTTTATTCAATGCTTCATTTCTTTCTGTCTGTATTTAAAGCACATTAGTCTTTAATAATACTGAAATTGATCACCATATAGCCAGCCATGGACTTCATTTCCAACATCCCAATGGAACACGATCTTGCATAGTGGTTATGCTTTATCTAGCAATGGCCAATTCATATATTTAAAGTATTTATTTGAAGCCACTAGAGTAGCCAATATCTGTCTTTAGGAAATAATGTTATTTGAGCTAGCATTGTCTCAAATCGAGACAACATTTTTGAACTTATTTTGGACTTTAGTATTTCATCTGGAAGGTAGGGCATTCAGCTCAAAAAAGTGCACAACCTACCACTGAAAACAAATGAAAACAATCAACTTTGAGCATTATTAGTCTCTTCTCATTTCCTTTTCAAAAAAAGAAAAGGTTATGTAGGGATGAAAGATGCTTTAAAACTTGAATTTTGCTGCTTTGCCATATGTGAACGTATGAACTGTCACATTTGAAACAAGGACCATCTATCATTTTTGTTCCCCCCTCCCTAAAAAAAAAAAAAAGGTTAGAATCAGCGGTGAACTGTGGTACATTCTCTTAAAGTCTTACAGTAGAGCGCGATAAACAACTTTTTAATCTTAAATGCCTTTTGGAGAAGCTGGCATTTGGGGTGAGGACTAGGATTGTAGATGTGATATACAAAGTTGAAGGCACCAGACACGGCCTTCGTGGACCCTGTATTTTATGCAACTCAGCTGAAGAAAACCTTCAGACCCCTACCACTGCTAGTTCATTTGACTTGTTCCTGCAATAATACAAGTGCTAAACCTGGAGCAAACCTTCACCTTTGCGCCAATCCCAATGATCAGCAACAAAAAGTTACTTGTTCCTGCAATACTTGGGGTTTTGGTTTTTTGTATGCCTTAGAATTCTTTCATTTTTTCTCAATTAAAGCAGTTGTTTATTAAAAAGAAATCTTGAGTATCAACTATTATTATTGATTTTTCTTATAAAAAAAAACTATTATTATTGATTTCCTTCAACTTGATGACATATCAATATGTAACTAAGCACGGTAATCCCTTGACAGCTTCTATTACTCACTAACTTTCTGGAGGTTTTGGGTCCCCTTTTGTATGCCCTTAGTTGTTCTTTCAAATTGCTTAACAAAAGCTTGGTTTCTTACCAAATAATATTAATAATAATAATAAAAAGATTTTTGTAGAGATCCAATTAGTTTATGGAATCAAAGTTTTCCGTTGTTTATTTTTTCTCTTCTTCTTTTTATAGGTCATTGTGAAGAGTGGAGATGATTGCAGACAGGAGCATCTAGCTGTGCAACTTATTTCACACTTTTATGGTATGGCCACTTTCCAGGGTTTCATGTTCAATTCTTTGGCTAAAGGCCAAGGGGACGAGGGATCCCTGGCTAAACTTCTATATTGCAAGAAGATCAAATGCAGGGAATTGGTAGGAAAAATAGTTTAATTTAGTTACCTAGTAAGTTTTTGATAGTTCATAGTTCATTTCTTATTGATTAATCTTATTTTCCTTGTTTCTAAGGCTTTAAAAGGCTTTGGATGAGAAAATATTAGGAACTTTTAGGATACCAGTTCATCTTCCCAATTATAAAAGAAAAGTCTAGAAACAGAGTGATTAGACAAAGGAGCAATCAGGAATAGAGGAAAAATGACAAAACAACAACAACAACAAAACCCCGAGAGACTGCTTCAATTGTTAAGAATCAAAGGAGGATTACATCTTGTCCTCCCTATGAAAGGGCCTCGTTCTGTATATCTTTGGACTATTTCATTCATCAATGAAATCAAACCTTATCTAAAAAAAATTCGGAAAAGGAGGATAATGTACAAAACAGTCCATAAAGAGCACCAGGAGAGAAGCATTGATATGTGGTGGTACATTCTAAACCTTCATGTCAGAACTACTAGAATTTCTCAGCTTCCCTTAAAATTGTACCGTTTCTTTTGAGCTATAAATTTGAAAAACAAGGAAGACCGCTACTTGCAGAAGAATCTAAAGTCTGAAACCTATTACTAAAAAGGGGATTATCAAGCTCTTTCTCCATCATGGCCTTAAATTGTCTGAAAGAAGTCAAAATTAACTCCCCTCTCTTGTCTAAGCTGCATGTTAATAATGGACCATTATTGTAAATTATTTTGTTTTTGACATCTTTGTTTTCCATATTTCTTGTGATGCCAGATATATTTCAAGAAGCTGGTCTTCCTCTCTGGTTACGACCCTATGAAGTACTAGTTACTTCTTCTTACACTGCTCTTATCGAGACAATTCCAGATACGGTAATCTTATATTATTTTTTTAGTTTAATTTGACAAGGAAAACGAAAGTAAGAACTATGCAGATCACCCCTGTTTCTCTTACAGGCTTCACTTCATTCTATCAAAAGTAGATATCCTGGCATCACTAGTTTGCGTGAGTTTTTTGTTGCCAAATATGAAGAAAACTCCCCAAGTTTTAAACTTGCCCAGGTACCCTCTTTTAATTTTAATTACTTATTTATTTTATTATTGTTCTTATTTTATAATTGCAGTTTCTAGATATTATACGTGTACAATTCCCCCAAAAGCTATTTCTTTTAAACTTCTAGTTTTCCTCTTCAACTTTTGAAAATTTAAATCTCTGGGGTATATAGGGGATGGTTTTATTGAAGGTTAAAAACTGGTAAGAATTAAATTCTACATTTCTATTCCAATATGCTAATATGATGCTTCCATCTTTTGGGTGTTGGATGATACATATGGCCGTTTTTTTCAACTGAATCAGGAGGGGAGGACCTTTGAGTTGGCCTCAGATTTGAATGTTAACTTGTATAAATCTGTTGTGGTGCTGATCTGTAACTACAGGAATGAGAGAGAGATACTTCCGATGTTTTCTAGTATTGATATTTGTGTTTGGACAGAAAGCCATGAAGCTCTTCTTTTGGGGATTCTGTTCTTGATGAGAATGAAATCAACACTAGATTAGATAAGGGGAAGATTGTTTTTTTTTATCTTGGCTCTCCCTTTTTTGCAACTAAAGTTCTCATAAGAAGAACTTGACTTTATAGTGAAATGCTTATTATCTTTAAAAATGCTAGCCTCTTTCCAACCAAGTCCTTTCTACAAAAGAGTCATGGTCCGAATCTGAATAACCTTGGCCTTCCGTTTGGATTGATCTCCTAACATCTAATACATAGTTCTTTTCCTTTAAACAAAAATACATATATGTGTGTTTGTAGATTTGTATCATGTATGTATGTGTGCATGCATGCATATACAATTTGCTTGAATATCAAGATGGGTGCTGTAACTTGCATTCCATTCATCAATAGAAACTGGATTCCTATATTGTCCTCTTATTTAACAACAATAATAATATAGTTGTAGTATTCTTGTTGTTTCTTTTTTCACTAGTGAGTGCATATCCTCCCTTTGAGGTGTTTCCATTTATTATTTCACTGCTTATGTGATTTGTGTTGTTTTTGTTTGAACTCTAAACAGAGAAATTTCGTGGAAAGTATGGCTGGCTATTCCCTCGTCTGCTACCTTCTGCAGGTATTATATTTTTCAAAATATTATTTTTTAAAAATAACAATAAGAATAAGAGATCCAGCTTTCATCAAGTACTATTTTCTAAATTTACCAATCTAGTATTCTGACTGGATTGTTTCAACTCAGTGTTTTTGCTGAACCACTACAGACATTTAAACATAACTAGTGGAAGGGAACACTCAAATGTTGTTTGCTTTACATACAATCATTCAAATTATTTCATTATTAGCTTGGAGCTAGATAAGACTTCACGCTTCTACGATTTTTTATTGTTACTTATATCAAATTACAATAAATTTTGTCATTCGAAAGTGTACAATGATTAAATTATAGGGTTCAAACTATAATGGGAAAACAGTGAATAATTAGTAACATTGTAGAGCGATCTATTGTTGAACTTTTGTTGATTTTATCTTCAGCTTCATTTGTTTAGCTATGGAAGCTCCATTCCTTTAATTTGTTCTTACAACTAGATCATTTGCCTTTTTTTCCTAACTGATGTCGAGAATTTCATACCAGGAAATTAGATTTGTGCATTAGGACGACTTTGCTTCCGTGATTGTCGAAATATGCAGATGCCTTGAGAATATTTATTAACAATGGCTTATAGCAATTAGCACATTTTATTGATAGAAGGTGCTGACGTGCTGTTGTCAATTCATCCAACTGAAAGGAGATATCATTTTAGTTCTAGAACGTAGCAGCATTTTAGTTCTAGAACGTAACCGCATCTCTCTCAATTAATTTTTCTTTTTGCAAAGCTTTCTTTTCAGTTTGTTTCTCCATCGGTAGATTGTTTGTTCCAAAAATCATCTGCTTCACATTTTAATTTCCATCCTAAGCCTAGAAATTGATTTCTTGGTTGGACTTCTATTTCTGAAGATCTTGGTGACATTCTTCTCGTCAACCTAAAGGGCACTAGCTCCTCTTCGAGTGTAGTGTTCTCTTTGATTTAGAGCTTCTGCCTGGTTTCTCATTAAATTATTAAATAGAGAAAGAGAAAAAGAAAATCCTTTTAGCCACTTTCACGTAGTGTCTTCATTCAAATGACGTTATTTCTGTTTCACAAAAAAGAAAAACAAAATAGTAATAAATTGGTTTTGTTGAGTTCTCTTATTGGTTTTTCCTACTTTATTACTCTTGTGTTTACTAGGTGAAAGATCGGCACAATGGAAATCTGCTATTGGATGAGGAGGGTCATATAATACATATTGACTTTGGCTTCATGCTCTCTAACTCACCTGGCGGGGTAAATTTTGAGAGTGCTCCTTTTAAATTAACCCGGGAGCTCCTGGAGGTATGTTCACTTTTATATGAGACATTCTTGGCTGACAGCCTACGTTGTGTCTTTCCATTTTCTCTTTTTGATTATTTGATATCCTTTGATTACTTCATCTTTTGTTTTTTAATTGCCAAATAATTGGAATACTGATGCTAGGTCATGGATTCTGATGCTGAAGGAGTTCCAAGCGAGTTTTTTGATTATTTTAAAGTAATCATAAACCCTCCTTTTTCCTTAAGACCTTGATATTCTTCCATCCTTCTCATCATGCATAAACTGGGCTATATTTATTGTTGTTTTTGCGTTTGAAACCAGGTTTTATGCATTCAAGGATTTCTCACCTGCCGTAAACATGCAGAGCGTGTTATTCTTCTTGTTGAGATGTTGCAGGTAGATTTCATTTTTAATTTTTGATTTTCACTCATTCCTAATATTGATTTCTACACTGCACTGAAGCTCTTGATTGAATCTAAAGCCTCAGTTTTGAAAAAATGTCAAATAATAATTTCTTGTTAAATTACTGAATTGTTATATATGCTGAATCTTTCTACGTTGTGGAGGTAATCCAGAATTCTATTCTCCCTTTCCAAGAAATTGTGGTTACTTTAGACAATATTTTTCATTTTTTCTCCTCTTGTACCATGAACTTTAGTCTTATTTTTATCTGATAAAAGAGACTTGTTTCCCTCTCCAAAAAAAAAAAGAAAAAAACAATAGAAATGGATTTGATATAGAATTCCTTTATTTCTCGTATTTTTTTTATAAAAAAATAAAATGAGAAACACAAATGCATTGGATAATTATAAATTTTGTGTTCCCTTTTCTCTTGTAAGTTCTGCTTCATTTCCAACATTAAGAAATGAGAATTGATAATCCATTGGTAAGATTCTTTCTTGAAAAATCATGATATTTTCTATGTAATGTACAGGACAAAAACAGAAGTTTTTCTTTTGTAACTATAGTTTAAGTAATCTTCATTGGTGTAATAGGAGCTTCCTTTATTGTAACTGTAGTTTAAATGAGATTTTTTATTTTTTTATTTTTTACCTTTGGATAGGAGCCCTTTTGTAATTTCACCTCATCAATGAAAAAAAAGACGCAAAAACAGAAGGAAGATACATTACTAATATTTTAGATAATTGGAATACGAACTGTAGTGTTATTCAGACAATATTTTATCTTCATATTTGCCAATCAGGTTATGGAAGCTTAGTCATTATTTGTTGGAGTTCGTCAGTATTTAGTATTATAGTTGATGCAAATCTGAAGACCATATGGTTGCATACCATTTATTTCGTTAATAATACACATAAGTTCCTCTCGTGCTTAATGTGATATCAGAGTCAGATCGTTAACCTGCTTCCTTGTTAAATCATTTGTTTTCTCCATATTGGAATCAGGACTCTGGATTTCCCTGCTTCAAAGGTGGCCCACGAACAATTCAAAATCTTAGAAAACGATTTCACCTCAGTTTGACTGAAGAGGTTCTATTTAATTTACTTGTGCTTGCAAGTCCTACTGGATATTGCATTGATAGAATGCTAACTACAAAACTTTTTCTCACGCAGCAATGTGTGTCCTTAGTGCTGTCACTAATCAGTAGCAGCTTAGATGCATGGCGTACCCGGCAGTACGATTATTATCAAAGAGTTTTGAATGGAATATTATGAGGTTAGATTCCCACGGTGTTTCTGGTTTCTTTGTTTTACCATTTGAGACTGCCAGCCTAGTGAACCGTTTTGATTGAGATTATATCTCTAACCAACTAGCAGTTTAACGCTAGTTTGTTTCTGTTCGGGTGGCTTCAAAGTTTCCCTGGATGTCAAAATAGATTCTTTGCTGTTGGTGCGTAACCTGTTTTTTCTACATGAGCGGAGTGAATCAGTGATTTTATTAGCCGATGGAAAGTACTGCTGGCTGATCAACGGCCAGAACAGTATTAATTTTTCGACTTTCTCATTTGATTTAGTGCATAACATGGCTGCTTGCTGGGAAAGCAGATTCAGCTTCCCTTTCCATACCGTAAAACCATACCCTGTATATAATAATTGTGGTTTTCAATGGAGAAGACAGACTTTGAACTCGCCTGTTGCTGCCCGTACCGCCTGTGCTTAACGACATTGTGATTGCAACTACACGTTGGTGTACTTTAAGGCAAAGCAACGGGCATCAGTGCTAGCACATATTTCAGCGATGGAACGAAAATCTCTCGCGTTAGATAAAAAGGTTTATTTTATCTTTGTTTTGCATTCTTGAGATGTGCTTCCCAATTCGTCTGATCCTCTCAACACTTGTTGTACCAAAGAGGTTGTGATAGAAGAAAGTTTGTTTAGTGCATCAGTGCCTGTTTCTTGTGCTATTGATTTGAAAAATTCTCTAATTTGATCAAATCATATATGACGAGTTTCAGTGGCATTGGTAACTTTTCTGTTCCTCATATGTTTATTGTGTTTTAAGTTTTAACATGAATACCTTGTCATATTGAAAGGGGCATTCTATTGTTATCAGTCTATGCAATCAGATTAGTCAATAGCATAAACGTTTGGTATTTCTACTATATTACGATATTGTGATGGAAGATTTATAGTTGAATTTTGAATGTTTCACTTCAGCTTTGATCAAGAGGCAGATTATATAATTTTTTTAGTGAGAAAGGTATTAGGCCAAATTGACAATTCTAGTTGAACTACAAAACTTTATATTGTTAAAAATATTTATAAAATATAGCAAAATTTTATAGATTATTCATAATAAATATCAATACAAGTTTATCAATAATAAATTTGAACTTTTATTGTAAGATTTTTAGTCTAGTGGTTACCTCTTTTGGGTTATTAATAATACCATTTACATTGGTGGATCTTAAAAGTGGTTGGTAGAAAATTTATATGACATGATAGTTATTTAGTTGCTAGACACTCAAATAATAAATTGATTCTATACTACACAATCTAGTTTTGTTTTTACTTTAAATTTTTAGTTCATTTCTCATTTCTCCTTGATTCTTTTTTCAACACACTAAATATGAATACCGCATAAATTTACCATAAGCCACATTTACACATCACTAGCATAAACGATAACATTAGAAAAAATGTAAAGAGAGAAATTAAACCAATAATTGTTAACAAATGCACATTGATTCTAGAAAAAAAGATATATCTATTAATTTAAACCTAACTCAATTAATTAAGACAAATATTGATTATAACGACACAAGTTTAAATACCTCGTTAAATTAAAATTTCTAAAAGACACTTTTTTAATATTATTATTGAAATATGTTCACATTATTTAGAGGTAAAAGGACCATATACATGTTTTTCAAATTTAAAAATTTCCCATGAAGCTTTAATTTACCAAGTTGTATAAAATTTAACATAGATATTCTTTCGACCAAAAGTTTAGTGGTTCAAATCTTTCACTTTTGTAGTAAAAAAGCTATTAAATCATGTTGATTATTATTGAGTATGCTGACTGTGACACCTCTACATCTCTTATTTTACAAAAAGTTGAGGAAAAGAAATGACCAGAATAGTCTATGATAACTTCAATTGTTTAATTTTAGTTTTCTTACTTTCGATCTTAAATGTAGATTTTAAGATAAATTTATGTTGATGAAATTAACTTAAACTAAAAATATAAGAAAACTATTTTATATGAAAAAATGGTTGAAAATATTTATAAATACAACAAAATTTTATTATCTATAAGTGATAGAAAATCTATTTGTGAGAGTTGAGAGACATCATCTATCGTTTTGTTGGACGATAGAATTTTGAAAATATTTTGGTTGGTTTTACAGTAGGAAGAGAATCAATTTTATTTATGTATTTGACTTGTTAAACCCACCACTCAGCAGAGAGGGTTACAATATTTGGGAGGGAGATATATTCTGTTAAATTACATGTATACCCTTCACACTCCTTTCACAGCAAGGCACTCATCCAAGCTGCAGCTTTGCTTCAACTCTCTCTTCGTCTATTAATCTCTATTTCTCTTCATTCCACCTTTTTTCCGTAGTCTATGCTTCACACCCTTTCTCTATTCTCCTTCATCCGTTCACGGCGGCCTTCGTTCGCCATCTCCGTTTCTCCCCCGCTCTCTTCCTCGCAATTCTGGTACGGTTTCTCCGGTCTTCTCTCAAAATCTCCCGATCTCTTCTTTTCCCTCGCCCTGATGATTGGTGTTTATCATCGTCTCTGGTGATTTCTGGGTTTTTCCTTGTTTCTGTTCTTGAGTTGACCCTGTTCGTAACTTTCTACTTTGATCAGAAACGAGGGTTTCTCTGGATTAATCTGTGCATTTACTTAATACCCTTTTGATCGTTGTTTCGGTTGTTTTGTTCTTTTATTCTGCAGCTGTTACTTTGTTTTTTTTTTTTTTTTTGATAACTCTGTTTTTTGGGTTGCTTTTGATTCTTTTGTTTTTGAAAGATGTGTTGGTTTGTTTTATCTCGTTTGTTGTAGGAAATGATGTGTTGTGATTTGTAAATCGTTTTGGATGAATATCACTCGTTTGAATTTACTCACTATTTGGCTCAACGATGTGCTTGTTTTGTTTGGTGAAGTGTGAACAAATGTTTTTTTCTTCAAGGAGGTGTTTGTCTAATATATCAGCACTGCGTCTAATGCTTTTCAAAACAGGGCTTTTCTAGCATACCAATGTCTTTTGAACTCCAGAGGAAGAATTCATCTAGACCGTTTGATTTTTGTTTCATGAACCGGGGGAGATTCTGGTGCTCGTGGAAGATCTTCTTTCGCCACTGGACTTGACATTTGTTTTTCTTTTCTCTCTTCCCCCTCTTCTTTTTCTTGGAGGGGATTATGCGAAGCTATTTGAGATTTGGATTCAACACTTGGGTTTATTTCTTCTTTTCAAAACAATTTTTTTGAGAGCTCTTCGTTTCAATCTGATTGAGATACCAGAAAATTACAAAAAAATTTCCATCGTGCTCGTTGGAAGTTGTTTATACGGGTTTCACCACATACACATAGCACTGAATTCTCTAAATTTACCATGTGGAAAAGATCACCACCTCCCGGGTTTCGGTTTCATCCAACTCATGTTGAGTTGGTAATGTTCTATCTGAAGAAGAAAGTTATGCAGAAAAGGCTTCCTACGGGAGTCATTTGTGAGTTGGACGTATACAAATATGCGCCTTGGGATCTTCCAGGTTCTTGCTTATTTTCGTTTTATTTATACATTGTATTTGATAGTTGCCAATGATCTCTCACTATAATATGCTTCTTATGGAAATTGAAACGTTTGTTTACTTTTCAGATAAATCGTGTTTGAAAGGTGGAGATCTGAAATACTACTTCTTCTGTCCGAGAGAGAGAAAGTATTCAAGTGGGGCTCGAATGAATCGTGCCACAGAATTTGGGTATTGGAAAAGTACGGGAAGGGATAGGCCTGTACACTACGAGAATAAGGAGGTTGGACAGATTAAGACTTTGACATTTTTTAGAGGTAAAGCACCAAAAGGGGCTCAAACTGATTGGGTCATGCACGAGTACAGGCTTGATGATAAGAATCCGTCTTTAGAAGATGTTGCTCAGGTAATCATTAGAACTATGATTCCATAACCTTGAAATTTACTTCTTTCATGTGATGGTTTCAATTTTTTAGTGTTGATGCTGTGGTTTAAACTTTGAATGCACTACATGTGTAATACATGGTTAATACTTACTGCAATTGTTGCATTGATTCATTGAATATTTCAAAGATATGTAAGAAGTGATGTGTAAAAGCTAGATAATTAATCGTTCTCTGTACTCTTATGCTTCCAACCTACCTTTTTCTCTTAAACTTCCACTACTGCAACTATTTTCTAAAGCTGATTAATGGAAGCGATATCTGTGATACCAATGTAGTCATGTTTTCTATGGCAGGATGCATATGTTCTCTGTGTTATATTCCAAAAAGATGGTCCAGGCCCAAGGAATGGCGCCCAATATGGAGCACCATTTAAAGAGGAGGATTGGGAGGAGGATGGTCTAGAGGAAGTTCATCTTTCCTCTGGCTTGTCGGTGCTTCCTAATAAAGAGCCACTGAATTCATTTGCCCCAGACAGCTCTCTGACACAGACTAACGTTTTTGGCTGTGTATCAGCATTGTGTATCTCTGAAAATGTGGCATCTACTTCAAAGGAGATTCCCCCAATTGCATCTGGGAATATTGCTTCGGTAGAGATACCTGGGAACTGCAATATTCCTGACGATATATTTACTATTGCAGATATTTTTCCTGAACATGGAAACGTGAATTTGGTGGATGCCAATGCATTTCAGGTGCAGTTAGCTGCTTTATCTTTTCAATGCTTTGTTGATTTGACTATGATGAATGAATTCTTAAATTTTTCTTATTGCTGTCATGAAGGGAATGATTATCCTTGTATAAACTTGATATCTTCTGAATTTCAGCAGTGTTAAAAACATTTGCATTCTGATTCTTGGAATTTAAAGGAATTGATTTATCTTTAGTCTAATAATACATTCTTTTATTGTGCTTATAGTTTCAATTTCTAGTGTCCTACATGGTTATTATTGCTCATACACCCTACATCATCAATTGTCTTCAAAGGATAATTATTCTCTCTGCATTTGAATTTGAATGATCTGCAGAGTTTGTCGAAATGACATACCGGTATATTGTCTTCTGTTTCTTTATGAAAACAATTTGCATGCCCCCTTCTCACTTTTTCTTTGTTCATTAGAAAATGTTAATATTTTTCATGCTAGAATGGAAAAAGAGGAACGAAGGTCAAGAGCTTAAATTTAAAGCGAGGATTTAAAAGTTACATCAAAATAGACTGCAGCTCTAAAGTAGTAAACCTTGAACCTCAGTGAGTTAACTTAGTGGTCATTGTAGCTAGCGAGAAAGCAGAGAGGCTTTAAAGGAATGGCTTCAACTACTGGTGGCTACCTAGCTAAGATTTAAAACCCTTCGGCTTTTCTTTCTTGCTTGATTTTCTTAAGTGTTCAGTTAAGGTGCACACAAGTTGGCTTTGACACTCCATCTTTACTTTTCTTGAATCCTTGTCATTTTCCAATGCCTTGCAATTGTTCCCTAATCTAGTCGTTTGGAAGTTTAAGTGAAATACACATGTGTGCAGACTCTGGCTCTTAGGGGAAGGACAAAAGTTGGTAAATTTATTTTGGTCAAGGAATGTTTGGTTCTTATATGTTCATATTTTGGTAATTTATGTCCTACATGGAGTTGTAGTTTTATATTCAGCATTATTATCATCATGATCTTTTATCTTGGAGTAAGTTTGGTCCTATATGTAATTACAGCTTGTTTACTTTCATTACTCATTAGAAGTACATTTTGTAATTACACTTGATGGCAGGACCTATCACTTTCTTCTTCTTTTTTCTTTCTTGCTTTCCTTTTTTTTCTTTGGTGGAGTACATGATGCCATGCACTCCATATATTTTAGTTCACTATCGTAAGAACAAAGCCTTTCATTATTAAGCAAAAAGCCTATTTTCTATTTCTTTGAAATCGAAGCTTTACGTGGTGCTGTGAAAACCCATTTATCTTTCTCAATGAAATCTGAAAACCAGTGATGATCTTTTTAGAACTGAACTATTTGAAGCAAATGCAATGAGATGGTGATCCTATTAATTTAAGCTCTGTTTTGTTGTTACGCTGTCTTTTCGTAAGAACTATATATATATATATATATATATATATATCTTCCTTTAAATTGAGAATACTGAGGGCGCAAGGCATTGCGACAACAGTTTGTTTTGGAGCATTGCTGAAGTCTCCCTTCTTTTGTGGGCTTGTTTTTTGTTTGTACTTGTATTCATTCCTTTTTCTCAATGGAAGTAGTCATTAAAAAAAAAGTTCGTTTTGGAAATTTGTTATGATATTTTGCATTCTAAGCGTGTCCTCGAATTTCAATCTGTTATTAATGGGGTTTACTCTTGAGGGATATCTTCTAACCATTGAACACATGTTGTGGCTTACAGGCTTCTGTTGGCGCTCCAATACATACAGATCAAGTTGATCCAATATTTGAAGATTTAGAAGATCTAGAAATCAATTTAGAAGATCTAGGTGATTTGTCTCCATTGAACGGAGATGAGAATGCTTATGACACTCGCCATGAAGTGATATATAACTCAGAACGAACATTTTCATTTAACAACGAAACAATGCTTTGTTTGGACCACAGAGAATACTTGGAGATGAATGACCTCAACGTTCCGTTGAGCTCTACTAACCGAGACAGGCAAATGGTTAATGCTGCATACAGCAGTTCTAGCATCATTGAACAGCCATGTTTCCCATATAGTTCTTTTGGGGCTGCTGCCAATCAGAATGTTCCTTCATGTCAGTATCCTTCTGTGTACCATTCCAATAATCAAATATGTCATCCCGCTGATCTTGATACCCTGATGCACCCGTCTGATTCCATCCAGTCTGCCTTGGTGCAGGTACGGAATCAACAATGCTTAAACTTATAACACACTTTACTGTTGAATCATTATCTTTTTTTGTCAACATTTGCTAACCACTAAATTCAAACATGTGAATATTTCAGGAAAATTTTCATTCCAATGCAAATGCGGGATGCAATGGCTCTAAAGCTCCCTGGTTGGATCATGATGCAAACCTTCCATAAGTTATTGCTTAATGCCTTTGAAGAGGGCTTTGGTTTTATCAATTCAAAACCATTTGCACTGATGCAATGATAATCTGATCTGAGAATGAATGTGCAAATGCAACCTACTGTACAATATCATCATGCATGCTTCTAGATAATTAAGAACCTGTATGCGGCCCCCTGTTAACTTTTTAGCTTTAATTGTTGTAGTAGCTTAAAGATATCATCCATGGCTAAGAATTTTCTGCAGGGGTTCATTTGGCAGTTTGTGAATACATTTTGTTGTGTTGAGAGATGAGTAGGTTAGAATCTCTCTCACGTATGCTGGATCCTTTATCTAATGAATAGACTTGAAAATAATAGAGATTGTAATGACAGTCTCTTATTTGGAAAGCATGATTGCAAACTTCGTTCTGCAGGGGTAAGTATAGTTTGGTAATTCCTCCTGAATGGACCTTGCTTTGAAGTAGTAAGTGTTTTGGACAAAGCTTCATCTAGGAGTTTTTAATTTTCTTGTTATCATTTTGATTCTTTTTTAATTATGGTACTGTTCTTTCAGGTGTTTGTAATGTGGGTTTACGTCAGTGGATGTTCTTGGGAACTCTTTGGTTTGAATCTTTTTTTCTGTCAAACATATCAAACACTTTCATTTCTAGTTTTTAATTTTTGAAAATTATTCTTTTTCCTTTGTTCTAAATTTTAATGATTGGGTTTTACAAAATTGGAGAAGTCAAATACTAATTTTAATTTATTAATGGTTGATTCTTTTTCTGAGTTCATTTGAAAGGTCGAATTTGTTGATTCTTTTATTGTTGTTTTCAAAATTTTCAGATCAAGTAAAGATTTTCTCTACATTCATTATAAACCTTCATTTCTATTGCAACGAGAAGTCTAAAATTATTTGTAAAACATATATTTTACTTTTATTTTTAATATTAATTGAATTATTCATATCTTGATATGCATGCATTTAATAAAATTATAATTATGTGTATGTGTATTTTTAGTTTTCAAAATTTTGTAGAGGTTTGAAAATAATGTGAATTTCAAACATTTATAGGATTGATCACAAATATTTTAAGAAATAGTGGCGATTTTTTTTTCTTCACATAGTTTATTTATTTTTAACCATCATAAATAATTTTTCCTCAAAAAAAAAAGAAAAAAGAAAAAAAAAGAAAACATCATAAATTGTGGGTCGGATGCACTGCTATTTATAATGCAAATCAATAATTGCACCATCGTGGGGTTCAATTATTAATTTCATTATTGTCTATACAGTGTTTCCAACAATAATTACAATTCAACTTTTTAGAATAGCCGTCAAAACAGGACCCTTGCTTAGCTTTTTCTGAAAGTCTTTGCATGATTATAGTAAAAGATAAGATTGGTGGGACAGGCCCCACTAATTCTTATCAAAAGTAAAAACTTACAAAATTACAGCGGAATAAAGAAAGCGATAAAATAGTAATGATATGTCTGCTAATCTTAATTTCTTCATTGGAAGACGTTCGTTTGAGAAGATAATGACGTCACCCGGCTGTCTTCAGATTGGCATGGACTATTGATTCCTTTATATCGATCGTGTAGATATTCATCATACCTTTAGACAAATAGGCCTCATCGGTGGTCTTACTTCGGCTTCCCTGCCTTGCTGCCACGAGGCTCCCAGCCTCCAAATATGATTTCTGCCTACTGAGATATAGGAATCCTCTTGGAAATAATCCCAACCAGAGTTAGTCCTTCGCTGCCTGAGGGTGGTAAGTCCTCATCGGAAGTTTGCCATCTCCATCATGGACTCTTCTCTTTCAAATGTTTCTTCTGAAGATGTTGAAATTAGCAGACTGTGAAAGCAACAATAAGATCGGAATACAATGATCTTATCTTAAATAAATGCATAAAATTTAAACAAATTAATTTACATAAAAATTAAAACTTAAAAACACTTAAACAAAAATTAAATTAAACAATTGAAATTATAAATTTTTTGAAACACAAATTTGGACTAGTAAGGCTGAGTGTCCAAAAATGGGTCGTTGATGTCGTATCCTTCGTATGGATCGAAGCTGTCGACATCGTTGATTGAAGCAGGGGAAGTTGTTTCGTCCTGCAAGTCGTCTTCGTCATCGGAGAGGTTGACTACGACGTTGTTGACAACAGTGTTGAACTTCTGTTGTGAGCTGGTTCCTGCCAAGTTTGACATGACTGCATTTTTGGTGAGGAGGAAGGCTTCGTCCTCTTGCTTCGTCATATCTTGGAGATGAACGTTGGCTTTGAACCAATCCTTCATCGTATTGACATCAAGATGAGAGTAGCTGTACTTTTCCCACTACTTGACTTTGAGCGCCTTGCTCAGCGATTTGAAGTTTCCGGATGGACCTATCTGGAAATTCCAGCAAAAGATCCATGGGATTTGGAAATACAGAGCAAATCTAAACGTCTTTGAGAGATGAGACGGATAGATGCTTAATTGAAATAGGTGAAAAGAACGTTGGATCTCGACTGGGAAAATCTCCTCAGAGAGTCCAAAGTAATTCCACCAAGTTTGAAACCAGTTTGGAAAGTGCATCTTGTAAGCTTGCTTACAGAATGTCACAAACCAAGAGTGGTTGCAAGCTTGAAGCCAAAATACGAAGTACCATGCCTTGGTATAGTCACGGTAATTGTAAGAAGGCGGTTTGAATGGATGAGAAAATTTCTTTCCCACAAACATCCCTTGTTTCCAAGAAGAAGGAGTGAGAACTCGAAATATTCTCAGCTTTGAGTAAATGATCTTTGAGGGATCATTTTTGTCAGGGACATGACTTATTTCGGCAGATTTTGAGTCTACTAAAATATACTCATAAAAGGTTCTGATCTTTGAGAGATCCTCAGGTAAGAAGTTAAAACCACGAGGAAATACTTGATTACAGATTTCTTGGACAGATGGTCCATCGAATTCTGTTTCAATGGTTAAGTCCACCATGGAGGTTTTGGTGAAATAACCTTGAAATGGAGGTCTAGGCTGAAAGGGTTTTGGCATGACTATTTGAGAAAAAGAAGAAGGATTCTTCGGAATTGGAGATCGTGCCGAAGCAGCACGTTTAGTTGGAGTTGTTGGTCCAGTGGGACGCAACAGACGAGGAGAGGGCAGAGGGATCAAATTCTCTGGGCCTGATTGAATGGTCAGGGCTCTTTGGGCTGAGCCTTGACGGTGCCTGGATACTTGCTGAAACTGCAAGTCCATGGCGTATTGTTCTGCACTCATGGGAGAGGGTGCAGATGTTTGAGCTAGTTCCTGAGGAGGAAGCTACTGATTGAGGTGAAGAGACTTCACTGTTTGAATTGGGAGGCCGAGGCCTCGGTGATTTTGGCCGTTGGCGGCCAGGAGGAGGTTCCATCGGGAGATTGGAGGAGAGGATTCAGGGCTGGAGAGGTTTTCTTCAAGAGATGTTCTCTTGAGAGGTAATCCACCAAGGAATTCTCACTGCCTTTTATAGGCTCAATTTTGAAGTCGAAACAGGACAGGATTGCTTGCCACCTGGCAAAGATCTGCTTCGAGACAAGATTTTTGACATCTTTTTCAAAGATGAATTTGCTTGCTTTTGAGTCCGTTCGGATAAGGAAATCCTTGTTGATAAGATCTCCTTGGAACTTCTGGATGCATAAAACTATTGCCAGCACCTCTTTTTTGACTGTGGAATAGTTCTTCTGTGCACTATTCCAGACTCCGGAATGATAACGAACAATGGAAATTTTTCTGTTAAGTTCCTGCTTGAGGATGCCGCCGTAGCCGATGTCAGAGGCATCTGTTTCAATGATGAGTTTGGCCTGTTCATCCACCAAGGATAAGCATGGGATGCTTTTGGCCAAAGATTTGATTGATTGGACAGCTCGTGTGTGCTCATCCGTCCAAGGCTTTGGATTCTTCTTTAGTTTGTCATATAGTGGCAGACAAATTGAGCGGAGATCTCGGATGAAATTGCCGATATAGTTGACGCAGCCCAAAAAACGTTGTAGCTGTGTTTTGTCTTGTAGTACATCTGGAAACTTGTCAACGAATTCCAGAGACCGTTGGATTGGCTTGATAATTCCTTGATTAATCTCATATCCAAGGAATCTTATCTTCGTTTGAAACAACTTGATCTTTGGTTGGGAAACCATAAGACCGTTGGATTTGATGACCTTGAGGAACACATGTAGATGCTTGAAATGCTGATCTATTGTGTTGGAGAATACCAAAACGTCATCGATGTAGACGATTGTGAAGTCTTGGTATTGGTTGAAGATGTCATTCATGACCTTTTGAAACTCGGAAGGAGCATTCTTCAATCCGAATGGCATGACATTCCATTGAAATTGTTCGAATGGAACATTGAAGGCCATCTTGTACCGGTCTGAAGGATGTATCTGAATTTGCCAAAATCCAGATTTCATGTCGAACTTTGAAAAGACCTTTGCAACAGTAATTCTCTTAAGCAAATCCTGACGATTAGGGATTGGATACCTAATCCACTTGAGAACTTTGTTGAGGGGCTTGTAGTTGATGACAAGCCTTGGGACACCACGCTCCTTTTCGGCCGGGTTATTGACATAAAAGGCCGAACACGACCATGGGCTTTTTGATGGGCTTATTAGGCCCTTTTGGAGAAGATCTGCTATTTCTTCAGAGCAGACTTTGACTAAATCCCTGCTCATCTGAATGGGCCAAGCCTTGGTAGGGATTTGGGCTTCCTTGAATTCGTCAATATATGGTAGAGTCACCATATGCTTCTTCCGGTCCCAAAATGCGTTTGGAAGATTTGAACAGACTTCCTTTTCAAGCTTCTTTTGAAAGTTCTGAATCTTGAGCTGAACAGATGGCTTGGCTATTTGAGATGCCACTCTGCAAGTCTTGACTTCGTCTTGAAGGAATTCAATCTGCTTTTCCTTCCTGGCGATACGATTGATGAATTGATGAATTTTTTCCTCAACATTGTTGATGTACTTAGGAGTTATTGGATTAATAAACTCAAAAGTAATTTCTTTGTCGAACTTCTTTGAGATTATACCCTTATCAGTAACATAAAATGGATATAACTGGGTGAGGAATGGAGTTCCTAAAATGATTCCTTCATTAAGGTTTTTAATCAAAATGAATGTGTTGACTAGGCACACGTCTCCTTTGCAAATGTGCACCTTGGATAGTTTGAACTGAATATTGAGGGGATTTCCACTGGCTCCACTCAATGACTCCTTTGTCTTTTCGAAATACTTAGAAGGAATGAGTCCTTCTTGTATTACGTTTTGATCTGCTCCTGAATCGATAAGTGCGAGGGCTTCGAGTTGGAAGTCTTTGACTTTAAAGACTATTTTTGACATCCATTTCTGGTTCTGGACTTTGCTGATGTAATTGATGCTGCCGGTTTCTCCGGGTTCTTCGATCAGCAATGCTTTTCCCGTGAAACGACTCTCGGGATTGGTTGAGGAAGTTCTGGGGAATTCCTTAGAGATTTGAACTTCTTGAAACGCTTGGAAAGCTTGTTCAAGATAGGAAAGTCGTTGCCTATTATCAGTAACTTCCCTCTTAAGACCTTTTACTTCGTGATGAAGGTCTTCAATTTGAATTGGCTTCCTTGCTTCACCTTTGATTCGATTTAATATATC
This sequence comes from Cucumis hystrix, assembly GCA_025688845.1. Classification (NCBI taxonomy): domain Eukaryota; kingdom Viridiplantae; phylum Streptophyta; class Magnoliopsida; order Cucurbitales; family Cucurbitaceae; genus Cucumis; species Cucumis hystrix. The sequence goes on from CM046884.1 coordinate 7,268,286, forward strand.
CTGGAATGAATACATAATCGGACTTTGAATTGTCTTTTGAGGATTCTGCTCTTCTAGACTTTGTCTGAGCTTCAGAAGGCAGGTTCGCTTTGACTCCTCATCAGGGATCTGCTCTATGAGATCGAATAGAGTCTCCTGATCCTTTGTGATGACGTTGATGTGACCTGAACATTTTCCAGCACATTTTCCTGTGCAAGGAATTGCTCCTTCGTCATCGCTTGAACTGTCTTGAGAATAGAAGGCTTCTTCACTGGAGGAACCTTCGTCATTGAGAATGTAGATGCCATCTTCTTCGGAAGAAGATTCGGTTTGAGAAGATGTATCATCGTCTGATCTGATGGCCTAAAGAAGGGATTTTCTGGTTTTTTCGTCCATAGTCAGTGCATTGATCTTATCCTTTAGAGGACAATTGCTGGAGTAGTGACCTTTACGGTTGCATTTGTAGCAGACTAACGTTTTGGCCTTTGAAGAAGAATATTTTCTACCTTTTCTTCTGGGGTAGTATTTCCTTTTTCTTCTAGGAAATTCTGGATCTTTAGCTTTGCTCCTGCTAAAGAGTTTCTTGGATGAAGACCTTTTCTTTTTCTTCTTGTCTTCATTCGGTCCTTGGCTAAGACCGTATTGCTTGCAGAAGGTGCCTAATTCCTTTCGGTAGTCGGAATCTTTAATCACCTTCGTTGTATGCTTATTCTCCGTGCAGAGATTAATGCATAAGGCTTGAATCGTGGCTGAGATGTCTCCGTAGGTTAATCCAGCCCAATCTATCTGTTTAGTGACCGAATCGGTTGCCACCGTCTGATAGAATTTTTGAGAGATGTAATACGGAAGTCCTTCGACAAATTTTTGCTTCCAGATGTCGGCTCCGCATGTTGTCAAAGTATAAAGACGTGCCATGAACGTATCTTTATACCATTTGTATCTGCTCATCTTGTGACATCGCAGTCCGAGGAGGGATTCCGTCGCAAGATTAAAATGAATTTGAGTACTACCAATGAAATGCTTTGTCATTGTGTAGATCAACTGGTTGACCATGTCAGGTTCTTCAACTTGGACTGGAGTAGAGACATTTTTCGTTTTGACAACTATTCTGCTGGCAGTTAAGATGCGGTATCTATCTTGCTTAGTTTTTCCTTGGTTAGTTATCATAATATATTTCTCAAAATTGTTAGAAAACAATATAACATATTCAAATTCTCAATATTCTTATAATGCAACTGAAATTTGAAACTCAAGAATAATATATTAGAAAGGAATATGGTTAATACTGATCCCTTTCTCTAATAAACAACCTTTAGAAATCTAGATTCCCATTTCTCAAAATAATCTAGATTCCCATTTCTCAAAATAATAACTTTAAAAATAAATATAGATTCCAAAATTCTTTGTGTGGGCATTTCAAGTTCCATACAATGTTAAAACACATCTTAGAATCTTTTATCTCATTGGCAATCTATTCAATTCATTGTGAATTTTCTTTAGGCCTTCTACTTCAAAAAACAAAGGTAAAAATCATGACGAAAGCAACAACACTTGTGTTACCATAAGTGAAATCCAAGAAATCGACAAAAATCAATTTCTAAAGCTGTTATGTTAAATCATCTAAAACCAATTTCTTAGAAAATAAATGTTTTACATTTAAAGATTTATTTGTGGTATTTGAATGAATTTTTTTTAGGTGTAATGAAAATTAAATTTTAGGAAGGAATTGAATAAAATTGATTGAGAAGGAAGAAGTGCGGCTGTGAGATAATTGAAAGCATAGAGATTCATTGAGTTTGAGGGACATTGCGTACCCGTGAGAGCTTTACCTTTTTTTCTTTTCTCTTTATTTAATCATTGCTCCTTAAACTCCAAAAAGAAAATTAAAATTAAAAGCATTTTTCTTGGGAATCCGAGAACGATGGAGACCTATCAATATTCAAAAATCCTATTATTTTGTGTTCATCTCTCTTCTGTAATCCCCCATTAAACTAACATACCGAACTAAGCTCCAAATTTCCCGATTCCCCATAGCTTTCGTACTCATAACCTCAACAACAAAAAGGGTAATAAAGAAAAAGGGTTTCGGTTCAGTTCAATTCAATTCAATCCAACGCCAACTCAGTTTTCTCCTTGTGTTTATCATCTTTCTTTCACTCACTACTCAGTTCATTACTCTCAACACACCCTTTTGTTATTCTCCTTCTTTTTCCCCTTTTTCTCCCCAATTCCCATCTGGGTTTTCGCTGCCGATCCCGTTTCTTCCATGGAGGATTCTTCCCGGAGAAAACCCAGTTCCGTTTGGGAGCCTCGGTCTCGTCGGAGATCTTGGTGTTGTTCTTTTGCAGTGCCGCCTTCCAGTCCTGATAACTTTCTGGTTTCTCGCTCTAGAACCCCTCGTACTAAGTCTGATAATGTGGCTAAACCTAGTGTCTCTGTTCCTAATTCGCCTCAGAGTTCCAAATCTGGGTTGGGTTTAGTCGGTCGGATTGACCCAAGAAGGATCTTGTCTCCCGGCAGAGTTTCGCCGATCGATTCTGACCAGAATGTTGAAAGTTTGGCGCAAGAAGTGGGAACTGAGAACTCTCCTGTTGTTGATTCCATCGTTCAACCGCGAGTTGAGAGCTTTCGGGCTCCGAAGGAAAAGTATCGGGATCCTCCAGCAAGCTTGTCGCGCTCTGGTTCAGCTCTTGGGTGTGATAAGAAGGATATGTTGTTCGATGTGAGATTGAATTTGAGAGCAAAGAATGGTGGGTGCTTGGTTTTGGAGTTGAATTCAGAAGCGTTGTGTGCTAATTCAGAGGTTTTTTCTGAGCTGATTGTGAAACATAAGAAGGATTTAGGATCAAATGGCAGCCCTTCACGTTCTAAATTGTGTAGAATAGAAGTTCCTGAGGTGGAGAATTTGGGAGTGTTTAGGGAGACGATTGAGCTGATGTTTGAGGATGATATTTCAAAACGACTCTCGAAGATCGGCGTCTATCGAGTTATCGACATACTTGAGGTTAGTGCTTAAGGTACATGGGTAGATAGAAAATTGATCTCAATGGCTTGTTCTTTTTCTTTCAAGTTTATAATTTGATTGCAAATTTGTTGCTCCTGTTTTTGCTTCGTTAAGAATAAGCCTGTTGGGTTTGGGACTTTGGGGGTTAACAGTGTTCTCATTGGCTGAAGTCATCGTAAGAACTATTCATCAAGCAAGTCATAAATGATATATGTATTTGTTTTTCTTATAAGCTGTTTATGTTTAACCCCAAAAGTTGGGACACCGGCAACATCCTTGACTCAACAGTGATCCCCTCTGGTCAAAATCTGTTGAACCGTCTATTAAGTAAATATATATTTTTAACAAAATCCCTATACCTAATGTATTTTGACCATCAAAAGTTGTTGGGTCGGACTATGTTGTTTTCTGTTGAAATTACATTTGAATGGAAAAAATCGAATTGAGCTATTCAATGGCTATTGTTTCTTCAGAAATCTGCTTCTTCGAACTATTATAAGAATGTTCCTACCTATCTTGGGAACAACTTCTAACAACTTAGCTACCCATTCATACTAGTAGTTTATGCAAGTTGCCCTTTCATATCTGAAGATTTAGCTGGCTGGATTGTGACGACCTCGTTAACCTATGTATTCGTTTATGTTTCATGTTCTATGTTGTTATTTAATACCTTTGAAACTCTTTAGCCTGGCATGAAGTTTCTTTTGGGAAACTGAAGCTTTCCCCCCTAAAAATGCAGTATCTGCTTGAAAAAATTCTTGGTTGAATCATGCTTCAGTTACCTGTTTGAAAAAGAGATTAATGCTCAAAAGATACGAGCATCAAAGGAGTGAAAAAGAATATGAGAATCAAGTTATAACAGATAAATGAAAGCATTGTAATTTAAACAAATGTCTTGCTGAGAACAACCGATTAACGAGAGTGCCATGTAGAAGCTTTGGGATGAGTCAACTCTAAGCAATCTAACCATGAACTATATTTGTCTTACAAAAATTTCTAATTTCTTTTCGACCACAATTCTGAAATTCCAAAGTAACTGAGAACGCAAAGGTAAGGAAAGGCCTTGTAAAATCTGAAGGCTGTTAGTTTTGGCATCCGTAAAAGAAAGCTCCCTGCAAAGTGAAAATGCCAATCAATTTAAACCAAGAAGCCAACAAGAGCGAGCATCCTAAGAATAGAAGTTTGAGAAATTCTGATTCATGACAAAAATAACAAACAGAAGACATACGTCTTAAATGAGGAAGCTTCCTTTCAAGAACTTCAACAAATCCAATAAAAAATGTTAATTCTTTTTGGACTGTTTAACTTTCACAAGGCTGAGAACCAGTCCTTTTACAATGAAATAGATATATCCAGCTTCTAGAAAGAGATTTAACGGAAAAAAGTATCCCCAAATCTCTGTATTCCATTTCCTTGAATCTTCAGAAACCCTAACTTTAATCTAGGATTAAAATATCAATGCTGATATTGATATCCAAATTTCTGTTTTAAGATATATCGATAAAATATTGATATTGATATTGATAGATATTTATGTAAATAAAACAAATTAGAAAAAACAATCAAGAATGCTAGTGATCCTTAAATCTCCAAATCTCCAATTTGTATGTAAAACAAATTGGATCCTTCTTCAGATTTCCTAGCGAAGTGGCCCATATGATTGAAAATCTCTTTTCTTTGGAAAGGGAAAGAGGGTGGATCCAATTTGCTCTTTGTCAGTTGGATAAATTACCTCCTCTCCAAGTTTTTGCAGTTTACGGATTTCTAATCTAAACCTGAGGAATGAGGGTCTCCTTGCCAAATAGATTTGGAGATTTAGGGTGGAAAAGTGTGCCTTCTGGAGAAGGGTCATTTTTGCCAAATTTTGCTCTTCCATTAGTGACAAGTTACAACAAAGCTGGTTCTCGTTCAATGTTTACTGCTAAAGGCCCATTTCTATCTTTCAGCCTCTGGTGGATCAGCATGCTGCAGTGACTCTTGGAAACGGGCATTCTGTCTCATTTTGGTTTGACACATGGGTGAACACCCATCCTTTACACACGACCTTTCCCAATTTATTCTCTCTTTCCCTTGCAAAGCTCTCAATGGTTTCGATTTTTGGAAGGCAACATGGATGTTGGGACCTAAACTCTACAGACTAGTTGGAAATTTATGAATGGACCGATCTATCTCTTGCACTCACAAATTACCAACCTCAACAAACTGATGATAAATGGTATTGTAAACATGAACCATCTGGGATCTTCTCCACAAAATTGTGGATTGCTCTCAAGCACCACAATTGGTAATTGAGAGCTTAAGGTCTGACCAATACCCAAAAAAAATCAAATTCTTTTTGTGGGAACTAACACACAAGGCCGTCCTTACACACGACAAGCTGCAACGTCAACTACCTTCTTTGGAAATCTCCCCTAGCTGGTGCACACTTTGTAAGAAAGATAATGAGACTCAAAAGCCACCTCTTCATATTCTGCCCTTTCTGTAACAGATTTTGGAACCACATTCTTTATGCATTCAATTGATCTGTGGTCTTCCCATCGGATATCACTAGCTTCCTATCTTTTATTATCAAGGGCCACCCAGTCAAAGGTAGAAAAAGCCTCCTTTGGATGCAGCTCATCAGAGCCTTTTCGTGGTCAGTGTGGACAAACAATATACTCATATCTTCAATGAAAAAGCTCAACATTTTGACCTTTTTCTTGATCATGTTCTCTACATTGCTATCTCTTGGTGTAAATTCTCTGAATTGTTCCATTGATATATTTTTTATTCACTATTGACTAATTGGAGATGTTTGTAAGGCTCTGGTAGACTAAAAGCAATATTTGCAATTTGACCACTCCCAATCAACCACCTCAAAAGCATTTTCAATATCAAGTTTTGGAATCTAAAGCTTTTGCTTCTTAACTCTTTGCTCCTCCACCAGTTCACCACTTCATTTATTGGATCTAAGATTTGTCTACATTCACTAAAAGCACTTTGGAAAGGGCAACATCCTAAGAAGTTTAAGTTCTTCCTGTGGGAGCTATCTCTCAGAGCCATGAATACTCATGAAAAGCTTCAAAGAAGATTGCCCGATATGGTTTTGTCTTCTCATTGGTGTTCAATGTGCAAGCTAGCAAGCTGAATCTCAGGAACACCTTTTGATTTCCTGTTCATTTGCTAGATCCTTTTGGAATCACATTCTCTCTATGTTCGATTGGCCAATTGTTCTCCTGGAAGACCCTTTTCTCATCACTGTAGGTTTACCTTGTTCATTTCCAGTTGGAAAGGTCTTTTGTTAACTTCTCTATAGGGTCTTCCCCCTCTTCTATAATTTCCAACTGATTCATGATTCTTTTTGGGATGGTTCATGCGATGAAAGTGGTATGCATAACGTTAATTGGATTACTACTCAACGCTCTAAGCTTCTTGGTGGTCTTGGTATTGGCAATTTTCGTCATTGAAATTCTGCCCTTTTGGCGAAGTGGATTCAGAGGTTTTTACACTAGCAGAATGCTTTGTGGCATCAACTTATTGTGGCTAAGTACTATTATCCCTCTTGTGTTTGGCTGACTATTATTAGGTCATCAAAGTCCCTATGGAGCTCCGTCTGCCATATTGCTGATCTTGTATTTTCTAGGACTCAACATTGTCTTGGTACGAGTGACACTATCTCTTTTTAGAAAGATTGATGTCATGACTGTGGTATTCTCTCTGTGATTTTTCCTCGTTTATTCGTGTCTCTTGTACTCCTGATATTTCTGTTGCTGAAGCATAGCATGCCGATTTTGAGACTTGGAATTTGCACTTTAGACGTAATTTTACTGATCATGAAATTCAGGAATGGGTATCTTTGTCTACTATTTTGTTTTATAGCAGATTTCATATGGTGCATGATTCTTGGAGATGGACTATTGACTCTTGATCTATGCTTATTGTAAAATTTATGACTTGATAGGTGCTCTTGAGCCTTCCAAAAGGGATTTTTATTTGATCATTTGGATAGAACACTTCTCGAAGAAAATTAAAATTTTTATTTGGGAGCTTAGTCATAAAGCTATAAACACTACTGATTGTCTCCAGCGTCGTATGCCTTAGATGTCTCTTTCTCCTTCTTGGTGTATTATGTGTTGTGCTATTGTTGAATCCCTTGCTCATCTTTTTATATTTTTGAAAAGGAAACGAGTCTTACTATTATTAATATTAAAAAATAGAGAGACAAAAGCTCAATGTACATGAGAATTATACAAGGAGCAATGTGGGTGGGGTGGGGGGATCAGCAGGCACACCCAAACATCTCAATTAGGTTGACACCCTCTTAGCGCCCTCATCATATCCACCCTGCTCATCTTTTTATTCATTATCATTTTGCTTGACAATTTTGGGATCTCATTTGGAGGTTTTTGGTTACTATTATTTGTGTTTGAAGGTAAACAAAAAAAGGTCTTTGAGTCCAGTTCTTATACTTGGCTCTTATGTTGTGGTCCTCATACCTTTATTTCTCTTAGTATTGTATGTTTATAATTTATAAATGTATCAACTTAGTTTAACAGATTAGTCTAGTGAAATAATTGGTCGAAGTGGAAATAGCAGTATGTGGAATTTGATCTCAAAGTACAGGCATAGAATACAACACAAACTAGACCTCACAAGGAAATTCTGTTACATGTTATTTCTAACAAACAAGGACAAATGCAAGGACGCTATATGTTAAATGATTTAACATCATCTTATAAAGAAGGAAGTTTATAGCCAATAATGCATATGTATTTACATCCTTATAAGAAACAAGTTGGTTTCAGTTATTTTTTAAAAATAATTATTTAATGAAAAACCAACTTCACAAGAAAGCAAACTTGTAAAAAGAAGCCGACCAATCTGGCCTCTCTCCAAACCCTGCTATCCCCCAAAATATCATTCTATACCTCTGGAGCTATATGTTCTGCGAAGTAACCAAACAAATTTCCTTCCAAGGAGTCTTATCTCTATCTTAGTAAGGTTTAAGAAACAGAACATAGTCCAACATTTGACCAAAAGGCTAAAAAATCTCTACAGAAGAATTTTATACTAGTATAGTGAAAAAGTGTATCCTGAACTGAACTGTTTCTGAATAACACTTTAACTAGGAATCTGTGACCACTCAAGAAAGTTTTACTGTTTTGAAGATTTAAGGAGAATGTGAAGGAATTTGACAAACTGAAGGGACAATCAACTAAGAGAAAAAAAGCTGCAGGTAGATGTCAAGGATCGAAATACAAAAATCTCCGATCAGTATAGCTTAACAAATAATACCACGCAGTTGAATGATACCCGTATTCACAATGGTCAATGACCTCATGCCTTGAGAAGCAATCATTTTTGTGTGGGGAATGCCATTGACATTTTTTCAAGGGAGATGCGCATACTTTAGTGTGCACCCTTCTCGCTAATCTTCAAAAAAATATCCCACCTAATTAAATGAAACCACAATTTATTATCTCTTTTGAAATTTATCAAGGAAATAAAATAGAACAAATATTAGAAAAGATACTCAAATACTAAAGGTACTCAAGAGGCTAGTGCTATAACGTAACCAATAATAGATCAAGGTTGTCTAGTGAATTGTGCTTATGATGAAGCCTTGATCCGCTGAAATGGGTCTTTTACTGATCCCATTTTTTCTTGGAAACATTTTTTTTAAATAAGAAAAAAAAAATCTTGTAATGCATTTGAATGTTTAGAAGAGAACCTTCCTTTTCAGGTCAAATAAGTTGAATTACAAATTTAGTTCCTAAACCTTAGGTTGTGTCTATCTAGTTCTTGAAACTTTCAAATTTTTAAAAATTCATGTATGTACTAGACACAAAAGTGAAAGTTTAGGAATTTATTAAATATTTTTGAAAGTTTAGGACCAAGTAGACCCAAACCCCAATTTTGATGAACTAACGTAATTTTAACCTCATTCTTATTTTTGTTTCCTCATAGCCCCCGAGTTCTTTGATTTTTCAATGTTCCTACGTTTGAAACTGGGAAATAATTAGTATCCTAAGCAAAAGACCACATGCATGATTAATTGAATCCAATTGTTTTTCTCCATGTCCACTTAGATGAATAGAATATCTTTTATTTACCACTGACCTTTGCGGTTATCAAAAATTGAATTGTGCATGCCACCAATATAGTATTTGAACGTATTATTTGAAAATATCATTAGTATTGGAAAATTCAACTTGTCTTTTATCGTAGTAGTTTTAATTTTGATTGTATATAATGATGATGGCAAACTGAGTAACCAAAACTTAGATTTACAATGCATGTGCTAAAATATTTGAGATCTAAATCAATACGTTATGTCAAACTCGCAATATAAACACCTCAAGTTTTTAAGACATTACTAAAACATATCAAGTGTATTATCTATTCTCTTATTGAATTAGTCATTTTATAGATCAAGTGTGATTGATGCAAGTAATACATTTTGTCACTTAGGTATCTGCAAGTATCATGTTCACAAAGTGTGTTGCTTCATGCTTAAAGTACTTAGAGGCTGTGCCTTGGACAGAGGAGGAAGAAGAGAAACTAAGGAATCTGTTTATAAAAGTCAAGTTTGATGATGCAACAAGTAGAGATGTCATGGCTAGACTACGCTTGCTTGATTCAGTAATTTCACAGCAAGGCATAGCCAGCAGGCTTGTCTGGTCTATTTCCACGTGTTCGAATTCCATTGCAAGAAATGAACTGAAATCTTTAGTCAAACGTCTTCTGTGCAAGAGCTCAGTTTATGAGAAAGATCATCTGGACCTCAGTGAAGAGGACCTCTATGCAGTTTTCCAGACTTGTATAGCTTCATTAGTCAGTCTTTTGAAGGGATCCTCCAATGCCGTCTGCCCCGAAACATGTGTAAAGAATATAACCGAGAAGCCTTTAATTGAACAAATCTCAACAGAGGTAGATACCATCAACTGGCTGCTTGAAATTTTACTCGATTGGCAAATGGCTGAAGAATTTGTCAATATATGGGCAGAACAGAAAGAACTGATTAGAATGCACGATAACACTTCACCTATGGTTAGGTACGAGCTCAGTCGGGTTTCAGCAAACTTATTCATTGCAATAGGGACAAGAAAATTGAATTGTCGTTCGGAAACAAGGTCTGGACTACTGCAGGTGTGGTTTGGTCCAATGCTACTAGATTTTGGTTGGCTACAACGCTGCAAAAAAGGCCTAGATATGAAAATGCTGGAAGAAGCCATGGGTCAGGCATTACTTACTCTACCTATGAAACAACAGCATTTGCTATTTATGGACTGGTGTAGGTTCTTCTCAAAACGTGGTACCGAGTGCCCTAATCTCAGCAAGTCGTTCCAAATATGGTGGCGTCGTTCATTCCTTAGAGGTTCCGAGACCTACTCCATTGAATCTAGGTAGCTTCTCTCCTCTCCCTTCACCCACTTCTTGAATTATTATAGCACAAGTGAAGCAGTTGTGTGTACACCTTAAAGTTAACAATAGGATTGTTGTAACAACTTTTAGAGCAACAGACGAAGTTTATAATTTATATGTTACTTTGTGGAAATTATATAATCTTCTTTAGTGAAAGGCTAATCAGACTTATTAATGTAGATTTTTTCACAACACCCCACCTTAAACAATCAAATTTATTGCTGTAATTATTCATTACATTTTAAGTGAATGAATCAAATCTATGATTAAGATTTGGTATCCCTTGCATTGAAATGACATCACCTTTAAACCTTATCAATCACTTTTCATAGATTGACATCTTTTTTTTCTCCCTTGCCAAGATAGATAGATAATCTGCAAGAAACAAGATCCTGATTATATAATAAACTCCAAAAAGAGTTATCTTTATTTATGTGATATAATGTTTTATTTAGAAGATTGGAAAATCCTACCGACCTTTAGCTTTGTTGATTTGAATAAATAGTGATGATAATTGATAAATAAATATAATGATGAAAGGATTGAAGGAAAGGAATTTGGGGGTGGCGGCCGTGTGTTCACACCTTGTGGTCTCAATTTAAACATTTTTTGTCCCACAACCTAATCCACCAATAATCTTTATTTTTAAAACTAAAATACCTCTTTCCTTCCTTTCTTTTCTTTTCATGTTTGTGGTGGGACTCATTCTTGAAGTGACACCTCATTGTATACATCTTAGTGATTTTTTACCTACTTTCCAGTTTACACATATTCATTCTAGTGTTTTATTAATTAACATTTTCCTTTTTATTCAACAATACAAGAGTTTTTTATCGATTTCACACTCTCCATGTTGTTTAAAGAAAAGTTGAGATTTGAGTATCCAACATGTTAGATTGAAAATACGTGCATGTTTTAAAAATCATTTTAAATTACATGGATTAATTGATATTAAATTATTCAAAACATTTCTAAAAGTGTAAGTGTGTTATATAAGTTATTATGTATTTCCTAATATATTGGTTGGTGTTATTAGAGTTTTTTCTTTTCAATATATAAATATTGTCATATTAATGATTCATAGATATCCTTTTTCTTTAAATTACCATTTTATGATTACTGTATATAAATATTATATGTATGATTTAGGTTTAAGCTATACAGCACATACCTAAATGTTTGGGTAGGTTTTTAATTATGTACTATGATTATGACACATGTTTCTTTACCCTTATACATATACTTTCACATTTGTTCGATGTGAAAATTGGGTTGAAGACTAATGTGTAAAAATTAAAAATCTACTTTTCACACATCAACCATCGCACCCATTTTTAGAATTTAAAGTGAAATGTTTCTTTTTAATATAAATATATAACAAATGTAATAATAAGATAGATCATTTTCAATATTTCATGACCCCAAACACATTCCTTCTCTTTATTCTTCCATAAAAGTAGGTCCCAGATACCTTCTCCCCTTTCTGAGTGGTACTAATAACTTAATAATTGGTTCCATCCCATGCTTTCATATTTTAGTCCATCAATTCAATATTATATATATATATATATATATATATATATAATAATATCCCACATTTTGTTTCTATTCAAAACCCTGTGCTCTATTTTATTTATTTTCCAAGCTCATGATCCAAATTTTAGCTAGTTTTACTTATTAATCAAGTCTAATTTTAGTTCTATTTGATTTTTTATTTATATCTTTCAAAAATTTAGAATCTAGTTAATCTAGTTGTTGAAAAATGTGAAAATCAAATAAGTTTAGTATTACAAATTAAACTCAAATCGTTCAATTCATACATAAATTTTGGATTACATTATATTACAAACTCATTTACCGAGGTATTTCTTGTATTGTTATTTACGTTTTACATATTTGTTCAATTACCAAGCTTGAAAAAAAAAAAGTTGTTCTAAACTTGATTTGAAATTTAGGTAAATCATATAAATGTTATTTTCATAAGAATGTTTGTTTTTGACATTTTTTTTCTTTCTAAAATTCAAAAGCTTCTTTAAAGAGTCTAATAAATATATATGTATATGTCAAAATTAGACCATATTCGTCAAACTTCTTTGTGTAGAATTTTGGAATGGTAACCTCGTACGTACCATTTGGTTTTCAACTATTTTTACTAAAATTTCAACTTTCAAGAATAAGTTTGACAATCAAATTGTTCTCATATTTAATATTTATATTAAATTAAGGAATCAAATAATAATTAATAATTATAAATATATATAAAGGATAAAATAAAAATTAAGCAAAAATAAATTTAAAAAGAATTAAAAGATTCTATGAATGAATAATTAGTTGAAAAGGCAGTTATTAGAAACGCACAGTTAAACTAAAAGATTAGAATTTATTGGTACATTGTAATCATGATGTGAATTTTTAAATATAAAGGCCCATGATTTATGGCTAGGTGTTATTTGGGAATTATGTTTAAAGATTGAATCTTTAAAGTTTTGCGTGTTATTTAATTTTAGGTGATTGAAATTTCAAATTTATGAAATTAGTTCTTCAATATAAAAATTTTAAAAATAAAAAAAATGAAAATGGTGGGATTAAAAAGAAAAATGTATAAAAAAAAAAAAGAAAAAGAAAAGAAAATGGGATGGCACGTGGAAGAGTGGGTCTTGACAAAGAGTCAAGACTGAGTCCCCAAGAAGGTCTCCTCTACGCACTCTGACTCATTCAAACGCGGCTGCTTCCACTCTTTTCTTTTCTTTTTTAATAATTGTTTTATTGCTATTTAGAAATTAATAAATTTAAAATATAAAAAAATGTGTGGATGCCTACAAAATCAAAATCAATCATATTCTAACCTTTTTCAAATCTTCTTTTTACTACTCATTTCCTTTTCTTCTTCTTATTTAGCAATCATATAACATATAGGAAGTAAGTTATTTGTTTGAGTTCTTGGATCTCAATTTCATTTTATTGGATTTAATATATACGATGATGTTTGTACTCTATACACTATGATATCATATTTGATAGCATGTGATTTTATCTCAAATTCAATTAACAACCAGATGGGTGTGAGTTCTTTTTTCTAAGGTGAGATTCTACGCGTTTTATGAACAAGTTGCTTTGTTTGTTTGGTCTTTTTTTTAGCCCATTTTGAGATCTAGTTAAATTTTAATTAAAAAAAAGAATTTTTTTTAAAAATAGAATATTTGACAAAGTATTTATACAAGCGTAATGAATTTTGTCTTTTTAGTGGCTTTGTTCTATGATAAAGTGTAAGTATTTATCAAATTTTCTATTTTTGAAAAAAATCTTTTTAAAAATCATATGACCTATCTTGCTAATTTAAGAAAATAAGTTTTATTGATTAAACTACATACCTGAGTTGATAAAATCTAATATTATAAATTTAAAAGTGAAAGATATGATGGGAAGAGAGTAGCAAAAATTCATGAGAACTTGTTTATATATGTATTAAAAATTAATTTTTTCCTAATATAAAATGTGGAAGAATCAACACCTCGACTCTAAAATCTATAGTACCAACATTGCATTGATAAATGAGCTAGATTAGTGTCAGCTATTATATGTGTATGATATTTAGATTTGATTTGAATTTAAATATAAAATTAAAATTTTAGTCCTGGTAGTTTGGAGAAAATTAGAATTTAGGCCCTACAATTTTGAAAGTTAGAAATTAGTTATTATGATATGTTAAAACCTAATAAATAATCCACATGGTTTAAGAATATCATTTTATTCAAAAGCAAATAAAATAAATGACTGGCTAAGTTGTTGCTTTTAAGGGCAACAAACAAAGATGCTATTTTACTCTCATTTCTGTGAGACAATAATTAATGAAACTTTGCAAAGCTATAAACATAAGCTAATTAATCATGTGGAATTAACTCCAAGAGTTGTAAAAAAATAAAATAAAAAAGGAAACTAATCATTATCATGTGGAATTAGACACACTAATTATTTTATTTCATTGTTTATTTTAAATTAGACAAAAAAAAAAAGGCAATATTTTGCTTCAAATTTAAGTTGAATTCCAACATGGAGTAATTTAATATGGCAGATTAACGCAGTTGATTGTGGGGGTTTTTCTATTTATTTTAAATTCACAAAGAAACAAAAAGGAAAAATATTTAATGTCCACAAATTAGCAATTTTTATAGGTCAACCCATAAATCAATCCTTCAAACAGTGACTTACCACTTTTTTGAATGAAATATACTATTTTATGCATAAGAATATTAAATGTTTTGGTTAATTAATGCATGTATTTTTTTATTTTTTTTATTTTATTTTATCAATTATATAATTAAATGTTAGAGAGTATAATAATTAGGAAAATAAATTGTAAATGAGAGAAAAAATTCAACATATTTATAGAAGTCTACCGTTGGCTTCTAAAAGTAAAATTGAAATTGATGATTATATATAACTCAACTTAATTACTAAAAATAAATAAAAAGAGTAAAAATTACTAATTACAATATTAACAATAAATGAACAAAAAAAGTTGAAAAACATGTTAAACAAATAGACGATTAGGGAGAGAATTTTACACTTATAATTGCTATGCTAATTAACCATCCAATAAACTGTTCAAAGCAAGTTAAAAGGGAAAAAAAAAACTTGAACCCAAACATTAAACTAATTAATACCTTGTTCTTGAATAATTTAAGTTTATTATAAATCTTACTTTCACTTACAAAGTATGTTTTATAAAATTGTGTTAAATTATAAAAACTACAAAAATGAAATGGTTAAAAAATCTAAATAATCTTAAAATGAAGTTTAAATTAAGAAAAATAAAATAGAACTACGATATAAAGAAATTGTTCGTAATTAATCCATCAATTGTTATCAAATCAGTCGTGAGTCCCACCATTATGAATATGCTTAATTTTTCTTTCTATTATGTTCTTTTTTTAGAAAGGAAAAAAAGCAAGATATTTTTTTTTTGTTGAAAAGTATAATATATATCTTTATGATTTAGGAGATTTCAATATGAATAATTACGTTGACATTTAATTCCATGGAGGAATGTATAGGTTTACTATCCAACTTTTTGTCAACATAATGCTTTTTAAAAACTAACAAATACAACTTTTTCATGTAAAAAAGTCCATTTTCACGACGGTGCTTTAATTTATTTTATTAACTTTTTTATGATATTGATTTGTTTTTAAATGGTTAGATCTAAAAAGTCATGAACTCTTTAATTATTATTTACAAGGAAAATAATAAAATTGATGGCCATATAGTTTAGTTTTTGAATTATTACGTGTTGCTATTGATGATATAAATTTGATGTTTGATGTCTTTCTTATAGATTAAGTTTCATATAATTAATAAGCTTTTAATGTTATTGTTTTTTGTTAAAAGATGATGATGTTTGGTTAATTGTAGTTTTTAATTTTTTTTTGAAGAGTGCAACAAAGATAAATTTATTTGTTCAGGAAGCAAATAAGTTACTTTCATAACACCGTGAATTCACATGTTCCAATACTAAAGTTAGAAATTTTACAAAAACAAATATCAGAGGAAATTTACTTGTCCTCTTCCAAAGTCATTGGAATCTATTTATAAGGTTTAATGTCACTATCCCACTATGATTTCACTTTAGAATTTTTTGGACAAGTCGATCCAATTAGCTCAATTTCTGTTGAGTATGGCTGAAGCGCTTATTATAAACCTCAACTCGTTCCTCTTTCATTTCATGGGCTTCTCTCAAGGTTTGAATATTTTCTGACATTTCTCATGTTCTTACATTGATTCAACAATCAATTTTCTCTTCAAAACAATGTTGGTCTTCGGTCAAAATTACTCATAAAAAAAATCATGAAAATGGATTAAATATCTTAAAAATTAAACCAAATAATAATCTTCCACAATACAAAATACTCACCCCTAGATATCATCTAATTTAATGAACTTGATCTTAAATTGAGGGGAGAAAGGGATGAAGGGTGAGGGAAATTTGTAGGGCTACACATGAAAATGTAAAATATATATGTTGTCAAAATTTGGTTCATGAGTTTTGAGTGGTCCACCTTAACAATATTGAATCATTGATTATATATATATATATATATATATATATATATATTAAGATACTAAAAAGATGGTGGGGTGTGTTTCATGAAAATGACCCTAATATATACACATTATCATTATCTCTTCACCTAAAAATGTCATACATATATCATTAATACATTTCATTTGGACATTGCAGATGTGTAAACTATTTCGTCTTATTATATATGATCCTTTCCAATAATAACCTAATTCGTAATTACAAAATCTACTCCTTCTAAGTGACCATGACATGTGTATATATATTTGAAATTTAAAGCAAATAATTATTCTATAAACACAAAACAAAACAAGTAGATTTTTAATCATCATGAGAATCGAAAACTAGAAAGTGTTGAGAATACAATATTAAAGATGATCGATCGAGATAAATTATAATATTCACCATTAGGTTAGGTTAGCTAACTCTCATAAAAAAGAGTATAGATGCAAAGTATAGCTAAAAAAAAATTATTAGCAAAAATATATGCTTAGATTTGACAAATTGTATGATGTATCTATTCGAGATAATAATATAAAGCATATGAATTGAAGTAGAGACATTTAATTTTGATGGGATGCATTAAAGATGGTAGCTAGATATGAATAATATTTTTTACTTTCCTTTATATATGTATGTACGTATGGATAATGATAAAATTAAATAGTTGAACACATATTGTGTTAGAGTAGATTGGAATTATGAGTTATGAATTTCTTATTTTACCATGTTAAAACTTAAAAGATTAAAATTAAAAACTACAAGAAGAAAAGAGAAAAGAGAAAAGAGAAAAGAGAAAAGAGAAAAGAGAGAGAGAGAGAGAGAGGGAATTTTGTGTAAAAAAAAAAAGTAGAAAATTAAAGAGGAAAAAGAATTGAATTTGTGATAGGAATATTTATTGACGTGGGATTTCCGTACATTGACGACGTAATTTAGCGTCAATTATTTATTTATTTTAGAATTAAATTTCCTATTTAAAAATTTAAAAATTAAAAGAAAAAAAAAGACTCAATCTCTTCTCCAAAGTCCAACTCATTTCCCTAAGTCAACTGTCAGGGTTTGTTCCATTCTTTTCTTTTCTTTTAAATAATCTCAATTTCCAAATTATTTCTATTTTTATTGCTATATATAAATATCCCAATACTTAAGTTAAAATATTACTTTCAGTCTCTATTGGTTTTAAAATCTAATTTTGATCCTCTTGTTAAAAAAAAATCTTAAATGTAATATTTTTAATCAACCATTTTCAAATATATTATAATTATAATTAATCGAAATATTTATAAAATATAGTTAAATTTTAAATTTTATTATGATATATACGGAATAATATTTATCTATGTATCAATAGACATTGATAAAATAAAAGTAATATTAATAGAATATGAAATATTATTCTGTTTTGTAAATATTGTTATTTATAATTAAAAAATTTAAGGTGTTTTTTAAATGGATTAAATAATAAGAATAAATTTTTAGGTAAGGAAATAGTAGCGTAGATAAACTAGTAATAGAGATGGATTAAGATTGATTGAAGCCATATATATTTTATAGTTTATCTTTTGAGATTTAATTATTTATTGGAAAATGATTGTATTTTAACAATAAAAGATAAACACAAGCACTACCATAAGCCTTTATTAGCTAAAATAATAATAATTATCATGTTTTGGTTGGCGTTCTTAATTATTGAATGATTGAATTTGATTTCATTAATTGAAGTTTAAGCTTGTAAATAGTGAAAATTTTAATACATGTATTTGAAATTGTTTTTGTAGTTTGGTTGGGATTTAAAATTAAGTGTTTTTTGCGTATTTGTTTTAAGATTAAGGTATTTTGTGATTAAATTTGACAAGGTTTTGTGTAACTTGATTTGGGAAGTTGTGTAAACTTTTTAGTAAGTTTATGGGATTTTTTTTTTTTTTTTGGGGAAAAACTTAAGTTTGAATAGGTATACAATATTTGATAGGAATTTTCTTTTGAGTTAATTAACTTATTCCATTTTGGAAGTCAACTTAAAATAATATCAAACTTAAAATGTTTTCATTACTCCAAAGAAATGGTATATATATATAAATAGAAATAATTCAACATTTGATCCTAAGGTCATAGTAAAAATTTATCCTACTAAAGTTATGTTTAGAAACTTAATATATATATATATATATATTTACTTTTTTAATAATCTTGATACAAAGAAAAAAATAATAATACGTATTTGGAAGACATCAAACTTAAATGTATCTCAATCGTCTAAAATACAATATCATTATATAAATATTGCTTATCGTTGTTAAGAAATTGTTTGATTGACAATTTAGGGTTTTGGTAGAAATATTTATAAGTTAAATATAATTTATAATAATTGTAAAGAAAAATATATGTGAATGTATTCTTAAAATTTGGTAATAAAACTAAAAAATAAAAAAGGAATGCATGTGAAAAGATGAACAATAAACTAAATTGAAGGTTGATTAAAAATAGAAGAAGGAAAAGTAGAGAATGAATGAATTAAAGTAGATGAAAAATAGTAGGGTTAATTGATGAGATATGTTATTAATAATAAGGATATTGTGTATTGGGAGTGTTTTAAATTTATGTGATGGTGTGCGTGTGAAAGAAAGAGAGAAAAAGAAGAAGAAGAAGAAGGTTCTCACTGGGTGCCACCAACAGCCAACTGGGAAACACGGAATTCAATTAAAATTCACACCTTTTTTCTCTTTCTCTTTCTCTTTCTCTTCCATGGTTGTTTTCTCTCTCTCTTAACTCAGTAAACAAAGACACCTTTCTTTCTTTCTCTCTCTTAAAATCCTTCCCTCTCATGAAGTTGCCACGTCATTTCCCCCACTTTATCCAACAACCGTCTGCCGTCCTTCCTTCTTCTTCTTCTTCCTCCTCCTCCATTTCACTCCAATCCTTTCTTTCTTTCTTTCTAATTTTCCCAATTCTTTCATCTTCCTTCTTCAACTTTTCTTCTTCATCATCCACCATCTTAACAACAACACTCCTCTACCTTCTTCTTTGAGTTTCCTCGAACCTCCCCTCAATTCCAATCCCTCTCTTAATTCTTTCTTCTGGTTTTTTCCTGATTTCCCCTATCATGCCTCTTGGGTGGGTTAGAAAATTGAGTAGAAATAAGGACCATCACAATCAAAATCACCCCACTTCTCTCAACCTCTTCAAGTCTTCTTCTTCTTCTTCTTCTTCTTCTTCCCCCAAAACTCAACCTAATAACCCCACCACCCACAAACCCAAGAGCTTTGATGAGGTTTCTGCTTTGATTTTCTCTCGTAATTCTCCCAGGTCTAGCAGGGATCTGGGCTCTTCTGGTACTGCCTCTTCTGGGTTTTCTGGTTTTGACTCTGATTGTGGGCATAAGAGTCTTCCTCTTCCTCGGCCTGCTACTTCTGGCCTTGGGATTGACCATGGAGCTGGGAATGGATCTGGGTTCAGTTCGGTTTCCAGTGATATCTCTTCTGGCTCTTCAGATGATCAACCATCTGCTCAAGAACAGCTCCAATTTGGAGCTTACAGGTGGGTTTCTAATTTGGAAGGTTTTTGACTCCGATCGGCACTTGATTCTGTTGTACTTTCATATACTTATTTTGGGGTTTTCAGAATTTGGAGTTTGTGGATAACTTTTAGGTTGTTGGCTTCAGACGAATTATCATCTACTGGTTCTTGATTATTTGATTTGAGATCCTATCATGAACCGGAAGGACTTAATTCCCCTGTTTCTGTAGTTTTCTGCTGAAGAAGATGGAATATTCTACTGAGAGTTTTGAATGAAATTCAGCGAGTTTTGCAATCTTTTTGGCCCTGTTTGGATCTTAATCTCTCCTTCCCTGAGTTCTTTTTTGATTTCTGAAACTGGGCCTTTGATTGATTATTCCTATGCTTTGATATCTTAGTAACTCTAGATTTGTTCTGTTTCTTGTTTAGTTCTGTGTGCTTAGCAGTCTATCTCACTGTTTATTTGTCGGTGAAATGGAGAATTTTAATGGCTGATATGAATAGTTTCTGTTTTAAACTTGTTACGAAAAGCTGGGATTCAGCCGGACGTTTTTCTAACATTTTCAAATCAACTTCTGACTGCTTCATAAGGTTTCTTTCAACTGGGAACGAAAAGAATTTACAGTTTGTTTTTTAGAGGACGTTCATAGTCCTATCGGTGAGAGATTAGAAGTAATGGCTACACAAAAAAAGACTTTTACCTTTGCCTCTGAAATTCTTTTGATAATTTAGTCCATTTGTTTGAATTCAGAGGATTTGCCGATAACAGAATCGAGACAAGAGCAAGAAGTCCAGGTCCAGGATCAAAAGGACCCACTAGTCCTACATCACCTCTCAACCCACGTTTCTGTGGCATGAGTCTCGAGTCTCCTCCAACTCATAAGCTGCCGCTTCCTCCAAGTGCTCCCACCAGCCCTTCTTCCTTGACCAGCATGAGAGCTATCAATATCGGCGATAACAACGCAGCCGTGCAATCGAAATGGAAGAAAGGAAGGCTTCTAGGGAGGGGAACATTTGGGCATGTTTACCTTGGATTTAACAGGTAATGGTGATTTTGATTAAGATATTTTCATGGTTTTATCGTAATGAATGGATTGAAGCTATACTCCAGTCTAAAGAATGGTGCCTGTACTCTCTTAGTTCTTGTACCGTGTTGCTTAGTATGTGAAATAAACTACTTAGGAGTTGACTTCCCACCTCCCCGTTATTTAATTAGATGGCAACACATTTGTTTTTGTTATTACTTCTCTAATCCATTGTCTTGAATTCATTGCAGTGTAAGTGGTCAAATGTGTGCAATTAAGGAGGTTAGGGTTATAAGTGATGATTCAACATCAAAGGAATGTCTCAAGCAATTGAACCAGGTGATTCTTATGCTCCAGTTTGAGTACTTTGTCGTTTGTTTTTTATTTCACTTCTTGCTACCTACTGTCTTTTGGAAATTTTTTTAAAGGTTTCAAGGCTTTACATTTTACTATTTTGGTACTTGGTTGTAATTCTGACCAATTACTCTGTTTAACAGGAGATTACTGTGCTCAGTCAGCTGTCGCATCCAAACATTGTCCGGTACTATGGTAGTGAAATGGTAAGTGCAATTGTACTCTTTCGAAGGTTACTATTTAACAATACTGCACACAAGTTTCCCTGTGAACAAAACTTGTTGATCATATTGTAATTCAATTTTTTGACACTTCATTCCTTGCTGTATCAGGGTGAAGAGTCACTCTCAGTCTACTTAGAATACATTTCCGGCGGCTCAATTCACAAACTACTTCAAGAATATGGCGCCTTCAAAGAACCTGTTATAAGGAATTATACCCGGAAGATTCTTTCTGGGCTTGCTTATTTGCATGGGAGAAATACAGTGCATAGGTATTTTAGTTGTAAATACTGCTCAGGAATCTTTATTTTCATACTTGTGGGTCCTTCTAAAATAAAGGGTACTTTCTTTTTTACTTTTGAACATTAATGGAATATACTTCTCATGGCAGGGACATCAAAGGGGCAAATATCTTAGTAGATCCGAAAGGCGAGGTCAAGTTGGTGGACTTTGGCATGGCAAAACATGTACGTATATTCACTCTTTCTTCTCCACAAGGCATCAAAACGTTTCTCTGTTTTTCTCGCATTAATCGATCCACATTTTAAAAATAAGTAAATTAAAATGCTTTGGCACTTATTTTTCTGGATATGAATTCTGATGTCATTTTTTTTTGTTGGAATCAGATAACGAATTGTACTTCGATGCTTTCCTTCAAAGGGAGTCCTTATTGGATGGCCCCTGAGGTACTTTCTATCACTTCCACTCCCTCTGCTTTGAATAACAGACAAAAGAAAAGCTGAGTGCTAAAAGAAGAATCAATGTAAAGGAAGAAAGAAACGTGGAAATTCACACAATTTTGTCTTCTAGTTTATGAAAAACAAATGTTCCTCCAAGCTCTTCTGTTTTGTATTGAACATTTTCTTTTACGTGTACTCCTGCTCCGTATCCATCCTTACAGTTGTTTCTTGTCGTGGGATCTCAGGTTGTGATGAATACAAATGGCTACAGTCTTGCAGTAGACATTTGGAGTTTAGGATGTACCGTTCTTGAAATGGCAACGTCTAAACCGCCTTGGAACAGATACGAAGGGGTGCGATATCTTCCTCAAATATTGCTTTTAAATTTTCCATTTAACCCCTAATGTTAAATTATCTGGGGCTATACTTACCTTATATCTTGGAATTAACAGGTGGCTGCCATTTTCAAAATTGGGAATAGTAAAGACATTCCCGAAATTCCAGACTCTCTCTCCAGTGATGCTAGAAATTTTGTGCAATTATGTTTGCAACGGGATCCATCTGCCCGTCCTTCTGCTGCTGAACTACTGGACCACCCTTTTGTTCAAGATGCAGTAACACCAAGAGCATCTGATGTTAACTTATCTGTGGATGCATTCCCCTTTAGCTTCGATGGAATCCAGACTTCGGTAAGCCTTTCAGCATCACTTGGCTTGCTTAGTGAATCACAAAGCCAAGATGAAATTATTTCTTTTTAATATTAGAAAAAAGTCAAAAACTTAGAATCGCTTGGACTTGTGCTTTGCTTTTAAATACTGTCATAAGTATATTGAAGTGTTTGAGAAGAACATTTGATCACATTTCAATTGAATGAACAATTAGCATGCATTGAAATAAACAACGATCTCTTGGTTTGTACATTAACTGCCAAATCTGCTATACATTACAAAATTTGGCCATGAAGTTGAAAGCTTTGAAACTTTATATGCAGCCATTGTTAGATCGGCATCCAAACAGAAAAAGTATAAGCATATGTGATGGAGATTATGTGACAAACCCAACATTCTCTTCCAGAGCTCCGAGTCCTAGGTACTAAACATCCTTTCCTTTACCATATCCTCTTGGCCTGAGTTTGTACTCACTTTGAGATCGATTGCTTTTTGTGCAGGGGAAATGGAAGATTGATCACATCCTTGCCTGTCTCTCCATGTTCGAGTCCATTACGGTCGTATGGCCCCACTCACCAGAGCTGTTATCTTTCACCACCTCACACGTCTTACATGGGGGTGGGTCAAAGTGGATACAATTTGAACGAATACGCATATAACACGAGACCAAACACATTGTTCACCCTTGATCCTTCGCGAGAGTCATCCCTCTTGAAAGTGCAGACTCATCTTGGATCACCAAGAAGACCTCTTTGACTAAACTTTTCATGAAAAAAATAGAAAAAGAATTTTCCTCACATCCCCAGGTGTAATTTTATCCATTGTGTATCAGAAATATTTAAGCATTGGGGCTTTCTAATGGACATTCAGGAAGTTTATTGTGAAGAGATTGAGTTATTCATGTATCAGCATTTGAAAGAAGGGTACTTGATTGAAAATGGTGGGATAAAATTTTTTAACTGGGGATATGATGTAATTGATTAGAGATATCTTGTACCTTGTAACAATATTTTTTGGTCCTTGTAAAGGGAAAGTGGTCTGTACATGTAATAATCAGTTTTAGTTTATTACCTGCTATGATTAACTTAGATCAGGCATTCAAAACTAAGATTCTCTGGAGCTTTCTTCCATCACTTCTTAGTTACATTATCATTCTTCGTAACACTTTTCTTTTCTTTGTACTAATCCATAATTTGATTTTAAATACCAACAGAAGCATAAAGGTTGCAAAGGCTTGCGATGAATTATTAATGTATTTTGAATTAACTACACATCTTTACAGAGTCATGGGGAAAAGTGTAAACTATAAACCATCAAGTGAGCATCGTTGACCAAAGCTGTGATTTAGAGTCTTTCGTAGTTGAGTTTCTCCGACTGTCAGAAAGAGCAAAGTTATCGTAACTACAAAATTCAAGAAATGGTTTTGCAATGGAAGTTATTCTATATTGATCTGCCCCTTTCAAATGGAAAAGGTTAATAGATTAAGAAAACAGAAAGAAGATCACAATCCGGTGGTGGCGTGGCAACCGTCGGATGTTCTCTACAACTTCTTTCTCAAAGTTTTCATATTTCTTTAAGAAACATTAGTTGATTTCTTAAGGTACTCTCAAAGAATAGACAACAAAACAAAAATACCAATAAAATTTAAAAACCCACTTGAAAAAGAAGCCAAAAAAGGAGAAAAAACTTTGTTATCACATGGAATAGATCTAGGGATAGGCAAAACATCCTTGATTTAAAATCTTGGTTGTTTCACTGAATTGACTTTGGGGAAAGCAAAGTCATCCCAATAATGAGTGGGGGACTATGAGTGTATCATAAGGAGTGACTTCGATGTTTTCTTAAGAATTATATCATGTTTGAGAGGGATTCTAAAATGGTTATAATCATATTTGTCATTTTCATAATAACTCAAAAAATGCTATTGATCATTCAAAATCACTTTTGAAAGTATCAAACGTGCGTTTAAAAATGTAAAATTAAACATTGAATTGATCTTCAATGATTAAGGATGTATTTTAGAGTGATTCTAAACCTAAGAAAATGATTTTAACAATTTCAAAAACACTCACAGAATAGTATAATGTCCGGTGAGGGTTGTCCAATATTTCCTAGAGTAGGAGCAAAGTTTGAGTTAGCAAGGAGAGAGCATGTCTTCTAAAATCACCCAATGAATCTTTAAAGGAAGGAAAAAGAAACTAGAGTAGTCAACGATAAACATTCCAATATCTACTTTCTGTATCTTCAATGTTATTTCTTCATCATTGATGCTACTCTAGGAAATTCGTTCAAGGATTGCTACTTTTCTTAGTTGTAATGAACTGATGAAGGGTAACTTTTATGTAAGAACTTAACATATATTGCTAAGCTTTCTCCAACTATCCAAGATTCTCATGCTTAAATGTATGGTCTCGCTTAATCGAAACTTGAGTGCTCAGGATGTGAAAGATATCAAGAACAATTTTAAATAAATACCTTTATAAGCATTTCTGTCGGTAGCCAAGCTGGAGCAGTCGGAATGCCAACCCATGCAATCTGTCCAAGAATTTTGAGTAAAAATGACAATCCATTTGCATTAAAGGGAAATATCCATTTTGCTTGTTCTAATTTTCCTCTCTCTCACTATTTTGATAAAGTATAGTAGTAAAGAAACTTGTGCAAGGTGCATGCCCAACAGATATTATAGAAAAGAAAAAGAAAAGCCAAAGAATCATATATACATGGAGTCCAAATGAAAGTTACTCACAAGTGCATATTCTCCAGTCTCGAAAATGCGAAGATCCAATACCTGAAGAAAGATGATTGAGACGAAAAGGATTACTCATCAAAAGTCCCTGATAAATTGTAGTAGGCTTGAGTGTAATCTATATGAACTGACCTCACCACGGTCTTCATAAATGTAATCCAAGCCCTTGAAATAAGGTGGATGTCCAACAGATAGATACTATTGATAAAGAAAAGAAAACATTGTTTGCCATCAGTCCAATAACACAAGGAAAAATATGTCTTGATCAATGGTAGAATGAGCACAGTTCAAATTCTGTTCCTTCAAACTAACATTTCGTTTGTGATCTAAAATTTGATGGTGATGAATGAAGTTATTAAATAGAGTTCATAAAAATTTCTCATTCTTTATTTAATGGTCTACCAAGATAGAGAAAGATGAAATCAAACATTAGCTTTCTTCTTCTTATACATCATTCCATAAAAAAATGCCCCAATCCAAGTCTACCTCAACTCATTGAGAGACATGATGACTTGACTCTATCTCACTGTTTTCCCATATATCAAGGACGATTTCCCCATGGCCCCAATCATCACAAAATAAATGAGCACAAAGGTCAGGTCGTCACAGGACTAATGCAAAAGTTGATGACACCACATGTGTCACCCTCTTTCAAGACGATTCAGGTGCAGGGCAGGGGAAATTGGAAGAGCAACTAACTCATTTTGTATGAAGAACTAACTATTGACTTTTCATCAAAGGGCTATTTGGAGAACAATAGTGCATGAAGATGGATTGTAATGTAATCCAAAAATCCACATTTGGCTTGAGCATTTCGGGCTCGATTTGTAATATCAAGCTTATTTCGTTCCACAATTTTCAACCCAACCCCTTTTCCCACCGTTTTCAAGCTTCACAACTCATTTTTGTTCTGTTTTCGATTCCTCATGCATGCCAACACCCCTGATATTTCCAGTAATTAGATCACATTCCAGCTCTCCAAACAAAATTCAAATGTTTAAGTTAGTCCAACTTTACCTACGATAATAGGAGTTACCTATAAAATTTTATTGTCCTTATTTAAGGATTTTGAGGATTTAAACCACAACCTGGGTCATTTATGTAACTTGAAGTCATTGGAAAGAGAAACGCTCAAGTGGGACCCATATAACTCTCGCTCAAGGAAAGAACAAGAACTCCATGTTTTTAAGATTTATTGCTTTAGAAACTAAGTTTGAATGGTTGAATTCTTGTTCTAGGTCAATTGGAGAGATTCAAACAAACGCAATCCTATTCCTTACTATAAAAAAGTGTATACACATCCTAGCAAGCTAACTCTTAAGAGTGGCATTCCCTTCTATCATTTCTACTGAATACTTCTACAATTGGAGGCCTACCCAAATCCTACAGAGATAGATAGAATCCGCACAGGCCTACAATTGTTCTAGAAATTCCGTTGGACAGAGTTGAGCTGCACTTTAATTGTTCACACTCGCGTATAATCTAGACTGTTGGCCACCATTCTATATTAACCTATTGCAGCCACACTTTTCCAGCCATGCTTCAAAGAGGAAAAGTAGACGGGTCAAAAGGAGAATCATAAATCAAACACAGCTCACCGAGCCAGTCAGGAAGAATTTAATAGTCCACGCCCTACATATTTCCTGTGAGTGAATAAGATTCCAAACTAGAAACAACTTCATATTTTCTTGCATCGTTCATTAATGGTTAAAGTTCAACACTTGGAATTGTTCCTTTGTTTCCTTGTTTCTTTCACTCTTCCCTCCTGCCATGAAACCATTGCAAAAGTATGTCTTCAACTTCTCTTGTTGGATTTGGCTATGCCATAGAAAGACACGGGTAGTATATAGCTGAATTGGAAATATAAGGACTATAAAAACACAAACAACAAGCAATTAAGCAAGTTACGCAGACCTTGCTTGAGTAACGTTGCACTAAACTAATTTTATAAACTTTTAAAGAGGTAACTCATTGCCACAAAAAAGAGTCCAGAAAAGTACTTACATTAACACTATTAAGATACTTCTCTTTGTCAACTCTCACAATCTGACCCTTCTTCACTACACAAAAAGCAAATAAAAAACGAAATTAACAAATCTAAATTGAATCCTCAAATTCCCAATAGACTGGAAGCAGAATAGAAGAAGAAACTCACTCGAATAGACAGGCTTCTTTGAAACCTTGGGAGAGGCAGTGGGGGAGCTTGAACTTGAAGGTTCAGCCACGGGAGGCTCCTGGGTTTTGGTCTCTGACACCTTCTTCTCCGGTTCAGTGGATTTCAGAGCTCGAATAAGGTGAAAACGAAGTGGGGTTCTTCTAAAATTTTGTGGGAATTGAGTTAGGCATGAGAAAGAGTTGTGAGAAAAAGATGCAGAGAAAACCATGGCGGAAAAAAGACAGAGAGAGGTAGAGATTTTAGCTTGTGAGCTATGGAAACGCGCTCACTCACTCAACGAGTAGTTGAACAGAGATAACGCTAAAATGATAAGCCAAACCACATATTGACAACACAAAATAGCTGTTGCATAAATTTTTTTAGAGGGATTGGTTTTGTGAAAATTTATAAGCAAAGAAAATCAACCATTTAGACTTGAAAAGGAGGAATTCATCTCATCCTATAAAAATGAGTACTACATATATTTATGGGTTGGTTAGCTAAGCTAACACATTTATAACCTCATAATATAATTTGGTTGATAAGGTAATGATTCCTATTGACAAATAATGAGAATTTGATCTCTATTTTCTATTGGTAGAATCTATTATCGACCATTCAAGTTTTAGCTTTCAAGCGTGCGCAATGCAATCTATGTGGCTAACTCTACCTAGAGTGAGTTGTATGTTTGGTAGTTGGAAAGTCTGTTTTGTTCCTTTTCCATTTTTTCGTTTGAAAGTTGAAATAAGGTTTGAGATGAAGTTCTATCTTTTTCGAGATCGGTTGAGCTTTGTTTGAGTTGTTTGTGTTTATTGTTTAAAAAAAAATCTCTATTATGTACAATCAAATTAGAAACAAAACTCATCTTGAACTTTCAAGACATTAAAGTTTGAACATCATTCAGATTAGCTAAAGTACTATAGTCTTGATTAAAAGGTTATGATATTGTACTATTTTTCATTGGTTGCTTATTAGTTGTGATAACCAATTTAAATAAAATACATAAATACTTCTAACTTTTGTTGATTTTCGATAATACATTCATTATTATTTTAGTTCCAAGCTATATTGACCATTGTGTCCCATCTATTCCCATTTCACTATAATTTCACCATAATGGTATGCTCAACAATTTTTAAGAACTTTAGTTATAAATGGTTTAAATTTATGTGTAGAACTCATGTTATAATTTTGAAAAGAGTGACAATTTAATGATAATTTACATTTCTCTTATCAAACTAGAAATTTGATCAACGTCCGTATATAATTATAGTACTAAAAATGTAGTTTTGCATTATTTCTCAAATAACATGTTTACTATTTGTTGATTTTTTGTTTTCCCAGATTTCTATCACTAATTTATCCTATTATTGTATGTGGTTATTCCAAATTTTGTGATCCCATTTGTAGGGGAAATAATAGAGTATTAGATAACCATTTTAAACACGTGACTAATTAAATAAGTCTAAAACACTTGTATTCGATCAAGAGGTAAAATGTTGAATCTTTTATGTCCACACGTTCAACGTACATATATGTTTGCTTATATCAACAGTCAAATTGATAACGCACTACTTCAAATTAATTGAGTAGTACTTTTAAGGTTAATAATCAAGAGTATAACAATATTTTTAAAGAATTGGACAAATAACCAATTCATCAACTTTTAATGATTGGCTCCATCGTTGATAAACTCTTATTAATTATATAGTCTATTTCTGATAGATTATGAGATCTATATCCAAAGTTTGTTATGTTTATGCATTGTATTATATTTGTCCATACTTTTCTCTCGTATTTGTTTATACATCACTTAATACATCTTTGCTTACATTAAATAACACACCAATTCCCTGAGTTTTTGTGCACTCTTTCTCATGATAATTCCATTAGGCCTAATTAAATGCATATAATGATGTTTATTGAGGAAAAATTCTAACAAATGTTAATGCCATAGATGTCTAGGGTTTCTACTTTCACATTTTGCTTCTTTTGGTCTCAAAGAGAGAAGAAAACAATGGAATTGGAACACATGTCCCCAAAAAAGGCAAACAATAAAATTTCACACTTTTCAATAGTTGAAAATTAGATACAAGGGGAGAAGTGAGTAATGGATACAAAGACTTAAAAATGGTTCTCTTCTCTTCACCATTTCCAGAAGACGTTGGAACCACACTTGTACTTGTCCTTCCCTTCACACTCCAATTCCAAATCATCAGTTATAAATGGAACTTTCTGCATCAATCAAAAACAGAACATAAAACTAACTTAGCACTCAGCAAAGCAAAAACCCATCTCATATTGTCAACAATTCAAAAAACTGATAACGATCACAACTAAAACTATGTCCAAACCTTTTGTTTGGCAAGATCTTGGCACCCTGTGAAGTTCTCTGGGAACTTGCATGTACCAAATTCAACAGTGTATGCCCTTGCGAAGTTTGCCCCACTTGTTGCCAATCTTTTCTTGTCATTCAATTCCTGTTGAAAATCGCAATAAAAGGGTTAGAATCATGAAAAACCTTTCATATAAATCTTGTTTTATATGTCAATGTTAGTCCATAGTCGTGTTTTAAAAAGTTCAAGGCACGATATAGTGCAATAGTCTTCTAAGAAAACTCAAGGCTTTTGGCCTTGATCATGGGAGGGCTTTTAAAACACTAGTCCTTAGCTTCAAATTTCAGCATGACATTCAACATGAATCTTAAAGACTTCCTAGTTTTGATCCTCAGCATACCTTATAGATACTTCTAGTTTAAGATACAAATCCAAAATAATATTTTGATTCCACATACTTTGAAAATTCAACACTAACAGAGACTAAGCACATTTTCATGGAAGTATTGAAGCAGAGCATTTGACCTAAGGCAACATGAATAGGTAGTTTACCTTGTTAGCTTTACTCTTCTCAAGATAATCTTCAATGACTCCAGCATTAGCAGAGGAGTTAGAGGCAGCCGCAGCAGCAGCAAAGAGGGAGGCTCCAAGGTAAAGAAGCGCAGTCCTCCTTCCTTCGTTCTTAGCTTCAGGAACCTTAGCCTGTTGAGCTCTAATAGCCGGCAACTTGTAACCCACAACCCCAGGAGACGCAACAGAAGGGACGGCGGTGAGTTTAGAGTTCAGGTCAGCCGATCCAGCGCCGGAAATGGCGTAGTTGCAAGCCAGAACACTGGAATTCATGGTGGCCATTGGTTTGGAAGTGATTGGACAAAGTTGGAGATGGAATTAATGGCGGTCAGTTGTTGTTAATGGGGGGTAATGAGATTATGAGGGAATCTGATAAAAGAGGAGATTTGTTGAGATGGAAATGGATAAGGGATTGTGGTGAGAGTGTGGATAAGGTGAGATTTCCTCACTCCCAATTGGCAAACCATGGCTGTGATTAGGGTTTTCGGACATGGAAATTTCTATGGCGAGCTTCAATTTTGGACCCACTTTGAAATCTTGAATGAGTGCTTCAAATTTCGGTTCTTCGTAAAGGCAAACTTCAATTTTATTATTAAAATTGGTTAAATTACAAATTTATTGAATTTGAAAATACATCAAAGAGATCCTTAAACAATTTTGTGATCCAAACGATCAGTGTTAATTTTGAAAACATTTTTTTTTTCAGTGTATCCAAATTAATCAAAGAGATTATCTAATTACTCGAAAAAGAGAAATGTCCTTTGGAGTGGAAAGGAAAATTTACTAGTATAAAAATAATTCAAGTTAATCTAAAGCTATCCCAACTCATTGAAAACTTCTAAACAAGCTAAAGAACCAATAAAACTTGCTAGCAACTTTAACTTTATTTTCTCAGCAATTGGAATGAATGTAAGTACATCAGTTAATGTGTATTCCCTTCAATATATAATTGGCCAAAAACTAGGCTCTCAACCACTGTAAAATCAGAGTAATGGTTTCTGGAGTAACTACCTAAAATCAGTAAATCACCATGGCAAAAAACTGCTAGCCAAATAATTCTACTCACGTTCAAGCCAAGCTACCTAAAATGAACAAGTATCTGAAATGATCATATTAACAATGTTTCTATATACACATTCTTGCAAAATTTGGAAGCATCAAATCTGAATGTAATGCAACAAAATAGGATTGCTTCGATATAAATGATCCATGGTAAATTGAAGTGTATGGAAAGGACCTGAAAAGGATGAAACATAAACTATGTAAGCATAATGCAGATGGCAAGCAGAGTTTTGAATGGTTTTGAATACGTTACAAGTTTGACCTCTATTGCAAGACTCGAGAGATCCACCTTCGTGTGGACATATTCATGCCATAATGAGCGAGGTCCAGTTAATCTTGACTGTGCTAGTTGTGATCTGTGCTTAAATGAGCATACTTTGACCTTAAGTTACTCGATAAGCCACCAGACCTTGTACAATCATCTGAGTTAAAATCGAAGTATTGAAAGGAACCCAGTGTTCAAAGTTTTCGAACGGGAATAAAACAGCAAACAGGTAGGACAATTTATCTTATTGATGACAATCTTTTCCTTTTTTGGTTCTTTTTTTGCATGGCCTTTTTGACAGTATTGGACTCCGATAGAAAAGGAATGGTAGATGACGGTTTTCTAAAACTGGTTCTTCCCTTCCCAGAAGCCCATTTCAAGGGCAGCTTGTTTACCACAGAGCTAATATCATTTGAAGAATTTAATTCAACTAGTTTTTGAACTTCATCAAGAATTTGATGGGTCCAAGCCATTGACACATCTAAGGCAACAGAATCATCCGTTGGTAGTTTCCACATATTCATCAATATCTCCTCAAATGATTGAAAAGACATGGAAGGTTTGTAACTCGGACAATTTTCACATACCATATTCACCTTGATTACATGTTTGCAAAGATTTCCTTGCATCGACCAAGAACAATCACAAAATGAGAATTCCGACCCTGGATTCCAAACTACGTGTGAAATACTGGTGTCCTTTTGGCTCAGAACTTTGGCAAACAGGTGGTTTTCCTCGTCCAAGGTAACTGAAGAATCTGGTATTTGAAGTGCACGGTGCCAAGAAGTAGAAGAAATATACTCCTCCTTGACATTTTGAAACGAATCACTTTCATCAGCATAGCGATCTAGCCAGTAGGTTGAATGCAATTCAGTGGTCAACTTGTGAACCAACCAATCCACCCTCTGGAAAGCACCGAGATGCGAGTCATCAAACAGTTTTGCCTTCAGCTTCATGTGATAGGCCTCAATAGCACCAGATGCCTCTTGGCTTGCAAGTGGAAAAGCTCTCATCGCAGAAAGCCACATTTCTGTAACAGTAGAAAAATATTAGCAAAAAGAAAATTGAAGGCAAGGTCCATATTAGGTTAAACAGGTACCCTTCCATCAAATGTTAAAATATTTAGCACTCCAAACGGAAGTACTTCATCAATTACTTTTAGTTATTTTTCACTGAGGGCAGGGATAGATTGAAATAGAAATAGAAGAAGTCTAACCAATCTTTGGCACCCAACAACCCTTGAAATATTCCATGAAAGCAGTTTGGTCAACAAAATCACGGGTAAATTCTTCCAGGACGACTGAAGCATCGACTCCGTCCCAGATGCTGTACACTAATTTTCCCAGCCGCTTGAATATTTCCCTCTGAACTTCAATGCTACTGCATTTCCTAACAACATTTTTTAACCATGACCTACGAATGCGCCAGAGGGAAAAAAGCACAGGACAGCAGAATATATCCCTGAAAAATGAGACCATGTCAATTAGAACTATGTTTAAGCTACACAGAGTTGAGAAAGGGAAAAAATGAAAAAGAGAAAACAGAGAAAGATTGGTGAACCTACATGATAGGATCGATCTCTGTGGCTGCGTCATCAATTAAAAACCCACTAACTTTCCATCCAGGCTCTACAGAATGAGCCCGATCAAGTAAGGCTTTCATCCATTTGGATACATCTGATTTTGCAAAGCTGCGAGTGATGATCCATGCAACAGGGAGTGCATGCTGTCTAGAATCAAACACAAGAAGTGTACACAGGGGATACTGCACACATAAGGAAGATGAAACATCTACAATTTTTAGATAAAATCAGAAGTGACTGATATCCATAAGTTTTTGTAAATTCTAGGGCAAGTTCAATCACCTTAAGCCTCCTAATGCCAAACGTTGAATCAGCAGCAATGAGACTACGATGGCCAAACCGAATCATCTGTTGCAATTGCCACTCTGTTTGAATACCAAGAATGAAAGAATTATCTTCTGAAGTATCCTGATGAATAAATATGGACTTTTTATTGCGTTCAACCCACATGCTAATGCTAGCTTGATCATCCAGATCCAGCTCATGGGTAGACCGTTTGATGATCATCCCAAGTTTGTGAACATATTGGGAAGCAAGACTGTTTGCTTTTTCATTTGAACCACAGTATCGCTGAAGACACTCAAGATGTTTCTCAACAATGTTTGCCTCAGGAATTCCCAGATAAAGCATTGACATTGTCTGTTGTTGGATCTCATTACAAATATATGGAATCTTTTTGGCACCAGGGCCAATGGCCTCTCTGTCAAATGGCCCATGGCATACAAAGCCAGACTTGTTCACATGACGCCTCTCATTATATATTATGAGTGCCAGAGATGGACGAGCATATAGTCTCTTAACAACAAAATGGCAGGTACAACCTCGCATTGATTGAGGTCTAGCAGCACGATTTCGAGTGTTAAGCCTATATCTTCTACTAGGCAAAATACTTCCACCTTCACCATAATTTTCGGGACCAAATGAACACCAATATCTTCACACATGCATAAAAGGGACAGGGTATCAATGAAAGAAATTAAAGAGTTTATAGAATGCTACAATGAGGGAAACCTATTTTATTTAAGGGTTAATTTGTAGGAACATTGCTTCTTTTTGTTTTTAATAGAAAAAAACTCAAGCTAAAATTTTCTATATGACAATTTAAATCCTTAATTTGCTGAACTTTTCTTCAACTATACCCAGCTTCATGCACTACTCACAATCAAATGATGCTAGAAATACTTTGTAATGTATTTTGCTGAGAAAAAGAAAATCTTCTTTTTTGTTTTTTTGTTTTTTTGGTTTTTTTAAAATTATTTTTTAGTGAGGAACAAAGAGTAGAAAAAAATAAGAACTGTAAGAACTGCTATGAAACTTACTGTCGATATTCCAAATATTCGTCATCCTTGAACTCTTTCAAGCTACCCCTTGATCGCTTCCTTCCCCTCTCAATATGAAACCGGGTCGGGCATTCTATATTAGTACATTCGCCAATTATAAATGCATCTACTCGGGCATAAGGAATCAACGCAACTTCATCATGGTGTTCAACAGTGCCAAACTTGGTCCAAGTCAAATCAGCTGAATAGAACTCTTCCTCAGGCGGATCTTGTACCTGAAGATCAAGAATTGATTCAACGATAGCCATCGAAATGTAGCTTCAAACTCCAATTCCTAGAAATCTGCAAAACTCAGTGCATGGAAAAATGAGATTCCACAATCATATAATCATAGGAGAGGGAGAGAGAGACTACAGACGTTTAGTGTACCATTCCCAGGAACCACGAGGGAACTTCCATACCAGTCCACTCTCATCTTGAACATGACAACCCTAATTAGTATTAGCAATTTCCAGCCTCAAATCATTTATGTTGAAAACATCCAGAGGCATCCGCATCTGGCATTATTTTGATATCATTTTTGAGTTCTTAGCTATCTCAGTTTCATATAACTTATACTCTTTACTTACATGGCTTTGGGCTGTCAGTTCAATTAAGATATGACTTAAGAACTAATGGAGTAAGCTTTCTTCTTCCCACATAAACATATTCTCATTTTCCATTCATATATTTTACCAAAGGCGTCCTGTATTATTTTTATGAAATTTAACCCCATTCCTCATAGAAGAAACAAACCATTATTTCCACATGGGTAAGACCTCTTCCTAAAAAGTTTACAAATTACAAGAAAAGCAATTGATCACATAAATCTTTAACGACAAATCAAGCTTCGTTATCCCATATCTAATAATGCACAAACATGAGCTATATGGTAAACAAAACCGTGGGTCATTTTGGGTAAAGAAGAAAAACAGAGAAAAGACCACAGCAATTCATCTTTTATGAGTCCTTACAGAGCATCTTAGCTAGAAACGCGAATTGTGAATGCAACAACTGATCTCCAAAGTACTGAATTCCAAATTTGGCAGATCTGGCTGATCGTCAGCTAGTTTTTGGTTTGAAGAACATGCTTCAGCACATTTGGGACAGAACCTAGAACTAGAGCTCGATTACTCCTTCTGGGAAATGAAAGCTTTAAATTGGAAACAAATCGAAGTTGAGAAAGAGTAGAAACAGAGGAGGAGAGCAGAGTGAAGAGAATGGATGAGAAAGAGAGCAAAAACAGAACATGAATTAAAGGAAGAAGATGGTTGAGTAATAAACTGTGTACCCTAAGCAATGGATTAAATTATTTGAACAAATTTAGAGAGGAAAAAAATGGCACAAATCATCATCATCTTCATTGGTCTGGACCAAGAAAAAACTGCAGGCTAAGATCATCAGTCTGACTGAGCCCTAAGCCCAATGGGCTTTCCATTGGGTTGGCCCATTTACATTGATCTGAATAAAGCCCAAATCAAGTTGGCCCATGAGTTAAAGAAGATAGTTTGGTAATCTATGTTAAGATAAAAATCTCTTGCTAGGGAAAGTGAAGGCGAAAAAGAAACTTGACTTAAAATGAGTAAAGAAAGGGGCGAAGAGTGGGAGAGGGAAGGAGATGGCTATAAATTTGTTGAAAACTTTTCCCAAAGCTCAGACCTCCATTACTTCTAAACCTTCAACCTCTCTTTTTTTCACCACTAGAAGCTCCTTCTCCTTCCCCTCATGCCCTCCAGTTGCGTTAGCTATTTGTTCAATGTCTTATGAGAAGGAGCTCGCCGCTGCCAAGAAAGCCGCCTCTCTCGCCGCTCGTCTCTGCCAGGCAATTCTCTTTGTTCTAATTCCTTTCTTATTTTCTATGAATTGTGAGCGAAAATGGCAATTCAGAGTGTAATTCGAACCCTGCTCGTGTAATTCCTTTTTGACCTAAACCCAAGTTCTCAATTTGTTGTACATTTCTATATCCTTCTTTATCGGGTCTTGTTATTTTCAAATTCCTACGTTTTGAGAATTTTCTTTTACAATCTTGCGCTCTTGAGGATTTCTGTAATTAATTATACATTGCTTCTTTAAGCTTATTATATCTGGTGTTTCTGGTCACAGAAAGTGCAGAAGGCATTGTTGCAATCTGATGTTCAATCCAAATCAGATAGAAGCCCAGTGACTGTAGCTGATTACGGTTCGTAAAGTTGCTATCACTTCACTCAGTTTGCGTATTTTGTTATTACCCTGTCCAAGCCAATTAGTCAGCTAGTCTGGTCGTAAGCCAATTAGTCAGCTAGTCTGGTCGTTAGATCATGGTAGAATACTAGATCTTATGATACAAAATATCCGAATATATCTTGACTTATTATATTTTATTATAATAGTAAAAAACATACGATCGTGGTTGTCCAGGGCAATCTGTATATCTTGATTCTTGACTAATACTGCAAAGAAGAGAATGAACCTGAAAGTTATTGAAGAAATGAAATTTATTTAAGAGTTTGAATGTCTATGGGAAGTTATATAAATCATTATTATTATGAGTTTATCTTCTGCCTCTTGACTACTTAAGACTGGTAAATCCCTTCCCAATGTACTAGCATCAAGAATAAAGTGTATAATTATACGTCGTGTCTCCTTGCATGCTTAAGGAGTTGTTTTAATAGGACAATGGTTGACTAGATTTCTACTGCTCTTATGTTTCCATTCTAGGTTCACAGGCGCTGGTTAGTTTTGTACTGGAAAGGGAACTCCCTTCTGAACCTTTTTCACTGGTAGCTGAGGAGGTCAGCATCTAGTTTGTGTGGAGATTGTATTTTCTTTGACATATTCAGCAAAATAATTTTGGAGTCTGGGGTCTCTAGGATTCGGGAGATCTCCGAAATGAGAGTGGCCAGGAAACATTACATCGCATTACAGAACTTGTGAATGAAACAATTTCCAGCGAGGGATCGTATGATGCTTCAACCTTAACAGCAGAAGATGTGATTAGGGCTATTGACAATGGGAAATCTGAAGGAGGCCCTATTGGTCGGCATTGGGTTTTGGATCCCATAGATGGGACAAAGGGGTAAGCTACTTTGCACCTGTAATTGATATTCACAAATGTGATATATAGTCAGGTAACTTCAAACAATCTGTTAGGGTTTTACCTGTTCATTTATTTATTTTAGAAGCAACTTTGAGATCTACTCCTTTGAGTAAGTCTCTTTGCATGCGATTAACGTTTAGGATGATTATTATTATTATTATTATTTTTTTTTTGGTTTTTGAAAATATGAGGTGCGGTGACTTAATCCAATTAACCATGTTTACTTATGAGTTCATATTGATGGGTTTATATGTCTATATTATGTGCATGTTTCTGTGTCTTAGATTTCTAAGAGGAGACCAATATGCTATTGCATTGGCATTGCTTGATGATGGGAAAGTAGTATTGGGTGTCCTAGCCTGTCCAAATCTTCCCTTGGGACCAATTAATAGCAGTAATCAGCATTCACTTCTTGGAGACGTTGGTTGCCTTTTCTTTTCTACGATTGGTGCGGGAACATATATGCAGTCACTAACTGGTTCTACATTAACAAAGGTTCGTAATTGGATGTAGTTTTATTCAGGAATTTTTAGCTGAGTTGGAAAGAAAAGTTGAAATGAGATGGGGTATTTTGTTTCACTTTAGGTGAGCGTCAGTGCTACTGAAAATCCTGAAGAAGCATCTTTCTTTGAATCATATGAAGCTGCTCACTCTCTGCATGATCTTACTAGCTCCATTGCTCAAGTATGCCTTTTGGTCCACATTTGATCTCTACCGGTTGGTTTATTCCTTGAAAGAATTTATTCTGTCATTGGCTGAGATGATTATTTACCAAACAGAATCTTGGTGTTAAAGCGCCACCAGTTAGAATCGACAGTCAAGCAAAATATGGCGCCCTTTCCCGAGGAGATGGAGCCATATACCTTCGTTTTCCTCACAAAGGATACCGTGAAAAGATTTGGGACCATGCTGCTGGATGCATTGTTGTTACAGGTGAAACAAAAAATTGGAGTTGTTAAATCACTATTAGACTTTAGTTATTGAATCGTTACTACTAATGAAACTGAGGGAAAACAATAGTGAATTAATTTCTCTCTGGATCCTTTCTATTCCATTAAATGCAGACGGTGCTTTGCTTTGTTATGACATTTTGTTTTGGCTGAAAATTCTTACAGAAGCTGGTGGAGTTGTTACGGATGCAGCCGGGAATGCACTGGATTTCTCAAAAGGAAGATATTTGGATCTGTACAAGGGTATCATTGTTACGAACCAGAGATTAATGCCATCACTCCTCAAGGCAGTTCAAGAAGCTCTTCAACAGACAGCTTCTTCAACCTTGTGATTTTTCTTCCCCTGGAGTGGATTCTGTTCACATTGTTTTGAGCTCTGAATCCTTTTCTTCCACCCGCTCAACTCTTCCCTGAATTGAAACTACATCAGTTTTTCTGATATTGTCCGCTTTGAACTTCAACTGAACAAAATCTAGCAAAATAAAGCTCCTGTATTTGGGTTATGCTGACCTTTTATTATCATACCAGTAGCCTCAAGTGTAACATCCCGAGAGAATGAGGCCTATGGATTCAATTTCATGGTAGAGATGTTAATTTATAAGTTTTCTAACTAGATACTGTAGGCAAGGTGTAAGTTGATTGGGGGACATTCATGGCTGAAAAATAAAAGCAAAGTACCTGCCTCCCCACTGCCAATTAGATATTTCCTATGTTTGTAACGACTAGGAGAGAAAATGCTAAGAGAAAAAAGTACTGCTTTTCTTAAAAAAATTGTAGAAGTTTGTGTAAAAGAAAAAATAGTTCTCAACCATCGGTGATGAGTACATCTAGTGTATAACCCTACCAAGTGATCAAATCACAAATTGAAAATTTTCTTGTAAAAAATATATATGATTTATATATCTTTTTTTTCTTTGTGATTGAATAGGATGAATAGAGATAGGTAAGACTGCACTGGCTAAAATAACATTGGATAAAATATATTCTTCATCCTTCATTTTTTTAAGATTTCTCCCATTTTAGTTCTTACAATAAAT
This sequence comes from Cucumis hystrix, assembly GCA_025688845.1. Classification (NCBI taxonomy): domain Eukaryota; kingdom Viridiplantae; phylum Streptophyta; class Magnoliopsida; order Cucurbitales; family Cucurbitaceae; genus Cucumis; species Cucumis hystrix. Next base: position 7,308,311 of record CM046884.1, read on the forward strand.
CTTTGAAATGAGTACTTTTCCACTGAAAAAGTTTATGCCTTGCTTTTCCAACTTCTGAAAACATATTTACATTGTTTCTTTTTTTTCATCAAAATTATTACTATTTAACCGATTTGGATGGAAATTGCCTTCAAATAACTAATTTTAAGATTTAATAAAAGTAAAAATCACTAAATTGACCTAAAATATAGTAGATAAACTTAATTCCACATGCTAGGACATGTAACGTTTTTAACCCTCCCTCACCCACAATCCTCACTTATTTCATATTGCAAAGATTTCAAAGGTTGCAACTGAACTGAAATTAAAATCAGTCCCTTTATAAAAGCTTTATCTGTCAATTTATGTTAGAACTTTGATATGACATTCCAATCATAGAAGCCAAGGAACAGTGGAACACTTGCTTAATTATTAGATCAATATGCCTTATGGCCTTTATTCATAAACAATGGCACCGCCATTCTCATATTTCTATAAGGCAGAGTGTTTCAAAACCCAATGACAAATTACAGAGGAAAATTAGATGGATAATCTTGTGGGTGTGTTTTGATTGTTTTTCTTAACCACTTCTCTTGCTCTTGTAGGTTGGAAGGAGGAACATCATACACATCTGTGAAAGCATCTGCCACAGGGGGCTTCTCAGATCTCTCTGCCAACTGGATTTCCTCTAATAGCTGTTGGAACCAAAAAACACATTGAATAAAAAACGTACATGATAGACTGGATGGTGTTTTTGTAACCTTTTCTGGTCAACTCCCTTTGCTTGTTTATTGTCCTTTTTGTTCTTGTTTTTCAATTTTTTTTCATAGATTGAAGTGGTCTCTCGTGTGTGCGCGCATGTGCACGTAGGTGTGTGTGTGCGGCGTTGAAAAGACTTTATTCTAAACACAAAATATACCTGTTTTCTAAGGCGACTTCTAAGCTCTGCTTCAGCCTCATTACTCCACCAACCATTGCTTTCAATCCATTTCATAAATCTAGAGACAGGGTCCATTGCAACTCTCCACCATTCCATTTCCTCAGCTGGACGATACCTGGTCGAATCATCTGATGTCGTGTGGTGTCCAGCTCTATATGTGAGAGCCTGTTAATGAAAACAAAAGACACCAGTTCATCAAAGGTATCCATATTAAGAGATAGAGTTTGTGTACACTTGTTACCTCAATTAAAATTGGCCTCTGTTCTTGAATTGCCATTTCTCGAGCAGCTCGAACTGCATTATATACAGCAAGTGCATCATTGCCATCTACACGGATACAGCGAACTCCATAAGCCTGGCCTTTTACAACCACCCCGTCACCTGCACAATAATTGAACACTTCAAAATCTAGATTTCATAATACATTTTTCACAACTGGAAATACTGAGAAGAATGAGATACTTCGAAACTGGTCTGAAATAGGAGTACTGATCGCCCATCCATTGTTCCGGCAAATAAAGATAACAGGTGCCTCCAAAACTGCGGCAAAATTTAAAGCTGCGTGGAAATCTCCCTAATGTAACATGATAAAAGAAACAACAGAAAAATCAACCCTGTAACTAGCCAGAGTACACAATTACTCCATAGACTCAACCAAATTTAGTAGAATGACTTTTTATTTGAACTGCTTATCTCCTCAAAAATCTACAGAGGTAAGGTTAACAAAGTTTTTTCATTGATGAAATGAAACGAGACTAAGGATCAAGTTACATAAGTCCCAAAGAATGATAAGAAAATGAAAAAGGAGAAGAAGCGCAAAGCATCAAATATAAAGAACTACAAACACCGATAGAGAAAATATCAACAAGCAACCCAAATAAGAGTTTTTCATAGTGTTCTGTACAAAGGTAATGTTAGATGCAACACATTCTAACTACGAATTTTTCATAGTATTCAGTACCTCACTCGTTCCTCCATCGCCAAAATAAGTGACTGCACAAGCATCTTTCTTATCCATCTTCATTGAATATGCAGCACCAACAGCATGAGGAATTTGAGAACTAGAAATTAAAGTAAAATACGAGTAATAAGATTCGAAGTGTTAAAAGATCTGGTTAAAAGTTCTGACATATGGAGCTCATATCTTACGCAATTGTTGATGCTACAGTGAAGTAGTTGTGTCTCTTAGACCCATAATGGACAGGCATCTGCCTCCCTTTACAATAATCATATTTGTTTCCAAAGCACTGGCTTGCAAATTCTTTCAGAGTGAAACCACGCCATATAAGCACTCCTGCCTCCCTGTACTGTATGACATGGGAGAATTACACTAAGAATTACCAATCTCACAAATGTGAACTAATTAGATAAGATGTTAGTGTAAGCAAATAGTGTTCTTTCCATGCGAGGATGAGAATGTACTCCTATTACTAAGGAGGATGACGAGGTGGAGATATGAAGTAACCTGTGGAACAATTAGGTCATCCAATGACAGTGCTGCGGCAGAAGCAACGTTGATTGCTTCTTCTCCAAGGGAGGTCACATAAAAAGAAATTCTTCCTTGCCTTTGCGCTTCGTAGAAGATAGTGTCCATTGTTTGGAGGGTAACCATGTCATGGTATATCTTCATAGCGACCTCCTTGCTCACCTAAATGAAAGGAACTACATAAATATCTATCGTTGCACTTGGAGTTGGGGCATTTTCAGCATACAATTACCTGTGTAAAATTACTGTACATACTAGGACGGCCGTTGTCATCAAGAATCCGAAAGCAGGGTATCCGCTCCTCCTCGCGATCAGGGATGAAACTCAGTTGAGAAGTAAATTTTACCTTTCCTCCTGGGAACTCCAAAACCTTGCACATAATGGAATATCGTTGAATATCGTGAACTTGTTCACAATTGGTAAGAACAAAGAAATTTAAAATAAGACTTTGAGAGGATGTCTTTATTTGAGCATGGCAGGAGAGATTGCAGAGCGATGTTTGACCTTGATAGATTCTATTTTTCTCTTTGCGCATCGGTGAAGAGGTCTTTTCACGATTAACCTTCTAGACCTTATTTTACTGGATTGGAGCTCCTTTTTGCTATTGGTTGCTTGGCTCCTCGTTTTGAAATGCATATTTTCCAAATACATTATCTCAATGAACAAAGTAATCTCTTTTTCTGCTCTTTTTTGGCATACATTTTCCACCTTCCACACTACACAAGTGGAGGAACAACCATATTGACTTGTAACTCGGGGGGTGGCGCACTCTAAAAAACAGAAATTCCCCTCAAAGTCTTACTTAATATCTCTCTCAGTTCAAATAGAAATGTCTCAAAGTCTAACATATACTAAAGAGGAGGGAGTTGACAAGCAGAATGAAAAGAAAAAAAATACAGTTCAAAGTCTAAAGCTACATTGTCAACCAATCAGATCCCATTTTGAGAAAAATAATTATAGAGATGCAGTCATTACAAGAACACAATCTCACTCGTCAACATAGAGATTAAAAAACTAAGAGGTATCTTATCTAAAACGATTTGGGATTATAAAAACAAAGAATATGAAATATGAAATTGGAAGAAACTAATCAAAGTTGACCATATCATAGTGTATTCTACCTGATCGTCACGATCATCGTTGACACAATTCAACTGCTTTCCCACTTTAATCGATTCAAAACGACGAGAAAACAAATGGGTAGGCATATATTCAGTACCCAAAATTCTGGTTCCGATCTTATGAGCAGAAAATGAAGTATTACGAAGATGGGTTGAATAAGAGTTGAAGAAACCCATTTCGAGAGGACCCAAGAAGAAATCCATCCCGTTTCTAAAATGGGGAATGATCTTCGTTGTTGCTTTTCTCACCTGAAAAGCCATTTCAGAACGGAGAGTGCTCTAGATTGATGAATTACTTGGGAGAATATAGCATATATTTATTGGGGTTCGTAAGATAAATGAAGGAAAGGAGGGATTTTGGTAAGTTTGTTGCAATCTGACATAGTCCCCTAAATTCCATTAAAGAAATGATTATCTAATTTCAGACTCCACAGCCAATCGGATAAGAAGCCATTGTATGAGCACTATCCGTTGAAGAAAAAGAGAGAGAGAGAAAAAAAAAACTATTCATATTTCTACAAATAAAAATGTTTATATTTTTGTTGTTGTTTTTGCTTTCTCATAAATGTGTAGGTGTTCATGTTCTTCACGACTCGTTATAAAGTTACATTTTTTCTCTCATTTAAAATGAGAAACTTTGCATTTATGTTCATAGTCTTACGAAGTTGTAAATATGGTATAATTGAACGGATATGGTTAATTTAATCTTAAAAAGTCTATATTCGTATTGAATTAATAAAGTTACATCGTAAAACTCTCGAATAAGAATAAAAGACATCAATTATTAGTGAACTAAGTTCAATTTGGCATTGAAATTTTTTTCTCCCATTGTTATTAAATTGAGAAATACTATTATATGTTACAAATAGATCATAAATATTTTTGTATGCAATTATCAAACTTTAAAAATATTTATTAAATTCAGGATTTTTAATTTTACGTCTAATATGTCAATAACATGTTTTACACGTTTTTAAATGAGAAAATTTACAATAAAATGTCATAACAAACTTACAGTTGATGGATATTGAATATACTAATAACGAATCTTAGGAGAACAAACTTTCCAAATATCTTCACAATGTAATAATATTGTTCCCATTGAATATACTTTTATTACTTTGCTCTTGATACCTGGACGTGACATGAGCGTGAAAGGGGTTCAAGAATAAATTTTCTTTTTACAAGGGCTAAAATCATTTATTTTGGCTTTTTGACCCCATATTGTAGGGATACCATTCCGCTCTATATCAATAAATATAATTGTACTTACCTATATATGGGTGATTATCATCTAATCGATGTGAATTTTGGTTGCATAAACTCGATTAAATTGATTTAATTTTTTTTTAAAATCGGATCTTACCGTATTTTTTCAAATTTACTAAATTCTTCATTTGGTTAGGCATTATTTTGAGAAATAGGTCAGTTTTTAGGGTTTAATTCAGCAGCAATATGTGAGAGGTTAAACTTGTAGTTAGAAGTTACAGAAACTCATCAAAAGATCAACGAGTTTTGTCGCTAATAATCGTGGGTTTCAATCGAACCACGTTGCAGATAGAAATGTTTCCGGCTTCTCCACCTTACCGCTTCCTCTGATATTTGGTCCAAGCTGTATTAGATTGTTCATTTCAGTTTATGAACTCTCTCTAATGGAATTTCGCATTCTTCAACAGTCTCCCTCGCGTTATGCAGGCATCTCTTTCTCTCCACACAAACTCATATTATTGCTGCATTGTTTTTTTAATGTCTTCTTCGTTCTGGTGGATTGTATTTGATTTCAGTTTTAAAATTAGGATTTTAATTGATTTTATCTATCTGGGTTCTTGTGGAAGCCTCGTCTTGAATCGATTTTCTCCCGGTGTTCTGGTGTTTTTAGTATATTAATCTATTTGATTATCAACAAACTTATGATCAGATTTCACCAGGTCTTACCTATTTTAGTATTCGTTGTTTCTACACAAAAGCAGGGTTGCTATCATTTACGAAAGTTCGATATTGGGGTTGCGATTTCAATGAGGAGCCTTTTTTACATCTTTGTTTGATGATTGTTCTTAAGCTTTTTAGCAGATTATTCGATTATTTGGATAAAAATTTCTGAAGAGAAATTGAACAGGGAGTCTCCTTTGCTTGGTCAATCCCCGGTTGGGAATTCGGAAGTTTTTTGATTGGTCTTCGGCGAACACAACGTTTTTGCAGAAGATGTCTTTACGAATTGAACCTAGGAGACAACCACAATATCGTTCGGAAGTTAATAGAGGGGCTGTACTCTGTTCAACTAGTTTAAATGACAGTCCGCTGGCGAACTATGATAACGTGAAAATTGTTTATTCTATAGCGGCTGCCACTGGTCATAATAAGGTACTCCGAGTCTACTTAAGACTATGTATGGTCAATATTTCTCCCAAAGAAGTGATGCGATGGTAATTTTAATTTTTTATTCACTGTTCATGGTTTCTTAGGAGGTCCTTAGTACCTTGGAGTTATCACTTCTGTCTCAAATTCATCAGATATTCCATGTCAGATAAATTTCAAATTATAATTTTTTTCTTTGTTTGGAAAAAGCTATTAGCTTAAGCAGTCTGCCCAAGAAATCATTTCAAGTCTTGAAATTAGGATTCTAGATTTGTAGATTAAGAAGCACAAACACTTTAGTTTGACTTGTGTCTTTTGTTTACATATGGGATACTCGTTTGCACAATATACATGTGTTAGACACTAAATATACAAAATCAATATAAGTCCTCAAACATTTGTTAGACAAGCATTGAACACTTGTAAATAAACAAACACTTTATAATGTTGGACAAAAATAATAAATTTTGAGAGAGAAATACATCAAACTCATGTTTTGCTTATAAACGATTAACTTATTGACTTTGAGTTTCTTTGTCGTAGAAAAATGATACACATTTCAATAAACAAGTCCTTGCCATGCTCATGCCCCTGTTGTGTCATATCTGTATCCATGCTTTTAAGTTGAAATGGATGGTTACATTTTTATCAGATAACAGTGATTCACACCCATGGAAAATAATATTTTGGTAGCTTAATTCACTTGAAACCGTTGTATTTTGTGAAATGAAATTTTTATCTTATCTGACATTGTATTTGAACTATAATTTACTGGACATCAAAGATCTTTCTGCTTTTTCCTACATTCATTCTTGTATTTATTTGTTCATTAAATTTTCTGTAACAGGAATCTCATCCAGAATCTCATCTCAGGGTTCCTGCAATAGCAAATGCTCTTGAAGATATGGAACTCACACCTAAGGTAAAATATTATGCAACCATCAATGAGAAAACTTATTACTTATATAAAATTAATTATGTAAAATCAAACGTTCATCGATTTAAAATGACATAACCTGATTTTGAGTAGTTTTTTCTACTGTTGGAAACCAGAAAGTCTAAAGCAATGGGAAGCAGATTCTGAAACCAACAAATCTGACTTAATCCCATATTGTAAAATACTAGAAAGCTGATTCTTCATTTCTATTGCTTGGTGGATGGCAAAGCTCATTTAACTTGTACAATAAATTACATTTTGTTCTCATAAACTTTTGTTCCATTGGAGAGTTGTCTAACGGCTTCTCTTGCGTTTTTGGTAATTTTTTTCTCTTATCCTTAGTTGTTTTCATGATCATATTTTCTGTTCAATGTATTGCAGTTTCTAGGCTCAAACGTCATTCAACTTGAAAATTACAAACCTGCTTCAGTTGATGACATTGTGAGTGTTCATTCAAAATCATACGTGGCCGGCCTTGAGAAGGTATCCTCTTGGTATCTCTTATTTCTATTTTTTGGGGTCACTCTATTGCTAAAGTTGACGTAAAATTTATTTTGAAATGACTTCTAGAACATATCTATCGAATTTACTGATATAAATCTTGTCTTTCATGTGCACACAAAATCATGGAGTTTTTTTTTCAAGCCTGTAGATCCATTGAGATGGCAACAGGATTGAAAACAAATTATTGAAAATTTCTGGTGAGAAGTCCAACGTCTCAAGTTAGTGAGCATGGAAAATACAAGTCTTTCTCTGCCCCTTGGGTTTTTTTTTCCTGTCAAATTTTTGTGCCCCATTTTTGGTGCATTGCTTTTCCCCTTTGTGGATCGAGAACAAAACCTGTTTGTATTTAAAGAAATAGGGAGAAAAGAATCAGCCTTGGGCTGGGGAAGACCCTCGCCCACAAGAAACTAAAGAAGAATTTTCCAACTATTCACAATATCATGAAAAGGCTGTTGTAATCTTATTTTTTTCTGTATATTTGCAGGCTATGGATAGAGCTTCTCGAGATGGACTTATTTTAATTGAAGGCTCTGGACCGACGTATGCCACTGCCACTGTGAGTTTGTCTGCTGCCTCTTTTTCTGGTTCTTTGTCTATATTTCACAATACTATTATTTACTGGTCTTCTAATTAGGCCTTCCACATAGAAAGTTAGTGACCTAGCCTTTTACTTGTATGCTTAAGGTGATCACTTATGGAGTCAAGTCAGGGCCCTATGAACTCTAAGCTAAATTATGATCCACGAAGTCAGGACCCTTAAGTTTGGGACCATAGCTATTAGTGCCCTGAAATCAGGCTAAAATCTTATAACATGAAACTTAAGAGACCAAGGACTGTAGCGGTTTCCATCTATTGAAGGAATCTACTTAACATCGCAAGGGAATATTCTTCAATAGAGAATTTTTAAATATTTGGCTGTGAGAAAAACACTAAATCATTTCCCCTCTTCCCCTTCTGCAGCCAGTTGGAATATGTCAATTATCATTTCCAACCTGCAGTTATTAGATCAGGATTTATTTTTAAAGATACCTGGTGATTATGTTTTTAACAAAATGTATCCAGATTTCCTGTGAATGTGGAATGGACAAAGAAAACCTCTATTACCTACTGACCTAACCTTACATTCATTGCCTTGCACGTTCTAGTTCTCTTTAGTGGTGTTTCCCATTTCCACAGTTACTCATAGATCTGAGTTGCTACACTTTTGGTAGCTGTGTAGGATCCACCATTGGTCAATACATCTCCTGTCATCTATATTACTCTTTTATCTTCTCTTGGTAGTTGGTTTAAGCTGTTTTACTTAGCAGGGATTGTTAGGAAGGCAAACAAATTCCCACATTAGCTTGGGAAGGTCCCACATTGGCTAAGGTAGAGAAAGATCCATATTATACAAGTGAGGACGATTATTTTCATTGGTATGGAGCTTTCCAGTTTTACCAATCAGGAGTTCTATCTTATATGTAACATATCACATGATAATTTAGCACTAATGTGTTTATTTGGAGCATTACAATTGGCGTGATGAGATTTTGATACTGTTGGCAATGCAGACATTTAATGAATCGCTAGTTGCAGCCGGAGCAGGAATTTCTTTAGTTGATTCAGTGGTGATGTCTCAACCCAGCACGTTAGTCACTTAATGATAATTTCTGTATGTTATCCCATATATTTAGCCAGACTGCCAATTTGTAGGGAGAGTCTAAGCTTTCTACTTTTAAGTTTTAAGCATTGAGACATTAGATTTTAATTCCTGTTTCCAATCATTCACATACTCATAAGTACTTAGAGTTTCATATTCGTTATACTTGGTTTCAGGTCAAAGCGTCACAAACTCACAAGAATCCACCAATTGGTTTTGCATTGATAAGACCTCCAGGACATCATGCTGTTCCCAAGGGACCGATGGGATTTTGTGTTTTTGGGAACGTAGCTATTGCAGCTCGTTTTGCTCAACGTGTGCATGGATTGAAACGTGTCTTTATTATAGATTTTGATGCTCACCATGGGAATGGAACAAGTGATGCATTCTATGACGATTCAGATATATTCTTCCTTTCAACTCACCAAGTTAGCTTTCTTTAAGAACAATGTGTATATATTTTTCATTCGTTGACGTGCTTATCAGAAACATGAACAACTCAGACATGAAAAATTAACTGTGAACCTGTAATGCACGACTATTAGTAACTGCATAGACTTGGGGTTTCCTAGACTACTTTGCCCTTCTTCTTTTACTTGGTAGAATTAACTTCCATTGATCATTGGTAATTTAATCCCTTCTGATTCAGGATGGAAGTTACCCTGGAACTGGTAAAATCGACGAAGTGGGTCGTGGAGATGGAGAAGGAACAACTCTGAATATTCCTCTACCGGGAGGCTCAGGTGATTACGCCATGAAAATGGTGTTTGATGAAGTAATTGTACCCTGTGCTCAAAGATTTAAGCCTGATATCATTCTTGTCTCTGCTGGGTGAGTTCCCGACATCGAGAAAATTTTAATAAGCTTGAATCATCAATCAACCTTTTTGTGTAATGACATTTTGTTAATATATTCTTAATCAAGTGATATATAATTAAATTTGCCTTCAACCACTAGCTTAAGCTTTTGGGTGAATGGGTAGTTTAACACATATATTCTATTCATTTGTACTAAAAAAAAAGGTTCTATTCATTACATATACGAGTGTGCTAATATGCTGATTTCCAAATTCATATTAATTAACTATGTTCCAGTCTGAATGTCTTGGCACTTACTTCTGCAGGTATGATGCTCACGTGTTAGATCCATTAGCCAATCTGCAATTCACGACCGGAACATACTACATGCTCGCATCCAATATTAAACAACTGGCAAAGGAGTTATGCGGGGGTCGATGTGTTTTTTTCCTAGAAGGAGGTTATAACCTTGAGTCTCTTTCGTATTCAGTGGCTGATTCGTTCCGTGCGTTTCTTGATGAGCCAAGCTTGGCGTCAGAGTTTGATAACCCTGCAATCTTGTATGACGAACCATCAAGGAAGTTTAAGCAAGTGATCCAGAAAGTGAAACAAATACATTCACTTTAAGATTAAAATTATAAACTTCTTTGTAATTTATTCTAAAGTACTTACTTTCATCCTTATTATTCTGTCTATTTTTAGGTAGATCTGATTACCTGAATTGTAAGTTTGTAACTTGATGAATATTTGATGAGCACATCTTCAGAGAAAGGAAGTCTAAATCAATGATATCTTGTTGTACATAACGATTTAGACTTATTTTGATCCAAAGTACTTTTAGGTGGGTGCTGACACAGTAGGCCAATGAGCCAAGACAAAGAATACAGGCTTGTGATGGATGTAGAAGAACAGATAAATTGTCCTCCAATTCAATGTTCTCAGTAATTTCTACCAAGTTTTCCTCAGCCAACTGTTCTGGAGAGAAGCTAGCCATTAGATAAATATTGGTAACTCATAGCTTTTGAACCTTGTAAATTAGTATTTAATTGCTCCTGTCTCCTCACGTTGTTTCATGAGGGAAGAGGTTGTATGCCTTACTATCTACTTAGTTTATCTACTTTTAAATATTGCATGTGTGATGTATATCATCTTCACATCTGTTTATATAAAAGCCTTTAGGGCTATATCTATGTCTAATCTTGGGTCCAAATGATGTGTTTTCTCATAATTTATGTTTTTCTTCAGCCGAGGGTTTGAAGTCTAACCCCTCTCAACTTTTGGTTGATGATATGTATTTTAATCAGATGAGTTATATGTCCACTAATTCATTAACATAAATGACATGAATTATCAAGTTAATAATAATGTACCTTTCTAGAAATTCTTTTTATGGGTGTATATTATCAATTATGCACGTCTCATTACCTATCTAAAGATCGATGATTTGATACCCCTAACTAATATGGTTTACCAAAAAGAAACTTGTGGCTAAAATGGGTCCTTCCACCTGACAAAGTAGAAATGAATGGTAATAGAAGTAATATTCATATATTTTTTTTCAATTAATATATTATTTCTCTTATATGAAAAAATAATAAATTTTTACATAAAAAATTTGATTTTTTACTCGACAAAATTTGACTGGACATCGAGATGAGATCACAAAGATAAGTGTTACTCGAGATGCATCTAAATACTTTTTTTTTTATATAAAAAAAAGATTATTGATTCAAGTAATTGAGTTATATGCGTCTTTCGACCTTTGATTATTGTGGACAAAGAAAACTACTAATGTTAGGATTGACCAATAGAGTTTGAAAAATCAAATCAAGATTTCTAAAACTTATCAAACATTAAAAAAGAGAAAAACACACCTGTATTCATGCATTGCTATTGCTATGACTTATGACCAAAGATTAAAATATCAATATAGCTATCCATATCGAGATTTCAATTTTACAAATATATCGACAAAATGGCAACTATTATTTTTGTAAATCACTAAATTTATTAAATTTTCTTAAATTAATAATCATGTTTTTTTACTCCAAAACTATGTAATAAATTTTTTTATTAATACTAATTCTTATTAATATTTGACTAAGTAGATGACATTTTTATATGTTCTACAAGTATTATTAAAATAGGTTGACGCTATCTATAGATATGTATCGATATCAAACCCTTCGATTTTTGAATTATTTGAATAAAATGTTTATTTTATTTTGATTTCTCAATTATCCACAATTTCTTCTTTACACATCTTTTCTTCTTCTCATTTTCTTCATTTCTTTTCTTTTTCCCTTTCTGTCTCACATATTTATTTATTTAGTGTCATCAAGCTTTTAAAAGAAAAATATTAACATAAAAAATAAATAAACACTTCCTCAAACATTGTTATTCCCCATTCAATATAATAGTGTCATTCCTATATTAAAAATAGTTAAAATATTTTCTCTAACATTTATCATATGATAACGATTTTATTTTGAATTATTAATTTGTAGACATTGTTCTTATTTATTCACAATTCTCATTCCTTTTTCTGACCTTTTCAAAGAAATGTTTTAAAATTCTTAACCAATACATCAATTTATGACAACTGTCTTAATCATTTGTTTTTTCATAATAGAATATAACTTTCGACCTATTCTCTAGCTACCACTCTTTTGTATTTTTCTGTTTTGAGATAACACATGCCTTTTGGTATTATGCCCATTTAGTTTTGTTAGAGATATGTCAATCTAGTTAATATATTTGAACGAGACTTTTCTTCTCTATACTTTTAGTATATTATTGTTTTAAAAAACAATAAAATAAAAATAACATGATCAATATCATTGGTAGATTTAATTAAGCTAAGGTTGGGACTTGAGCTGTCTCAACTTTTATGTGTGTTTAAAAGGTGTTTGAAGTGCAAAGTTGAGGTAAGTTAGATTAATAATAACTGTTTATACTTGACATGCAATAGTTAAATTTAGTTGGAAATAATTGGTTGTGTTTTATAGTGTAGCGTTGAGTTTTTTTGATTTAAGATACTACATTGAGCTTTAGAGTCTATTTAGATTGATTTAAGAAAAAAATATTTTTTAAGGAATTCATTTTTGTTTAAACTTTTTTTCCTAAAATATAATTGTTTAAAATACACTTTGAAAAGATTTTCAAGTGTCTTTTAAACACTTTAATTTATTGTAAAGTAACTTACTTTTTAAATAAACCCTTGAAAATGTAATCCAAACACTCCACGTAAGTGTTATATAATATTAATTAATTATAATAGTAATTGAAAGCTTGTGCCTTACTCTTAATTAATTAATTAATTATAATAAATCCCCATTAACATTTCCTCTCCTCTCCTCTACTCTCACCCACATTTCCTGAAATAATAACAATATGATCTTAGATAAAATGATTTTTCACATGTATATTTTATCCAAAATTTTGAGTTCATGAACTTCATTTCTAAATATGAAATGGATTCAATTTATAAATGTTCATAGGTAATTTATAAGTTTCAATATTTCTCCATAGATCCCATGGCGTGGGTGAAGGTTTCTTACTTAGATCGTATAGTATTGGTTTCCTTGTCTAGGAATCTGTATGTGACACTTCAATTCCAATTTAATTATTCTCACATGTGTTAACTATAAGCATTTTAGATTGTATTTTTAGTTATATATTTGAGTTCTTACCTTTTATTTTTATTATTATTGTTACTTCATTTAGTTTCCAAATTTTTAAAAACCTTTTGTTAAATAATAATTACAATAACCAATGATGTTTTTGAGTGGCTGCACCGGAACAAGGTGTGACAAAATATAAAATAAAAATTAAGCCCATGACCCAAGATTTTAAAATTTGCATGAATGACGAATTAACAACATCAGTCTAATTAAAACAGTTGATGATGAAAATGCTCTCGACTTTCCGTAATTAACGAAGGGCTTACGATCATTAAACCTCCTCTTCACTTAAGAAAGGGTCGTGCTCATGCGGGTGCCCTATAAAGAGCTCTCCCTTTGTTTTATTTTGTGAGGCTTTTGCCTCCTTTATCAAGCGCGGGTAGTCATGTTGCTCTTCACTGTGGAGCGTTTCACTGTCATCTTGTATGTCGAGGATTCAAGGTAGATCTCTTCCGCTTTGCTGTCTTTGGAGAATGAGGGGCCAAATGGTCCATTCTGGCTGGTTGTCCTCAGGGGTTGACCTGAAAATGGGTTCTCTCATATCTTTATTTAAAAGTATTTCTCTCCCCTGGGGGTTTCCCCTGTATTTGGAAATGGGTACGGCGGCGAACTTGAGTAAATTCATCTTGCTTTCATTATGTTTGGGTGCACCTACCGACCTATAAATATCATTTTTTAAAAAGAAAAAAAATGCTCTCATAATTAAAAATGTGGAACTGCATATTGTCATCTATTTATTACCACTGATTATCAATAATAGCGATTGCTATTTGATTGTTGTGTGATTACTGTTTGATTGCTATTTGATGTTCATTGTTATCAGATTGTTAATGATACTAATCTACCATATAATTGTTATTTAATTTAATATTGATTGCTATATAATTGTAAATGACACTAATTGCTATTTGATGATATCTTACATTTTTCTTTTATAATTACTAACTAGTTTATGATAATAATCTCATTACCTTTTCCCTTTTATAAATTATTAAGTAGTTTCTTGTTACTATCATATTGTCATATGATTACCTTTCATTTCTTATCAATTGGTACGAAATTTGTTTTATTGCATTATGGTTGTCATATGATTGCCTCTTTTTTTTTTGTCAATTACTAAGTAGTTTCTGATTACCATCCATTTTTTATAACCTACACAACATTGTTGTCGATCATCTCATTATTATCACTATGAAAAAATGACCACATGAAGCTTAACACAACAAGAAAATAAATTCTAAGATAGTCATTTAATTAATTACCTTGTGATTGTCATCTGATTACCTTATACTTTTTTTTTTCTAGTTTTAGTTAGTTTTTTTAGATAATCATTTGATTATATTTGGATTGTTTTCCAATTTTTAATTTCTTCAATTTTATTTAAGTTTAATTTAATTTTCATCTGACTATCTTCTATTTTTTTCCCCAATTTTAGTTAGTTTTGTGTGAGATAGTCATATGATTAACTTCCTCTTATTACCTTACATTTATCCATAGTATTTAGTCCATGAATTATTTAAGTATGGTCCAAATGAAGACTTTACACATTTTAGGCAAAGTAGTAAACGGGAGTTAAATTTATTTGACTTTTAATACATGATGATAGATCACGAACAAAACCAATTTCAATAATTATTATTGTAATTAATATATAGTTAATTGTCAAATAAAAAATGTAGTTAACTATTAACCCACTCTAATAGATCTATTGGTGTGAGATTTTTTTTATTTAACCTGTTGTTGTTTTAGTATGTTTAGAGGAGAATGTTTTTCTTTTTTTTGAAACTTCTTGAGATTTTGTGAAATTTTATGTTTTAACAAAAGTTTAAAATATCAATGTTGATGAATATATAGAAGTGCTAATTTGACAGAAATTTTGATTTAGATGGATATTTCTGAATTTTTTTAAAAAAATATAAAAAATAAATTTATTTTAGTAAATAAATATTTTATTATTTTGAAATAAGTAAACATATCTATTAGGTTAATTTTTATAAATAGAACAAAGCGGCAAAATATTTACGGCCCATAGAACAATCTAAGAAAAACGCTCCTCTTCTGCAATTTTTCATTTATTTTTTTTTCAAATTGTTATTTGGTTCAAGATCGTGTACCAAAATACAATATCTTTTAATTTTTTTAAAAAATTATTATTTGGTTGTTTAGATCATCTGACAACTATATAAAAGATCCTAAAAAAAGTCGAAGGGATATTGGATAGCTAAAACGATCGTGTATAGCCAAATTTAAACACCAAATAATCGTACAAAAAATCGTTTATATTTGGCTTCCAAAATTTAAACGATTAAATCTAAACGATCGTGTACAAAAACAACCAAATTTAAACGATCATCTACAAAAAAAATATGAAAAAGAAATCGTTTAGATTTGACTTCCCAAATTTAAACGACCGTATACAAAAATAGCCAAATTTAAATGATCGTGAATCTTAAAAAAAATCATTTAGATTTTGCTATCTAAATTTAAACGATTAAATCTAAACTATCGTGTACCAAATATAAACGATCGTTTTTCAAAAAATCTTGAAAAAATCGTTGAGATTTGACAACTCAAATTTAAAAAATCAATTTAAACGATCGTGTACAAAAAAATTATTAAAAAATCATATAGATTTAGATTTGCCAAATCTAAATGATTGTTTCCCAAATCTAAATGATTGTTTCATCGGTTGTCAATTAATTGGGGACATTTTTAGAATTTTCTATTGTGGGCATGTGGCCTTTTTTCGTTTTTGAAATTGTTCTATACCGTATAAATATTTTGTCGGTTTGTTCTATTTTTTACAAAACCCCTATCTGTTATTTATACTATATTTATATAAGAGTCATATCGATGTTTATTTTTTGTGATTCATGGATTTTTCTACGATGTAGAGGAAATATAAGGAGACACTTGCAAAAAAGGAAAAACAAGTTATAATAATTAAGTCTATAGTATACCTACTTTATTATTTGCAAAAATGACAAAAAATGAAGCCCAACCCAGACATATAAAAACTTGGATTTGATTGTTTTAGCTCTATTTGCAAAATCACAAACCTTAAAGACATTTTTTGCGAAATACCTAAACTAATTTGCCACCCAATGCAATTTTCCAAATATTATAAATTCATCCCTTCTATAAATATCATATTTATGGAAATGTGAAAATATCACCATATCGATGAAAATTTAAAACTACAGTTTTAACTTAAAATTTTGGTTTTTTATTTTGGGTGCTAAGAAATTTAGAATAAAAATTGGATTCATGAAAATATTTTATAATTTTTTAAGTCAGGATATCTATGAAATTTTTCAATAGTTCAGGGGTATTTTTTGAAACACAACTTTAACGGCTTTTATAAAGATAACGGTTCAAAAGTTTAACGACATTGAAATTTTTGAAAGTTCAAAGATATTTTTGACACAAACCACAAACTCGAGGGATGTCTTTTTTTCTTTTTAATAATTTAGCCTTTATTTTATATATACCTTTCAAAATCAATTTATAAGTCTACATTAGGATACAATAAATATAAAATTTTATAGACCTTGACTGGCGTTTTCGTTTCTTAATTAACTCAAATTGATCCAAATAAAATAAATTATTCTCTTTTTAATTAAATCATAACCCAAGTTTCATTTATTAATAATTGAGTTTAATTTACATTGTACAATTAATTAAAAGCAAAGGAAAGAGGGTTTTTTTTAATTGCCTATTGTCCAAATATGTATTATTTGAAAGGAAGGAGTAGTTGGAATATGAATAAATCGAAGTAGTATAAATACCAAACTTTGGAAACATATATGTATTAAAAACATTCCATATAGTAATAAATTTGTCAATATTAAAGTAAAATATCTAAAATGGCTTCTGATCCAGCGCCCGGCGCCGGCGGCTATACTCCAGTTAAGGATCCTCAAAGCCTACGCATGAAAGAATTAGCCGAATGGGCAGTAGAAGAGTACAACAAAAAAGAAGATACACACTTGTGGTTCGTTTGTATATTGGTGTGTGAGTCGCAGATTGTGGAAGGAGTCAACTACCGCTTTATCTTGAGGGCTATGGATGAAAACGATAATGAAGGAAACTATGAGGCTGTTGTCTGGGAGAAAACATGGGAGCATTTCAAGGAGCTGGTTTACTTTAAGCAACTCTTATTGGCAGAATCATGAATATAAGAAAACTCCTACTTTCAGTTTACCTGCTTTTATGCATTATATCAAATGTATGTGTGGCGTACTCTCCTTTATGTTCCATCCATATAATGGGATAATAAAATAAAAGCTATCCTCTTAGTTGCACTACCTGGTGCAAAGTCGTTGGATTAGTTAAGTTGATGATTGTTGTCTGTATTTGGGGTACGATGGAGTTGAGAGTGAAATGTTTGGAGTGTGGAGTTGTGTTGGTTTGATTTTATAAGAAATCTTTGTGGAGTGCAAAGTTGAGTTATAAATATTTGATGCATTTTCTTGTGACCTAAAAAAATATGTATATTGATTTGGTTAGTCAACAAAAGCTTAAACGGAAACAAACCATTAGCTAGAAAAGAAAAAAGCGCACACATACATGTTCATTTGTTTTCTGACCTGATCCAAGATTAAAATATCTATGGCTGTCGTTATATCGAGATTTCAGTTTTATGAATATATCAACATATATTTTATCAATATCGAAAACTATTTTTGTAAATTAAATCACAAAATTTATAAAATTTATTAAGGTTAATAAGTATGTTTTTTACTCTAAAACTATATAATGAATATTTTTATTAATTAATATTAATATTTAACTAAATAGTTGATATTTCTATGTTCTATTAACAATTCTAATAGATTTGTTGGTGTGAGATTTTTTTATTTGACTAGTTATTTTTTTAGTATGTTTAAAAGAGATTTAAAAAAAAAAAAATTAGAACTTTATGTTTTAACAAAGTTTAAAATATCGATGTTGATAAATATACCGAAGTGTTAATTTTATAGAAATTTTGATTTCGAGGGATATTTATGAAAAAAATTATAAAAACAGAAAATTAAAAAGAAGTTATATTTGTAAATAATATTTCACTATTTTCAAATAAGTAAACATATCTATTATTTATATTATATTTATATTAGTGTCATTTTGATGTTTAATTTTTGTGATTCATGGATTTTTCTACGATGCAGTGAAAATGTCAATTCATCTCTTCTTTCAAAATCGAACCCATAAAAATTTGAAAATACCAACATATCGATGGAAATTTCAAACTATGATTTTAACTTACAATTTTGGTTTTTTATTTTGGGAGAAATTTGATGTAAAAATTGAATTAATGAGAGTATTTTATAAAATTTTCAAGTTAAAGGGTATTTATGAAATGGGAGGACTGGCTATCCCAATTCCAAAAATATTTACGACTCTTTTCGATAGTTTCACGGGTATTTTTTAACTTTTTCGAATGTTTAAGGATATTTTTGAAAAATTTGAAAGTTTAGAGTTATTTTTGACACAAGTCACTTAGTCGTGGGATATTTTTTAATTATTATAACTTAGCCTTTTTTTATGTATACCTTTTAAAATCATATTATAAGGCTACATTATGATACAATAAATATAAAATTTTATAGACATTGACTCACGTTTCCATTTCTTAATTAACTCTGATCGATCCAAATAGAATAAATTATTTTTTCTTTTTTAATCGACTCATAACCCAAGTTTCATTTGTTAATAATTGAGTTGAATTTGTCCAATTAATTAAAATCACAGGAAAGAGGGTTTTTTTTATTGTCTATTATCCAAATATGTACTATGTGAAAGGAAGGAGTAGTTGGAATATGAATAAATGGTAGTAGTATAAATACCAAACTTCCAGAACATATATATGTATTAAAAGCATTCCATATAGTAATAAGTTTGTCAATATTACAAGTAAAGGATCTAAAATGGCTTCTGATCCAGTGTCCAACGTCTATAGTCCAGTTGAGGATCCTCAAAGTCAACGCATGAAAGAATTAGCAGAATGGATAGTAGCAGAGCACAACAAGAACGAAGGGACACACTTGAAGTTCATTCGTATATGGAAGTGTGAGGTGCAAATTGTGAATGGAGTCAACCACCGCTTTACTTTGACGGCTAAGGATGAAAACGATTATGAAGCTGCATACATGGCTGTTGTCTTGGAACAACAATGGAAGCATCTCAAGGAGCTCGTTTACTTTAGGCAACTCTTCTTGGCCGAATAATGAATATATAATAAAACTCCTACTTTTAATTTACCTGATTTTATGCATTATATATGTATGTGTTGCGTACTCCCCTTTGCTTTATGGTCCATCCATATAATGGATAATAAAATAAAAGCTATCCTTGATTAATTGCATTACCTGGTGCAAACCCGTTGGATTAGTTAAGTTAATAATTATTGTCTGTATTTGGGTTACGATGGAGGTGTGAGTGAAGTTGTGTTTGGGATGTAGAGTTTGTGTTGAATTTGATTCTATAAGAAGTTTGTGTGGAGTGCAAAGTTGGGTTATAAATATTTGATGCATTTTCTTGCGACCTAAAAAACATGTATATTGATTGGATAGTCAACAAAAGGTTAAAATAGAGACAAAACATTATAAAAGAATAAATTTTCATTCGTATTATGACTTTTGATAAATCGATCCAAGATTAAAATATCAATGTCACTTGTAAATATTGATATTTCAATTTCACATATATATGGGATATATCACCGTATAGTTTATCAATATCGACAACTATTTATGTAAATCAAATCACACCATTTATAAAATTTACTTAAGATTAATAAGTATGTTTTTTATTCCAAAACAATGTAATGAATATTTTCATTAATATTAATTCTTATTTATATTTAACTAAATAGTTGACATTTTTATGTTGTATCCGCATTAATAAAATATGTTGAAGATATCCATAGATATGTAACAATATCGATTCTTCCAATTTTCAAATATATATTGAAGAATATATCAACATTTCGACGAATATTTATATCCATGAAAAGACTTAACTCCTGGAAAATGGCCCTCCCAAGGTTGAATTATTTGAATAAAATGTTTTTTTTTCACTCTTTTTCACACACATATATTTTTGTTTAATTAGTTCGTCATCTAACTTTTGAAAGAAAACATCCACACACAAAATAAATAAACACTTTCCTAAAATAATATTTTTCCTAACGAAACTGAATTACAAGGGGATTGTGATTTGAATTTGAATTTACTTTTAAATAATTTTTTTGAAAGTACACCTAGAGAAGAATGAATTAAGGGTGCACCAACATATTTCAACTAGGTTAACAGTTTTTTCATAGCACATTTATCACGCTCCAAAACCAAAAGCGATATCATTAATTGATGAAAAATTTCAACGGTTGTTATTCTCCATTCAATATAATAATCATTCCTATATTAAATATAGCTAATTTTTTCCCAAGATTTATCATATGGTAACCATTTCATTTAATTATTGATCTGTAGATATTATTCTTATTTATTCACATTTTTTAGTCCTTTTTCTGACCTTTTCAAAGAAATGCTTTTAAATTATTCTTAATTAATATATCAATTTATAAAACATGTCTTGTTTATTTGCTTTTCTAATAGAATATAACTTTTGAGCTATTTTCTAGCTACCTCTTTTTTTTGTATTTTTATGTTTGTTTGTTTTTGGAGATAATGGATTGCTTCTGGTATTAAGTATGTTTAGATTCGTTGAGAAATGTCGACTTAGTTGAAATATCTTGGTATAAACTTTCATTCTCTCTACCTTTAATATATTGTTCCAAAAAATAAAATAAAAATAACATGATCTATATCATGGATATATTAAATTAAGACTGGGCTCGGGCCTCTCAATTTTTTTTTTGTGTGTATATAAAATGTAACTGGGTGTAAAGTTGAGTTAAGTTAAGTTGGTTATAATTGTCTGTATTTGACGTGCAGAGTTAGCTTATTTGATAGTAATTATCTATATTTGACGTATAAAATTGAGTTCATTTGATTTAAAAAGCTTGTGTTTGGAGTATAGAGAGTTTATTATGTTGAATTGGCTATTTGTTACAGTCTTTGAACCTTAAAAAAACTTTATGGTTTTTTTAATTGTTAATTGTTATTGCTTTTTTCTTTTTAATTTTTTTTTTGTTAAATTCTTAACAAATGATTGAGATGTGAACTCAATAAATAAAAAAATATTTTACAATATTCTACCTACAACTATTGTATTTACTGATCTCTTTATTATAATAAAGTGAGAATGATGAGTATGCTAAGAGATATCCACCTAATGAAGCACCTATTGATCCAACGTATTTTTTTAAAAATAATAATATTATTATTTATATTACTCTACAACTCTCGTTGAATATATGAGCTGAACATTCACAAAATATAGGATTGTTATAAGAGATCTCTTTACATGTTCATACATACAGACATCCATACTATTATTTATTAAAATATTAAAACTTTATCTATTTACATGTTCACACACACCCACACAAAAATTTACATGTTCACATAGACATCCATGTGCACATGAGCGCACACTTAAATATTGTTTATTAAGATAATCAAACTAGTTAATCGTTACTAAATAAATAAAAATAATGTGGCCGGCCTCTTTCCATACTATGTTTAAACAATCTAACCACTTATTTTTTGTCGACTTTATATAAATAACTTTTTTCAAAGTCAATTACCAAGATTTTTTTAAACTTAATTTGATTATTTATATCTGAGAGTAAGTTTTTGAATTCTCTATATTGTTTTAAAAATGTCTCATTCTTATTTTTGGTTGACTTGCATTTGACAGTAATTCAAATTGAAAAAAACTAGCAAGTTTAATTTTTAGTAATTTTTTTGGCCATAAATCTTGTCTTCTATGGGTTAAACGGTCCACTTGTTGGTGTATAATAAGTTACATTTTTTTATAGAAAAATAGAAAGAATAGAGAAGAAAACTATAGGAGGAAAT
>CM046884.1:7330745-7366481 GCA_025688845.1 Cucumis hystrix
CTAAAAAGCTTAATTTTTTTTCTAATTGAATCTTAAATTTTTCGGGTGCAACTATTGACCCATGTATCATTTTCAAAAAAATTGAACCTTAAATTTTCAATTTTGAATAGCAAGAAGTCATTATGTTTTTAGAAAAAATGTTGATCACTCTCCACTCATCATTTAATATTTTTTCTCGTTTTAGGGAAATTATATGATTTCAATATATCATATCGATGTGTTTAAAATTACATCTAAATGAACTTGTGCTCCCACTTAGATACAATCCTAAGGATCTCCATTGGTTTTGATTGAGGCAAGAGGGCCTTCTGTATAATTGACAATAGATATAATTGACAATAGAGGATCTCCCTTAACGTTAAACCTCAATGCTTTTAATTTCTTGTTCTCGAATCTATGAGGTTTCACTCTAGCACTTTTTGTACTTCCTTGCTTCTAGTATTTATCTTTTATTATTAATGAAGCGGAAGTGTTGATGGTGCTAAGGGGGTGTTCACCTAGTAGATATATCCTGGTGTACCTATCGACCCAAAGCAATTTTTTTTTTTTGAAAAAAACATATTTTTTTTTTTTTGAAAAAAACAATAGATTTAGAACTACCTGTTATATGCATGGTTTGTAACCATGTAACTTATTTTCAACTTAGTGTTGACATGAGGATGTGTTTTGCTATATATGTTTATGTGCTTGGGAATATATGTCTGAAAGCTCGTCAATACTTCAATCCTAAAGCAGGTCCATTAATATATCGCAAAAGAAGCAGACGAAGCACAAACTCAAAAAAAAAAAAAAAAAAAAAAAAAAAATGAGTCAAAAGCAGAGAGAAAAAAAAAAAAAAAAAAAGGCTCTCCAGTTAAAAAAAATGGTGGGAAAAAAATAAAAATTAAAAAAAAAAAAAAAAAAAAAAGCTGATTCGATTCAGAACACCAATTTATTGTCGCAATCGTTTATGTGTCCTTAATGTAATCTTTTTCATGTTAGATAAAAGATTAATTGAAAGTACAATCATCCTTTATTTCATTTCCTTGTATTTCTTCAAGTTCATAAATTTGTGGAAGACGCTAATTATTCTTAGTCTAATGCATTACACTTTATCATATCATATGAGACATGCATAATAAAATAGAAGAAAAGAAATGCAAAAACATATAGAGATATCAATACCAAGTATGGTAGCTTTCATTTTATTATTCCATTATTTTTATATATTGATCATAAAGGGGAGTACATATAATATATATATATATATATATAAATGAATAAAAGCAAGAAGTAGAAAAGTAGGGAGTTTGGACGACGTTTATTATTTATTCATTCCAACAAGAGTTTTTTAAAGGAAATGAGCTCGTTGAAATGCTCCCATGCCTTCTCCCAAACAACAGCCTCATAGTTACCAATTTCATCATGATGTTTGTGATCCTTAGCCTTCAACACAAGGCGCCAATTCACACTCCATCACCACTTGTGACTCACACTTCAATATACTAATCAATATCAAGTGATGACCCTAGTTCGTGGTATTTTATTAATGCCCATTCTGCTAGCACTTTTCACATGTGGATCTTCTGGATCCTCACATGGAACGTAACCTTCGACCGCTGCTCAAGAACACATTTTCTTTCTAGTTACTTATGAAAAGTTTTCTGCTTCCTTTCAGTCCACAAAGTCTCAATCTATACAAATCTAATATATTCCATTACTCCTTTCAACTTAATTTATCAATTAGATTTTTTTTTTTTGGAATCTAATTGGTATACTTCTCTTATATAATTCAGACCTAGAAATATATATAGCTTTACTAAGATGAGAGAGAATTTTTAATTGGTTTGTCTTCGAAGATGTGTAGGACATCTTTTTGAGATTAGAGAGATATTCATCGATGTCTTCTACAAAGAGTAATATATCATCCACAAATAGTATGGGTGTAAGATTGAAAGCAAAGCCTCTCCGATCTTGACCTCTTTGATTTTATTTTTTTGAAGCCTACTGAGATAATCCATGCCTAGAACAAAGATGAAAGGGGATATAGGATCACCTTGTCTGAGACCCCTGTTGGGATAAATTTTGCCTCTTGGTCTTCCATTAATGAGGATAGAGGATTAAACACTAGAAATGCACGCTTTCACCCATTTCCTCCAAGTTGTTGAGTAATTTTTCTTCGCAAGCATGAAATCAATGAACCTCTAACTAATTTTGTCGAAAGCTTTCTCGATATTGAGTTTGATAATGAAACCTTTACTCTTTTTATTTCTCCAATAGTCCACGACTTCCTTTGCGATTAGAATAGCATCCATGACTTGTCTACTTTTTACAAATGCCATTTGATATTTAGAGACATTTTGAGGTAAAGTTGCTTTGAGTTATATATTATATTTTTTTAAACTCTAGAGTCAAAATCGTAAATCAATAAATATGTAAATGTGCTCAATCAATAAAATTGGAGAGCTTTTGGAGACATTGCCATATGCAAATTCAAGGCATTCCAACATATCTCCAATATGATGATGACAACTTCTTGATAACCACGTTCCAAGGTTAAAATTGTTTTTTTTTTTTTTTTGGGTATTAAATTTTTTTTATCTACTTTGTTGAGATATTTTGGCAAATGAATTATAATCTTTTCAAATAAATAAAATTCTTTTAACAGCTCCTATTATGAAGGAATCTTGATAAGGATAGTTCCTTAGATTATGGAAGAGATTTTTTTTTAAAAGAAAAGGATATTAAGAGTTGTTTTGAGGCTTTCGGGTGTGTGGTGTGAGTAAAAAGTAAAATAAGAAGAAGTACAGGATCTGAGTGACTGATTGGGTAGATTGCGGAAGAACAGGTGAAGAACTTCATGTAATATGCTAGCGAGAAAATGGAATGAATATTTTGATATGGAATATGTGAATATTTTGATATGGAATATGTTAGCGAGAAAATTGCAGAATTGAGGGATCAATTCTGAAAACAAGGGGGAGCCTGTATGAATCTGAATAACTTGTTGACAAGAAATTCATGAGTGCTGTACGAACAACTCTGGAGTTCAGAGGGAGTCTGAACCATTCTTCAAAGGATGTTTGAAACAATTCAGGAGAACCTGAAGTTTATGTTTAGTTATGATATGACTACTCATTGTTATCCATATGACAAGTTACATACTGAAAATATCAATAATATTCCATATCTGAACAAAGAATCTCTCCAAATGTAGGCAATATTGACCGAACTGGGTTAACAAAGTGCACTGTGTTTTTTCTGTTCTTGCTCTCTAATTAGACGCCTAGTTAAGTACTTATGATATAACTAAAAGGTATTTAACTTATTTCTTTTCATACTTTATTTTGATTTCTTTCTTTCTCCTTTCCTCCAATTTCTTCTTTCAGCTTCTTTTCCTCTCCCTTCCCCTTTCTTCTTCTCTCTCTTTTCTTTTTCCTTTTTCTAATTTTTTTTCTTCCTCTCTCACATATTTTTTAGTTTAGTTTGCCAAATTAAAAAGAAAAAAACCTACCAGTGGTGGAGAGTGACCAACTGGAAAAGTGTTATGGAAGGACTTTCCACAACATTTATACAAACATATGAAAAACTCAAATTTAAATTGCTACGCCATCGCATGTCGAACAAACTAAAAAACTTGTTACTCTTAACATAACTCAATAATTGTCAACCTATGCATACATTTGAATAGGTTAAGTCATTCAATTAAGAAATGAGTGGTTCAAATTCTCCCCACGTGACAAACTAAAAAACTTGTTAGCCTTAACACATATAACTCAATAGTTGCCAACGTATGCATGTATTTAAATAGGTTAAGAACTCTTCAATTAAGAGATAAAGTAGTTCGAATTCTCCTATGTTCACATATTGAACTCGTAAGGAAAACTATTTTTGGAAGACAAAAAAACAATGTTTTATTTTGTTAGTTAAAGGTAAATTTTTTTGTTTAGTTCAATAACATGTGGGTAAGGGACGTTCAACTTCTCAGTTAATAGGGTGAATGCAGTTCAAATTCCTACCTCCAAAATTGCAATATGTTATTATATTCTTCCATCCTCAGGGAAAAACACACAAAAACTAAAACTTATGAAATTCATTGAACTAATATTTCAACCAAAAATGTGTAATTAAACATGGAAAATTGGCAGTCCAATTCCTATTAACATCTTTGACATTCAAACTCATCAGATGCATGGCATTGTTAGTCCTTAGTTGTATATTAATGTAACAAATTAAAACAGAATAACAAGTAAATAAATAGAGGTTAATAAATAGAGGTCAACAAAATGCAAAAATACGGACGGTTTCAAATACATTTCTTCCTCTCGTTCATCACATTCCATATTTAATTCTTCATCTCTATAAAAATCATGATTCTCTTCATTTTCTACATATCAAAATGAGAACTCAAAGTCAAAACCCTCTAATGGAATTTTCTTTCCCACTTTCATGTTCCTCTTCTTCCTAACAAATGCCCAAAACTCCCCTCAAGACTACATTTCCCTACACAACAAAGCTCGGGCGGCAGTCGGAGTCGGTCCAATGACATGGGACAACACTGTCGCTGCCTACGCTCAATCCTACGCCAACAAAAGGAAAAATGACTGCGCCTTGGTTCACTCTACTGGACCATATGGTGAAAACATAGCCGTAGGCTACTACCCCGAGTTCACCGGTGCGGATGGCGTAAAGTTGTGGGTGGGAGAAAAGCATTTATATGACTATGCATCGAACTCATGCAAGGGTGGCGACTGTGGACACTATACTCAGGTGGTGTGGCGAACCTCCGTGCATCTTGGATGTGCAAGAGTGCCTTGTAAAGGAAAATCCCAGTTCGTTGTATGCAACTATGATCCTCCTGGCAACTATATAGGATTAAGACCCTATAATTCTTCTATGTAAAAGAAAGAATTTACTCGTGTGCAATCAACTCGATCACTACTTGTTAAATAAAATATTGTCTATTTTCACATTGATGTTCTTATTTAACGATTATGGAAGAATCATCAATTGTAAAGGGATGGAGAATAAGTTAAACCTAATATTTTCTCAAGTTGAACAAAAATATTTGATACGTTTTAATATAAGCTACGTACATACGTTTGTTATTATTACTATTTTTTTGTAACGTTGAAAAATAGTTAAAGGTTCGGGCCTTCAATACTGTTTTGGTTACTGAGCTAAAAAAAATTTTCATCAACATGTTCACTCCAAACATGCGATAGAAAAGGCCTACATTGCCACACCGTGTAGGTTATCAAAAGAAAATTGAGACTTATGATGTGGTGGTGATTGATAACAAAATTTGGATCACCACACCATGTAGGTTACGACCACACCCTTCTAGGTCCCGCTATACATTCAAAATTGATATGAATTTAAGCGTAGTTTTGAAATTTGTACAAGAGGTACAAGAAAATATTATTACGTTGCATTTGATATGAATGGGTAAGTTTAATGGTACTTTTATAATTTAGCCTTAAATTTATTTATTTGACCTCTTCCTTTACTTTTTTCTTAATGAAGTGAATTTGTCTGAAAGTTAAGTTTTCCTTTCCAGGCGGAGGATGTTGGTTTTAAAATAAAGGATCTCTAAAAATCTCACGCACTCTGCTTGAAGAAAACAAATAAAACAAAATAGATATTTTATAAAATATATTGTCAATAGGGAGAGAAAATAATGGAACTTGTTATTTTCATTCAATTAATGGACTAATATTTATAGTCTAAAAAACAGCAAAAAATTAGCAACCCACTAACTTGTGCATTCTAAAATTTTGGACAGAATTAAAAAATAAATAATCAAAATAATAATATATAAAAAAACAACGTGTGAACTAACCACCTATTTAAGAAGATCATAACAGATTAATAGCTCACAGAGGATTTGTTCTCGCTGATGAATAACAGAACCAATGTCGAGGTTCAACTTGTAAATGAGCACCTTTTCAAGGCTCTCAATGGAACTAGTTTCCATATTTTGAACATAACTCCCATGAGTGAGTTGAGGGCAGATGCACATCCTGCCTCAGCTGGTGGAAAGAAGCACGACGATTGTATGCACTCGTGCTTGCTGGGACTGACCGATACGTGGAACGATTTGTTCATTCATCATTTATACAACGTTAGATGTTAGTACAATTTTTTTATCTGTTAAAAGTGCTTTCTGGACCATATTCATTGAACTTTNTTTTGTGTGGGTGTGTGTGAACATGTAAATAGATAAAGTTTTAATATTTTAATAAATAATAGTATGGATGTCTGTATGTATGAACATGTAAAGAGATCTCTTATAACAATCCTATATTTTGTGAATGTTCAGCTCATATATTCAACGAGAGTTGTAGAGTAATATAAATAATAATATTATTATTTTTAAAAAAATACGTTGGATCAATAGGTGCTTCATTAGGTGGATATCTCTTAGCATACTCATCATTCTCACTTTATTATAATAAAGAGATCAGTAAATACAATAGTTGTAGGTAGAATATTGTAAAATATTTTTTTATTTATTGAGTTCACATCTCAATCATTTGTTAAGAATTTAACAAAAAAAAAATTAAAAAATTTACATGTTCACATAGACATCCATGTGCACATGAGCGCACACTTAAATATTGTTTATTAAGATAATCAAACTAGTTAATCGTTACTAAATAAATAAAAATAATGTGGCCGGCCTCTTTCCATACTATGTTTAAACAATCTAACCACTTATTTTTTGTCGACTTTATATAAATAACTTTTTTCAAAGTCAATTACCAAGATTTTTTTAAACTTAATTTGATTATTTATATCTGAGAGTAAGTTTTTGAATTCTCTATATTGTTTTAAAAATGTCTCATTCTTATTTTTGGTTGACTTGCATTTGACAGTAATTCAAATTGAAAAAAACTAGCAAGTTTAATTTTTAGTAATTTTTTTGGCCATAAATCTTGTCTTCTATGGGTTAAACGGTCCACTTGTTGGTGTATAATAAGTTACATTTTTTTATAGAAAAATAGAAAGAATAGAGAAGAAAACTATAGGAGGAAATAAAAAAAACAATATTATTGTGTTAAAAATATTATTATTATCGATGAGTAATGAATAGATTTATAATAATTAATTAATTAATTAATACTAATAATTGGGATAAGAGTAAAGCTGATGCGTATGTGAGATTTTAGAATAAAACTCTCTCTTCTTTAAACTAAAATTTTAAAGGTCAACGTATGTATACAACGTTATGATATTGTTTTAGTTATTTATCATGTCAGATTTATTATGATTCTTTATTTTAGTCTTAATTACCAAAATTTAATTAACAAAATTGCATTGGGTCAAATATACTTCTAAACTTGTAAAAGTTTAAAAATATTTTAAACTTTACAAATGATTAAAAATAATTCTTATCGTTAATTTTGGATGAAAACCATAAAACAGGAAAAGTTAAATAAATAACATTGAAATTAAAAAAGTTATTAAAAAAATATTATATTGATCCAAATTTTACACTAATTAATTTTTTCACCAACCAAAATAAAAATAAAAATTTTAAATTAGAAACATAGTTTAAAATTTATTTGACTATTAACACTCACTAACACAACCAATCTCAATCTTACTAATTATTGTTGTAATTAATATACTAGAAAACAATTTATTGAAAAATTCCAGCCAATTTATTGTAATTTATTTGGTTGTTTCTTTCCAGCCAAACGGACCAAAGAGCAGTTGCAATGGTATTGAAAAATTCTCAATTTTAGCCCATAGAAATTTGACTGCAGAACAATTTATGAAAATATGATCAATATCTTCATTGCGTTGACGACATAAATAACACCAGTTTGGATTTTGATGAAGAGTGAGAAATTTCCTTTGAAGAACCTCAGCTGTGTTTATGCACCTGTGAATAAGAGACCAGATGAAAGAATCTACACTTTTTTAGGATTTTACATTTCCACATATTTTTGAAAACATCAGCATTTATATTTGTTAAATTTTCTTGATCAAAGCTTAGAATAGCTTTTTTAACCGATGAAATTGAAAAAAATCCCATCTGTACTCAGATTCCATAATGGAAAATCTTGACCTCTCTGTTTTCAATAGGGGTCATAAGCACACTTTTAATCTCCCTCCATTGTTGAATTTCCAAGCTGTGCAAAGGTCTTCTTGGATGAAAATCCCAGTCCGCGAAAATAGAATTCCAAGCATCCTTCACAGATCCATTTTGTATTGTGGATAGAGCGAATAATCTTGGACAATACAAAGAAAGAGGGCTAAGACTACTCCAGATGCCTTTCCAAAAAGAGATCTTTTCTCCATTATTAATCTTCCCGATGAAAGATTGAGAATGTTTCTCTAAGGAGCTTTCATTGAACTATATTTTGGAAGACTCGGAATCTTCCCGATGAAAGATTGAGAATATTTTGCAAGGATAACTCTCTTCCATAGGGGATTATGTTAAAGATGGAATCTCCAAAGCCATTTACATAGAAGAGAGAAATTAGTGTCTGCAACTTCGTAAATACCCAAGCCTCCATTTTCTTTCGGGGTGGTGATTTTGTTCCATCTCAGAAGATGTGTGATTTTATCATCAACATGATTTTTCGAAAGGAAGTTACACCATGTTTTTTCGATAGATTTGCAGATGCCAATAGGAGCTTTGAAGACAGACAATGATATGTTGGTAAGCTGGAAAGAGTTGAATGAATAACAGTTAATTTTCCACCCTTAGGTAGGTATGAATATTTCCAGCTGCTCAAATTTTTATGGATCTTCTCAGAGATATTTTCCCAGAAAATGGCTGATGATGGTTTACCTCCAAGAGGAACTCCCAGATAATTTATGGGTAGGAACTGTTTTTGAATTCCCCAAAAGTTTACCATAGCTTCAATTCTACAAGAATCCATATTTATGGGGGATATAGTAGATTTTATTAAATTTATGCTTAGTTCAAAAGCAGCTTCAAAAAGGAAAATAGCATTCTTGAGGTTCGAGATATACTCGCCATTATCCTCCACAAATAAAAGGAAAAAAGATGAGTAAGATTACAATCATTGTTAAAAAACAGAGTTCAAGCGTATTTTTGAAACACAACTTTTAGTAGTTTCTATCCAAAACTAATGGTATGAGTTTTTTGAACCCTCTTCGAAAGTTAAAAGACATTTTTGAAAATTTTGAAAGTTTAGAGATATTTTTTACATAAACCACGAAGGTGAGGAATTTTTTTAATTTATAATTTAGCTTTATTTTATATATACCTTTTAAAATCAATTTGTAAGTCTACGTTATGATACAATAAATATAAAATTTTATTGACCTCGACTCGCGTTTTCATTTCTTAATTAACTCAAAGTGATCCAAATAAAATAAAATATTTCTTTTTTTAATTGCCTAGTAACCCAAGTTTCATTTGTTAATAATTCTGTTGAATTTACATTGTCCAATTAATTAAAAGCACATGAAAGAGGGTTGTTATTATTATTATTATTATTATTATTATTATTATTTATTGTCTATTGTCCAAATATCTATTATTTGAAAGGAAGGAGTAGTTGGAATATGAATAGATTGGAGTTGTATAAATACCAAAGTTTCAAAACATATACGTGTTAAAAGCATCCATATTGTAATAAGTTTGTCAATATTACAAGTGAGTAAAAGATCTAAGATGGCTTCTTCAGAGCCTGGGGGCTATACTCCAGTTAAGGATCCTCAAAGTCCACGCATGAAAGAATTAGCAGAATGGGCAGTAGCAAAGCACAACAAAAATGAAGGGACGCACTTGAGGTTTATTAGTATATTAAAGAGTGAGTTGCAAATTGTGAATGGAGTCAACTACCGTTTTACCTTGACGGCTAAGGATGAATCCGATAATTGTCTACCCGGAAACTATATGGCTGTTGTCTACGAGCAACCATCTGAGCATCTCAAGGAGCTCGTTTTCTTTAAGCAACTCTTATTGGCCGAATAATGAATATATTATGTGTGGACTGCTGTACTCCCCTTTATGGTCCATCTATATAAGGGGATAGTAAAATAAAAGCTATCCCTACTTAATTGCACTACCATAATTATTTGATGGAAAGTCAATAAATAAAAAAATATTTTACAATTAATTTCTACATGTACTATTGCATTATTAATGTAGACAAAATAATATTATTTACATAATCTACAATCCTACAACACACTTTTTGATGATGGTAGAATGTATCCCTAATTAATCTCTTTTTGTAATATCATTGATCAGAACGAGTGAAAGTATCTACTCCTAATAGTATCCTTTTTTTTTTTAAAAAAAGATCAGTAGACGCACCAAGGCATTTCCACTAGGTGAACACCTCTTTAGCGTTGTCATCATTCCCGCTTCATTAATAATAAGAGTTAAGTACAAGAATCAATGAGTTACCAAAAGGGCTAGAGAGACGCCCATGAGACCTGAAAGCCAGAATTAAAAAGCATTAGGAAGAGAGGACTGTGCTCATGCCAAAGACTGTGCCAAAAGGAGAGGGATTCGCCACTCTTAATTTTTCATTTGATCTGAGGTAAAAACCATTCAACACCTTTGATAAGTGATCTCCACGGGGCTTTACTGCTGTATTTACCTTTGGTAAGAATATCACCTAAATAAGATTGTTCATATTTTGCCAAAACAATGCGTTTCCAAAGTGGGTCTTTTTCATTTGGAAATATCCAAAGTTATTTACAGAGGCTTTGTATACTCCTAATAGTATCTTATACATAGAACAAAAATGTAATTAATCTCTTTTTGTACACCATTGATAGAAGAGAGATTAACATTTCAATAGTTACATTGATCTCTTGGCCTCGCTCGTTAATTTTTCGTCCAAATACCTAATATAGAATAAAGTAGCTATATAATATATGAAATATATGAGTAATATATAGAAAGATATATGAAAAAAAACTATTAGTTATAGGTTTTTTTTTTTTTTAAAAAAAAGTTGTTAGGATATAAATTTAACGAATTAAATACTTGAAAGAAAACAAACATATGGTCTTATCTCAATTGTTTTTAAAAATATACACAAGGTAAGAGAAGATTATGAAGTGCACCAAGACATCTCAATTACGTTGACACCTTCATATGTCCCAAAACCAAAAGTATCGATAGAAATGTACAAACCGAACTAGAGAAGCTCGAAGATTCAATAAGAGATTACGAAAATGCTTTCTAGTTGAGCGATATAGTAGCAATGCTATAGTTACAAAAAAGAGAGTTTTTGGAACACCAAAGAGCAATGGCATCTTCCCCTAACTGGCTCGAAAGATTTCCACAAGTGTTTCTCAATTATTAGTATTAATTAATTAATTATAACATGATTTTCAAATGCATAAGTTTTAAGGAGAGATCAATCAATCTAGCTCAACTAGCCCAATTCTTTAGGGGAGTTTGGCACGCATGTTCGGAATTAAATGTCTGAGAATTAAATGACCATGTGCTTATTTGATGAGGTTCTAATGCCTAAAAATTATAGATGTCTGTGTTTGAGGTGCAGGAAATTGAGTGCACGAATTGGTAATATGGATTTCTAATGCTTGTGTTTGTGGTGCTGGTTTTGAATTCCTAAGCTTAGCTAATCTGTTTTTTTTTTTTTTTTTTTTGTCAATTGTACAATCTAAATTTATCGTGTATAAAATATTTAATTGAATTTTTTTAATATTTTGTACATATAATTCAATTTCTTGACTTATTGATTTTCATGACAATAATGTAAAAACAAAAAAAGTTTAACATTCAATAACAATAATTTTGATTACAGTTGCATTAACGTGAATGGTCTAATTATGAATATTACAAACTATTCACAAAATATAACAAGTTATGTAGTCGGATGGAGTTTACAAAAGTTTCAGTTAAGCAACAAATTAAAAAGAGTCTAATAGGTAGGTTTCAAAATAAGCATAGCGAAAGAATCATGCAAAAACGAAAGTCAACTAGAGTTACATTTAGTGATAGCTATGGTTGTTTTCCTATAATGCACATGCAATGTAATATTTAAACTGCTTTTATCAAAAGAGTTTAAATAAAAATGAAATAATTTTTTCTTAAGTCAATCCAAATAAGTCCTAGTTAAATTGACCAAAAAAAAAATGAAAAATGTATATTTAAATCCAAAATTTTGTAGGCTAGGTTTAACATCTCATAAATTTTAAAATTATGTATAATCACGTGTTTTAAAATTTAATTATGTGTCAAATATATTCAATTTTTTAAGCTTTTGCCATTTATTTTCTTAAGTTTAACTGGGGAAGGGGATTCATATTTTTCCTACACAAAAAATGATAAAACAAAGATGAAAAAGAAAGTTCTAATGTGTTCATTTATTTTTATTCTTTGAACCAAAATGTACCATTTTCTATTATTATTTGAGTAATAATTTTTTATATTTTACATATATAAAAAGTAAAGAAATTATATATTTATTGCTCGAAACAATAAGAAATTACATTACCTATTTTGACTAAACAAATCTTATTCAATATATAAAATTATAAACAAATTTTAAATCTTTTTTAATTAAACCAACTCAAATTATTTCAATATTTAATTTATTTGACTTGTCATCCAAAAATTATAGTAATAATTTTAAAAAATATTTTTAAATGGAAGTGAGAGTACTAATTTAAATTTGAGACCTAAAATTAAAAAAAAAAAAAAGAAAACTCGTCATTTACCCCATATGTTAAGCGGGTGATTTTACACCATGGACCAAGCATGGGCTTGACATCAAATGCCAAGCCAAGGGGCCAAACAACCCATTTTTTTTTAACTTAAATTTTACTTCTCAAATTTAAACTAGTAATTTCACTTCCATTTTAAAATTATTACTATAATTTTTGAATTATAAGTCAAATAAGTTTATTAAAATAATTTGAGTTGGTTTGACTCATAAAGATTAAATTTTGTTTATAATTTTATGTATTAAATAAAATTTTTTAGTTAAAATAGTTTGCGTAATTTCTTATTGTTTTGAGCGAATAAATATAAGATTTCTTTATTTTTTGTATACGTAAAATAAAAAGAATTTTTTTTATTACTCAAATAAAAAATAGAAAATGGTACATTTTTGTTCAAAGAATAAAAATAAATGAACACATTATAACTTTCCTTTTCATCTTTTTTTTTTATCATTTTTTTTGAAAAAAAACCCGAACCCTTCTAACTAGGAAAATCCTAGAATGAGGGCCGTTATCTATTAACAGAGAGATAAGTTACAAGATTGAAAGGCCAAAGGAAAGTTTAGAACAACCTAATCTAACAAAGTTCTAAAATTATGAGAAATGGTAGTGGCATCATACTGTTTACAAGATGGATGAC
Organism: Cucumis hystrix; assembly: GCA_025688845.1. Lineage (NCBI taxonomy): Eukaryota > Viridiplantae > Streptophyta > Magnoliopsida > Cucurbitales > Cucurbitaceae > Cucumis > Cucumis hystrix. The sequence continues at coordinate 7,344,058 of CM046884.1, forward strand.
GCCTAGACCAAACTCCGAGTCCAAAGTAAGCCAGCAACCACATTGAATCTAATGACATTTCTTCTACTTGTTTGCTTCAATTTGGTCCTAGTTCTGCATAACCTAAGTAAGTTGTCGAAATTTAAAGATATCCCAAGAGCTTCCATCATTTTGTTCCACAATGACTTTGACGAATAAATATCTAATTTTTCAATTGTAATTTTAATAAGCATCTTAAAAATGTCTAATTAATATATGAAGTTGCAATTTAGTATCTAAAAAGCTTAATTTTTTTTCTAATTGAATCTTAAATTTTTCGGGTGCAACTATTGACCCATGTATCATTTTCAAAAAAATTGAACCTTAAATTTTCAATTTTGAATAGCAAGAAGTCATTATGTTTTTAGAAAAAATGTTGATCACTCTCCACTCATCATTTAATATTTTTTCTCGTTTTAGGGAAATTATATGATTTCAATATATCATATCGATGTGTTTAAAATTACATCTAAATGAACTTGTGCTCCCACTTAGATACAATCCTAAGGATCTCCATTGGTTTTGATTGAGGCAAGAGGGCCTTCTGTATAATTGACAATAGATATAATTGACAATAGAGGATCTCCCTTAACGTTAAACCTCAATGCTTTTAATTTCTTGTTCTCGAATCTATGAGGTTTCACTCTAGCACTTTTTGTACTTCCTTGCTTCTAGTATTTATCTTTTATTATTAATGAAGCGGAAGTGTTGATGGTGCTAAGGGGGTGTTCACCTAGTAGATATATCCTGGTGTACCTATCGACCCAAAGCAATTTTTTTTTTTTGAAAAAAACATATTTTTTTTTTTTTTGAAAAAAACAATAGATTTAGAACTACCTGTTATATGCATGGTTTGTAACCATGTAACTTATTTTCAACTTAGTGTTGACATGAGGATGTGTTTTGCTATATATGTTTATGTGCTTGGGAATATATGTCTGAAAGCTCGTCAATACTTCAATCCTAAAGCAGGTCCATTAATATATCGCAAAAGAAGCAGACGAAGCACAAACTCAAAAAAAAAAAAAAAAAAAAAAGAAAGATGAGTCATAAGCAGAGAGCAATAAGAAATTAAAGAAAGGCTCTCCAGTTCAAAGCAATGGTGGTAGAAATATGATAATTACAAAAAAAAAAAAAAAAAAAAAGCTGATTCGATTCAGAACACCAATTTATTGTCGCAATCGTTTATGTGTCCTTAATGTAATCTTTTTCATGTTAGATAAAAGATTAATTGAAAGTACAATCATCCTTTATTTCATTTCCTTGTATTTCTTCAAGTTCATAAATTTGTGGAAGACGCTAATTATTCTTAGTCTAATGCATTACACTTTATCATATCATATGAGACATGCATAATAAAATAGAAGAAAAGAAATGCAAAAACATATAGAGATATCAATACCAAGTATGGTAGCTTTCATTTTATTATTCCATTATTTTTATATATTGATCATAAAGGGGAGTACATATAATATATATATATATATATAAATGAATAAAAGCAAGAAGTAGAAAAGTAGGGAGTTTGGACGACGTTTATTATTTATTCATTCCAACAAGAGTTTTTTAAAGGAAATGAGCTCGTTGAAATGCTCCCATGCCTTCTCCCAAACAACAGCCTCATAGTTACCAATTTCATCATGATGTTTGTGATCCTTAGCCTTCAACACAAGGCGCCAATTCACACTCCATCACCACTTGTGACTCACACTTCAATATACTAATCAATATCAAGTGATGACCCTAGTTCGTGGTATTTTATTAATGCCCATTCTGCTAGCACTTTTCACATGTGGATCTTCTGGATCCTCACATGGAACGTAACCTTCGACCGCTGCTCAAGAACACATTTTCTTTCTAGTTACTTATGAAAAGTTTTCTGCTTCCTTTCAGTCCACAAAGTCTCAATCTATACAAATCTAATATATTCCATTACTCCTTTCAACTTAATTTATCAATTAGATTTTTTTTTTTTGGAATCTAATTGGTATACTTCTCTTATATAATTCAGACCTAGAAATATATATAGCTTTACTAAGATGAGAGAGAATTTTTAATTGGTTTGTCTTCGAAGATGTGTAGGACATCTTTTTGAGATTAGAGAGATATTCATCGATGTCTTCTACAAAGAGTAATATATCATCCACAAATAGTATGGGTGTAAGATTGAAAGCAAAGCCTCTCCGATCTTGACCTCTTTGATTTTATTTTTTTGAAGCCTACTGAGATAATCCATGCCTAGAACAAAGATGAAAGGGGATATAGGATCACCTTGTCTGAGACCCCTGTTGGGATAAATTTTGCCTCTTGGTCTTCCATTAATGAGGATAGAGGATTAAACACTAGAAATGCACGCTTTCACCCATTTCCTCCAAGTTGTTGAGTAATTTTTCTTCGCAAGCATGAAATCAATGAACCTCTAACTAATTTTGTCGAAAGCTTTCTCGATATTGAGTTTGATAATGAAACCTTTACTCTTTTTATTTCTCTAATAGTCCACGACTTCCTTTGCGATTAGAATAGCATCCATGACTTGTCTACTTTTTACAAATGCCATTTGATATTTAGAGACATTTTGAGGTAAAGTTGCTTTGAGTTATATATTATATTTTTTTAAACTCTAGAGTCAAAATCGTAAATCAATAAATATGTAAATGTGCTCAATCAATAAAATTGGAGAGCTTTTGGAGACATTGCCATATGCAAATTCAAGGCATTCCAACATATCTCCAATATGATGATGACAACTTCTTGATAACCACGTTCCAAGGTTAAAATTGTTTTTTTTTTTTTTTTTGGGTATTAAATTTTTTTTATCTACTTTGTTGAGATATTTTGGCAAATGAATTATAATCTTTTCAAATAAATAAAATTCTTTTAACAGCTCCTATTATGAAGGAATCTTGATAAGGATAGTTCCTTAGATTATGGAAGAGATTTTTTTTTAAAAGAAAAGGATATTAAGAGTTGTTTTGAGGCTTTCGGGTGTGTGGTGTGAGTAAAAAGTAAAATAAGAAGAAGTACAGGATCTGAGTGACTGACTGGGTAGATTGCGGAAGAACAGGTGAAGAACTTCATGTAATATGCTAGCGAGAAAATGGAATGAATATTTTGATATGGAATATGTGAATATTTTGATATGGAATATGTTAGCGAGAAAATTGCAGAATTGAGGGATCAATTCTGAAAACAAGGGGGAGCCTGTATGAATCTGAATAACTTGTTGACAAGAAATTCATGAGTGCTGTACGAACAACTCTGGAGTTCAGAGGGAGTCTGAACCATTCTTCAAAGGATGTTTGAAACAATTCAGGAGAACCTGAAGTTTATGTTTAGTTATGATATGACTACTCATTGTTATCCATATGACAAGTTACATACTGAAAATATCAATAATATTCCATATCTGAACAAAGAATCTCTCCAAATGTAGGCAATATTGACCGAACTGGGTTAACAAAGTGCACTGTGTTTTTTCTGTTCTTGCTCTCTAATTAGACGCCTAGTTAAGTACTTATGATATAACTAAAAGGTATTTAACTTATTTCTTTTCATACTTTATTTTGATTTCTTTCTTTCTCCTTTCCTCCAATTTCTTCTTTCAGCTTCTTTTCCTCTCCCTTCCCCTTTCTTCTTCTCTCTCTTTTCTTTTTCCTTTTTCTAATTTTTTTTCTTCCTCTCTCACATATTTTTTAGTTTAGTTTGCCAAATTAAAAAGAAAAAAACCTACCAGTGGTGGAGAGTGACCAACTGGAAAAGTGTTATGGAAGGACTTTCCACAACATTTATACAAACATATGAAAAACTCAAATTTAAATTGCTACGCCATCGCATGTCGAACAAACTAAAAAACTTGTTACTCTTAACATAACTCAATAATTGTCAACCTATGCATACATTTGAATAGGTTAAGTCATTCAATTAAGAAATGAGTGGTTCAAATTCTCCCCACGTGACAAACTAAAAAACTTGTTAGCCTTAACACATATAACTCAATAGTTGCCAACCTATGCATGTATTTAAATAGGTTAAGAACTCTTCAATTAAGAGATAAAGTAGTTCGAATTCTCCTATGTTCACATATTGAACTCGTAAGGAAAACTATTTTTGGAAGACAAAAAAACAACGTGTCTTATTTTGTTGGTTAAAGGTAAATTTTTTTGTTTAGTTCAATAACATGTGGGTAAGGGACGTTCAACTTCTCAGTTAATAGGGTGAATGCAGTTCAAATTCCTACCTCCAAAATTGCAATATGTTATTATATTCTTCCATCCTCAGGGAAAACACACAAAAAACTAAAACTTATGAAATTCATTGAACTAATATTTCAACCAAAAATGTGTAATTAAACATGGAAAATTGGCAGTCCAATTCCTATTAACATCTTTGACATTCAAACTCATCAGATGCATGGCATTGTTAGTCCTTAGTTGTATATTAATGTAACAAATTAAAACAGAATAACAAGTAAATAAATAGAGGTTAATAAATAGAGGTCAACAAAATGCAAAAATACGGACGGTTTCAAATACATTTCTTCCTCTCGTTCATCACATTCCATATTTAATTCTTCATCTCTATAAAAATCATGATTCTCTTCATTTTCTACATATCAAAATGAGAACTCAAAGTCAAAACCCTCTAATGGAAATTTTCTTTCCCACTTTCATGTTCCTCTTCTTCCTAACAAATGCCCAAAACTCCCCTCAAGACTACATTTCCCTACACAACAAAGCTCGGGCGGCAGTCGGAGTCGGTCCAATGACATGGGACAACACTGTCGCTGCCTACGCTCAATCCTACGCCAACAAAAGGAAAAATGACTGCGCCTTGGTTCACTCTACTGGACCATATGGTGAAAACATAGCCGTAGGCTACTACCCCGAGTTCACCGGTGCGGATGGCGTAAAGTTGTGGGTGGGAGAAAAGCATTTATATGACTATGCATCGAACTCATGCAAGGGTGGCGACTGTGGACACTATACTCAGGTGGTGTGGCGAACCTCCGTGGCATCTTGGATGTGCAAGAGTGCCTTGTAAAGGAAAATCCCAGTTCGTTGTATGCAACTATGATCCTCCTGGCAACTATATAGGATTAAGACCCTATAATTCTTCTATGTAAAAGAAAGAATTTACTCGTGTGCAATCAACTCGATCACTACTTGTTAAATAAAATATTGTCTATTTTCACATTGATGTTCTTATTTAACGATTATGGAAGAATCATCAATTGTAAAGGGATGGAGAATAAGTTAAACCTAATATTTTCTCAAGTTGAACAAAAATATTTGATACGTTTTAATATAAGCTACGTACATACGTTTGTTATTATTACTATTTTTTTGTAACGTTGAAAAATAGTTAAAGGTTCGGGCCTTCAATACTGTTTTGGTTACTGAGCTAAAAAAAATTTTCATCAACATGTTCACTCCAAACATGCGATAGAAAAGGCCTACATTGCCACACGTGTAGGTTATCAAAAAAAATTGAGACTTATGATGTGTGTGGTGATTGATAACAAAATTTGGATCACCACACCATGTAGGTTACGACCACACCCTTCTAGGTCCCGCTATACATTCAAAATTGATATGAATTTAAGCGTAGTTTTGAAATTTGTACAAGAGGTACAAGAAAATATTATTACGTTGCATTTGATATGAATGGGTAAGTTTAATGGTACTTTTATAATTTAGCCTTAAATTTATTATTTTGACCTCTTCCTTTACTTTTTCTTAATGAAGTGAATTGTCTGAAAGTTAAGTTTTCCTTTCCAGGCGGAGGATGTTGGTTTTAAAATAAAGGATCTCTAAAAATCTCACGCACTCTGCTTGAAGAAAACAAATAAAACAAAATAGATATTTTATAAAATATATTGTCAATAGGGAGAGAAAATAATGGAACTTGTTATTTTCATTCAATTAATGGACTAATATTTATAGTCTAAAAAACAGCAAAAAAATTAGCAACCCACTAACTTGTGCATTCTAAAATTTTGGACAGAATTAAAAAATAAATAATCAAAATAATAAATATATAAAAAACAACGTGTGAACTACTTCTTCCACCTATTTAAGAAGATCATAACAGATTAATAGCTCACAGAGGATTTGTTCTCGCTGATGAATAACAGAACCAATGTCGAGGTTCAACTTGTAAATGAGCACCTTTTCAAGGCTCTCAATGGAACTAGTTTCCATATTTTGAACATAACTCCCATGAGTGAGTTGAGGGCAGATGCACATCCTGCCTCAGCTGGTGGAAAGAAGCACGACGATTGTATGCACTCGTGCTTGCTGGGACTGACCGATACGTGGAACGATTTGTTCATTCATCATTTATACAACGTTAGATGTTAGTACAATTTTTTTATCTGTTAAAAGTGCTTTCTGGACCATATTCATTGGAACTTTGTAGGATTGAGGAAGATGATACTTCCCTTTTTGCAAATTAATTTTCTACTTGATTATGAGGTTTTTAAAATTTCAAGGATGCTTCTGGAAGTTACTTACAATGAGAAACATATTGAGTTAGTTTGTGTTTAAATTTGAATTTGGATAAAAGTTCCATATGATAATCATGTTGATGATTTAGGTCGAGGGTGGTTAGTGATTAAACGTACGCTTGAGATATTTGAAAACACATTTCTAAAGTATTAGCTTTACATGGTTCTTTTGAAGAAATTTTTGTTGATAATCATTTTGATCTTTTTATTTTTCTGTTTTTGATGGCTGTAAATTTAAGCTTATAAACTTATTTTTTACCTATAAATGTTTTTTCACTTGTGTTTTCAAAGTCCAAATTTCAAACTAGGAGGAGTTACCTTTTTCTTTAAAAATCGTAAAAAGAAAAAAGTAGTTTTAAGAATTTTGTTTGTTTTTTTTTTCCAAAATGAAGTTAAGATTTAATTTTACTTGTATGGGGAAGAGTTTTATGTAATCTTTCCCTATATTTTAAACTTTAATGAGTCTTTTATCGATGGTTATAAAAATAATTAAGAAATAGTTACAATATAACAATTAGATTCAATATAATTGAGTATATATCCACCATTTTATATAAAAAAAAATTGTTAAACTATAGAAGAAATCAATGAATATAAGTTCACGCATATNAAAAAAACAATGTTTTATTTTGTTAGTTAAAGGTAAATTTTTTTGTTTAGTTCAATAACATGTGGGTAAGGGACGTTCAACTTCTCAGTTAATAGGGTGAATGCAGTTCAAATTCCTACCTCCAAAATTGCAATATGTTATTATATTCTTCCATCCTCAGGGAAAAACACACAAAAACTAAAACTTATGAAATTCATTGAACTAATATTTCAACCAAAAATGTGTAATTAAACATGGAAAATTGGCAGTCCAATTCCTATTAACATCTTTGACATTCAAACTCATCAGATGCATGGCATTGTTAGTCCTTAGTTGTATATTAATGTAACAAATTAAAACAGAATAACAAGTAAATAAATAGAGGTTAATAAATAGAGGTCAACAAAATGCAAAAATACGGACGGTTTCAAATACATTTCTTCCTCTCGTTCATCACATTCCATATTTAATTCTTCATCTCTATAAAAATCATGATTCTCTTCATTTTCTACATATCAAAATGAGAACTCAAAGTCAAAACCCTCTAATGGAAATTTTCTTTCCCACTTTCATGTTCCTCTTCTTCCTAACAAATGCCCAAAACTCCCCTCAAGACTACATTTCCCTACACAACAAAGCTCGGGCGGCAGTCGGAGTCGGTCCAATGACATGGGACAACACTGTCGCTGCCTACGCTCAATCCTACGCCAACAAAAGGAAAAATGACTGCGCCTTGGTTCACTCTACTGGACCATATGGTGAAAACATAGCCGTAGGCTACTACCCCGAGTTCACCGGTGCGGATGGCGTAAAGTTGTGGGTGGGAGAAAAGCATTTATATGACTATGCATCGAACTCATGCAAGGGTGGCGACTGTGGACACTATACTCAGGTGGTGTGGCGAACCTCCGTGCATCTTGGATGTGCAAGAGTGCCTTGTAAAGGAAAATCCCAGTTCGTTGTATGCAACTATGATCCTCCTGGCAACTATATAGGATTAAGACCCTATAATTCTTCTATGTAAAAGAAAGAATTTACTCGGTGTGCAATCAACTCGATCACTACTTGTTAAATAAAATATTGTCTATTTTCACATTGATGTTCTTATTTAACGATTATGGAAGAATCATCAATTGTAAAGGGATGGAGAATAAGTTAAACCTAATATTTTCTCAAGTTGAACAAAAATATTTGATACGTTTTAATATAAGCTACGTACATACGTTTGTTATTATTACTATTTTTTTGTAACGTTGAAAAAATAGTTAAAGGTTCGGGCCTTCAATACTGTTTTGGTTACTGAGCTAAAAAAAATTTTCATCAACATGTTCACTCCAAACATGCGATAGAAAAGGCCTACATTGCCACACCGTGTAGGTTATCAAAAGAAAATTGAGACTTATGATGTGGTGGTGATTGATAACAAAATTTGGATCACCACACCATGTAGGTTACGACCACACCCTTCTAGGTCCCGCTATACATTCAAAATTGATATGAATTTAAGCGTAGTTTTGAAATTTGTACAAGAGGTACAAGAAAATATTATTACGTTGCATTTGATATGAATGGGTAAGTTTAATGGTACTTTTATAATTTAGCCTTAAATTTATTATTTTGACCTCTTCCTTTACTTTTTCTTAATGAAGTGAATTGTCTGAAAGTTAAGTTTTCCTTTCCAGGCGGAGGATGTTGGTTTTAAAATAAAGGATCTCTAAAAATCTCACGCACTGTGCTTGAAGAAAACAAATAAAACAAAATAGATATTTTATAAAATATATTGTCAAGAGGGAGAGAAAATAATGGAACTTGTTATTTTCATTCAATTAATGGACTAATATTTATAGTCTAAAAAACAGCAAAAAAATTAGCAACCCACTAACTTGTGCATTCTAAAATTTTGGACAGAATTAAAAAATAAATAATCAAAATAATAAATATATAAAAAACAACGTGTGAACTACTTCTTCCACCTATTTAAGAAGATCATAACAGATTAATAGCTCACAGAGGATTTGTTCTCGCTGATGAATAACAGAACCAATGTCGAGGTTCAACTTGTAAATGAGCACCTTTTCAAGGCTCTCAATGGAACTAGTTTCCATATTTTGAACATAACTCCCATGAGTGAGTTGAGGGCAGATGCACATCCTGCCTCAGCTGGTGGAAAGAAGCACGACGATTGTATGCACTCGTGCTTGCTGGGACTGACCGATACGTGGAACGATTTGTTCATACATCATTTATACAACGTTAGATGTTAGTACAATTTTTTTATCTGTTAAAAGTGCTTTCTGGACCATATTCATTGGAACTTTGTAGGATTGAGGAAGATGATACTTCCCTTTTTGCAAATTAATTTTCTACTTGATTATGAGGTTTTAAAATTTCAAGGATGCTTCTGGAAGTTACTTACAATGAGAAACATATTGAGTTAGTTTGTGTTTAAATTTGAATTTGGATAAAAGTTCCATATGATAATCATGTTGATGATTTAGGTTGAGGGTGGTTAGTGATTAAACGTACGCTTGAGATATTTGAAAACACATTCTAAAGTATTAGCTTTACATGGTTCTTTGAAGAAATTTTGTTGATAATCATTTGATCTTTTTATTTTTCTGTTTTTGATGGCTGTAAATTTAAGCTTATAAACTTATTTTTTACCTATAAATGTTTTTTCACTTGTGTTTTCAAAGTCCAAATTTCAAACTAGGAGTTACCTTTTTCTTTAAAAAATCGTAAAAAGAAAAAAGTAGTTTTAAGAATTTTGTTTGTTTTTTTTTTCCAAAATGAAGTTAAGAATTTAATTTTACTTGTATGGGGAAGAGTTTTATTGTAATCTTTCCCTATATTTTAAACTTTAATGAGTCTTTTATCGATGGTTATAAAAATAATTAAGAAATAGTTACAAATAAAACAATTAGATTCAATATAATTGAGTATATATCACCATTTAAAAAAAATTATAAATATAGAAAAATCTATTAAAGTTTATCAATAATAATCAATTATAGAAGCCTATCACTGATAGACCATGTTACAAATATTGATGCTATCAGTGATATAAGTCTATTACCGATAGATTTTGCTATATTTACAATTTTCTTTAAATGTTGTTATATATATAATTATGATTTCTAAAATTATCACAAATTATAATTATTCCAATAATTAAAACCATGAACCGGCCTTAACATGTAGAAATGGATTATATACAAGGAAGTTGAAAAAAAGAGTCTTCTCTCCTCCACCCTTCTTCCCTTCTCCTAACAAGTCCTTCCCCCAAATGAACATATTTTAATTTGTCTAGTATATATCTATATTAGGTTCGAAGTTCAATTCTTCCATAAAGAAAAAGAAAAAAAAAGCAGATTTGTTTGGAAATGGTAATAAAAATACTTAATACCAAAAATGAAATATAACACAAGATTACACTCAATATGGTCTGTCCAATTAGAACAAAATCTTGCCTTTAACTCAAGATGAAAATTTTCTTTTCAAATTTGAATCAAATACCACTCTAAGAGTTGTAGTACCACAACTATAAATAACCAAACAACTACTCAAGATCAAGATCACCAACAAACATAACCAAGTAATTAACGATAAGAGGACTAGGATCGACTTTGGGAAGACTGCCAAAAAAAAAAGTTTTACATTAGCTAAATAAGGAAAAGAAGATAGATTTATAAGATATGACAACCATATATACACTCTGGTTAAGAAATCAACTTTTTTTTTTTTTGTTTTTTGAAAAATATATGATTGGATCAGTTGGGTGTTCCCGGACAGATCCATTAGATGGATACCCTTTTAACACCCTCATCAATTAAGAAATCAACAATTAAGCAATACAAAAACGTGAAGATAATCAACACACCAATGTAATTGGTTCACCAAGAGTATTGTGTTAGCTACGTTCTAGAGGTAGAGAGAAAACAAATATTATTAGAAAAAATGTTTCATAATACAAAATCATGACATCTTGGTTTGAAAGTTTATATATGGAGAATTGTCAAAAATAGTAAATTTGATAAAATATTTACAACATATAGAAAAGTTTTAGATTCTATCAATAATAAATATTGATAGACAATGATATGTTTTTATTAGTGGCATTGATAGACTTAGACAATGATAGAAGTCTATCAGTCTCTGTTATTGATAGAATCCAAAATTTTGCTATAATAGGTAAATATTATAATTTATTTTGCTATTTTAAAAAATGCTCCTTTATATATTGTATTTTTTAAAATTTTAGGATCAAAATTGTAAATAATCAATAAACAAATACATGTGCTCAATTAATAAAATTAGAGAGCTTTTGGAGATCTGGTGGGATAAATGAAAATTTTATCAATAAGACCTTTTGAATTGTAGCCAATATCTTATTACGAATAATTCTGACAACTTCCAGGAAAAAAGAGGCATTCACCTATTACAGAGATGGTGCGATTTGATTTTTTTTTTTTTTCATTTTTCTTTACCGCTCTCCCCGTCAAATTCAAGATATTCCAACATATATCCAATAGGATGATGACAACTTCTTGATAACCACGTTCCAAGGTTAAAATTGTTATTTTTTTTTATCTACTTTATTTTGATTTCCTTCTTTCTCCTTTCCTCCAATTTCTTTCTTATAGCTTCTTTTCCTCTCCCTTCCCCTTTCTTCTTCTCTCTCTTTTCCTTTTCCTTTTTCTAATTTTTTTTCTACCTCTCTCACATAATTTTTAGTTTAGTTTGCCATTTTTTTTTTAAAAAAAATACCGACTTGTGGTGGAGAGTGACCAACTCTTCCAAAACAAACTGCTATTAATGGTCGACATTAGGGTGTTAATGAACTTTTATTTACAACTGTTTGTTAATTGATTCATGTTATAAATTTTTGTAGGTTTATACATTAATAAATGATACTTCTATGATTTCTTCACTCGAGTTTCTCTCCAGCTTGTGGTTCATGCGTCGACACATACATATGTACATGCAAACACATTGGTTGCAGGAAAGCACACAAGTTCTCGTCAAAAAAGTAAAATTTCGATTTTTTTCTGTTTAGTTGACAGATAAAAACCATCACGCTGCATTAATTACAACTACTACTTAGAACTCAAAGACACTGATGTACAAGTAAGGTCGTCTACTAAAAGCATTCTGTTAAACAAAGTTTTCTTAGTCTTCTTGGATACACACTTCTTAAAATTGGTTAAAACTTAAAATATTACTTTTCTTTTTTTCTATACTACTTAAAATATTACTTATATTGGTCTTGAACTTTGAATTTTGTCCACTTTTTGGCTATGTAATTCTAATGAAATTTAAATTTAGAACCAACGATAGCTTATTTCAATTAACATACAAGTTTGCTGTAGCACATAAAAAAATGTCAAGATGACATTCTTTTTTTTGGAACGCGGAAGAAAAACGTTGTAGTAATCACAAGGTTTGTGGTTTAAATTTTCCTACTTTAATTGTGGTAGTCAATTGTTATCAAACTTTGTTAAATAATAACAATAATTTTCAAAGTTAATTAACCAACAAATATAAATTTATTTTTGGAGGTCTAAGATAGACCTCTTAAGTTCTATTACCTCAATTTAATTTTGAGTGATTGTTAGAAATGGCCCTCAATTTAATTTTGTGGTGTTTATGAAAATCCGACCTGTAAACTTTTTATAGAAAAATTGCATTTATCGTTAATATTATCGTTTTAAGGTATGTTTGATAATGTTGATATTTATGTTTCTCCATTTGTTACATTTGTTAAGAAAGTATGCTTGTTTGATATATCCATCCCATTAATTTTCAAAATTTAATAAATGTTTCTCAAACTTGAGTATAATGAATTAAAATCTTCATGGTTTGGTTTAATTCACCCAGCTTCTATTGACCATGTTTGAGCATCATTTTGTTTTATGAATTCAACCGTGGTACTTATTAAAGATGCAAATCTATTCTAAGAAACATGAATGAAATAGAGTTAATTTTAAAAACAAAAACTAAAATTAAAAAATATTATGAAATTAAAGGGAACTTTTTTTCACCATCTATCTTGCTTGCTTATTGTTTGGAATAGGAGAGGGAAAATTTGTTTTCCAATCCATCATATAAACTACTTTATTCCATATTTTTATTTTTTCTTTATATATTATTTAAATATACAAATTTTTGTTTTATTTTAAAACTAATCGTGATAGTTTTGTTTTTTATTTATTATTTCTTTTTATTTTTATTTCTACAATATATGTATATTTATATAACTTTTTAATTTGAAAATTTGAGTATTAATCTCTATTACACCTTTTTGTTTCTTTAAAAGGTAAGACAAAGGTGCCGCTCTGATGAAGTCGAATTCTACGGATAAGCATAATCAAATTAAGCCTCCCCTCCGTAGATACAGAGGCAATACCACGTAGGTTAAGTACATGGATGATCAATTGGTCCTCACGTCCACTAACACCACATATACTACACCTTTTTGTTAATGGTCTTAATTTCTCTCCATTTTGGATCTTATTAATTAAATTGTTTTAATTTAAAAACATAAATATATGTAATTGTTTTTTGACACGTAGACATTAAAAGAATCAACGTACTATTGTAACACATACCATATTGAATAGCTACACCCCATCTCAAAGAGTCGGGTTCCATCAACATCAGATGCACTAATTAAGTCATCTAAAATTTTATTTAATAAGTCACGACCACTCGATGAAGGATAATATGAAAATTAAAAAAAAAATGTAAAGATAAAGAGAACAGGTTAAGATTCTCTCTACCTGTAAAGAGAACAACTTTACACTAAAGCATGAGACTATTTGATAAATTAAGTACTATAAATTCCAGGTGAGATATGTTGACTAGTTATGGACAAAAAAACCGTTAAATTAAAGATATAGCAAAAAAATTTTGAATCTATCTTATTTGATAGATATCGATAAATTTTTATTAATGTCTATCTATATCACCAAGAAACAAAGATAGAAATTTATTTTTTTTAAAGAAGAAACTGGACCTTTCCAACTAGGCAGTGTCTAGAATGGGGTCATTATCTATTAAGATAGAGATAGGTTACAAGTTGAAGGCTAGAGGAAAGCCTAAAACAACCTAATCTAACAAAGCTCTAATGTTAAGAGAAATTGAAGTAGAATCATACTGCTTACAAGAGCTATGACGCCTAGACCAAACTCCGATTAAATTACAAATATTTTCCCACATGTTGACCAAGGAGTTTGATTTTTCCATGAAAATTCTATTGTTCCTTTCTATCCAAACCGTCCCTAGAAGGCCAGCTATCGCATTGAATCTAATGACATTACTTTTGCTTGTTTGCTTCATATTGGCTACAGTATTTCCCAACATATCAAAATTGTTGATGTTGACTGAATCTCCTATTGCGTCGTACATTTTCTTCCATAAAGCTTTTGTGATTTTGCAGTTTAGAAGGAGATGATCAACATTTTCACTATTGTAGCACAGGGTACATCTGTTTGGATTCAGACACATGGACATGCATTTCTTTTAAATTATTTCCATAGTATTTAATTTCCTGTGAAAAACTGTCCAAAGAAAGAATTTGCTTTGTTTTTGGATTGCCGAAGACCAAATCATTTCGAAGATTTTGAGGTGATCTTGCCCGAAACTTTGATGCCGTGTATCTTGTAACGCTCTTTTTGTTGAGACTGTGGAATAACCTTTGATTCTATCTAACAACCATATTGGTTTGTTAGTTCCTCTCGCCGGATTGGAAATTGGAAGTAAAGATTTTATGCTTTCCCATATTATGAATTCTATGTCATTCAATGGTCGTCTGGTCTTAATATTCCAGTCGTTTGTGCTGCTGCTCCAAACTATTTGTTAGTGTTATCAATATTTATCAATAATAGAATCTTCACTTTTCTATTATTTTATAAATATTTTAATACATCTTGCTATTTTTTAAAGGAAAATTGTATTAGGTGGCAAATTAGTTTAGGTATTTTGCAAAAATTTCTTTTAGGTTTGTGATTTTGTAAATATAGCAAAAATAATCAAATTCAGGCTTTTATATGTGTGTGAGTTGAACTTTGTTTTTGCCATTTTCGTAAATAATAAAGTATGTGTACGATAGATTTAATTATTATAACTTGTTTTTGTCACTTTTGCAATTGTCCATATTTAAAAACAATCCATTAAATAATACTAGATAAATTTGACAAAAAAAAAAAAAAAAAAAAAAAGCGAAAAGGGTTGGGCGTGAAAGCGGATTTGAAAGATGAATGAATTAGTTGTTTTTTTCATTGACTAACAACTTAGCATCTTTGTGAAGTAATCAATCAGAAAACATCACAACAAAACGCGGAAACGTTTCCCAAAAATCTCTTTATTAATTAATGATTAATAAAAACCAAGTTTCATCGTAGAAAAACAATGGACGACGAATCAAAAGAAGAAATAAGAAATGAAAACATGTTAGACACTGTAAAAAAAATAAAACACATAAATTTAGGGGCTGCATGCCCATGCAAATTAAGGAAAAAATGACACGTTATTATTTAAATAGCGTAGCAGATGTTTGTTTCAATTAGAATGAATTACAATAACCTAATTCAATGATGTAAGCAGTATGATGAGAGTACATAACAAAACAGAAGGGACAAACTTGACATTGGTTTGCACATCGAAATGTGAGTTGGAGGTTGTGGAAGGAGAGTCAACTACCGCTTTATCTTCTCGGTTAAGGATGAAAACGATAATGAGGAAAACCTTGAGACTGTTGTCTTTCAGAAAGCATGGTAGCATTTCAAGGATCAGTGAACTTATTTCCTTCCAACTTCTCTTGACATCAGGAATAGAATTATTCAAGCAATACCTATTGCTTTTGTGCATGCATATATATTATATATTATATATTAGATGCACACATGCATATATATTATATGCTATATATAAAAGCTATATCCCACTTAATTGCACTTCTGCATAGTAAAAGTTTCGGGTTAGTTAAGTTGGTAATAATTGTCAATATATTTGAAATACAAAGCTAAGCTAAGTTGGTAATAGTTGTCTGTGTTTGGACGTTGAGGTTGAGTTAATTTGATTTAAGAAGTTGGTGTGTTGGATGCAGAGGCGAGTTGTGTTGAGTTTATAAGAGTATTTGAATGGATTTTCTTGTTAAAATTCATGCATTTTTATGTTTTTTTTTTTTGTCATCATGTGTTTCATTGATATATTGTTATTGTTTTTCCCTTCTTTTAACTCTTTTTATTCCTCCATTCAACCACAGATACTCTCCTAAATTCTTAACATATTTTTTAGATGTGAAATTAATAAATAAAAATTTATATATTATGCAATTTTGTACCTGTAATTTATATATATGGCATTTAGTACAGACAAAATAATAGTTTTACATAATCTACAACCATACAACACAATTTTGTACGACTGTGGAACATGTGAGTTTGTATTATTAGATGTAGTGTATGCTTTAGTTTATTGTATTACAAAATATTTATTAGCATTATATTTTTATTTTAATGTATCATACACCCCATTGAACACTTTAGATTAAGTAGCAGTTTAGTTAGCATCAAACTTCTAAGATCTAATTTTATTTTTCTCTTACACCCAAATAGACTAAAATAGTAGTTTGAAACTTTAGTTTGAATGTGGTTTTTGCTTTTTAATTTTACAAAAGAACTCTTACCATTTAATTAATTTTCTATATATTTATTTGTGCTCATTGAAAATTGTAAAAGGAGTTCTTTTTTTTTTTTTTTTTTTAAAAGAGAAACAGGGTGAAGGACCAGAGCTCTATCACCAAAATATATTAATCAGAGAAGTTACATATGAAAGGCTAGAGTAAAGCACCAAAAATAACCACACAAATTAGTTGAAGAAAGCTCATAAGTTTAGGGGAATGGCACTCTGGATGTAGTGTTTAAAGCATGGATGCCTACTCGATCACATTCCTGTCAGAATACATATGTTTTCCCAAGTACCTAACAAGCTGATCTTTGTGTCATTGAAAATTTGAATTATTTCTTTCCATTCATATGACCCACATGATGCAACCACCATGTTAAATTTGATGATGTCTCCTGCATAACCAACCCAATTTCCTCTTTAGACTTCTTCCATAATTCCTGTGCTTTAGGGTAGTGGATGAAGGCGTGGTGTTCATATCCCCATGTGCTGATTTTCATGATACACACCAATTTGGATTTGGCATAAAGTCGGAAGTCTTTTCTGCATAATCTTCATCGTGTTCAAATGCTCATAAAACATCGTCCAAAAAAGAATTTGCATTGAGATATAAGAGCTCCATAGTGTGTTAAACAAGGATTGTTGAAAATTAGTGTTGATGAAGTTTGATTCCTCAAACAACTGTTTAACCAAGAATTTACCTTTTTCTTTTTACTTTTGAAAAAGATATAATGGGTCAGCAGGTGCATTTAAGCATCTCCACTAGGTAGACACCCTTAGCACCCTCATCATTCCCGCTTCATTAAAAATATAACAGTACAAGCAAGAGAGATCGCCAGAGGAAAAAAGTATTAGAGAAAAGTTCCATACAAAAGATGATTAAAAAGCAGAATGATTAATGAAAATTGTTGAAGCATTGTAGTTTGTAAAGAGTGGAAAATTGCTAGCCCATAAACCCGAAAGCGTACAAATGTCTTCCCAAATATTAACAATCGATTTGTATTTGTATTTTAAGATATGACTATTGCTCTCAAGCCAAATAGGCCACATCACCGATGCCATGGAGTTGAATTTAATGATTTTCCTGTTGTTGTGTTGTTTAATAGAGCATAGTTCAGCACAAAGCGATTGCACATTTTATCGTGATCAATTTTGCAATCAATCAGCCTATATGTACATAATCTACAGCCATACAACACAATTTTGGACGATTGTGGAACATGTGAGTTTGTAGTATTAGGTATAGTGTATGCTCTAGTTTATTCTATTGCACAATATTTATTAACATTGTATTTTTATTTTTAATGTATCAAACACCCCATTGATCACTTTAGGTTAAGTCGGAGTTTAGTTAGCATTAAACTTCTAAGATCTAATTTAATTTTTTATTTTTTTTGAAAAAGAATACACGGGTCAACAAGTGCACTCAAACATCTTACTATGTGAACACCTCTTAACACTCTCATCATTTCCGTCTCATTAAAATCAAACTGTTAATATAGTGTCGCCACATGCTCGAGACGACGCAGAGCGGCCAACGTCCCCAAAAAAGTTGGTTTTAAAAGAAAATATGAGTCGTCACCAATCTTTTTTTACGGTGTGATTGGACACCGAAATAAAGTAAACAATTTAAAAAAAAAATAGTTTGCGAAAAATAGAGTTCGATTCGGGAGTCATTTGTGTACGGGAAATGTATTAGACCCCGTAACACCCGTTTAGAAAACGGTGGCCAAACTTAAATTCTTGAATAAAATTCATTTAATTTTTTTTTATGTCTTATTTCCTTGCTCATCACTCCCAAGCAATGATCCCATAAAATAAGTGGAAATCATAGGATAGTCTTCGAATATTTTTTTTTAAAAATTGATTAATTTTTTTTTTTGGATCAAATTTTAGACTCCCAAAGATATCAATCCCTCACCTCAAGAATCTAAAAATAACATACTCCCAGAAAGTTCTAGATACCATCTTAGGATTTTTTTTAGCGAAATAGGAGTTATTAAAAAAAAGTTGATTAGGAAAACTTATGAAATATAGATTTATATTTTAAACTTTTTTTAAAAAAATAAAAAAGATAGTTTTAAAGTAAAAATTCCAAAACGGTTAAAAAAAGGAAATTTAAGAAAGATTTCAAAATTAGGTGAATAGGAAATAATGCACAATGGAATCAAATATGTCACACGACGAATCAAACAAGTAAGATAAGATTTTACTTTTTTAAAAAAATATTAGGAATCGATCTTGAACTTTCAAAGAACCGATTTCCTCACCTCAGGAATTTAGAAATAACAGATTCCCAGATATTTCTAATTCCATTGTCGGATTTTTTTTAGAATGGTAAAATGTAAAGATAAATATGATGTAAGAAAAAAAAATTAATTAACTTATATAAAATACCGTGGTAATATTGCAAAGTGTAAAAAAAATATTAATAAATTTAATATTATATGATAATAATTATTATACATGAGAGGAAAATAAGTTAAAATAAATATAAAAAAGGAAAATACAGACTGTAGACAACTACAATAAATAAATAAATAATAAAAAAAGAAGAAAAAGAAAAGAAAAAAGACAAGGAAAAGAAAAGGATTTTTTTTTAAAAAAAAAATAGAGGCGTGGCCGCCACCCATACTACTACTACTAATTATTATTATAATAATAAGAAAAATAATGATACAAAGAAATTAATAATTTTTAATATATATATACATATATAAAGTAATAGTAATAATAATAAGATAATTAAAAGATAATAAATAGTAATATAAAATGAATATCAATTATAAAAAGAAAACAGTAATAAATATAAATATAAGTACAATAACAATAATATATATATATATTTAATAATAATGACATAATTATCTATTGCTTCGTCTTTCTCTCTATAATTTTAGAGAGAAGAAAAGAAATATCAATATTTAAAAAAAAATCTTATGTCTTTTTCTTTTTCTCTATTTTTTTAGGGAGAAGAAAAAAGACTAAGGTTTTTTTAATAACAATAAAAGTAAAAGAAAGCCAAAAAAAAAATCTTTTTCTTTCTCTCTATCTTTAAATAAAAAAAAAGGTTCAAATCTCAAAGAAAATTACTCGTCGATGAGATGCGGATCCTTGGGAGAGAAAATCCCTACTACATGCAACCTCTAACAATGTTTATTTCAACACGAGATTTGATTTGCTAAAGAGAAACAAAAAAAGTAAAAAACAAAAAAAAGGGTAAAGATACTAAACTAATGAAATGAAAAAAAATCTACCTTTTATAGAAACTTTTCTTCCAATTCGCAGAGATTCTCTAAAAAAAAATTTCTTTAACAACTTTCTTTAAAGATTTTTGTAAGAAAAATTTCACCGCTTTTTCAAATGACAAAGGTCTTATTTATATACCCGAGGTGTACCACAAATTAGGAAAAAATAATAAGAATAAAATCAAAATTTGATATCATATTAATAAAGTAAATTTCATTTTTTTCTAAAATAAAAGAAATGAAATATTATGGGATTTTGTAAAATTAAAATGGTTTATTTTTTTTCTAAAATAAATAGAAACAAATTAATTTCTCTTTTTCCTCAAATGAGTTAAAAAGATTTCATTAATTTTTTTAAAATGAGTTTAAAATGATTTTATTAATTTCTTTTTTCCTAAAATGAGTTCAAAAGAAGATTTTATTAATTTCTTTTTTTTTTTCAAAAAATAAGTTGAAAAGAAGATTTTATTAATTTTTTTTTTTCTAAAATGAGTTAAAAAGAAAATTTTTTTTTTTTTAAAAAAATTGAATATAAATTAGGTAAATGTGGTATTACTAACGTAATTTTCCTATTTTCTAAAAGAAATAAAAATTTTCTAAAAAAATATTATTATAAAAAAATCTTTTTTTTGGTTTAAAAAAATAATAAAAATATGTAGGATAAAATTTGCTGGCTACGTATAGGAATTTTATTTTTCTCTTAAACCCAAATATTTGCTTTTTAATTTTATGAAAGAGCTCTTGACCAATTAATTAATTTTCTATTTATTTATTTGTGCTCATTGAAAATTCAAAAAGGATTTATGTATGTGTTACATGTTCGGTATTCTAATAATATTTACAAAATATAACAAAATCTTATATTAAATCATTGATAAATATTGATCTGAACTTCTACCAGTATCTATCAGTGCATTGATAAGACATTGACTATAAAAAAGTATTAGAGAGTGAAAGTAGTCCAAGTGCCTATAAGATATAAATTTTGAAGGTATAACGAAACCAAAAAGATAGTTGCTTCACATAAAATTTAGATAAATTTTTACTGGTCTATTAAAGGTATGTTTTCAAATATAGTAAAATAGAACCAAATTAAAATTTATACAAATATAGCAAAATGCCATTGAATATAAGTGAGTGACATTTTACTATATTTAAAAACGTTTTAACAGTCTTGTCATTTAAAATAATTACCATAAAATTTAGGGTCGTTGCTTTCAAATATTGTAAAATATTAGAGCCTATCTACTATTGATGTGTGATAGACCATGATAGACTCTTATATGTATTTATATATATCACGATAAAAATAATTAGTAGTCTATTTCGATCTATCATAGATAACAGTGATATTTTATTATTTTTATAATAATGTTTTCAACAATTTTGTAATTTAAATTTGCAGATATAACACTATTTTTTCAAAATTTCAAAATATCACTGTGTGTATTACAACAATAATATGTTTGGTACGTTTTAAGCCTCAAGATTTATCCAGCCACAGAGGCAATGTCTATCTTGAGAGTTTGTCTTTTGATGGATGAGGCAATGTACCACAATTAAAGCAACTTTTCCTGCTTTATCCAGCCACAGAGGGATTGACAAGCCTGAATGGAAGCTGAACATAAATGGTGATTTTACAACCATATCCATCAAAGAAGCATTACTACCCAATGGTATAGTCAACAAAGACACAACACATTACAGGCATATATGGGAATAAAAAATTCTCAAAAAATGCAAAGTTTTCTTATGGTCAATGCTACAAAATGGGATCCTTACTGCGAATATCATACAAAAAAGAATCAATCTAGTTGTCTAAGCCCAATTTGGTGCATAATGTGCAAAGCTGAGACAGAGTCTGTTGATCATCTTTTTTTACATTGTCCTACAGGCCAATACGTATGGAACAAGCTGGATATCATACAAGGATTGGATAGCATTAAAATTCAGCCAAATAATCTCCCCAAGAAACTTGCTTCCATAAACGTGAGGACAAAAGCTGGGGCTATTCGCTTCAACTATATGGCTGCTGTCTTATGGACGATTTGGATTGAAAGGAACAAAAGAATATTCAAAGATTGCTCTCAAAGCCCAATTAAGTTATGGGAAGATGCTTGCAACTACACAGGACTATGGACGTCAAAAGTGAAGTTTTTTGCTAATTATTACTCACCCTCTGTAATATCACTAAATATCCATGCTTTGATGTAATAAATGGGCTTATCTGTAGCCCCACAACTTTTGTACCCCGTTACTTAATGAATATATTTCGGGTATGATGAAGGTGCTTAAAGGGTGTCGACTTAGTGAGGATGCTTGGGTGCACTTACTGACCCACATTGGTATCCTTTTCTAGAAAAAATAATATGTTTAG
>CM046884.1:7366491-7429406 GCA_025688845.1 Cucumis hystrix
GTCGAATATATATACCAAAATAAAGTAAAGTAATTACAATGGACATTTTCGTTTTTAACAAAATTAATAAAAATATTTATAAAATATAGTAAAACTTTAGATTTTATACCCTCATAAATGAGTTGATATATAGACTGTAATACCTTTACAAGTGGATAGAATCACTCGCCAACGTGTTTGCTTGTGTGTGAATAATAATTAAATAAAGAAAATAATATGAAACTCTCACAAGTGTGTTTATTTCAATTTTGAAGTTAGTAAAAGAGATTAAAATGTTACTGAAGAATGAGTAGAATGGATAGCAGTAGCAGCAGAGCACAACAAAATACAAAAGTTAAACAACAAAATGCTATCTTCCTATTTGAAAAGGCATCTGGACCCATATAAATCTTCAAAAGTCTTCTTTATCTTCCATAAATGTGGATTCTGTTAGAGCTGATGAAGTGGCCAACAATTGGGGGATTAAAAAGCAATACCTCCCCCATTAATTATCTTGGTGTTCCGTTAGACGGTAAACCATCCTCTGCTCAATTTTGAAAAAATATTGCCGATAAAATCCACAAAAAGTTAAACAATTGGAAATACTCATACCTCTCGAAAGGTGGGAAGATGACCCTGATTCAATCTACTCTTACAAGTTTGCCCACATATCAACTGTCCATTTTCAAAGCTCCCATTAGCACTTGTAAAACTATTGAAAAATTGTGGCAAAACTTTTTGTGGAAAAATAGCAATGAAGACAAGCTATCACATCTTTTGAGTTGGAACAAAATTGCTACTCTGATTGAAAATGGAGGCTTGGGGTTACACAGGCTGTCTGATATAAATTTTGCCTTTTTCTGTAAATGGCTATGGAGATTCCTCGCGGAAGACAGCTCCCTATGGAAAAGAGTTATCCTCGCCAAATATACGCAGTCTTTTATTGGTGAAATTCCCACAGTTGCAAAATTCAGTACCATGAAAGCCCCTTGGAGAAACATCATTAAAGGTATGGATTGGTTTAATTTGCAAATCAAATGGCAAGTTAATAATGGGGAACATCTATCTTTCTGGAAAGAAAATTGGAGTGGGCTTGGTGTTTTATCTTCTCACGCTCCTGGATTATTTGCTCTATCAACCATTTCAAATGGCACTGTGAAAGATGCCTGAAACATCACCAACTCAAATTGGGACTTTCAACCTCGAAGACCCCTTCGCAGCCACAGAATTCAACAATGGGATGAAATTCAAGCTACACTAACTCCTCCGAATGAAGACAGAGGAAAAGATAATCCCATTTGGAAATTAAACAAAAATGGCAGCTTCTCTATTGCATCGGTTAAAAAAGCTATTGTAAACATTGATCAGATTATTACAACCCACATGAATGTTGATCTCTTCAAAAAGCTATGGAAGGTTAAGATCCCCAAAAAATGCAGATTCTTCATTTGGACTCTTCTTCACAGGTGTTTAAATACTTCCGATGATATTCAAAGAAAACTTCCTGCCCTTAACCTTAATCCAAATCGATGCTCCCTTTGCTGCCAACATTCTGAAGACCTAGATCACATTTTCATAAGCTGTATTTTTGTCAAAGAATTATGGTTGAAGATAGAAAACCTCTTATCTTGGAAGCTCCAACATCACAACGTTTCATCTCTATGTTCTGAGTTGTGCGCCATAAAACAACACAGCAAAAAAGGTATCATTAAATTCAATACCATCTCGGCTGTCTTATGGAAGGTTTGGTTGGAAAGAAATGCCCGTATCTTCAAAAATAATAAAATCCTCTCAAGTAAGCTACGTTATATATTGGAGATAATATATAGTTGAAATAGGCAATAATATTGCTTCAAATGCCAATATATAGGGAACAAAGATTTCAACATGAAAGATATATTCTTAAGAACATAAGCATCCTTAACCTTTCTCTTCAACTTAATTATTAAGGCCGTATGCTTTGCCATTTGGTCCAACCCTCAACACACACTACGCAAAAATACTACACTACTGATATCCTCCAAATATGTATTTATTTTTTTAAATTTCTACCTCCAATCTTCATTTCCATCTTTTTTTTATTTTTTTTATTATTATAATTTATGAAATATGTTTACAATCGTAACAAAATCAAAAAGCTAATTAAGTCGATCATTTTTTTAAAAATATTTTAGGTTTTTCTTTCTTTCCATCTTTTGCAATTTTTCTTTTTCTTTTCCTTATTTTTTTCTTTTCTTCTTTTTTAATTTATTTTCAAATTATTATTTGGTTCAAGATCATCTACCAAATATAAAAATCTATTTTTTTAAACTGTTATTTGTTTATTCAAGACTATGTACCAAATATAAAAAATATTAAAAAAAATCTTTGGGATATTGGTATATTAGTACATGTCGTTTAGATTTGAGTCATTCGAAAACTATGAAACATTTAGGTCTCGTTCAGTAACTATTTTGTTTTTGAAAATTAAGTCTATTTTCTTTTTATGTAATCTTATAGTGATTTTTATTTTTCTTAAATACAATGGTTGAAATCTCCCTAAAGTAAAAACAACTTTTTGAAAGCTAATTAATTTCTTTTAGTTTTCAAATTATGCCTAATTATGCCTTGATTTTTTTAAACTATTGGTAGAATGTATATAACCGAGAAAAAAAGTTAAAGGTGAAAGTAGTGTTTAGACCTAATTTTAATGAACAAAATGATTACCAAATAAAGAAAAAAGCATAAAATTATGATGCATGTACATTGAAATAGGTTCACATCATAGAGAAAAGATATTCAATAGAAACATATGCTTTAAGTAGATTTTTACTCTAACAAAATGGTTTTATATTTAAAGATTTTTAAGTGTTCTCTTAAAAATAATAAATCTATGTGCTAATAGTGATTTTTTAGCTTAACATAAATTTATTGCTGATGTTATTGTTCAAGTAGATGGTTATTTGAATTTTAATTTTCTCATATCTAAAAAATAGATATTGTTTAATGTTTCGATGAAAAGAATAGTTATTCTCTAGCTTGTTTATAGTATTCATTATTATATATTAACAAATAAAAACTAATATCTAAAGATTGGGTATCTTTTAACAATAATTTCATTTTTCTTTTCTAAAAAAGAAAATAAGATTTGAGTCAACAGGTACATCCAAGCCTCTCTAATGTAAATATCCTTTTAACATCTTTTAGAATCTTCTTATCATTCTTACTTCCAAATATATTTAATAAAATTTTGAAATATATTCGTTAAAGAAAAGAGAAGTACGTGATAATCTAAAAAAAAAAAAGCTAAAAAGAAATCCAATAGAACAACAATTCATTTTTAATTATTACTTTTTGAAGATATTATTCGCATTTTTTTCAATATCTTTTGAGTCTTTTTTGTCGTTTCAAATAAGTTGACCTGATCTAGCTTGCCATTTCAAATAATAATTAAAAGAAAAACTTTTAGCTTGAATGAAAGTTTGCTTAAACATTTAAGTAAAGAATTAAAAAAAGCTTTTCAATTTAGCTAATTTTTTTGTTCTTAGGTAAAATTAGTTATTAAGGGATATATATCAATATTATGTGATTCTATAAATTTTGCTATATTTTATAAATAGTTTTATAATAATTTAGTGACACTATAAAATTAAAACAAAGAAAAATTTTATTATATTTTTTAAATATTTTTTATTTAAAAATGTTTTTTTAATAATCTACTAATAATTTTAAATTTCTTAATTACTTTATAATTTAAATTAGTTATTTATAATTAAACAAAAAGTAATATTATTAAATTAACATAAACTGAACAAACATCAAGTTTTTGGTTTAATTATAGTATTTTGGCCGGAACTTTTTCAAATATAACAAAATAAACGAAAAATATTTACAAAATATGAGAATTTTAAATTCTATTATCGATAGACTATTATGAGTGTATTTGTGATATTGATAGAAATTGATATAAGTCTATAAATGTCTCTAAAAATTTGCTATGTTTGTAAGTATTCTCACTAGTTTTGTCATATTTATAAAATATTTTTTTTTCTTTTTCTTTTTTTTTTTATATTTGATTATAATTTTAAATTTTATAGGCATATAACAATTTTTTAAATAAAAATATTTATTTCTCGCTTATTTGTAACTATTTTCCAACATTATATATATTTTTCATATAGAGAGAACCACCACCTACATTTTTCAGTAATCTTTCTTTATCAAAATTTATTACGCATCCACTCAAGATTGCATTAGAGATTTCAGAATTGAAGAATATTGTTCTTATTTCAATTAATTGTGTATACTGAAAGTGTTTCTATTTAACTAGCACGGTGGGACTTACATGGAAAAAATAAAATGAGAATAATCAATATGAAAGAAAGTAAAAACATTAAAGTATCTAGCAAAAGAGTGTTGTGAGATTAATTGAAAAATCACCAAGATAATCTTCGAGAGATATATGAAATGTATCCAAGAGATACAGACCGAGAAATCACCAAGATTACACCTAGAGATCGATATGTGAGGCACCGAGAGAGATACACTGAGAGATCCACCTAAAGATATGAAATGTTATGAGATTACATCAAGAAATACGTGTGGTTGGATAGAGAAACAAAGAAGGTATTGTTTACCTTATTAAGATTGCTTGAATCAATCACCAAATTTGTCGGTGATTGTCCAAGCCATGGAAATTAATCTTTTGACTAATTGCACATATTTAAAAGTTTTGTAATCTTTATGCTTTAATTTGGTACTCTTTGAGATAGATCTTCTACACTCATATTATATTCCAACACTTGGAATGAAAACCTTATGAAAAAACTATGAAATTTGAAAAAAAAAAAAATGAAGTGTATATGTGTTTTACTTTGGGAGCTGAGAGGGAATAATTATACGTTAAACTTAAACATTAAAAATTGAAACAACAATAATGACTACTTTTAAATACCATACATTATAAAACATTTTCACAAATTTCTCTCTCACAAAAAGAAATTAGAAAAACAAAAACAAATAGAAAGTTGTAGTAACGACGGCCGAGAGTGAACAAGGGATGTATTGGCTCCAATATGTGTAAACACTTTAAGAATGACGTTCCATTCTCATAAATTTTATACTTGATTTGAACTTAAAATTAAACTTTAATTTCACAAATATAAAATTTATATTTGTATAGAGAAAATTCCAAGAACTTCTATATGTCTAACATTTCTAACCTAAACTCTAGCCCTAACTAGTTTGTACTCCCTTGCTTCACTCTAGTCTTTTTTGTACTTTCCTACTTCTTGTACTTATCTCTTATATATCAATGAAACAGAAATAACGAGGATGTTAAATGGATGTCTACCTAGTGGAGATGTCCTGGTGCACTTACCGATCCATAATATATCTTTTTCATAAAAAAAAAAGCATTTCTAACCTAAACTCTAAATTCTCATTTTTATATATGAATGATCACATCCATTCAAATAGATGCCCTAGTTTAGTATGTAACCATCTACCCCAAAGTCATGTCCTATACATCGACACAAAAATTACACCTCTATTATCGTAATATCTCTCAATGAACACTTATACTCGAAGAATCATGTTTCAAAAGATTGAAGGATAAAATAAACATTTAATAAAAATGTAGGAGCAAAAAAAAAAAAAAAACATATTTTTCTTTCTTGTTACACTATTAATTTAGTATATTTGATGCGAACTAAAATAATCAACACAATACTAATTATATGAATTATCCTCGAAAGTTAATTATCTTTTTTGTGTATATTAAAAAAAGAAGAATGGTAGTTTCGAAGCAACTCAATTTTAAATATAATATTTTATGGACTTTTAATAAAAGAGGTGAGTGTATTGATCTATTATTTATAGTAAAGGGAATCAGCTTCAAATTTATCGGTTAAACAAAAAAAGAAACTATATTTTAAAAAGTATAATAGTAAATATTAGGAGGAGAGAGAGGTTAGTAATGGAGTGTATATAAAGAGGAGTGAAGAGTTAAGTTGAGATCATAGAAGTTTGTGAGAGAATTAGAAATATAGATATCCAATATATCATATCAAATTAACTTATAATTTGAAAGATGACTCTTGGAATCGGGATTGGTGGTGACCTTCAAATTGTTCCATTGGATCTAACGGACAATTCGCTTTGTAATCTACTTGTTGAGCTTGTGATTAAGCACTGTCAGACTGTACTTCAAATTGATGCCAGCTTTGAAGGTTTTATAGATGGTACGTGTGAGGTTGGGCTAAATGGAAAAACATATACCCTTAAGTTGAAGCTAAAGGTCAGGGTTGGTGATGCTTATGTTATTAAGATCGCTGGTTAAAATCCTTTTTGCAGTCATTGGCATTCCAATTATTGTGTCTTTCGAGTAGGTTGAAGAAATCAACATCTAGAAACCATGAGATCATGCTATGTATAATGAGAAAATTGTGCTTTCTTTTGCATCATTTCCATCTTTCTTACCGATCTATCAATAAATATGTAAAACTGATCTCTCTTTAACAATGCAATAAGGGATGTTTTTATTTACAGTATATTTCAAATTTCTTAATGTTGTCTTTTTTGAAAAAAAATCTTTCTTCTACTCCTAAAATCTCAGATTGTGGGTTCGAAATATTATTACTCACACTTTTTTCTCATTTGTAGGATCGGTTCAATAAAGTAATAATAATGAATATTAATTTGAGGATATAAAACAATAATGTTGGTCCAAAAGTTTAAGGTGATGGGTGAAAAACGAATTTAATATTATATCACCAAACTCTATTATATCTAGTTTTTTATGACGTGATGATAATACTTAAACGTACATATGGCTCGTAATACTAAAACATTGAGTCTCTTTGGGGACCCATGAGATTTTTTTTCTTGAGTTGATAATTTACAAACTATAGCAAATTGATAGTCACCGATAGTTCTATCAATATTTATTAATGTCTATTAGTGTTTGATAAAATATAAAAGATTGCTATATTTTGTAAATATTTTGGTTCAATTTGTTATATTTGTTGAAAATACATTCATTAAAATTGTTTAAAATATATTAAAATTTAATATAAACAAAACTGTAAATTATATTTTCTTCAACTTAACGATTTCCCTCTTCTCCTTCTACAATTTCTGTTGGTAAGAATTTAATTTGGAGAAGATCAAATGTGAAACTCGGAAGATCATCCAAAGTGTATTTTACCCAAAATTTTAATGCTTTGAATGATAAACTTTTATGCAATTTTTTTCTCTTGTGATTAGATGTTCACCATCCCTTATTCTTTAGATAGAATTTAGACATAGAAAGTGAAGGTATGAAAAAGTTTGCAAACTAGTAGTACTACTAGAATTTAACTAAAATTTTGTGGGACTAAATTCTTTTTTAAAAAAGATACGATAGGTCAGTTGATGCACTCAGACATCTTCATTAGGTGGACATCTCCGTAGCATCTTCATCATCCCCACTTTATAGCTTAAGTTAATTTAAGTTAAAATTAAGGTGAAATTGAAGGTATAATTCTTAATGCTCCACTTAGAAGTAAGTTATTTAACATAATTCATAAAAGAAAAAAAAAAAAAAAAAAAAAGGTCTAACACGAATCTTAATTAGTCTTTAAGAATAATGCTCTCGACCTCTAAAGTCATTTTACTACATTATAACCTAATCATGTACGTGTATTGCACGCTGCATTATTGTACTTTCATATTTGTTTGGGAGAAATAAAGTAATTAATATGTTGATTAAAAAAATGAATAAAGACAATAACTTTAAAGGAACTCAATGTTAAATATATTAATGTAATATTCTATGAGCTTTTAGTAAAAAAGTGAGTGTATTTTATTCATAAATAAACTTCTAAAGTTGTTGCACTGGAACAAAAAAAATGGCAATCAACTCTACCTGAGTAATAAAAAAAACCATTAAGATAGTGATGATCTTATATTCCCCTAACTAAATTTTACCTATAGGAAAAAAAATGTTTTAGAAAACTGAAAAGTTTTTATTTTATGAAACAATGTTAACTATTAGCCCATATAATTTTATCCCACATTCTTAGAACAAAATTTTTAAAAGGATTCATGAAATTTTTAGAAGGTAAGCATATAATATAGTTAGCATTGTAAAATTAATCTAAGAAAATGCACATACATTGACATAAAATTTTCCCAAATATAAAAGAAAATAAAATTCAAATAAATATATGTTCAAGTAAACTTTTATACAAGCAAAATTGTTTTTTTAGGGTAGGGTAAATTTTTTTATCTCCAGATGCTTTGAACCATTAATTTTTATGCATTTTTTCTCGTGTGTGGTTGGATGTTCTATTCCTTATTCTTTATCCCTTACATGAGATACGAAGTGACATAAATTTAAAGATATAAGAACATCTACACATACATCATTAGAAAGTTTAACTAGATTTTATTGGTCTAAAAGTTAAAATTGAAAGTAAAATTTTTAATGCTCTACTTAAAAATGTCATTTAATTAAATATAATCCACAGGAAAAAGATTAACAGACATGTAAATTATAAACAGTTTCTTAAAAGGTTAAATTTGCCCACTCAACTTAAGATGGTTCATGATTTGAATTTTAATTCTCTCTTATCTAAACACGAAAAAAAAGTACGTATTTTATTGGGTGATTTCTATGGATAACATAAAAAAATAAAACTATTTAAAAAATATAGAAAAAAAATTACATGAGCCCTAAAAATAGTTGATAAATGTTGATATATGTGGTAAATAGTTTTAATAATTTACTATTTTTAAAAATATCTATATTTTATTATGTAGTATTCCTATGCTAAAAAAGCATTACGTGACAGCGATTTCATTTTTAATTATTAATTTGTAGATATTATTCTTCTTCTCCCTAATTTGTTTACTTGTTTTTCTCTTCCTTTCCAATGAAATTCTTTTAAATGTTTAATATTTAATATTTTTTTAAACTGATTTTAGAATAAAATATTGGAAATTTTTTTAAAATAGTAGATTTTACAAAATATTTACAACCTATAACAAATTCTATCACTGATAGTAATTGATATGCTATAGTGATAGAAGATTATCAGTGATAGAATCCAAAATTTTGCTATATCTTGTAAATATTTTAATTTATTTTACTATTTTTAAAAATGTCCCTAAAATATTTACCAACATAATGGAATTTTACTTCTTTATTACAATTTATTAATAATAGAAAATAAAATAATTTATTAATAATATAAAATAAAATTTTATTATATTTGTAAATATTTTCATTTATTTTGTAATTTAAAATAATTTATTTTTATTTTTAACCACATATATATATAGGACATAAGCAATTATTCGGTGCACTTTAGGTAACCCATTAATTAATATTATCAGGGATGAAGCCAGCTAACTTGCTACTAATCTAGTCCCCTCAACAAAAAAACAATAAATGAAGTATGAAATCACTTGGTGAGTCGAAATATTTTAACTAAGTTGATACATTTGCAGTAACAATAGTCTCTATGCATATCAATACCCCTATCCATTTAGAAGGATAACTATATGTGTTAGTTGTCACAGTCATACTTGTTCAGGGCGTGTTTGTCTATGGCCGTATGTCCAAATACTCCCAATTTATCTTATTTTTTTGTCTTGTATTTAATTTAGCTAGATGCTTTCCATTTTAAGTCATAAAGCTTGGGTGTGACGTTTCAACATTTTCATATGCAAACGTATCAGAGTTGAAAATGTTCAACATGTACTATAGGAGAGGCATAGTAGTTGAATCCCCGCCCAAGCATTGTCACACTCTTTGCAGGCAAACCATTTCCCTTGCAACTGACAGTCTTCAATGTATATTGTAATGCCGATTTCAATTAATTTCTTTCTCTCCCATGTTTTCTTATAAAATATTTTCTCTCAAGATCTGATGGGAGGTTGATTCATACCACGAGTTTGTTTGCGATTTTCGGATTTCGATCAGTTGACTTGTTCATCGTGTTCGAACAAGTGTCGCACAATCGCCCGTCCTGAGGTTGAAAGGTTATGATTGTGACAAGTGGTATCAGAGCCAAATTGGCTAACTGACAGTTGAGACAGAAAGATGTCGACTACGAAAGAAACGGGCAAGACCCATAATAAACGATTGGTAGAAATCAAAGAGCAGATGCTCTATCTGGTGGAAGTCCCTGATTCCATCTATTCCTTAGAGACCTGACTTAATGAAATTTCGAAGGAACTCAATGCTGTTGATGTGGTGTCCGGTCGTCTGGATGGATTATCCATACAAGATTTGTTTACCAGAGTTGACACTCTAGAGTCACGAGTTATAAGAACTGAAAACATCACCTACGAGCGTGGGGACAGTTCATCAGGCTCCGTTGTCCAAATGGAAGAATGAGTTATTGCACTAGATAACTCCCATAAGAATATGTTCGAAATGATAAACGACATGACAAAAGATTTTCGAGTTACCCTCGATGTCGTAAAAAATGAAATCGCAGATGTGAACACGAAGGTGAACCTTATAATGCGAGCAATAGCAAACGAAGCTCCAACTGGAGGAGCAATTCCACTTAGTAAAATAAAAATCCCTGAACCCAAGCCCTTCTGTGGGGCAAGAGATGCGAAGGCATTCTAAATTTTCATCTTTGATATTAACAATACTTCAAGACCACCAACACTGTTACAGAAGAAGACAAAGCGACATTGGCGACCATGCATCTGTCTGAAAATGCGAAGTTATGGTGGAGGTCCCTGTATGTTGATATTCATGAAGGACGTTGCACAATAGACACCTAAGACAATTTAAAGAAAGAACTTTACTTGTAGTTTTCCCCGAGAATGTCAAAATTCTGGCTTGACAAAAATTGTGCAAATTAAAACACACTGGCACCATTCAGAAGTATGTGAAACAATTTGCAAGGCTAATGTTTAGACATATGTGACATACCAGAAAAAGACAAAATCTTCTATTTTGTCGAAGGGCTGAAGTCGTGGGCAAAGACCAAGCTATATGAGCAGAAGATTCAGGACCTCATGTCAGCCTATGCAATAGCTGAATGTTTGTTTCATATGTCTAGTTACTTTCAAGGTACGAGACGTGACCAAAGTTCTTCACCTGGAAGAAATAGAAATAGGTGACCGAATTCTCCCAAAGCTGCCGAGGAAGACAGACGTCCTAGTGGAGACCGCAAGCCTTCCCAACTCGACACAAGGAGCACATGGCGAGGACATAATAATCCGAACACACCAAATCGTCCTCTCAGTTGCTACATATGTAACGGAAAACATCGGGTTAAGGAATGTTCAAACAAATCGGTCTTCTATGCCTTTCAGGCCTCTTTAGCCTCAGACTCAGATGACAAGTTGAGTCAACCAAAAGGGGAAGTTGATCAAGCGAAGGAAGTTGAGAATTCTAGAGTGGGGGCCATGAGATTCTTGTCGTCTCTCCAAAAGAAAGTGGGGGGGGACAAGTAGACATACAAAAGATGGTCTAATGTATGTTGACACCTGGCTCAACCAGTAGCAAGCAAAGAGCACTATGATTGACTCTGGTACAACTCACAGTTTCATAATGGTGGTAGAAGCCAAACGGTTGAACCTTCATTAGAAGAATGATACGAAAAAAATGAAGGTCGTGAATTCTACAATTTTACCCATCGTCGGACTAGTGAAACAAGCGATGACACAGTTGGGAGGATGGAGCGGTCCCATAGATTTCATGGTTGTAGGTATGGATGACTTTGATGGTTTTGTAGGTATGGTTTTTATGAATGCTCCATACTGCGATAAAATAACTCTTACATTAGAGAATATTTGAAAAAAAAAAAACTACTAAAATAAGCATGTCTTAGTAAGCATATACATGCATACAAGCATTCATGAATGACATTTATCAATTTGATTTTAGTTGTGATGGCGCTTGTTTTATCCCTAGCCTTCAGCTTATTTATTATTTTGTCATAAGGTGGTTGTTTTATCCCTTGCCCTTGACACCATGTTGCTGTGGTGGCGCTTGTTTTATCCCTGGCCTCTAGCTTATTTATTTTTTTGTCATGATGTGCTTGTTTTATCACTGGCTTTTGACACCCTGTTGCTGTGATGACGCTTGTTTTATCCCTGGTCTTTGACACCCTGTTGTTGTGATGGCGTTTATTTTATCCCTGGCCTTCAACTTATTTATTCTTTTGTCATGAGGCACTTGTTTTATCCCTGATCCTTGACACCGTATTGCTGCTATGACGCTTGTTTTATCCTTGGTCTCCAGCTTATTTATTATTTTGTCATGAGGTGCTTGTTTTATCCCTAGCCCTTGACACCATGTTGTCGAGATGTCGCTTGTTTGATTCCTGGCCTCCAACTTATTTATTCTTTTGTCATGAGGCACTTGTGTTATCCCTAGCCCTTGACACCCTGTTGCTGTGATGGTGCTTGTTTTATCCCTGGTCTCCAGCTTATTTATTCTTTTGTTATGAGGTGCTTGTTTTATCCTTTACCTGAGATACGAAGTGACATAAAGATGATGAAAGTGCTAAAAAAAAATGTCTATTAATGGACATGTTTGGGTACACACCTCTGGATCCATCCTTTCATTTTTCAAAGACTTTTACTACTAAAGTTAAGATACCGAAATGTTTTTAACTACTCTATATATAATTTAAAAGTAATCATAAGTTTGTTTTATAAAATAATAATAATATATAAGCATTAAATTTTTAAAAATTGACAAGGGATTTATTGGCTCCAATATGTTTAACACCCCCAACACTTTAAAAATGACATTCCAATGTCATAAATTTTATACTTAATTTGAACTTAAATTAAACTTTAATTTCAGAAATATAAAATTATATTTGTATAGTGAAAATTCGAAGAACCACTTCTGTTTGTCTAACATTTCTAACCTAAACTCAATAGTCTCATTTTATACCTGGACGATCACATCCATTCAAATAGATGCACTAGTTTATTGTGTAACCATCTACCCCTAAAGTCATATCCCGTACATTGTCACAAAAATTACACTTTTATTATCTTAACATCTCTCAACGAACACTCGTATTTGAAGTGTAGATAAAATAGACATTTAATAAAAATGTAACAACACAAAGGAGAAAAATATAATAATTTATTTACTATACTTGACAAGAACTAATATAATCTACGTATTATTAATTATTAAATTATCCTGAAAAGTTAATTATCTTTTTGTCTCTATTACAAAAAATAAAAAAAGGTGTGTGTATTCGATTATTCTACAGACATTTAAATATAATATTCTATAGACTTTTAGGAAAAAAAGGTGAGTGTATTCTATTATTCTTAAATAAATAAGTGAATCAGATTCAAATTTATCGATTAAACAAAAAGAAAACTATATTTAAAAAGTATAATAGTAAATATTTGGAGGAGAGAGAGAGGTAAGTGATGGAGTGTATATAAAGAGGAGTGAAGAGTTAAGTAGAGATCATAGAAGTTTGTGAGAGAATTAGAATTATAGATATCCAATATATATATCATATCAAATTAGCTTATAATTTGAAAGATGACTCTTGGAATCAATATTGGTGGTGGCGTTCAAATTGGAGCACCTTCAGTGGACAAAGGGGTTATAGACGTACTTGTTCCGCTTGTGATTAACCATTGTGTGAATGTGCTTCAGATTGAGGCCGAACTTGATGGTATTATAAGTTGTGATTTTGAGAGTGGGCTAGCTGGCAAAACATATATCCTTCAGTTGAAGCTAAAGTGCAGGGTTGGTAATATTTATGTTATTAAAATCGTTCTGGTTAAAATCTTTTGGGCATCCCATGCCATTCCAATCATTGTGTCTTTCGAGTATCTTGAAGAAATCAACATCTAGAAACCATGAAATCATGATATATATGTATAATGAAAATGGTGCTTTCTTATGCATCATTTCCATCTCTCTTACCTATCTATCAATAAATGTGTAAGACTGGTCTCTCTTTAACAATGCAATAAGGGATGTTTTTATTTACGGTATATTTCAGATTTCTTAATGTTGTCTTTTTTTTCTTTTTAATCTTTCTTCTACGAAATATTATTAGTCACACACTTTTCTAACGAAGGTTCAATAAGTAATAATAATGAATAATAATTTGGAGATATAAAACAATAATGTTGTTTCTAATATCATCTTAAATCCATTAATCTAAAAGTTTAAGGTGATGAGTGAAGACCAATGTAATATTATATCACCCAACTTTAATATATCTACTTTTTATAATGTGATCATGATAATACTTAAACCTACATATGACTCATAATTATACTAAAACATCGAGTCTCTTTGAGACCCATAAGACCAATTTTCTATAGGACTTTTTGTAGAAGATCTATCTCAAATAGTACCATTGGAAGCAAATTAAAGCAATGATTACAAACCTCTAGATTTGTGCAATTAGTCAAACGATTATTTTGATGGTCAGGGCAATTGCCTATAAATTGTGTGATTGCTCAAGCAATCTTAATGCACAAAATACCTTTTCTAGTTCTTTGTCCAACCACATGTATCTCTCGATGCATCTCTCGGTGCTTGTCTCAGTGTATCTCTCTTGGTGCCAACTCACATATCTCTCGGTGTAATTTCGGTGGTCATTTCCTGGTTCATATCTCTCGGGTACATTAATTCCATATCTCTCGATAATTATCTTGGAGAGATTTCTCAATTACTTTCCCAACTCTCTTTTGGTAATTTACTTTAATGTTTTTACTTCTTTAATTCCTTTATTATTCTCATTTTATTCCCTTTCATGTATAAGTTCTACCACTACAAGAAATATGACTTTCAATGACACTTTGCTATAGCCAAAATGAGGTTGGAGGCTGAAGAAAATGTCATAAATGCCAAAAAAACGCATTTTTGGCAGGAAAAGGAGAATGTTTCAGATTTGAAGAATTTATGATACTTTTTAAGTGTGTCATACATCTATGAAAATTTTTAAGTGTCATTAAATATAAATAATAAAATTATAAGTATTTATTTTAAATTAAATGAAAAGAAAGAAAAATAATAGAGAGAGGGAATTGGAGTCTTCTTCTTCGTGAAAGCCTAGCAGCCCCCCCTCTTCTCAAAATTTCTCTCGTTGACCTCACCGACCCTCACGTTGCAATCTCTCTCTATCTCTCCACAGTCAACGCTTGTGACTACTGCGACCGAGCGTCGACCAAGCCAAACGCATTGCCACCAGCTCTTGTTGTGCAGGATCGAAGTTGCTTGCTGATCTGCGTGGTACTTCATATCCCTTCTCCGATTAGTCACTGTCTGTTGACTGCAAATCATCCACCAGTCTTGACCGTTGAATTTTGTTCGTCGTGCATGTTGCCGCTTTGCTCATAGTCATGCTACCCGTCAAGTTTCACTTCATGCTGCTATCTGATCCAAAGTCGTAGCTCCTAGATCTTGCCACTTGAAACTGAGTCCTATATTGAGCTATTTGTCCTTCCTATTCACTTGTCGATTGAGCCTTCGGTGTGCTAGTAAGCGTCAGATCTCCACTGTATTTTCCAGTAGGCTGTCACTGAAAGTGTTATTCTTGAATTTTGGGGTAAGATTTTGTTGTTTTAGTTGGGTCTCTTGTAAATTTTGGGGCACCCATTAAATTTGAACTTAAATTTATCAATACTCATCATGTTTAAATATTAAAATTGAGTTCTTGGAAGGATTTAGCTACTGTCAAGCCGAGAATGAGTGAATTCTTTGACATTTTGGCACACTCTAGGTAAGATTCTAACCTTTTATGGAGTGGGTGTTGTGTACCCATTTAAGTTTAGTGGTAATATTGAACAACTCATGGTTTTGGATTCTATGATTTAAAAGTTGAGGTTATTAGAGGATTGTCAATTGGGGTTAAGGCTACTTTGCTAAGTTCTTGGTAAGGTTTTAAGTGATTTTATTGAGTTTTTTTAGAGTTCTTGAATACCCATTAATTAAGTTTAAGCATTAAGATAAAACTACGCATCCTACTCGGATTCGACTCTTCGAATGTTAAAGATTATTGAAAATGGGCTTTCCTTTCACTTTGTAGTTTCACTTGGGTGCTACTTTTATAAGGTTCAAAACATAAAATGGTTTAGGTGGTTTAGGTGATCTTAGGTGAAGTGCTTAAGGTTGTTTCTTTCTTTTTGATATGATGGATATATATGAATCCGAAAATCATCGCTTAAGGTTGTTTGCTTGCTCAAATGAGACATTGTTTTGCTCTCATCTACTGACACCACTCCTTGAACTCAAACCAATTGAATAAGAGTATAACGTTGATCTTTGATTCTAGAATATATCTGTAATACATTATTCTTGAGTGTATACACAACTTTATACTTTTTTTCCTTGAGTTGATAAGTTTAGAAAATATTGCAAATCGATAGACAATTATTAGAAGTTTTATTAATAGAAATTCTATTAATATTTATCAATGTGTATTATTTGATAGAACATAAAATTTTGCATATAAATATTTTGATTCAAATTGTTATATTTAAAAATACGACATCCATAAATATTAATATTTAGGCATTTATTTTTGTGTGGTTGGATGTTCTATTCCTTATCCTTTGCATGAGATACGAAGTGACATAAATTTAAAAATATAAAAACATCTACACATACATCATTAGAGTTTAACTAAATTTTATGGGACTCAAAATTGAATACTGCTTATGTTAAATTTTCCCACTCAACATAAAGAGCCACGAAGAAGATGGTTCATGATTTGAATTTTAATTCTTTCTAATCTAAAAAGTAAAAAAGAAAATATATAGTATTTTATTGGGTCATTTTTATGAATAGCACAACAAATTAAAATATATAGTATTTGAATTTTGCTATGTTTTATAAATAATTTCATTTTTAATTATTAATTTGTAGATATCATTCTTCAACTCCCAAACTTTTTTTTAGTCTTTTTGTTGCTTTTCAATGAAATGTTTTTAAATTGTTAATTAATATTAATTTTTTTAGACTTACTTTTAATAAAATATTGACAATAACAGAATTTTACTTTCCCTTGGCTACGAGTGTCAACCAAATTATAATTTATCAATAAAATAAAATTTTATTATATTTATAAATATTTTTACTCTAAACCAATTTCTTTTTTTTCTAAACCACATATAGGTCATGAGAAGCCAACGCCAACATTAGGTGTACTCTTGAAATACCTATTAACTAATATTAACTTAAAGTTGGATATATTTTGTAGTATGTTGCACAAGCTATCAGAGATGAAGCTACTCTACTAATCAAGTCCCCCAGAAAAAGAAACTAGTACACAATGAAATATGAAATAGATAATCCAAATATGTTAGCTAAGTGTTTAATTTTTAAAATAATTCATTTTAAGATAAATTGAGGTGTTTGACATTTGTCTAAAATAAATTTTAGTAAAATGAGATTATGAAATAAATCATTTTAGAGAAATACATCAAACTAGATTTTAGAATAAATGTTTATTTGGTGTTTAATGAGAAATTCCTTCCAAATATGTATTTTTTTCTCTCTATTTTTTCTATTCCTTTTTACTATCTATTTTTCACTCCATCGTTTTTTTTTCTTTTTTTAAATATTTTGAATATTTTTTCAACGTGTGTTCATATATATTTAAATATAGAGATTTGCAAATGTTTTTCTTTCAATCAAATCTACTTCGCCTTAACATCTGTGAAAGAAATTATGAGGACGTCAATGAAGAACATGATCGTTCGGTTCGTGAAATAAAAATGAATTAAGAACGTTATTTATCTTATTTACATTTTGTTATTAGAAATCAATTAATTTTTTTTATATAGTTATGTATTTACATTTCAAAATATTTGTGCTTTTAAAATTGAATTGTCCAAAATATTAATAATAATAACAAAATTAATATTTAGTTTCAAGTATTTAAAAAATTAATAATTTTAAGATAACGTGCGATTAATTTTAAAAAAGATTTTTGAAAAAAAGATTTAAAATGTGTGTATTTCGTTATGAAAATAATTCATAATGTTTAATAGCATTTTATGGTAATTTAACCTACGTATAAAACATTATTAGTATAGGACAAACAAAACACATTTTTGTATTTAAACGTTTATAAATAGGCCAGACGGTTGACTTTGGTACAACTCACAGTTTCATAATGGTGGTAGAAGCCAGACGGACGTTGATATTCATGAAGGACGTTGCACAATAGACACCTAAGACAATTTAAAGAAAGAACTTTGCTCGTAGTTTTCTCCGAGAATCTCAAAATTTTGGCTTGACAAAAATTGTGCAAATTAAAACACACTGGCACCATTCAGGAGTATATGAAACAATTTGTGAGGCTAATGTTTAGACATATGTGACATGCCAGAAAAAGACAAAATCTTCTGTTTTGTCGAAGGGCTGAAGTCGTGGACAAAGACCAAGCTATATGAGCAGAAGATTCAGGACCTCATGTCAGCCTATGCAATAGCTGAATGTTTGTTTAATATGTCTAGTTACTTTCAAGGTAC
Organism: Cucumis hystrix; assembly: GCA_025688845.1. Lineage (NCBI taxonomy): Eukaryota > Viridiplantae > Streptophyta > Magnoliopsida > Cucurbitales > Cucurbitaceae > Cucumis > Cucumis hystrix. Next base: position 7,384,936 of record CM046884.1, read on the forward strand.
GAGACGTGACCAAAGTTCTTCACCTGGAAGAAATAGAAATAGGTGACCGAATTCTCCCAAAGCTGCCGAGGAAGACAGACGTCCTAGTGGAGACCGCAAGCCTTCCCAACTCGACACAAGGAACACATGGCTAGGACATAATAATCCGAACACACCAAATTTTCCTCTCAGTTGCTACATATGTAACTGAAAACATCGGGTTAAGGAATGTTCAAACAAATCGGTCTTCTATGCCTTTCAGGCCTCTTTAGCCTCAGACTTAGATGACAAGTTGAGTCAACCAAAAGGGGAAGTTGATCAAGCGGAGGAAGTTGAGAATCCTAGAGTGGGAGCCATGAGATTCTTGTCGTCTCTCCAAAAGAAAGTGGGGGAGACAAGTAGACATACAAAAGATGGTCTAATGTATGTTGACACTTGGCTCAACCAGTAGCAAGCAAAGAGCACTATGGTTGATTTTGGTACAACTCATAGTTTCATAATGGTGGTAGAAGCCAGACGGTTGAACCTTCATTGGAAGAATGATACGAAAAAAATGAAGGTCGTGAATTCTACAATTTTACCCATCGTCGGACTAGTGAAACAAGCGATGACACAGTTGGGAGGATGGAGCGGTCCCATAGATTTCATGGTTGTAGGTATGGATGACTTTGATGGTTTTGTAGGTATGGTTTTTATGAATGCTCCATACTGCGATAAAATGCCTCTTACATTAGAGAATATTTGAAAAAAGAAAACTACTAAAATAAGCATGTCTTAGTAAAACAAGCATAAAAGCATTCATGAATGACATTTATCAATTTGATTTTAGTTGTGATGGCGCTTGTTTTATCCCTAGCCTTCAGCTTATTTATTATTTTGTCATAAGGTGGTTGTTTTATTCCTTGTCCTTGACACCATGGTGCTGTGGTGGCGCTTGTTTTATCCCTGGCCTCTAGCTTATTTATTTTTTTGTCATGAGACGCTTGTTTTATCACTGGCTCTTGACACCCTGTTGCTGTGATGACGCTTGTTTTATCCCTGAACTTTGACACCCTGTTGTTGTGATGACGCTTATTTTATCCCTGGCCTTCAACTTATTTATTTTTTTGTCATGAGGCACTTGTTTTATCCCTGATCATTGACACCGTATTGCTGCTATGACGCTTGTTTTATCCTTGGTCTCCAGCTTATTTATTATTTTGTCATGAGGTGCTTGTTTTATCCCTAGCCCTTGACACCATGTTGTCGAGATGTCGCTTGTTTGATTCCTGGCCTCCAACTTATTTATTCTTTTGTCATGAGGCACTTGTGTTATCCCTAGCCCTTGACACCCTGTTGCTGTGATGGCACTTGTTTTATCCCTGGTCTCCAGCTTATTTATTCTTTTGTCATGAGGCGCTTGTTTTATCCTTGGCCCTTGACACTCTGTTGCTGTGATGACGCTTGTTTTATCCCTGGCCTTCAACTTATATATTCTTTTGTCATAAGGTGTTTGTTTTATCCCTAGCCCTTGACATCCTGTTGCTGTGATGACGCTTGTTTTATCTCTAGCCTCCAGCTTATTTATTATTTTGTCATGAGACGTTTTGTTTTATCCATCACCTCTAGCTTATTTATTCTTGTCATGAGGTGCTTGTTTTGTCTCTGGCCCTTAACACCATGTTGTTGTGATGACGCTTATTTTATCCCTGACCTCCAGCTTATTTATTATTTGTCATGAGACGTTTGTCTTATCCTTGGTCCTTGACGTTGGTAATTTCTCTAAAATATTTTAGCTTGATGAGTTAGTGGCTACACCTTCGTCCACCTTCTAATTCTACAAGGATGCACGAGTGGGGCATGCATCCTACACATATATTTTTAAAAATAATAATATTAGTAATAATGGCTAAATTCATTTATTTGTTTGTTTTTATAAAGGTAAAAAGTTAGTAATAACATAATATTTTATAATATCTCATTTTTATCATTTTAGGAAATAAAAAATAAATCAATTTATTTTAAAAAAAAAATCTTTCGATATCACATTTATCTTATTTGTACTATTTTAGGGGAAAAATGAATTTTTTTAAAATAAAATCTTCTAATATCACTTTTGACTTACTTATATCATTTTAGGAAAAAAAAAAGAAAATTAATTTTAAACAAAAAAATCTTTTAATATCCATTTGATTTATTAATTTATTTTTCACAAAATCTCAAAATATCTCATTTAATTTACTTTATTTATTTTAAGAAAATGAAAATTTATTTTATTCACATAATATCAAATTTTGATTTTATTCTTATTAATTTTTCCTAATTTGTGGTACACTCTGGGTTTTATAAACAGAGACCTTTGTCATTTGGAAAGACGAAAGAGTTTCTTAAAAAAAGAATTCTTTGGAGAAGAAAATTGCTTAGAGAAAAAATTCATTAAAGTGAGTCTCTGGAAAGAAAATTTTTAGATCTCTGCCAAAAAAAAAGTTGTGCAAAATGTGGGTTTTTCTTATTCTTTTCGTTACCTTATGGTCTTTACATTTTTTTTTCTTTTTACTTTATCTTATACAAATCAAATCCAATGTTGAAATAAACTTAGTTGGAGGTTGCATTTGGTAGGAAATTATTTCCAAGGATCCGCACCTCGTACAACAAGTAATTTCTTTGGGATTCAAATCCTTATTTTTCTTTTCTTCTCTTTTTAAATGATAGAGAGAAAAAACAGAAAAATGTAGGAAAATTTTAGTATTTTCTTACTTTTTTTTTTTCTTTTATCATCATTTAAAACAAAAAATCCTTTAGCTTTTTCTTCTCTTTAAAAAATTGGGAGAAAGAAAACGACATAAAAAAAATGTTCGTTTTTTTATTTATCGGTATTTCGTTACTTTCTTCTCAAATTCCAACTCTTAACCTTTATTTTTTTTTCTCTAAAATATAGAGGGAAAGAATGAGGATAGAGAAAATTTTAATTTTATTATCATAATAATTATTATCATTATCAATATATTATTATTATTATTATTATAATATTATTGTTTTTGTTATTATTATTATTAATTATAATTATCATCATTATTATTACTCTCATTATCATTATTTTTATTATTTTTATTTCTTGTATGGTGCCGCCACTCCTCTACCATTTTTCTTTCTTTCTTTATTCATTCCTTTTTTTTTTCTTTCCGTATTTTATTTAGGAGAATTTTGAAAAATATTAGATTTTACAAAATATTTACAACCTATAGCAAATTCTATCACTTATATTCATTGATATGCTATAGTGATAGAAGACCATCAGTGATAGAATCCAAAATTTTGCTATAGCTTGTAAGTATTTTAATTTATTTTGCTATTTTTATAAATGCCCCTTTTGTTTATTTTATTATATTTGCTTTCTTTTACTTATTCATATTACTATCATAATAATTATTGTTATATGCACTTAAATGTAACTCTTTGTATTTAAAATTTTTTATGTTTTAAAATCCTTCCAATTTAAAGTTCTTTATGTTTTAAAATAATTTTTTTTTATCATTTAGCAAATTTGTCTTTAATGTTATAAATTTTTTTTATGTTTTTCAGAACCATCAAAATTTAATCTATGATTTCATAAGGTTTTCTAAATCAATCTTTTCTAACAACTTTACCGTTTTCTTTAAATAAAATCCTACGATGGAATCTAGGAAATTTGGTAGTCCGATTTTCTATAATTCTTGAGGTGAGAGATCACATCTTTGGAAGTCTAAGATGTGATCTCAAGAAAATCGAATTTAATCAATGTTTGAAAAAAATCTTTATTTAAAGACTACCCTATGATAGATTTTGAGAAATTGTAATAATTTTTCATTTTCTTACGGTGAGAAATTTTCTTCAATATATAGTCTAATTAATTGAATATTATTCCACTTATTTTACATGATCATTGCTTCAAATATTGGACTAATGAGGAGTAAAATAAGACACATTAGTTTTAAAATAAATTAAAAAATATTTTCAATTCAAGATTTGAAATCTAGCCACCGTTTTTCTAAATGGGTGTTGTGGGGTACTAATACCTTCTCCATACACAAATGACTCCCAAACTCAACTCTATTTTTCGCAGACCATTTTTTTTAAATTGTTTACTTTATTTCGGTGTCCAATCACATCGTCAATCACATCGTAAAAAAGATTGATGACAATTCCTATTTTCTTTTAAAACTATTTCTTTTGAGAACGTCTGCCGCTCCGCGTCGTCTCAGGCACGTGGCGATAGAGGCCAAAAAGAGATCACAATTGTGTTGAACAAAATGGAACCCTTTCTACTTTTCTGATTTATGTTACTCAGTTCTTTGCAAAGAGAGACAGGGTTTGAATGATGATTGCTCGAGTTCGTCAGATGGGCGATTTTATCCCAGATAAAAACGAAAACAATGCTAGTTAAACGGCAAAATTCATACTTCTTTCCTTTATTATTCTCATTGCTTTCCATGTAAGTCCCACCATGCTAGTTAAACATAAACACTTTATGTATACACAATCAATTGAAAAAGATCAATAATGCTCTTCGATTCTAGAATCTGTTATACATTATTCTTAAGTGTATACAAAACTTTATACTTTTTCCCTTGAGTTGATAAGTTTACAAAATATAGGAAACTGATAGACACCGATAGAAATTCTATCAATATTCATCAATGTATCTATTAGCATTTGATAAAATATAAAATTTTGATATATTTTGTAAATATAATGGTTTAGTTTTGCTATTTTCTTGTATGGTTGGATGTTCTATTGCTTATCCTTTACCTGAGATAGGAAGTGACATAAATATAAAGATATATAAATATCTACACACATACATCATTATGGGACTAAAAATTGAATATAGTTTAAGTTAAATTTTGCCACTCAACATAAAGAAACACGAAGAAGATGGATCATGATTTGAATTTTAATTCTCTCTTATCTAAAAAGTAAATGAAAAATATACGTATTTTACAGGCCTGAGATTTCTATGGATAAAAGAAAAAGAAAAAAAAGACTATTTGCAAAATATACCAAAAAGATTTAAATGAGTTAAAGGAAAGTTGGGTGAATTTTAGTGTATTTTATAAATAGTTTCAATAATTCTTTGTTTTAAAAATAGAAGAATTTTTAAAAATAGTACATTTTACAAAATATTTACAATCTATAACAAATTCTATCACGGATAGTCATTGATATGTTATACAGTGATAGAATCCAAAAGTTTGCTATAACTTGTAAATATTTTAATTCATTTTGTTATTTTTAAAAATATTCCTAAAAAATTTCTATTTTATATAGTATTAGCTATTATTCCAACGCTTGAAAAGTATTATGTGACAGTGATTTCATTTTTAATTATTAATTGTAGATATTATTCTTCTACTCCCTCACTTTTATTAGACTTTTAGTTGCTTTTCAATGAAATGCCTTTTAAATTGTTAATTAATATTATCTTTTCTAAACTTATTTTTAAATAAATATTTACAAACATATATTGCAAAATAGAAAATTGGATTATGAGAAGAACATTTAGAAAAAAAATAGTTCAACACTTTTTTTTTTTTTTTTTTTTTACATATTATCAATATGATAAATTAATAATATCAGACGACTATGAGACAGTAATCATAAGGCTATCGGAGGGCTATCATATGGTAATCATAAGGTCACGAGCTTTTAAATTTTCTACTTTTGTAATTTAGTAACATAGCGTCTTATTATCATAATTTTTTTTTTTGCTATTTTTATAAGAGCTCCTCGCAAAATTTTACTTATTGTTGGCCTATCAATGTCTATTTGAATTAAAATTTATCGATAATAGAAAATAATATTTTGTAATATTTATTGTTGGCCTATCAATGTCTATTTGAATTAAAATTTATCAAGGATAGAAAATAGTATTTTGTAATATTTGTAAATATTTTCATTTGTTTGTTATCTAAATCAATTTATCTATTTTTTAACCATATATATGGGGCAGAAGCCAACATTAGGTGCACTTGAGATACCCATTAACTAATGTTAACTTAAAGTTGGATATATTTTGTCGTGTGTTGCACAAGTTATCAGGGATGAAGCTACTCTACAAATCAAGTCCCCTGAATAAAAGAAAACATTATACAAAGAAGTATAAAATCGATGTATCAAAATATATAAACTAAATTAAAACATTCGTAGTAATGATACTCTTATCCATTCGTTAAGAAGGATAGCTATGTGTGCCAGTGCCCCCATACCTCAAGTTGAACATAATTATATATATATATATATATGGGACGTTTTTCCAATACTTTTTACCCACAGCTTCTTTCTATCCTTTTTACTGACTGAGAGACTGGCTTTAAAATGTTTTGCTTTTTTTCCTTTTTCTTTTTCTAAATTTTGTAATTGACAAAATTATTTATAAATATAAAAAAAAGAAATATTGATAAACACTAATAAATTTCTATTATCGATCATAAATGTGGGGCAGTTTCTATCCTAAGTCAATTTCTCTCTGCATTATGTATCTGAATGATAAGGAATGAAATTTTTTTTTAACTTAGTAAATAGTTTGACCATTTATCTATATTTTAAAAGCTCTTATTCTCAACCTAATGGCCTTTTTTTTGTTGCTTTCCCTTCTATGTATATATATAATGAACAAGACCATTGTTTTAAATTGATATATTAATTAAAAATTTAGAACTACTTTCATTGAAAATGACTAAAAGTTGTGAATAAATAAGAATAATATCCACGAATTATATTTTAATTAGAAAACAAAGCTATAAATTAATAATTCAAAATGAAATCGTTACCACACTATACATCATTTTCAGATCATATTAACTTTTTGGTATAGAATGAATAGTATATTTCACAAAAAATAATGATATTGTTTTTTTCATTAAGTTATAATTTTTTTAAAAAAGATCATACACAAGGCAAAAAAGGATCAAGGTACACAAAAAATACATCTCAACTGGGTTGGCACTTCTATAGCTCTCTCATCATTTTCCAAGATCAAAAGCGATATCATTAATCGATGTAAAGGTACCGACGAGCTAGAGAGAAGCTCCAAGAGTTTATTAAGAGATTAAGAAATGCTTTGGAGTTGAGTGATTTAGTAGCAAATTTTTTGTAAGAACGATGACACTTTAGGAAGTTTTTTTTTTTTTTTTTTTTTAAATTTCCTTTATTGATGTTATTATTTGTTGCGGCTATTACTTAAAATAAAGATCTATATTTTAAAAAATATTCACTTGTTAAAAAAATATTTTTACTTCAATAAAAGTTTGTTTGGAGTATTTTTTTTAAACTTTCCTTTCGTACGTGTATAATGTAAAAATATATGTACATAAAAAATAAAACCTAAAAAAATATTGTATATATGGTTTTTTGGTCAAAAGGTTAGTGTACTCTAACTCTCATAAACAACAAAAAAAATTATAACTTGTAAGAGAATCAGATTCATACTCTAACTCTCATAAACAACAAAAAAAATTATAACTTGTAAGAGAATCAGATTCATATTTATCAATTAAACAACAAAATATATATATATATATTTTAAACATATAATAGTAAATATTTGGAAAAGATAAAGGTAAGTGGTGGAGTGTATATAAAGAGGAGTGAAGAGTTAAGTAGAGATCATAGAAGTTTGTGAGAGAATTAGAATTATATATATCCAATATATCATATCAAATTAACTTATAATTTGAAAGATGACTCTTGGAATCGGGGTCTGGTGGCCTTCAAATTGTTCCATTGGATCTATCGGACAATACGCTTTGTGATTTACTTGTTCAGCATGTGATTAAGCACTGTCAGACTGTACTTCAAATTGACGCCACCTTTGTAGGTTTTATAGATGGTACGATTGAGGTTGGGCTGAATGGCAAAACATATACCCTTAAGTTGAAGATAAAGGTCAGGATTGGTGATGCTTATGTTATTAAGATCGTTCTGGTTAGACTCTTTTTCCCATTCATTGGCATTCCAATCATTGTGTCTTTCGAGTATGTTGAAGAAATCAAGATCTAGAAACCATGGAATCATGCTATGTATAATGAAAATGGTGCTTTCTTATGCATCATTTCCAACTCTCTTACCTATCTATCAATAAATATGTAAAACTGGTCTCTCTTTAACAATGCAATAGAAGGATATTCAGTTTATATTATATTTCTACTTTTTTTAATGTTGCTTTATTTTTTTAATCTTTCTTTTACTTCTTAAATCTTTCTTCGTGGGTTTGAAATATTATTACTCGACACTTATTCTAATTTGTAGAACCCAATAATAAAGGCTCAATAATTAAATAATAAATATTAATTGGGATGAAACAACAATGTTGTTTCTAATATATATCTATATATATTACTACATAAAAGAGCTTATAGAGAAACTTTTCTCTCCATTTTGCTCCTTTCATTTATTTTAAAACTTTTTAAATAAAAATTCAAAAAATAATTGTAAAGCCACATGCTTGTTAAATTAATTAACAATTAATATCTAAATATTAATTACATTTAAAACAAATTACCATTAAATAGATTAATTAGATATTAATTACACTTTATTTAGCTTCCAAGATTTTCGTTCATTCTTTTAGTAAACGATTTTCATTAATTTTTTTATCGTTATAAAACCATCCACTAACTACATTAATTAGGGCGTTTACTTCAATAATAAATAAATAAAAATTTGCATCTAAGATCTTTTCTCATTCTACAAATTTAATTCACTATATAAAGTCTATTATGTTCATTGAAAAATATCATTCTCTCAAGCCTGCGATGATGAACAACGATATAGAAATATGAGAATGTTTAAGGCCATGCCATTGGAGCATCAAGTTAGTGCAAGCCAATCCAATGAGACATAAACCAAAATAAAGGAATGAGGCAAAAAAAGTCACTAACTAACAAAATTAATAGAAATTTTTGTATTGAAATATTGTTGATCAAGGTACTTATACAAAATAGTCATCAGAGTAATGTCAAGAATAGTCATTAGAGTAATATCAAGAATAGTCATTATTTAGAATTTTCTATTCGATAAGTAGTGAGCAAACGATTTTTGTCATGGCGATGCAGATTAATTGCTACTCATATTAATTGCATTTTAACTACTTATAGTTGTTTGTTTTGGAAATTTCCTTTGCGCTTGTTTTATTACGTCAAGATGAAGGGGTGATTCTAGTATTCATTTTTACTGTATTTCATAATCATGGGTTGTCTTAAAAAATATATATAAAAAATTAATAACTTATGGTTATTAGTATTAAAAAAATTATTAGCAATATGTAGAAAAAATTCACATACTTCCAACAAACTTTTTTCCATTTAAAAATTTATTGTTCTAGTAATTTACTTTACATTGTATCTGTACTAGGTAGCAAATATTACATTTGTACCATATAGAAAATATTTTATGAAAAATATATTTTAATAAGAACATAAAGAATATAATAATTTGTATTTGAAAATATATTATTAAAAATGTTTGATTTATTGTGTATATTACAATACTTAATATGTCTATTAAACAAATAATTTATTAGCATAAATCCTATGCTTTTTTTCTTTAACTCTAAACACCTTTATAAAAATAAAAGTAGTTATAAATATAAAAATAAATAAATATTATATGTATTTTTAAAAAAATCTATATTTTAAATTTTTAATAAACTTTGACATTTGACATGCATAGCACGTGGTGTTAGTAGTATTATCTTAAATCACCGATTGATCTAAAAGCTTAAGGTGATGGGTGAAGACAAATTTAATATTATATCACTCAACTCTATCATATCTTTTTTTTTTTTTTTTCAGAAAAAGATACAATGAGTCAGTAGGTGCACTCATACATCTCCACTAGATGGACACCTCTTTACCACCCTATCATATTTAGTTTTTTATGACGCGATGATAATACTTAATTAAACCTACATATATGACTCGTAATACTAAAACATCGAGTCTCTTTGGGACCCATACGAACAATTTCCTATGGGACTTTTTCCCTTGAATTGATAAGTTTACAAAATATAAAAAATTGATAGACACAAAAGGAAGTTCTATCAATGTCTATTAGTGTTTGATAGAATAGAAAATGTTGCTATATTTTGTAAATATTTTGGTTCAATTTGCTATATTTAAAAATCTATCAACTAAATATAAAATGAGATCCATGTATGAAGATGATAGACAGACCCCTTAATCATAATATCACTACAATGATAATGGGTATTGCTGATGCAGTAGTGTGTCAGAAAAAATGGAAAAACCGTTGACAAAAGTTCTCTTGGCGTCAGAAATAACCCCGTCAACCAGAACGTCAGAAGAATTTTGGTCGACGCGCTAAAGAAACGACGTCTTTCAAGTCTTATCCCCAACGTCGTTGATGTCGATGTGAAGATTAATCGTTGTGTTAAAATTTGAAAGTTGTTAACTATAATAAGTACAATACTTTAAAACCTAAAAATTACCTGTTGACTCTAAATTCTGGCTCTAGACAGGTAGAACATGATGAAATATTTTGGTAGAAATTTGTTGCTCTCAAGTTAATTGACTCCAAAACAAAAATTGCTTATAATTTATCAATCTGGTCTTAACTTAACTTAATTAAATTGGATATATTTTGTCAGTGTGTTGAACAAAATATTTTCGTCGATATTGCCATGTTTTTATGAATTTGAAATTGATGTGAGGAATGAAACGATTTTTGTACAGTGTCAGAGAAAAAACAATAAAAACATAAAAGAACAAAAAATGAAAATATCGCCAATGTAAATATAGTATATAATTAATAGACGTCTTATAAGATAAGAAACTGACCCTCTCCTAACAGCCAAAGTGGCGGGAAAATGTTCAGAACTACATCGAAAGGAATTCCCAAAACCAACTCCCGCATCGAGAAAGTGGTCGGAAAAACAACGTTGGGAGAGGAATTTTCGACACCGTAAGATAATGCGTAAAATCACTAAATGCTTATTTACTGATTTATATTTATATATTATTTTTTATATTTATAATTCTTTTTGAAATATTCATCAAAACATATATTTTATCAAAATTTTCGTAAAATTAATACATCGATCTTTTCGTCGACATCATAGGGTTCCCTCTAACCTTTGTTCGGTTTCTATTCTTGCTTCTTGTACTTTCTTGGTTATATTAATGAAATGGAGATGATAGATGCTAAAAAGGTGTTCACACCAAGTGGAGATATCTTAGTGCACCTGCTTACCCAACTCTCAACCTCTCACAACCATACACAAGTAATCTAATAAATAGAAGTGTTATTAAATATGGTTTAATTAGTAATAAATAAAGAAATATATATGTGTTATTTAATTTTATTAAAAAATCATGGAGATGCTGCCCATGGGTAGCAATCCCTATGTCTAGTTGTGTCTATCTAATTGACTAACCAAGTGCTCTACCCTTTGACCTACATCTTCCATGTTTATTTAATTTTATAAATATAAATAAAAATATGATCATAAATACCATTCTTTTCTTTTTATAAAAATAAAAAAGCATAAAAAAAATGAAGAAAAGAGGAGATACCTTAAATAGTTGATGCTCATTCAAGGAAGAACAATAAATTAAAAAGAAAAGAACGAGAAAAACGTTGAGGGCCAGTTTTGTTAATATATATATATATTTAAGGAAAAAGGAAAAAAGAGTGTGAAAGATTGATAAAAAAAAAAAAGAGAAAATGAAAAGATTGAAGGATAAGCGAAGAGAAAAAGCATGGAACCTTAAGGATGAATACGAAGGAAAAAGAAGAAGGAAAAAGCAAGAGAAAATTTGAAAAGACGAAAGAGATTACTTTGAAAAGTACACTTTGTTTTGTTATTTATGGTACCGTTATTTTTAAATATCTAAATTTTCAATTTTAATTAGCCTCCTCAAAATATCTAATAAATTTATAAACTTGTAATTCAGTATCTAAAAAGTTTTTTTTTTTAAAAAAAAAGTTGAAAAATTAATATTTTTTTCTAATTGAGCCTTAAATTATCAATTTTGAATAGAGAGAAGTTGTATTGTTTTTTTTTAGAAAAAATGTTGGTCAATATCCATCCCTCATTTAATTTTGCTTTTGCTTGTTTCGGTGAAATTATATGATTTCAATATATCATATCGATGTGTTTAAAATTATATTTATATGAACTTATGTTCTCACCTAGATAGAATTGTGTGGATCTTCCCGGTTTTTTTATTAAGAGGACTTTCTATATAATTGACAATAGATTTAGAACTACATGTTATGCTCGATTCATAACTGAATTTTCAGATTATGTATTACTTTTAGAAAAATTGTCAAAAATAGCAAATTTGACAAAATATTTATAACATATAGAAAAAATTTCAAATTCTATCAATACTACACATTGATAAGAGTCTATCAATAACTATCATTAATATAAGTCAGAATTTTGCTATAACTTGTAGATATTTTAATTTATTTTACTATTTTAAAAAATGTTCCTTACTTTCATTATATATGCAGATAAATGAAAGTGCAATATTGTTAACTAACAAATTTGTTTTAATAAAACAACAGTGCATGTCACAAAAAAGATTTTTAATGACGGATAGAAGCAGTAAACTTCGATTAAGATCTAATTTTATTTTTCTCGGTCATCTAAATACACTAAAAATAATATAACAAGATTTTAGATTCTATCGATGTATTAATAGACGACGATCAAAAAAGTCTATTAGAGAGTGTTGCGATTTCGTGATGGTAGTTCAAACTGTGCCTATATTAACATAAATTTTCAAGGAATAATGAAACCAACAAGATAGTTGCTTTAGATAAAGTTTAGTTTTTTATTGGTCTTTTAACCTTATAAATTTTAGGGATGTTTTCAAATATAATAAAGTAGAACCAAATTAAAATGTATACAAATATAGCAAAATATGTCATTTAATATAAGTGGTGGCATTTTGCTATATTTGAAAACGTTCTAAGGATTTTGTCATTTAAAATAATTACCATAAAATTTAGGGTTGGTTCCAAATATGGTAAAATAATAGAGCCTATCAACTATAGATGTGATATACCATGATAGACTATTATATGTATTTATATATGTCATGATAGAAATAAATAGTAGCCTATTTCGATCTATTGTAGATATATTATAATATTTTGTTATATTTGTAAATGTTTTTAACACTTTTATCATTTAAATCGGTAGATATATCAATATTTTTTTCAAATTCCAAATATTTTAATAAAGCTACTTTTTCTTCTTACTTAAGTAAGGAATTAGATTCCACAAATTAAAGAATTAATAATAAATTAAGTTGAAGAGGAGTGGAATAAATTGTAGTATAAATTTGAAACCCTCTTGTTTGGAAATAAACCACAAAGCATTCCATAAGTAATAGAGATTTGCATGTGTATCAAAAGAAAGTAAGGTAGGAAAATGTGTTCTCATATAGAAACTGGAGCTTATAGTCCATGTAAGGATCCACAAGGTTCAAACGTGAAAAGAATAGCAGAATGGGCAGTGGAAGAATACAACAAAGGAGGCCATTGCTTGACCCTTGTAAGTATATTGGAATGTGAGTCGCAAGTGGTGAGTGGAATCAATTGGCGTCTTAAATTGAAGTGTGTAGATCAAAACAATTGTGAGGGAAACTATGGGACTGTTGTGTTGGAGAAATTGGACGGAAGCCTGGTGCTTAGTTACTTCGTTCATCTCTTGACATGAATAAACCAACTCCCTACTTAAACTTACTGCTTTTATGCATATGTAAGTTGTGTACTTCCCCTCCTTAATGATCAATATATAGATCTATAAATAATGGGATTATAAAAATAAATGAAGTAATATCCAATCACATATATACTTTGTATTTTCTGTGTGTTTCCATGTCCTGTCTTCTATTTTATAATTAAATCTTGGTATAACAAGAGCGATGCATTAGAAGGAGTACTTGTGTGTCCTCTACAAAATTCAACACAACAATTTTTAGCGACAACAATTTCACTCCACAAAAGATATACTTTTAATGACGTTCGCACATTACTAAACTTTTAGTAACATAGGTTATGTCACTATTTATTTTTATAGTGACGCATTGCACTCGCCACTAAAGGTAATGTTTTAGTGACAAATAATGTTGTTGTTGAAGGCTAATTTGTATCCGTTACAAACATCTTTTGCGATGTACCGAAGTGCGTCACTAAAAATTCCTACCGTTTTTCTTTTTTTAAAAAAACTAATTTCTTTTGTGACATTATTAAAAAAAAAAAATTCATGGATTTCACTGAAGAACATTTGAAAGAGAAATCCATGAATTTATGAGTGGGGGTCCTGTCCTGTCTTCTCTTTTTTTAAAATAGATAATGTCAATAAAATGCCCTCACTTGCATTTATTTGAAGAATACATTTTCTAAAATAGATTTTAAATTCATTTTATAAGAAAGGTTTTTTAGAAAATGTATTTTTAAAAAAATATTTTTTTTCAAAGGCAATCCAAACAGACCCTAAATTGATAATAATGATACCCCTATCCAAAAGTGAGGGCATTCATCAGAAAGAACAGGTATGTGTGCCAGTGCCCTCATACCTTACGTTGAAAACAATTATATATATATTTATTTATTTTGGGTGTCTTTCCAATACTTTTTATCTATAGCTTCTTTCTACCTTTTTACTGATTGAGATGTCATGTTTTTGAAAGTTCTGATCTTTTTCTTTTTTAGTATTTTTTAAGTGACAAAAGTATTTATAAATATAATGAAAAATATTAATAATAGATCTTATTTGATTCGTTTTTGATATATTTGAAAACAATTTTTTTTAAAAAAAACATTGTTATAATTGTGAAATTTAAATTCATACAAGTAGTTGAAATGGCAAAATTAAATGCACCTTAAAATTGTAATCTCTGAATTTGCGACAAACAATGTGATTTGAGAGATTCCAATATGTGTATAATGTATGTGAATAACTTAAAATATGAGTTTCTTTTAGATTCAAAACATATATTTAATTTAGAGAATTCGGATTTAACTATTCCATTAATTTAGGGTTTAGGGTTTAATTTAGGTGCACTCGATATACCTAAGATTAGGTTCAAAACATCCTAACTATATTAAAAATGGCTTAAGAGGATAATCATTTTTGGACAATTCTACCTTTTGCTAGATTCTAATTTTACAATATCAACCAAATTTAATTGAATTTTTTATTTTTGATTGTTAAATTAATATAAATACATATATATATATATATCATTAACCAATTATAATCTTTTTAAATTTTCATCTTCATGCATAATTTATTATTTAAGAAACCAAAGGGTTAGAATATGAAAAATTATCTTTTTATTTTTATAATTTAATTTTTAGAATTTATAAATATATTTTAATTAATGATGAGATTTCAAAAGGTTTTGAAACTTTTATGTTTTACAACTTATTCTGTCTTTTTACTCACCATGTTTTGTTTTGTTTCGTTTATATTGATATATACTTTTGTGTTGCAATTGCAATAGATCTTTTTACTCACTATATTTTCTTTTGTTTATTACTTCGTTTATATTGATATACTTTTGTGTTGCAATTGCAATAGATTAATACTTTGGAGGAAGACTTGAAAAACACATGTCTGGGGTACAAAATTGAACCAATGTCAATTTAGAAATCCAAGCCCAAGAATTATGAGTTCTTTTTACAGCAATAAGTGCTTTGATTTAGTATTTTGAGTTAAGTGTACATAAATTATTTCTTATAATGTATTTAGCTTATTTTAAATAATAATTACAACAAACTAATGAACTTTTTTAAATTACAAATTTTTTTTTTTAATAAATAAATTAAGTTACATAAAATGTTATCACAATATAATATTTTTCCTCACTCTTTTAACCTATTAATAATTAATATATATATACAAAATTTAAACTTTAGTTTAAAAAGCTTAGAGTTTTGTCCATCTCACAGCATTTGTAAGTTAGACGATTTATTAATTTAATTTTATAGAGTTTTTCCTCACTCTTTTACTCTATTAAAATCAATATGTATATATAAAATCCAAACTTTAGTTTGGAGGAGAGAGAAGTAAGTGATATGTAGTGTATATAAAGAGGAGTGAAGAGTTAAGTAGAGATCATAGAAGTTTGTGAGAGAATTAGAATCATATATATCCAATATATCATATCAAATTAACTTATAATTTGAACGATGACTCTTGGAATCAATATTGGTGGTGGCGTTCAAATCGGAGCTCCTTCAGTGGACAAAGGGGTTATAGACGTACTTGTTCCGCTTGTGATTAATCATTGTGTGAATGTGCTTCAGATTGAGGCCGAACTTGATGGTATTATAAGTTGTGATTTTGAGAGTGGGCTAGCTGGCAAAACATATATCCAATATATATCATATCAAATTAGCTTATAATTTGAAAGATGACTTTTGGACTCGATATATCTGGTGGCCTTCAAATTCTTCACGTTAATCCATCGAATAGTTCGCTTATTGAGCCACTTATTCGGCTTGTGATTGAGCACTGTCAGGCGCTGTACTTGGAATTGAGGCCAAGTTTGAATGTTTTGTTAGTTTTAAATCAAAGGATCTCTTACAAATCTCACCCACTCTGCTTGAAGAAAATAAAATAAAACAAAGATACATATTTTGTGAGATATATTGTCAAGAGGGAGAGAAAAATAAATAAAACTTATTATTTTCATTCAATTAATAGACTAATATTTATAGTCTAAAAAGAAGCAAAAAAAAAATTAACAACTCACTAACTTAGTGCTTGTTGAAATTTTGGAGAGAATTAAAAAATAAATAACCAAAACAATAAAAATAAAAAAGAAACATGCGAACTACTTCTTCCACCTATTTAGGAAGATCATGACAGATTAATAGCTCACAGGTTTTATAGATGGTCAGTGTGAGGTTGGGTCAAATGGCAAAACATGTACCCTAACGTTGAAGCTAAAGGTCAGTGTTGGTGATGCTTATGTTATTAAGATCTCTTTGGTTAAATTCTTTTGCCCACTCATTGGCCTTCCAAGCCTTTTTCTTTCGAGTATGCTGAAGAAATCAACGTCTAAAAACCATGAAATCATGCTATGTATAATGAAAATGGTGCTTTCTTATGCATCATTTTCATCTCTTACATATATACCCATCAATAAATATGTAAACTTAGCCTCTCTTTAAGAATAATGCATTAAGGACTATTTCAATTTACATTATATCTCGTCTTTCTTAACGTCGCCTTTATTTATCTTTCTTCTACTACTTAAATCTTTGAGTGTGGGTTTGAAATATTATCACTCGACACTTTTTATACTTATACTTTTTAAATCTCCGATTGTAAAGCACATGAAGTTTGTTAAAAGTTAGAGCAACTAAATGAGCTGAGGAGAGCAACCATGGTGGGGTGGCGAATGATCTAAGTATTTCTTTTTTGAAAAAGATAAAATGAATTAGCAGCACACCCAAACATCTATTAGATGCACACTCCTTAATGCCCTCATCATTTTCACTTCATTAAGATATAACATAGAAATATATATGACCCAGGAAATAGTCAAAACGAGCTAAAGATAAGTCCCATTGTAGTTTTCAAAGAGTTTGGATCTTATAGACCAATGTTGTGTAAGAGCTTGAACATCATCCCATATCTCAGCTATAGTTTTATCCTTACCCTTAAAGATTCTGCAATTTGTTTGAGTCACTCAATCCAACTTGTTTTTTAAAGTGTTCTCCTTCTGGTTAGCGTTTGAAGTGATCACTTCCATCTCTTCTTGATCACTTATCAGCATTGGTCTCACAGAGTTTTCCATAATATCTGATTAGGTGGACGAAGGTAGAGATGGTGTGGAGACATATTGGTCTGGACTGGAGATGTGTCATTTGTTATTGGGGATATATGTCCTAGATGAACCACCAGCTTTAGCTCTTTTTGCCATCCTTCATTTGCTCTGAATTTGATCTGTTCATAGCATCTTTATCAGTAGCATTTTCAGTTTGGGGGGCTTAGTTTTTGACTCTGTGGACTTTTTTCATTCTCTTATGTGAATAACTGTCTGGGCTTCTAATTTTCAACGGTCTAAATGGGACACTTTTTGGATCATATTCAAAACATTCATTTCGTGGAGAGTGGAAACTTTTCTCTTAGCACTTCTAATAGACTGACCACGGGAATTGTCCTCTTTGCAAATCAATTTTCCTTTTTTCTTTTCTGTCACATGTTTTCAGGCTGTCACTTTCCATCACCTTTCTGTCACTATTCGCCGTCATAATTCAAATTTGAATTCATGGGGCTGAATTTTTTATTAATTTCTGATGGGCAGGTTTTCCGGTGAACTTTTGGTGTTGTTGTTTATCTTTCCAACTTTCCGGTGAAACTTTTTTTGGGGGAAACGGCAACATTGCCGATGAAAGTTTATATTGCTCTGATTTCAAGTCGAATTCATCGAAACCGGCCGTGACTTTTCTAATGAAAGTACCATGGATCACGGGATCTCTTTCCATAAGCCATTTTCCTTCTTCAGGAGCAACTGTTTGTATGAGGAATCTGTTGTGTTCTTCATCTATTATGTTGATGGTGATCGCTATGAACCCAGAGTGGTTATGTCTGATCTTTATCTTGGCCTTGATATCAGTTTTATTTTTTGTTTCGCGAGCTACATCAATGAATCCTCTGCATGTGCTGGGTAAAAGTTTTCATATTCCAAGTGTGTAGGGGAATGCCTCTGAAGTTAACCCACCCCTCATAGCTAGGAATGAGAGTTTGGGAACAACATGAAGATTTTTGCTCCATTATTTGAACTTTACAGAGTACTTGTCCACAATATTCCACCCATTGTTCTTACAAATAATTTGAGCTTGGCTGGTGTCTTTGAAAAGTATAATGGCCTTTTCCGCATGGAACTGTTTGTAAGTGATATCAGATTCCAGTTGGTTTTTGAGTTTATCAATGATCTTAAACGAATCATCATGAATATAGCGTCTTGTTATTACCACTACTTTGTTCCAGTCAAAATCTTCTTTCTTTTCAATTTTTGCCTCTTCTTTTCGCTTGCCATGTGATTCTCTTTTATGTGATGGTAAAGATCTGAGTCAGACGAAGATTTTTGTGATACCACCTCCGCATACGATCGTCTAGGCTGTATGTTTCGGAGGAGTATGGTGGAGTGTAGATAACTTCTCTTCTTTGTTGAGTCAAAGGTTGGGACCTTTTTGTTTCTGCATCCAGCCACTTTTGTTGGATACTTCTGGAACCAAAATAACACATTTGCCCCTGTCATCCACACTCAATATCTCAGCCAGATAACCTTTCCTGTTGTTGTCTTTTGAACCCATATACAATATTCATCAAATCTCCTTTCAAGAAAGAATCTTGTGGTACGCAGATAGTTGAGCAGAGTCTTGAAAGTAGATTTTAACCAATCCAGAGAGTCCGGATATAAGGAAATAGAGAAAGACTTCAATGGTCCCATTTCTGTTATCAGGATCTTCAGCTCACTAGACCTTCTTTCTTTTTTTCTTTTCTATTGAGCATGAGCGCGGGAGTTGTCTGTAGGAAGCCATAGCAAAGAAAGAGGATAAAAGATGAAAGAGACAAGGGTGGAGAGTTAAAAAAGAAATGGCACCTTGTTCGGGTGTTTAATGATAAATGAGACTGTCTAGGGGAACACAGTAGTTGATTAGATTAAATATCGGTTGTTTGATGTTAAATGCAGAAGTCGGATGAAGTTCAACAGGTGGTCAATGGAGGATACCGGCGGCGTTGGTGATGGATGGAGTGTGTTGAAGTAGAGAGAGAAAAGCCCCCATCTGAGTATTTCATCATTCTATTTAAACAAACCTTCTCTTTACATTTTACAGAGTGTGGGAGCAAGGAACGTTGAGTGTGTAGTTCTCTTTTTCTTCTTCATTGTTCTCTGTAGTCTTGTGAAAATAAGTGAAGAGTTTTGTGAGGCTTTCTACCGTGGAGGTAGGTTCATTATTGAAGTTGAACCACACCATAACTCTCCAGTGTTCTTCTCCTTCTTCTATCTTTTATTTACGAGCAAATTCATTTTGGCCGTGTTTTTTTTATTTGAAAATGTAAATCTATAATCTAAAATTATATGTTTTTTAAAGAAATAATCTAAAAAAAATATTTTTACTTCAATATAAGTTTGCTCGGAGTATTTTTATTTTAATTTCCCGTTCGTGTATAATGTGAAAATATATGTACATAAAAAAAATACGGAAAAAGGTAAAAAGACATTTTCGATCAAGCAACTCAATCTTAAATAAAATATTATATATATGGTTTTGGTCAAAAGGTGGGTGTACTCTAACTCACATAAATGAACACACAATCTGTTACTGATAAGAGAACCAGATTCAAATTTATCGATTAATTAGCAACAAAAGAAAAACCAAAAGTAGTGCTGGTTCCATTGTTTTTTAATTAATTATTTAATAGATCTCATTTTGTTGTGCTCCAGCTATTGAATACTTTATTTGTTATATGTGGCTATCTTGCGAACATACACCTCTAGATAGTGTAACAGTTGGGATAGAGGTGACTATATGTACAACATGATAGATTAGAGTATTTTGTGTTGATGTTAGTAGAGTATACCATTATCATGTACTTATATACCATTTCAATGTGATCTCGTTCTATGGGTCTAAGATCCCTCGACGTCGTTGTTGTGCCATTGAACTGAAACTCCAGTTATTATCCCTTAATGTTAACTTATTTCATCAAGTTAATCGTGACTTCTTTTTTTCAAGTAGGTTAATTAGTAGTAGTATATATAAGGGTGGATAAGCCGTAGAAATTAGATGAGTGAATAAAGAAGCAGAGAGAGATCAGTAATAATTACCAAAAAAAAGGTCGTAATTGTTCTAATATCATTAAAACAATGACTTGTTCGAAAGTGTTAAACTCCTTTATGTGGCAATTATGAAATTTTCATTCATGTGGGTTTGGAAGTTGGTGATGTTTAATTGTGTCAACATAACTGAGATGATTAATTAGGTGCATCTTTTGATCTCGATCCTCACTTGTGACTAGTTCAATTCTTACCCAAAGCATTTCAGAGAGCCTTCAAATTGTACGATGGATGTATTGGACAAGTTCGTGCGATTGAGATAGTTGGTTGTGCAGTGGGTGAGCCTTGCAAGAAGACGGGGGACTGAAGCCAAGCCTTATTGGTGTGGTTAGTGGTAGCGTTGAGTTTGGATCCACCCAATGACAAACATATACACCCTTTAAGATCAAGCTCAAGGTCCAAGCCAATGGTTCTGAATTATGTTTATGATATATCTTTCGTGTTGCAATCTTTGTTCAATACATAGGCATTTGGAGCATTGTCTATTTCAACTGTGTTGAAGATGTCAGCATCTAAAATATATTATCATCATATGTATATCTATCACACTTTTTATCTAATCATATATCATCAATGAATATGTAAAACTTATGGCCTTGTATAATACTAAATGAATCATTTTCTACATTTTTTCGATTATATGTAGGAAAATTAGTTTAAATTACAAAAAAAATGAAAATATTTACAAATATATAGCAAGATACTATAATTTATTCACGATAGACCACGATAGATAGCAGCATGTATTTATCATGATACAGATTTTAACTTTTCATTTTGAAAAACAGAAATATTAAGTTTCCTTTTACATGAATGTAACACACAAATTTAAAAATAAACAATTATAGATTTATTTAAAAAGTCCAAAAATTACCCCAAAAGAGAGTTTAATACGTTGTTAATAGATATTTTAAACTACATTCTAATTAAAACCATCTAACATACTGCTCTTCTATAGCAATTAATCAATTGGTGAGTTTTTCTCCGGCTTTCCTCTAGGTTTTGCTTGTGTACACTTCGTTTTTTTTTTAATGAATTAGATCTTTTATTGTTTAGCGTGGAATAATGATGCGGATGCTACAGGGAGAACATTTAACCTTAACTGGATCCTAGTCCAGCTAGCAGACATGCACTACTCAAAGCCTATAGCCAAGGAACAATTTTCCTAAATATTAATCCATTGATTTCTTAACTTCATTGTAAGTTGGTTCGGCTTCTTGGCTTAGCTTTAGCCCTTAGACTCTCTCTTGTAACTACTTTATCATCAATAAATTTGAGTTGTGTTTTGCTGGACGGTTAGACAAACCCGAAAGTATTCTACAGATTGCTCGTTTCCTCTTTTAAACAAATGATGTGGATGCTGCTATGGATGTGTGGACCTAGTTGAGATATCTAAATGTACCTACTGATCCATCTATCTTTCTTTGATTATTTATTTTGCTAAAAACAGGCCACCGAACATACTGATCAGGTTTCTGAGGCTTCTCGTTGATGTTTTGACATTGCCTGCATTTTGTTTGGTAGATTGTGATCCATATGGTTTTGCCATTCTGACGACATATTATTTCCCTCCATTTTGTTTGAATTTTCAATTTAGAAATATCGGCCCCCTCCCCCTACTCATTTTTTTTATAAGGATACATGGGTCAGTAGGTGTACCCGGACATCTCCACTAAGTGAACATCCCCTCAAAATCATCGTCATCATTCCCGCTTCATTAATATCAAGTAAAAGAGTACAGGAAGCAATGAATGTTCAAAGAAAAGGGCTAGAGAATAGCCCAACAAACCCAAGAGTTATACAAAAGCATGAATGTTTAAAGCTATAGTACTAGCATTGTTTTAGAATGTTTGAGTTTCATCCCTTTGAGTAGTTTCATATTATGCTTTGAAGTGCTAAATTTCGTTTATTGAGTTCAATCATATTGAATTCGTTGCTTTTGATGTAGACATACCCCTTTCCTCATTGTGAAATTTTCACTTTAATTTAGACATGTCACTACAAGAAAAATGGTCTACGACGACAATTATTTTCTGTCGAGAAAAAATCCGTGACAGTTATTTACAGTCATAGTATCGCGTGTCGTGGAAAGTCCTTCTATGACAGTTCCAAAAAAATGTCACAAAATGTGTTTTAATGACAAAATATAAATGTCATTAATTAGTATTTTATGACAACAAATAACTGTCATATAAACTTTTTTGTGACAACAAATAACTATCACTATTTACACATTGACGACAGTTACAAAAATGTCACGAATTCTTATATTATGACATTTTTTTACTGTCATTGATTAGATTTTGACGACAGTTACGAAAATGTCACAAATTAATATATTACGACATTTTTTTCCTGTCATTTATAGACCAATCGTGACAGTTTTTGTAAAATTTAATTGTCATTGAATCGATTTTGACGACGGTTATGAAAATGTCACGAATTAATATATTATGACATTTTTTTCCTGTTATGGATAGACCAATCGTGATAGTTTTTTATAGAATTTAATTGTCATGGTTTCTGTATTGACGACAGGAAAAAAATGTTACGAATTTGTATATTACAATATTTTTCCCTGTTGTGTATTCCTCAATTCCTGTTTTTCTTGCTGCTGAACCATTACACTACCAACTTCAATAACAATAACAATAATACAACACACCCATACGAAAACAATAAGTCAACACTTTATAAAGATACACTTTGAAGTATTCATACATTCATTGACTAATAACCATTTGTTTAGTTCAAATGTAGTTTCCATAGAAAAGAAATATACATTGACATTGGAAGCAAGAAGCCTGAACGCAATACATTGGAAGCAAGAGTTGGCTACCAACCATACAAAAGATGTTATATCAATCAATTGCTCCAAATTGGCTTCAATGCTTCAAATGGATACTTCCAAACCTAGAAAGAAAACAAAATCTCATTTAGAGGATGATTAAAGAACATTACCTATGAGGAGGTTCTACTTAAAGCTATTAAAGTTAATTAAGGAACATTACCTATGAGAAGGTTCAATAAACTTGTGTATAGATGGTAGCATTCTCCTTGTTGAACACGGCCAACCCTTCCTCTTCTCTAAAAGGCAAGAAAATAAAAAGAGGAAATTAGAAACAAAGAAAACCCCACTCGAAAATGAAGTATTCGATTGCAGATTGTATGCATATATCACAAATGAATGGAGAAAATATGAAGCTCTTGAATTACTAGTGTTAGCCTACAATAAACTCTGCTATTAATGAGTGCTTCCAATTACTAGTGTTCGGCTTCAACAAAGCTAACTATTTCCAGCCCTAAGAACTAAGATCAAATAAGACTTATGTGGATTGAATAAAACTAACATTAGTCTTCAGCCCCTCCCCTCCCCTCCCCTCCCTTCCCCTCCCCTCCCTTCCCCTCCCAACACAATAAAAAAACATTGACAAGGGGCACACCTTAGTTAACTACAACTTGCTATAAAAGAGGCAGATTTGGTCTAAAGAATACCATTATAAACTAGTTATTAGTTTTCAGCCCCCCTCCCCCCAACATAATCAAAAAGCATTATACCAAGAATATGAACAAAACAAATAATGAGAGAACAAAAAATTTACCTACAGCCCCCTCCCAACACAAACAAAAAACAGTGACAATGGGGCACACAATTGTTACCTACAACTTGCTATAAAAGAGGCAGATTTGGTCTAAAGAATACAATTATAAACTAGTCATTTGTTTTAAATAAAATATTTTTTTTAAAAAAAAAAACTTATCTCTACTCATTTTAGGAAAAAAATAAATTAATAAAATCTTTGACTTATTTTATATCATTTTAGGAAAAAAAAATCAATTTTAAACAAAAAATCTTTTAATATCCATTTAATTTATTAATTAATTTTTCACAAAATCTCAAAATATCTCATTGAATTTAATTTATTTATTTTAGGAAAATGAAATTTACTTTATTAATATAATATCAAATTTTGATTTTATTCTTATTATTTTTTCCTAATTTATGGTACACCCCGGGTCTATAAATAGGGACCTTTGTCATTTGGAAAAGGGGAGGAAAAAATTTCTTAAAAAAAAAACATCTTTAGAGAGTGCTTAGTAACATTTTTATTATTTAGAGCGAATCTCTGCGGGAAAATATAGCAAAAAATATGAGTTTTTATATTTCTTTCCGTTACTTTATTGTCTCTACTTTTTTTTTTTTTACTTTATCTTAAGCAAATCAAATCCCATGTTGAAACAATTTAGTTGGAGGTTGCATTTGATAGGGATTTAATCCCAAGCATCCACACCTCATACAACAAGTAATTTCTTTGGGATTCGAATCCTTATTTTTCTTTTCTTCTCTTTTTAAAAGATAAAGAGAAAGAAAAGAAAATGTAGAAAAATTTTAGTATGTTTTTACTACTTTTTTTCTTTTATCATCATTTAAAAAAAAATTCTTTAGTCTTTTTCTTCTCTCTAAAAAAAATAGGGAGAAAACGACATAAGAAAAATGTTCATTTTTTTTTATCCGTGTTTCATTTTTCTTTTAATCCCAACTCTTAACCTTTATTTTTTTCTCTCTAAAATATAGAGGGAAAAAATGAGAATAGAGAAAATTTTATCATTATTATCGTTATTACCATTATTACCATTATTATCGTTATTACCATTATTATTATTATTATCATTTATTATTATTATTATTATTATTTTATTATTATGATTATTATTTTTATTATACTTGTTATCGTTGTTGATATTCTTTTTATATTACTATTTATTCTCTATTAATTATCTTATTATTATTACTTTATATATATATATATATATATATAAATATTTCTTTGTATCACTACTTTTTTGGTTCTTTCCTTATTTTATTTACTTGATTATGTTTTTTTTTCTTTTACTTATTCACATTACTATCATTATAATTATTGTTATATGCACTTAAAAGGTAATTATTTTTTTGTATTTTAAATTTTTCAATGTTTTAAAATTATTCCAATTTAAAAGTCTCTATGTTTTTTTTTTTTTTATAAAAAAAAAACTCTTTGTTAATCATTTAGCAAATTTTATCTATAATGTTTTTAATGCTTTTAAACTTTCAAAATTTAATCTATAATTTCATAAAGTTCCTAAATGAATCTTTTTTAATAACTTAACCATTTTCTTTAAATAAAATCGTATGATGGAATCTAGGAAATTTGGGAGTCCGATTTTCTAGACTTTTTGAGGTGAGGAATCACATATTTGGAAGTCCAAGATATGATCCCAAGAAAAAATGAATTTAATCAATGTTTTAAAAAAAAAAAAAAAAAACCTTTATTCGAAGACTAACCTATGATAGATTTTGAGAAATTGTAATAATTCCTCATTTTCTTAAGGTGAGAAGTTTCCTTCAATATATATTCTAATTAATGGAATATTATTCCACTTATTTTATGAGATCATTGCTTCAAACATTGGAGTAATGAGGGGTAAAATAAGACATTAGTTTTAAAATAAATTAAAAAATATTTTCAATTCAAGATTTGAAATTTGGCCACCGTTTTCTAAATGGGTGTCGTGGGGTGCTAATATCTTCCCCACACACAAATGACTCCCAAACTCAACTCTATTTTTCGCATACCATTTTTAAATTTTTTTTACTTTATTTCGGTGTCCAATCACACCGTAAAAAAGATTGGTGGCGACTCCTATTTTTTTAAAACTAACTCTTTTGTGGACGTCGGCCGCTCCGCGTCGTCTCCGGCACGTGGCGACACCAAGAATATGAACAAAACAAATAATGAGAGGAAAAAAAAAGTACCTACAGCCCCCTTCCAACACAACAAAAAGCAGTGACAATAGGGCACACAATAGTTACCTACAGCTTGCTATAAAAGAGGCAGATTTGTTCTAAAGAATACCATACAAAACCAGTCATTAGTCTTCATTGACAAGCTTGTATGTCATTGAGACGTGGGTCGACTTGCGCCTGGCAATTGTTGTGAGTTGTACGCCCCAAACAAAAGAGTTCCTTCAACACGGACTTACATTTCAAAAATAATGGAGTCTTCCTAAGAGAAAATATAAATGCACACACGTTCATAATCGTTTAATTCTTAGTTAGAAACAAGTTTATAAATGTTATATTATAATTATGAACTTACCTTTGTGCTCCAGTAGTCTGTTACAAAAAATGATCTTCAACATTCACATGTGTCTGTGTTCCACAAAATTATATCCACAAAATAGGAAGCACCAAAATACTTCAAAACAGTTTAAGAAAAATATGATGCTAAGCACGATATACGTGCTTGGATACGAACTCCGCCCATTCAGATCTAACTTCATTGATATCACTTTGAGCGTACTTATTTGGTAAACTTTTCATCTATACATAATAAAGTGGATGTAAATTAGTTTGATTCAAAATAAATTACATGATGATAGTTTTAAAACTTGTATACTTACGATGTCTATAACAGAAGTACTTCTTGAAAAAATTATGTCACGCACGAACCGCATGACGTAATACCCGCATTCTACGACCCCTGATTGCTTGGGACACTGTGTATGCTCATAAACAATAAAAACACTTATGTTAAAGGTAATAATCAATTTATAACTATCCTTATGGACGAATTAAAATACCTTTACAACCCTCCAGTTTGGTTTCTTTTTATTTGACATATTGAAAGACCTATAAAATATTTGAAGATTATTATGCACCAAAGGGTGTTGCATACAGAAAAAATAAATCAACGATATAAGTAAGTACGACATACATTTCAAGTACTTCGAGCATGTCTTTCTCAATTCGATTCTTCAATGGGTCTATCCAGAACGCAAGACCCTTCGTGTGATTTACAGCTACCAAACTCCAATGATTACTAAGTATACGTTTGAAATAGTATGACTAAATATTAGAATAATGCATTCCAAAAATGAACGACAGTGAAGAGATCATGCACATACCCGGAATTGTAAGGGAATAGTAGTAGTTGGTCATACTCTGCACCAAGCAATCTTGCATTCAACAACTGTGCGCGCGATTCTTTATACCTCGAGAAACTGATAGATCCAGCATCTAAAACTTGTATAAGCTCAAAGTTTTCCATGCATCCATAGGTACAAGTGCAATGACAATGAAGCAAAATCAAATAAAAATTTATATGTTTCTTTAATGACACTAAGAGTAGTAAGAACATATCTTACATCATGTACGCATCGAGGCATGCTGTACATGTTGGCTGCATTGAGGAGAACTCTCTTAGCGACTCAATCATTACGCAGCATTTCCTTCTCACACCGAAGACTTCAACAGGTGTAGTAATTTGAATTGATGACCCCACATGCTCTACTAGTCGTACCAAACATCGAAGTGCCACGGGACAATGTTGATCTACTGCGCTAGATACTATGGCCGGATCCTTACTCGAACCCGCAGTATTGTTCTACAACAAATATGACAATTAGGGTTAGCATAAATTGCCTACAATGAAATACTGAGGGTTAAGAACACACATTACCTTCGCATTCCCAGTAATGACAAGATGACGTGGCCATAGCAAGTGTGAACCCACTTCCTGTGACATTTTCTTCAGTCCTTTCTTGGTCGGAATGGGAATCACACATTCACTACCCAATACAACATCTAGAGACACCTTCATGTTGTCTTCGTCAACTTTTGATTCAAATATTGTCCCGTGGGCAACGATATTATCTTGCGTTTCAAATGCCAACATACACGGGGTTCCAACCTACGTAGAAGTATTTGTTAAATATGTGTACTTACACGTTTCCTTTACAAAAAGCACACAACAATTTGGATTCATGAACTGTGATGAAAACTAACCTTCATTTGATTTGAAGTCAAATCTGGTACAATCTCTTCTTCCTTCTGTACATTCACCTATAGGAAAAAAAGCACAGTCAAGACAGTATACAAACCAAGCATGTTGCTGTGTCGATTGATGGTTAAAAAAATAAACCTCCATTTCTTCCTTCGCTTCTGCCTCGTCAGCTGCGTCTTTCTCTGATTCTGAATCATTGGGTACATCTTCAACCTCATTATCTGAAGCCCCTTTCGTGGATGGTTTTCCCGTTGAACTCATACTCCGTGCTTCTTCTTCCCCTCCTATTGAACCCTTACCTTTTTTCACTTGTAATAGCTCTGCTTCTAACTCCTTTATTCTTTTTGCCATTTCATCTCGTTCTTCAAAAACTGTCTTCTCATCGTCATTATGATTCGATCTAGATTCAGTCGGGATATGGAAATACCTTTTCTTCGTGACATACTTTCCCACTCCTCGAACTATTCCTGGCCGATCCTTACCACCCAATGCTTGGGTTAGTATATCGTCAGCACCTGATAAATTACACCCCTTCTGGGTGCCAGCTAGTAGTTCGTCCTAACAAAGTAAGAAAAATTGAAATTATTAGTATAACAATGGTGTAGGAAAACAAAAAATACAAAGTAGTTACTTACTATTAGATTGACAACGTCCTTGGTCTATTCGTCACAAATTTCTCCCTTACGATCCAAACGTGCCTGCTTCCACACTACTGATCCATCAATTTCCTTGGACGAAGAAGACGAGCGCTACGTAAAGAATAAAATGTTATATAATAAAATAACAAGATTAAAAGAATACATGTGTAGTACGTGGATAATCAATTATGACAAAGATCGTGACTTACCAACTCCTCAACCAAATTTGCATACCCCTTTCTCGGTGTCCGATGGTTGTATTTATTTTGCTTCCTTTTCTGTTTCCCTTCCTCACTCTTTTTCTTTACAATAAAACATATCAAAACAACTTTGATGAAAACTTTCTTACAAAGATGTTGAAATAAAGATAAAGAAAAAAAAATGAACATATTCAATTTTTCCAATCTTTAATGTAGAAAGTTATGTACATGTCCTAGAGAAATTTATATTCATACTTACTTCGAAATCATCCATCAATCGTGAAGCCACAAATTCAGCCCAATGGTCTTGATCGATGAATGAGTACTCATCCGGGGGATGCTTTAGCTTTTCTACATTGTCCTTAAACGACATTACGTAAGTCGTTGTCAATCTGGACTTAAACCCACGAAAGCATACTCCCGCATTTTGAAGGACATTTTTCTTTGACTTTGGATCAATAACGAAGCCACCCTACAATGCCAAAAAACACATCCTAAATATTCAGCTTGATAAACTAGAAATTTTATTACACTTGAAATGACTTAGAATGATTGTTACCTCAATTAGTTCAAATATCTTGTCCTTCGTCTCTTTGGGCACTGCATGCCAATTTTGGTATGTTATTGGAACGTGAAACCTTACCGTAGTTCCTATAAAACTTTTCAGCTTCGTTGCATTCTGACGAATTGGTTGACCCAATTCGTTGTAGTCAACCACTAATTTTCGGCCCTCGCTACTAACACGTGTTATCTCTTTCATTCCGGTAGGGCCATGTGTTCTCTTAGCGCTACTACTCTCCCCTACATCATGTGGTGTAGAAGGATGATCGCATACCTTATCGTCGTCCCCTAAATTAACCATATCTGCAAATCTAGTTTCAATAATAAAAGAAGAAACTATATGTCAGTAAAAATGCATATGTAATTGTAAGAAAGAAATAGAAAAATAATTTGATAATTGTGAATCAAATGTCATTTATCAAATAAATCAATAAATTGTTCTTACTCACTTAAGTACGCAAAATTCATAATGACTATGGTAGAACACACATTGCACTATTAATATAGCATATCTAGTACACAATAGTTTTAAAATTGGAAGAAAAAAAACAATTGAACATGAAATGAAATCTTGATAACGGTAGATTCTGAAGTAGTCGTATCTCAAAATGACATAGTCCTACAAAGAAAAAAAAAACAACGGTCATTAACTACATGGAGTGAACATTGAACACAAGCACTAAACCTGAACTTAAGTACCACATTCATTAATAACCTTACTTTACATACTTTTGAAAGTCAAGTGGTAACCCATGTGCCTTCACAGTCAGGTCTAGCGTATGATTCGTCCATTTCATTAATATCACCCGTTGTTGTCCATTTCGAAACTGGTGGATAGTGCGGCAACATGTCTCCTATGTCATCATCAACACATTTGTAAGAAAATTCTTTCTGTGGTGGCATAACAACAACCGACCATCGTGCATCAATAGGATCTGTCACATAGAATACTTGTCTCCCGTGTGTGGCAATAATGAACGAATCTGAAGTGTGTCCGATTCGGCTAAGGTCAACCAGCGTGTAATTAAGATAGTCCATTCGAACACCAGTCTTATTTTCAACCCAATTGCATTTGAAAAGTACAACCTTAAACGTATTGTAGTTGACTTCCCAAATCTCTTGAATCGTCCCATAAAAAGACATGTCATCAACGATTGAATGTTTGTACTTCGCACTAGACACTTGCATTGTCGTTGCGACTAACATAATCCCACTATTTTGAACAGTTCAATGGTCATCACGAGACTTTGTGTGGTAACAAGTTCCATTAATCATGTACCCCTCAGACGTCATTAAACTAGGGTGGGGACCATGTGCAAGCCAACGTATTGTGTTTGAGACAACCTTTCCTTCCTGTAATTCACTCATAACCTATTGAACAGGAGAGTCAGTCGTTCTAATTGTTCATCAATAAGAAGAAAACATAGATGCAATTAGATATTTCAGTTACCTGATCTCGTATCCATGCACTGAAGGATCGATTATGTTCAAGTTGTAGCCACTGTTCATTTTTTGCTCTTCTTTGGTTTTCCATTTTCAACTGGTTCAAATGTCGTCTACAAAATATGTCATACATTAACTTCAAGCCTTGCGAGGGGTAAATTAAGGGCGATGTATAATCATAGGAACGCTTACTCTATGTATGGGTGAACTTCTTCAGTGTTCTGTAAAACATGAAGATGTGCTTGCTTCAATTGTTGCACATCAGGTCGAACGTACGCTCCGACTGACAGTGGTCTATCGCTATGTCTATCCTCCATTGAATTAAGTGACCCAAGACCAATAGGATCTAATCCAGAAAGAAACTCCGAACATAATTCAACAGCCTCCTCACATATTTGTGCTTCTGCAATGCATCCTTCTGGTCGAGTTCTATTACGAACATAACTTTTCAAGACTTTCATGCATCGCTTAAATGGGTACATCCACCTCAAATATACAGGTCCACAAAGCTTTACTTCTCTCACAAGATGAACGACAAGATGAACCATCACTACTACAAATCTGGGTTTACTTGACGCCTCTAGTTTAGAAATACTTGACGCTTGTAATAAAAATTGTCAAGTAAAATAAAAAACATCAAGAATAACAAAAAGTTGAAAAAATGCATAAATTTTCAATTTTTTTTCTAATTACTTGACAAGTTAAAAGCAACAAGTATAATTTTACATGCTTGACATTCTTTGAATGTCAAGTATACCGATTTGAAAAAATGATTAATTAAAAAATTAAAAAAGAAATCCTAAAGCCCTCTTTTCTCTCCTTCTCCACGATATTCCATCTCACATTTTCCATCTCCACCAAAAACTAACCTAAAATCAGGGCAGCCATGGCCACAACGAATGACGATGGTAGCGATGAACGACGATGGCAGTGATGAACGACGACGATTGATGGTGACCTTCGACAGCGATCGAGTTTGACGATGACCCACGAAGCGAATAGATATGCTACACTCGAACGACTCCACCCGAACGTCTGACGGTGACCTACTTCAACGAGGCTCTTGAGAAGTGGCCATGGCTTACCTGTTTTTGATATCGAGACATTGCTTCATCAACAATCTGCTTGAAGAATTCGAGTACGATTCTGCACATCCTATCAATTCAGGGATTGGATTCAAGGAGGATGAAATCCCTAATTTTATTGGATCCTTCTATTCCAAGATGAAAGCTATGGTGAGCTACTGATTTTCATTGCTTCATTGTTGTTTTGTTGTTTTCCCCTTTTGTTTAATTTTTATTTTCAAAAACTTGGAAGTTGTATGTTTTTAATTAGTTGCATTGTGGAAATTTGAGTTCAGATCTGTAAGACCAGAGAATGGTTTTGTTTAGCAATTGAAATCAGTCAATTGTTTTGATTGATATTTGGGATTAATGACTGATATTTGGGATTATTGTAACAAGAATCACAATTATTTGCTCGGCGTGGAGTAATTTCCCATGATCGATGAGATGTCAGCTGGTAATTGTAGCGTTCTGACAACAGTTATAAAATTTATCGACAAATATGATCTTTATGGTCAAGTGGCAGACCCAAAGCATAATAAACAATATGATGTTCCAGACATATATCGGCTTGCAGCAAAAACAAAGGTTTATTAGATATCACGAATCTCATTTGCTTCTCATAGCCACACTATTGTCTGACATTAATAACTTATTTTTTGAAACAATGATAGGGTGTTTTCATTAATGCAGCATTGGTCGAAACATTCGGGCTTACCTTGATTGAGGTAAATTTTTTTTTCTTTTGGTTATCAATAGATATGTTATGTGATTTATTGGTTTCTCTTGGCTGAGTGAAAACCCAGTCGGATTTATGCCTCTGATTTATCGTAGGCAGACACATTATTGGATCTTCTTCTTCTTCTCCTCTTCTTTCAAATTCATTTTTTCTTGATAGTGGAATTGTTCGTTCAGATTTCTAAATAAACTTATAAACTTCATCATTTCTTCTTCAATGAAGGGGGAGGAGTATGATAATTCTGTCAATCTGGAGAGTTTGTCTCCCAAATGACATAAGAACTTGTGATTCTTGTTGTTGTCTTAATATCTCTGCAGCTGCATTGGGGTGTAGATGCCCTCGGTTCAGCCTCCACTGTCGCTGTCGCATATGGCACCTTCACCGTCTGCTGTATTTCTGCAGGTAAGAAAAGCCAGAGAATTCAATGCTATAGAATCATTTCATATAATTTTGTTTTTCTAGTTTTTGACTTTTCATGATTTAGTTGAACGATCGATGTTTCTTTAACTTTTTACGGTATTTTAACCAAAAAAGAAACAATGAAAAATTTGTATAAAATGATGAACATAGATGGGATGAGAATTGAAGGGATTGAGCAAAGAATCAAAGATCAGAATCAATGTAAAAGGAGCTATGTATGTAGAGAGAACAAAATCAAAAAGTGTTCTCACAAATAATTTGCTTCTCAATCTTTACAACTTGGCTCCCCAAAAACCCATTGATTTATTTGCACAAGATTTCCTTCAATCTCTTGTGGAAAAGGTACTGATCATCACTCATCACTTTCTTTTTTTTCTGACATTTTTCATATATTATAAATCGTTGTATATTTTTCATAGTTTAAATTTCACCATTTGGATAGATTTCAATTGTTTATGTTAATTTGTTAGGGTGAAGATATGTTTGAAATTGAATTAAATGATCTTGGATCACTTGTGTTTTGTAAATCCTGCTGCTATGGGGATTGGGGTTTGTTCTTTTCTAATGGCTTCTTGTTAGATCACTAAGAACATTCAGCCTTTTACATTTAGAGAGAAATTTAGAGGGAAA
The DNA here is from genome assembly GCA_025688845.1 of Cucumis hystrix. Classification (NCBI taxonomy): domain Eukaryota; kingdom Viridiplantae; phylum Streptophyta; class Magnoliopsida; order Cucurbitales; family Cucurbitaceae; genus Cucumis; species Cucumis hystrix. Next base: position 7,419,291 of record CM046884.1, read on the forward strand.
GTGAAGGGGAAGTGGGATGTGGGAGATTAAGTCATTGATATTTGTTAAGGCAATGAGTACCTTATCTACTATAAGCTATGTTTGGATTTATCATTAACAGATGTACATTATTTCCATCTTCCTATTCTCCTTCCATTGATTTGTCATGGTTCCTCAACTATTTTTTTTTTTTTCAGATTAGTAGAAGGAAGTAAATAGTGGAGTAGTCATATATCATTCTTTTTGCTTGATTTCATAGTTCTTACAGTTGCAGATGTTGAATGACTCTGGAGTAAGCAACTCATCAATGCAACCATTTAAGAGTGTTGTGGTGCTTGGAGGAGGGTGATGTCTCTGTTTCTTATTATTATATATACTTTTTGTTTTATGATTATGAACGATGTTCATAACTCATTTTGTAATATGAATAATAACGATATGTTTCTATGTTGTAAGTATATTGTAATGACCAACTATATGTATATGTTCAATGATATATATGCAATTTGTTAGTTATTTGATTGAAGTTTTGGGTTGATTCAAGAAATGTAAATAGCTCAATTGATCATGTTGTATACCATTGTTGGACTTCAAAACAGGTGAAATATAATTATATGAGTATTTTGAATTGTACAATTTTTCATTTGAAAGAAAAAAAAATTCTTGACATGTAAAACGTGTCAAGAATAAGCAAATTCTTACGTTTATAAACTGTCAAGTATATATTTACTTGACGCGTAAAAACTGTCAAACAAAAAATACCCTTATTCTTGACACTGGATTACTTGACGCGTAAAAAACGTCAAGTAATCTTATATACTTGACACTTTTTACCGGTCAAGTATAATTGTACTTGACGCTTAAAAATTGTCAAGTAAATCTCCCTTATTCTTGACACTGGATTACTTGAGTCTTTTAAAAGCGTCAGGTAAACCTTTACTTGACAGTTTTTAAGCGTCAACTAAGGTCGATTTTGTAGTAGTGCATAATTGTAAAAAAGAAGGGTGGGAAGTACTTCTCAAGATTGCACAAAGTAAGAACTATATCTTCTTGCAATGCATCAAGCTTTGAGACAGAAAAACTTTTAGCGCAAATGGCATTGAAGAAGAAGCACAATCTACTGATAGTGTACCTCACATTCTTCGGTAGGACTGAGCGTATTGCAATTGAAAGCAGTTGTTGCATTAAAACATGATAGTCATGTAATTTAAGGCCGGTCAATTTTAAGTCATCCAAAGAGACATGACTTCTAATATTTGATGAATACCCTTATGGAACTTTAATATCGTACAAAGTCTTACAAAACTGATACTTCTCTTGTCTTGACAATGTATAGCATGCTGCGGGAATGTAAGTTCTATTACCTGTAAACGTTGGTGTCAATTCTGGTCTAATTTTCATTTCAACTAAATCAAGTCTAGTATTCATCTCATCTTTACTTTTTCCTGGTATATCAAGCAATGTGCCTATTATGTTCATGCATACATTCTTTTCAATATGCATTACGTCTAGACAGTGACATACATGCAAGTGCTTCCAATATGGTAGTTCAAAAAATTTTGATCTTCTTTTCCAATAGTCATTGCTACATCCATTGTGCAATTTCTTACCACACTTCTTCCCACATGAAAATACCATGTCTTTCAATTTGAAGTACATGGCCTCTCCCGACAGGGGTTGTGGAGGGCTTCCATGCTCCTGCTTACCATCAAATATCTTCTTTTGTATTCTATATGGATGATGTATTGGCAAATACTTCCTGTGTCCCATGTATGAGTTTTTTTTCCATGTTGTAGTCTTATTGAAGTAGTCTCCTCTCCACATATTGGACAAGCCTTATATCCTTTCACACTACAACCGCACAGATTACTGTATGCTGGAAAATCATTGATCGTCCACAGTAAGACAGCCATCAATGTGAAATATTCTTCTTTATATGCATCAAAACACTAAACTCCAACTTCCCACAACAGTTTGAGGTCATCAATTAAAGGTGCTAAGTACGTGTTGATATCGTATCCCGGTTGCTTTGGACCTGATATTATCATTGTCAGCATCAAATACTTTCTTCTCATACACAACCATGGTGGAAGGTTGTATATTGTAGTAATAAAAGGTCAACAACTGTAGGTCGTCGATAGATCTCCAAATGGGTTAATTCCATCAGTGGACAAACCCAAACGGAGATTTCTTGGTTCAGACCCGAAGGTTGGCCACATGTGATCAATCAACCTCCATGATGGAGTGTCAGCCGGGTGTCTCAAAATACCATCAACTTTTCTATTCATCGCATGCCAACGCAAGTTCTTAGCATTCTCTAATCTCTTGAACATTCTTACAAATCTTGGAACTATTGGGAAGTACCACATCTGCTTGGCATCCACTCCACTTTTTTCATTATTTGAGTTTTTAGCAATCTTCCACTTTGACAAACCGCACTTGGGGCATTTTGTCATGTTCTCATACTCTTTTCTATACAAACAACAGTCATTAGAACATGCATCGATCTTTTGGTAACTCAGTCCTAAGGCACCTAATGTTTTCTTCGCTTCATATAAGGAACTTGGAATTTCGTTGTTTTCAGGTAAGAGATCGCTTATTATGGACAACAATTCAGAGAAGCTAGTGTTACTCCAACCATACCTAACCTTTAAGTTGTACAATCTCACGAGGGCTGACAACTTGGTAAATTTCTTACATCCTGAGTATAAGGGTTTCTTTGCGTCATCGAACATAGTATCGAAGGTATTGGATGCATTAGAAGATTGTTCATGAACGGAATTAACCATATTAACTGTATTAAATAAATCATCATTTTCATCATTTTCGTCCACTTCATTTTCCATTATGCCGGTAACGTTCTCTGAATTCAAATCTTCACCATGCCAGAATCATACCTTGTAACTTTTATCAATGCCATGGGCATACAAATGATACCGAACTGTTGAGACATCCTTAAGTAAACGATTCCCACAATTCAAACATGGACATCTAATTGAATTAGAACCTTTGGCATGATTCAGACCAAATTGAATGAACCTTTCAACTCCTAAATCATATTCTTTAGACATCCTGTTTTCCATCATCCATGACTTGTCCATTATATAATGGCCCCTAAATGAACCTGATTACAAAAAAAGATATTGGCCAACAACTTAAGGAAATCAATGAGTAATTACATCCTACAGTATTTTACACTTTCGTTTCTATAACTTTGTCGTAAATTAGTATGCGTCTATTTAGCATGGAACAAGTTATAGGTGAATATAGCTTTCGAATATAGATGAAAAAAAATACTATTCAAACACTTCCTTTGCAACAACTTATAAAGTTGTATTTGAAAATTAGAAAACCAATTCAAATGAGAATTACACTTTTGTGATGAAAACTATTTGTAAGGTGCTTTAGTCTAACAACTTTGTTTAAATATTTCAAACATGTATAAACATAAATATTACAAATATATAGACGAGAGATGCACACAAGAGGAAATGCATATATTAAAAGAAATAATAACATAAATGAATACGATTATCTTTAGCAATCAAGATGCAAATAGCTCTTGTATCTAAGGATTCTTTGCTTCGCCAAAAGCAAATTAAAGTTATTGTCTTTTACTCTCATGCTTCCTTAAAGTTTAGTCGATTAAATATTTCAAACATATATATTTTGAAGGATGCTGATGGAATATCAAAATCAAATCAAACACATACTATGAAGACAAAAGACTCAACCTTAAAGAAAATCAATTTAATTGTTCCTAAGAGTAAAGTTTAGAAAGCTTCATTAGACATATACATTCCAAAAACAAATCAAACATACCATTAACAATAACAGTAAGTAAATCAAACATACCATTAACAATAACAGTAACAAATTTTTAAACAAAACAATTATCATGGAAATTCTTGGAATATGATGGTCAGTCGTATTACACCATGAACTTTGATGTTTTACAAAATACTTTTAAGGATTCATTTTGAAAAGCATCACAAGACTCATCTCATATGGGATGATCCTAATAAGTACCTATAGAAGCCTGAAAAGTATCCCATTAGAAACCTTTTTAAACTTTTAATGTAGACTTATTGTGAAGAGCATGGTAATGATAGAACTTTCAACCTCTACATAAAGATTTCATCTTTTGTTTTTGTTATTTAAATTTATGCACATTTTCACTTAATTTAATTCATTTAAAAAGCTTATAACAAAACAAATAAACTCTATATGTATATATGTGATTATGCACAAGAAAGAAAACCTCTTTAACTAATGAATAAACTTTTCTCATTCTGTGCAAAGAATTCTACTGTGAAAGAAAACCTCTTTAATAGTACTTTTTTCTATTACGTTTGAATTTAAAATATTACACTTTTATCTTTTGAAGGAAAAAAATAAAAAATAAAACCAAGCACTAATTACTTAAAATTGGTAAAATTTATAAACTTTGGACCAAATTCAATTAACTAATTTAACACATTAAAAAAATATAAAAATTTAGAAGTAAAAGAAACAAATTTGAAGCTAAAATTTAAATTATTGATATGAAAAGTATTCGATATATTATCTATTTCTCCCCTAAAATATCTGTAAAGTGAAAAAAAATCATAAGAGATCAAGCAATTAAATTGGTGGAGTTCTAACCGTTGGTTCAATCATGTGAGAAGATCCTATCTTGTCTAAAACTTTTTTCTTCTTATATTTAGTGTTATTATCTTTTTTTCTTCTAATTTTGTTCTTTAAAATCTAAAATGTATTCATAAATTTCCAAGAGGTTTCATTGATAAGGATGAAATAAGAAATTACAATAAAGTTGATAAAATATAATGCTTGATAGCTTAACCAACAAATTAATGAGTTTTTAAAATTTTATTATATACGTTTAAACATAAACTTTAATTAATCACATTATCAATATGGTATTGAATTTAATTATAAATATTTAAATAATTAGAAATTAATGATATGAAAAATAAGTATTTACATGTCCTATATATATATATATTATTGTTAAGTGATTTTACTATTTAAAATCATTTCTCCATATATGAATGTTTGGTAGAAAATTTTAACAATAAATTATATTGAGAGAAAATAAAGTTAATATAAAAAATAAAATGAAAAAGGAAATATAAATATTTGTAAGGGCTTTCACCTGAAAAGCCCGATGATTTGGGCCCTAGAGCACAAATCCAAATTACCCTTCTTCAAGATTCATTGCTTAGTTTGCTTCCCTTCACTTCCTGCCAAAGGGGTTTCCTCTTAATTTATAGTTTATAGGGCAGCAATCCAGATTCATAGCTATGGCTGGGAAAGAAGTTTGTGAATACACTAATCTCTCAGACCCAAAAGGTTTCCACATTTAATTATCTTACTGGGCCTTTGATTCTTGTTCTTATTTTGTGTTTTTCTGACCCCCCCCCCATTCCCATTGCTCTTATAATTGCAGACAAGAAATGGAGTACAGGGAAAGATAAGACACTGCATCGATTGCATAGGAAGAGATAAGGAAGAGAAGCTTACCGGCGAAGGGGTGACGACCACGGTTTGAAGATTGAAGTGATTGCGGAGGGTTGGAGAAGACGGGCACAAATTGAAAAGTTTAAGGAGGTTGTGGGGCCGGGCCGGTGGTGGCGACGGGGAGGAGGTTTGAACGGACGGGCACGAAGGGGGCGGTGGTGGCGACGGAGAGGAAGATGGACGGATTGCGGAGAAGATGGGGCGCACGCACGGTGTCACGGACATATTTTTCCAAAGTGTGTTTACCTTTGGTTATATGCTCCGATTAGCTCCCATTTATCTTATCTTTAAGCACAATATTTAGTTTAGGCATTTTATTTTCATTTGAAGTCATAAAACTTGGGTGTGACGTTTCGGCATTTTCATATGCAAGCCTACCAGAGCTGAAAATGTTCAAAATGTACTATAGGGGAGGCATACCAGTTGAATCCCCGCCCAATTGTACTGTTTGCAAGCAACCCTTTTTCCTTGCAATTGACAGTCTTTAATGTTTATTGTAACGTCTATTTCAATATATTTCTTTCTTTCCCGTGTTTTATAAATAAATTTACCAAGAACGCTAAGAAGGTTACGACATACGTCGACGTTACCCACAACTTTCGGATTTTGATCGGCTGACTTGTTCATCGAGTTAGAACAAGTGCCGCACAATCGTCCGTCTCAAGGTTGAAACGCTACGATTGTGACAAGTGGTATCAGAGCCTAAGTTGGCTGAGTGACAGTTGAGACACAAGATGTCAGCTACTAAACGTACGGGTAAGACCCATGATGAACGATTGGTGGAGATCGAAGAGCAGATGCTCCACCTGATGGAAGTTCCTGATTCCATCCGGTTTCTTGAGAAGCGGCTTGAGGGAGTTTCCAAGAGAGCCGATGCTGTTGATGCGGTGTCCGGTCGCCTGGACGGATTACCCATACAAGATTTGTTGGCTAGAGTTGACACGTTAGAGTCACAAATCAGGAGAACATGAAATGTCACCTACGAGCGTGGGGACAGTTCGTCGGGCGCTGCTGCCCATATGGAAGAACGAGTTATTGAGCTAGATAACTCTCAGAAGGACATAATGGAAATGATAAACGGCATGACAGAGGATTTTCGAGCCACCCTGGATGTCGTTAGAAATGAAATCGCATTAAAAGTATATCTTTTGTGGCGTGAAATTGTTGTCGCTAAAAATTGTTGTGTTGAATTTTGTAGAGGACACACAAGTACTTCTTCTAATGCATCGCTCTCATAACATGTTATACCAAGATTTAATTATAAAATAGAAGACAGGACATGGAAACACACAGAAAATACAAAGTATATATATGATTGGATATTACTTCATTTATTTTTATAATCCCATTATTTATAGATCTATATATTGATCATTAAGGAGGGGAAGTACACAACTTACATATGCATAAAAGCAGTAAGTTTAAGTAGGGAGTTGGTTTATTCATGTCAAGAGATGAACGAAGTAACTAAGCACCAGGCTTCCGTCCAATTTCTCCCACACAACAGTCTCATAGACTCCCTCACAATTGTTTTGATCTACACACTTCAATTTAAGACGCCAATTGATTCCACTCACCACTTGATACTCACATTTCAATATACTTACATGGGTCAAGCTATGGCCTCCTTTGTTGTATTCTTCCACTGCCCATTCTGCTATTCCTTTCACTTTTGGATCTTGTGGATCCTTACATGGAAAAAAACCTCCAGGTTCTGGAGAACACATTTTCCTACCTTACTTTCTTTATCTTATCAAACATTTGGAATAACTATTGATTGCAATTTTGATGAACGCAAAATTTATAATTAAATAAATTAAAATATCTAACTTATATGCAATAGATTATGATAGTTATTGATAGACTCTATCAATGTGTAGTATTGATAGAATTTGAAATTTTTCTATATATGTATAAATAAATTTTTGTATTTTGTCAAATTTGCTATTTTTGACAATTTTTCTAAAGTAATACATAATATCTGAAAATAGTCGTATGAATCGAGCATAACATGTAGTTCTAAATCTATTGTCAATTATATAGAAAGTCCTCCTAATAAAAAAACGGGAAGATCCACACAATTCTATCTAGGTGAGAACATAAGTTCATATAAATATATATAATTTAAACACATCGATATGATATATTGAAATCATATCATTTCACCGAAACAAGCAAAAGCAAAATTAAATGAGGGATGGATATTGACCAACATTTTTTTCTAAAAAAAAACAATACAACTTCTCTCTATTCAAAATTGATAATTTAAGGCTCAATTAGAAAAAAATATTAATTTTTCAACTTTTTTTTAAAAAAAAAAACTTTTTAGATACTGAATTACAAGTTTATAAATTTATTAGATATTTTGAGGAGGCTAATTAAAATTAAAATTAAAATTGAAAATTTAGATATTTATTAGTCATAATATTAGAATGTAATTTAAAAATATAGTACCATAAATAACAAAACAAAGTGTACTTTTCAAAGTAATCTCTTTCGTCTTTTCAAATTGTATTCATCCTTAAGGTTCCATGCCTTTTCTCTTTGCTTATCCTCCAATCTTTGTTTTTTTCTCTTTTTTTTTTTTTTTATCAATCTTTCACACTCTTTTTTCCTTTTTCCTTAAATATATATTAACAAAACTGGCCCTCAACCTTTTTCTCGTTCTTTTCTTTTTAATTTATTGTTCTTCCTTGAATTAGCATCAACTATTTAAGGTATCTCCTCTTTTCTTCATTTTTTTATGCTTTTTTATTTTTATAAAAAGAAAAAAATGGTATTTATGATCATATTTTTATTTATATTTATAAAATTAAATAAACATGGAAGATGTAGGTCAAAGGGTAGAGCACTTGGTTAGTCAATTAGATAGACACAACTAGACATAGGGATTGCTACCCATGGGCAGCATCTCCATGATTTTTTAATAAAATTAAATAACACATATATATTTCTTTATTTATTACTAATTAAACCATATTTAATAACACTTCTATTTATTAGATTACTTGTGTATGGTTGTGAGAGGTTGAGAGTTGGGTAAGCAGGTGCACTAAGATATCTCCACTTGGTGTGAACACCTTTTTAGCATCTATCATCTCCATTTCATTAATATAACCAAGAAAGTACAAGAAGCAAGAATAGAAACCGAACAAAGGTTAGAGGGAACCCTATGATGTCGACGAAAAGATCGATGTATTAATTTTACGAAAATTTTGATAAAATATATGTTTTTGATGAATATTTCAAAAAGAATTATAAATATAAAAAATAATATATAAATATAAATCAGTAAATAAGCATTTAATGATTTTACGCATTATCTTACGGTGTCGAAAATTCCTCTCCCAACGTGGTTTTTCCGACCACTATCTCGATGCGGGAGTTGGTTTTGGGGAATTCCTTTCGATGTAGTTCTGAACATTTTCCCGCCACTTTGGCTGTTAGGAGAGGGTCAATTTCTTATCTTATAAGACGTCTATTAATTATATACTATATTTACATTGGCGATATTTTTATTTTTTTGTTCTTTTATGTTTTTATTGTTTTTTCTCTGACACTGTACAAAAATCGCTTCATTCCTCTCATCAATTTCAAATTCATAAAAACATGGCAATATCGATGAAAATATCAATATTTTGATAGTAATTGAATACTATAGCCATTTTTCAAATGAGATGTCTCTATAAAAAATACAAGTGGAGTTATTATGAATAGCTACATTCTAGAAATTTTAAAAGTCAAAACAACAGATAAATCTTTTAAAATTTTTCCCATAAAAATTTAAATGCAGAAATCACAATTCTTAAGCAGATAATCATGTGAATTTATTTTTGAACTAAATAATTAAACAAAATAAAGCTTTTAAATTTTCCCATTAATTCATTTCAATAAATGTTTCTGTAAAAATCATAAAAAAAGAACTTAATTAATAAATAAGCATTTTATGATTTTTAAACCAATTAAGATGTCTATTACTTATAATATATATTTATATTGGTGCTTATAATATATTTACATGGGTGCATATATTTTCTTGGTTTTTTTTTATTTTATGTTTTACATATTTTTCTATGATACAATTAAAATATCAATTCATCCCTCGTATCAATTTCAAGTGTATGTGTTAGATTTTTTTGCCAAACATGAAAATTAGTTTTATTTTTATTTAAAGAAAGATAAAATATTTTCCTTACGTTTAGGATCATTTATCAATATATTTTAATGAGTCAAAAAATCTTCCTTAAATATTTCTTTTAAAAAAGAAGATATTCCTCATATTTAGAAATATTTTATTGCAAGTTATTCATTTTTGGCTTTTTAAAAAGCAGAAGTTCTATGAAAGCAAAATTATTCTTCACAACGGTATTCAACCGTTTATATTTTTGGTGAAGAATCTACATTATGACAGATTATTGAAGATCGTCAAGGGATTTAACAGAGTATCAATTGATAAGAAATGTGAATGAAGGCTAAGATAATTGTATTGTGATCAATGAAACTTTAGGGTTAAGTTACAAAATTTTGAATCTCAATACTATTTCTTATATGAGCAAAGAAGATCTCTAAATGTAGGTCGTATTTGTCGAACTGGGTTACCAAAGTGTACTGTATTAT
>CM046884.1:7430715-7458380 GCA_025688845.1 Cucumis hystrix
TCGATACACAGACAAATCTCTATTACTTGTGGAATGCTTTGTGGTTTATTTCGAAACAAGAAGTTTCAAATTTATACTACTACAATTTTATTCCACTCCTTCTCTTCAACTTAATTATATTATTAATTCTTTAATTTGTGGAATCTAATTCCTTAATTAATTAAGAAGAAAAAGTAGTTTTATTAAAATATTTGGAATTTGAAAAAAAATATTGATACATCTACCGATTTAAATGATAAAATTGTTAAAACATTTACAAATATATCAAATATTATATTATATATATCTACAATAGATCGAAATAGACTACTATTTATTTCTATCATGACATATATAAATACATATAATAGTCCTATCATGGTATATCACAATCTATAGTAGATAGGCTCTATTATTTTACCATATTTGGAAGCAACCTTAAATTTTATGATAATTATTTTAAATGACAAAACCCTTAGAATGTTTTCAAATATTGCAAAATTCCACCACTTATATTAAATGACATATTTTGCTATATTTGTGACATTTTAACTTGGTTCTATTTTATTATATTTGAAAAACATCCCTAAAATTATCGATGAAAATATCAATATTTTGATAGTAATTGAATACTATAGCCATTTTTCAAATGAGATGTCTCTATAAAAAATACAAGTGGAGTTATTATGAATAGCTACATTCTAGAAATTTTAAAAGTCAAAACAACAGATAAATCTTTTAAAATTTTTCCCATAAAAATTTAAATGCAGAAATCACAATTCTTAAGCAGATAATCATGTGAATTTATTTTTGAACTAAATAATTAAACAAAATAAAGCTTTTAAATTTTCCCATTAATTCATTTCAATAAATGTTTCTGTAAAAATCATAAAAAAAGAACTTAATTAATAAATAAGCATTTTATGATTTTTAAACCAATTAAGATGTCTATTACTTATAATATATATTTATATTGGTGCTTATAATATATTTACATGGGTGCATATATTTTCTTGGTTTTTTTTTATTTTATGTTTTACATATTTTTCTATGATACAATTAAAATATCAATTCATCCCTCGTATCAATTTCAAGTGTATGTGTTAGATTTTTTTGCCAAACATGAAAATTAGTTTTATTTTTATTTAAAGAAAGATAAAATATTTTCCTTACGTTTAGGATCATTTATCAATATATTTTAATGAGTCAAAAAATCTTCCTTAAATATTTCTTTTAAAAAAGAAGATATTCCTCATATTTAGAAATATTTTATTGCAAGTTATTCATTTTTGGCTTTTTAAAAAGCAGAAGTTCTATGAAAGCAAAATTATTCTTCACAACGGTATTCAACCGTTTATATTTTTGGTGAAGAATCTACATTATGACAGATTATTGAAGATCGTCAAGGGATTTAACAGAGTATCAATTGATAAGAAATGTGAATGAAGGCTAAGATAATTGTATTGTGATCAATGAAACTTTAGGGTTAAGTTACAAAATTTTGAATCTCAATACTATTTCTTATATGAGCAAAGAAGATCTCTAAATGTAGGTCGTATTTGTCGAACTGGGTTACCAAAGTGTACTGTATTATTTGTCTTCTATATACTCTAGTTATTCTTGTAGTTAAATTCTTGTGATATAGTTAAAGGACATTTAACCTTCTCACTTTTTAGTGTCTACCTAGTTTTAATTGAGATGTTTTAGTGCACTTTGAATCCTCTCTTGCCTAGTGTATATTTTCAAAAGTAAATAAATATAAAGAATATATATATATAATTAAGAGAAAAAGATAGAAAGAAGCTCTTGGTAAAACGTCTTGGAAAGACACCCAAAATAAATATATATATATTTTTTTGTTTTCAACTTGAGGTCTGTGGGCAATGGCACACATAGCTGTCCTTTTTAACAAATGCTATCACTTTTGGATAAGGATATCATTACTACGAATGTATCAACTTAGTTAAGTTATCTCGATTCATCTACTGATTTCATACTTCTTTTGTGTACTCTTTTTTGTTGAGAGGACTTGATTCGTAGAGTAGCTTCATCTTTGATAACTTGTTCAACACACGACAAAATATATCCAATTTAATTAAGTTAAGTTAATGGGTTTATCTGAAGTGCACCTAATACTTGCTTTTGTCCTATATATATATAGTTAAAAAAAAATTGATTTAGATTATAAAAAAAATAAAAATATTTACAAATATAACAAAATTGTATTTATATCAATTGTAATCCACAAAGACCAGATTGATAAATTATAAGCAATTTTTGTTTTGGAGTCAATTAACTTGAGAGCAACAAATTTCTACCAAAATATTTCATCATGTTCTACCTGTCTAGAGCCAGAATTTAGAGTCAACAGGTAATTTTTAGGTTTTAAAGTATTGTACTTATTATAGTTAACAACTTTCAAATTTTAACACAACGATTAATCTTCACATCGACATCAACGACGTTGGGAATAAGACTTGAAAGACGTCGTTTCTTTAACGCGTCGGCCAAAATTCTTCTGACGTTCTGGTTGACGGGGTTATTTCTGACGCCAAGAGAACTTTTGTCAATGCTTTTTTCATTTTTTCTGACGCACTACTGCGTCGGCAATACCCATTATCATTGTAGTGATATTGTGATTAAGGGGTCTGTCTATCATCTTCATACATGGATCTCATTTTGTATTTAGTGGATAGATTTTCAAATATAGCAAATTGAACCAAAATATTTACAAAATATAGCAACATTTTCTATTCTTTCAAACACTAATAGACATTGATAGAACTTCCTTTGGTGTCTATCAATTTTTTATATTTTGTAAACTTATCAAATACAAATTATTATATTTTGTATGTTCTTATTAAAATATATTTTTCATAAAATATTTTCTATATGGTACAAATGTAATATTTGCTACATGGTACAGATACAATGTAAAGTAAATTACTAGAACAATAAATTTTTAGATGGAAAAGAGTTTGTTGGAAGCATGTGTGAATTTTTTCTACATATTGCTAATAATCTTTTTAATACTAATAGCCATAAGTTATTAATTTTATATATATATATTTTTAAGATAATCCATGATTATGAAATACAATAAAAATGAATACTAGAATCACCCCTTCATCTTGACGTAATAAAACAAGCGCAAAGAAAATTTCCAAAACAAACAACTATAAGTAGTTAAAATGCAATTAATATGAGTAACAATTAATTTGCATCGCCATGACAAAAATCGTTTGCTCAATACTTATCGAATAGAAAATTCTAAATAATGACTATTCTTGATATTACTCTAATGACTATTCTTGATATTACTCTGATGACTATTGTGTATAAGTACCTTGATCAACAATATTTCAATACAAAAATCTCTATTAATTTTGCTAGTTAGTGACTTTTGTTGCCTCATTCCTTTATTTTGGTTTGTCTCATTGGATTGGCTTGTACTAACTTGATGCTCCAATGGCATGGCCTTAAACATTCTCATATTTCTATATCGTTGTTCATCATCGCAGGCTTGAGAGAATGATATTTTTCAATGAGCATAATGGACTTTATATAGTAAATTAAATTTGTAGAATGAGAAAAGACCTTAGATGTAAATTTTTATTTATTTATTATTGAAGTGAACGCCCTAATTAATGTAGTTAGTGGATGGTTTTATAACGATAAAAAAATTAATGAAAATCGTTTACTAAAAGAATGAACGAAAATCTTGGAAGCTAAAAGATTTTTTGGATTAAAAAGAATAAAGTGTAATTAATATCTGATTAATCTATTTAGGGGTAATTTGTTTTAAATGTAATTAATATTTAGACATTAAATATTAATTAATTTAACAAGCCATGTGGCTTTACAATTATTTTTTGAATTTTTATTTAACAAGTTTTAAAATTGACAAAATTAATATCACTGAATACTGAAATGAAAGGAGCAAAATGGAGAGAAAAGCTTCCATCTATAAGCTCTTTTATATAGTAATATATATAGATATATATTAGAAACAGCATTGTTGTCTCCTCCCAATTAATATTTATTATTTAATTATTGAGCCTTCATTATTAGGTTCTACAAATTAGAAAAAGGGTCGAGTAATAATATTTAAGTAAAAGAAAGATTAAAAAAATTAAGCAACATTAAAAAAGTAGAAATATAATATAAACTGAATATCCTCCTATTGCATTGTTAAAGAGAGACCAGTTTTACATATTTATTGATAGATAGGTAAGAGAGATGGAAATGATGCATAAGAAAGCACCATTTTCATTATACATATGTAGCATGATTTCATGGTTTCTAGATGTTGATTTCTTCAAGATACTCGAAAGACACAATGATTGGAATGGCAAGGAATGCCCATAAGATTTTAACCAGAACGATTTTAATAACAGAAATATTACCAACCCTGCACTTTAGCTTCAACTGAAGGATATATGTTTTGCCAGCTAGCCCACTCTCAAAATCACAACTTATAATACCATCAAGTTCGGCCTCAATCTGAAGCACATTCACACAATGATTAATCACAAGCGGAACAAGTACGTCTATAACCCCTTTGTCCACTGAAGGAGCACCGATTTGAACGCCACCACCAATATTGATTCCAAGAGTCATCTTTCAAATTATAAGCTAATTTGATATGATATATATATTGGATATCTATATTTCTAATTCTCTCACAAACTTCTATGATCTCTACTTAACTCTTCACTCCTCTTTATATACACTCCATCACTTACCTCTCTCTCTCCTCCAAATATTTACTATTATACTCTTTAAATATAGTTTTCTTTTTGTTTAATCGATAAATTTGAATCTGATTCACTTATTTATTTAAGAATAATAGAATACACTCACCTTTTTTTCCTAAAAGTCTATAGAATATTATATTTAAATGTCTGTAGAATAATCGAATACACACACCTTTTTTTATTTTTTGTAATAGAGACAAAAAGATAATTAACTTTTCAGGATAATTTAATAATTAATAATACGTAGATTATATTAGTTCTTGTCAAGTATAGTAAATAAATTATTATATTTTTCTCCTTTGTGTTGTTACATTTTTATTAAATGTCTATTTTATCTACACTTCAAATACGAGTGTTCGTTGAGAGATGTTAAGATAATAAAAGTGTAATTTTTGTGACAATGTACGGGATATGACTTTAGGGGTAGATGGTTACACAATAAACTAGTGCATCTATTTGAATGGATGTGATCGTCCAGGTATAAAATGAGACTATTGAGTTTAGGTTAGAAATGCTAGACAAACAGAAGTGGTTCTTCGAATTTTCACTATACAAATATAATTTTATATTTCTGAAATTAAAGTTTAATTTAAGCTCAAATTAAGTATAAAATTTACATTGGAATGTCATTCTTAAAGTGTTGGGGGTGTTAAACATATTGGAGCCAATACACCCCTTGTCAATTTTTAAAAATTTAATGCTTATATATTATTATTATTTTATAAAACAAACTTATGATTACTTTTAAATTATATATAGAGTAGTTAAAACCATTTCGGTATCTTAACTTTAGTAGTAAAAGTCTTTGAAAAATGATAGGATGGATCCAGAGGTGTGTACCCAAACATGTCCATTAATAGACATTTTTTTTAGCACTTTCATCATCTTTCAAGATTTATTTTATTTTATTTTTCTACTTCCCTTAATCCTCTACAAGCTTTGAACTTTCTTTTAAGTTTTTTTTTTTTTTTTTTTCAAAATTGATATATACTTTTTTGTATTGACAGAAAAAGTCGTTGTTAGAAACAAAAATTCTTGTATAATGATAGTGAGAGACTTTGAACTACAAACTTCTTAGCTCTTAAGCCATCTAAATTTTAGTTGAGTGTGATAAGCTTTTGTTTTCTAAAAACTAACTATATATATGATTATCATATGATCACTTTCTATTTGTTTTTGTTTTTCTAATTTCTCTTTGTGAGAGAAAATTTTGTGTTAATGTGTTATAATGCATGATATTTAAAAATAATCATTATTGTGATTTCAACTTTTAATGTTTAAGTTTAATGTATAACTGATCCCCCTTCCAAATTAAAACACATATACACTTTATTTCTTTCAGGTTTCATAGTTTTTTCACAATTAGGTTTTCATTCCCAGTGTTGGAATAATATGGTAAGAAAATTTGATAAAGAAAGAAAAACTGAAAAATGTATGTGGTGGTTCTCTCTATATGAAAAATATATTAAGTAAAATAAAATTTTAAAAAACAAAATTTGGAGATTCTTTATAAATAAGCGAGAAATAAATATTTTGATTTTTTTAACAAAAATTGTTATATACCTATACAATTTCAAATTATAATTAAATATAACCAACAAATAAAAATTATTTTATAAATATGACAAAACTATAAAATATTTACAAACATAGTAAATTTTAAAGCATTTATAAACTTATATCAATTTCTATCAATATCACTAATAGACATTGCTAAAAATTATCAGTATAGATTACTATCTATCATTAATAGCATTTGAAATTCTTTTATATTTTCTAAATACTTTCCTTCATTTCGTTACATTTGAAAAATGTCCCAACAAAAAGACTATAATTAAACCAAAAATCGTTGTTAGTTTAAGTTTGTGTTAATTTAATAATATTACTTTTTGTTTAATTATTAATTACTAATTTAAATTATATAATAATTAAAAATATTTAAAATTATGAGTAGATCATAAGAAAACATTTTCAAAATAACCAAAAAAAAATTGAAACTAGTTATAAAATATGGAAAAAGATTTATTAATTAATTTTTTTAACTATATTTTATAAATAGCGTTTTTTCTTTTTCTTTTTTTCGCTATCCATAATATTTCCTTTGAAAAAAAAAGGAAGAAAGGTTAAATTTGTGGCTATTAACTCTACACATAAGTAATGAAAATGACCATTAAGTTTAAGGTTGATATATATCTCTTAATAACTAATTTTACCCAAGATTTAAAGAATTAGCTAAATGGAAAAGTTTTTTTTATTCTTGAATAAATGTTTAAGCGAATTTTTATTCAAGCTAAAGGTTTTTTTTTTTTTTTTTTTTTTTGGTAATTTTAAATGGCAAATGTTATCTTTCTATACTTAACACCATGAATTTAAATGCATTATTTCTTTTGACTTGGAATGTTGATCCCTCTTACGTCTAATTTAATTAGATGTTTGACGTGACATAATTAATTTGAAGTTGCAGATTGAAAACCCATACATAATTACAACTTAATTGATTAAATTTTATTAGGATAAAAAATAAATATATCATATAAGTTAAAATTAAAGATCACACTAAAAATGGGCATTCCGCTACCAATAAACATGACCCTTTCTAATACAATAACTAAGTTAAGTTATAGAAATGTGTACAATTGAGAGATGGTCACACCCTTTATACGGTACGTTATAGACATAATTAACAAAATGTTGGATTTTATACTTTTATGAAAGACGAATCATTGATCATAAAAACACTGGTAGATCATCTATACTATATATAAAAAGATCTATAGGGATAAATTTTCTCTTCCCATTTTGCCACTTTCATTTAAGTACTTCTAAGTATAACATTAACGATAAATTTGTCAATTTTAAAATTTTGTTAAATAAAAATTCATACAAAATTTGTAAAGTCATACTAGTTGTTAAGTTAATTAACAAATAAAAATTCATAAGAAATTTGTAAAGTCATATGAGTTGTTAAGTTAATTAATAATTAAAATCTAAATACATTAATTAGATATTAATTACACCTTATAACTTTAAATTTCAAAATCCTTTTAGCTTCCTACATTTTCATTCATTATTTTTAAAAATGATTTTCACTAATTATTTTTTATCGTCACAAAACCATCCACTAACTATATTAATTAGATACTTCAAACCGATAATAAATAATTTTTTTTAAAAATCTAAGGTCTCTTCTTATTATACAAATTTCATTCACTAAATAAAGCTCATTATGCTAATTGAAAAATATCATTCTCTCAAGCCTGTGATGATAGACAATGATATAGAAATATGAAAATGTTCACTGTTACACCATTGGAGCATCAAATCACGTACAAGTAAGATGAACGGGTGAATCTAAGATTTCTTTTTATTGTATTTCATAATCATGGGTTGTCTTTTTTTTTTTTTTTTAAATGATAATTAATAACTTATGATTATTAGTATAAAAAAGATTATTAGCAATAGGTAAAAAAACATACCCTAATACTTTCAACAAACTTTTCTTCCATTAGCACGATTTTTTTTAACTTTAAACAATTCTATAAAAATAAAAGTAGGTTATAAACCTAAAAAGAAATAAATGTTATAATTTTTATTTGAAAAAAAATTGTTTTAAATTTTTAAGAAAACACATTTGACCAGCATACCAAGTGTTGTTACTAATCTTTACAAAAACTTAATTATCTCTCCTCAACTCCTCAACTTCTCAACTTCTACACGATTATATATTAATTAGTATAATTTTGTTATCCATGCACCGTAGCACCAGTAAATACATTTTGGAGTTTTTGAGAAATGGTAAAAAATGGTAAAGTTTCAAAATATTTACAATTCATAGTAAATTGTTTGAAGCTGAAATTTTGTCCTTGAGTAAATTTTTGTCACGAAGGATGAATATTTTGTTTTCAAATAACTTATTTTGTAAATAGTTTTAATATTTTACTGTTTTTGAAATTAACTTATTTTTATTTTTATTTGTATTTGATTAGACAATTATATAGTTTAGAAAAGTTATTGTAAATGACAATGCTAAAAATATTTACAAAGTGGAGTAAAATTTTAGATTTTATTAATGAGATAAGTACGGATAGACATAGTAAGCTTCTATCAATTTTTATTATGATAGAATTTTGTTAATATTTTAGTTCATTTTGTTATATTTGAAAATTCTCCTACAATTTGTCTCTACTATTTTAGTTCATTTTCTATAACGGGCTGTTCGCACTAGATTTTCAGAGAAATTGGATTCGTGGAGTTGAACATAATTTATTGTTAGACAGTTTGTGTTAATTTAATGCGATACAATTCGATCTCTAGAATTTGATCTTATGATTCTCTCTCGATTGAACGTCTACAGTTGATTTGGAGGAAGCAGAACACGTGATGTTCTTGAAGTTGAAGTCTTGGAAGAAAGCCTATATCTTCAAAGGAGCAGCTTCAATCTCCGAGGGTGGTCGACTTCAGAAATTATGGAATCTTCTTGAGAGAATTCTCTCTAGG
The DNA here is from genome assembly GCA_025688845.1 of Cucumis hystrix. Classification (NCBI taxonomy): domain Eukaryota; kingdom Viridiplantae; phylum Streptophyta; class Magnoliopsida; order Cucurbitales; family Cucurbitaceae; genus Cucumis; species Cucumis hystrix. Next base: position 7,439,949 of record CM046884.1, read on the forward strand.
CCTTCTGGAGTGCAAATGAGGAGAAATATTCTATTTATAGAGTTCTCTAGTGGGCTTTAATGACTTGAGCTTGGTTGGTCCATGATCAGAGCTAACCATGGGCTCAACTACATGGATATGGATCATATTTAACATTTAGGCTAAATAAAGCTTTTTTTTTTTTTTTTTTTGCTCAATGGAACTTATCCATGTAAATAATATTTAATTTGACCAATTTCTGTTTTCAATTTTAATTTGGGACACATGTCAATTTTTTTAATTAGTTCCAAATTTCATTATTTATATTTTTCATCATTAATTTAATAAATAATATGACAATTAATGATGGGTCTAAAAATTTCTTATTCAACACCAACGACCTATGTTATTGACAATGCACAACACTAACCATGCACAAACTATTTATATTAACTATAAGCTGTTATCTCATAATCTTAAGTTGGTATATTAATTTAGATTATTTTTTCTAACCATATCGATTAAAAATTTATCTTTTTAAAATTAAGCTTATAATACTCTTTCACTTCTAAATCTCTGGTTTTGGTTATTTACAATTTTTAATCATCAAATTGAAACCTTAAAATAAATTGTTTTAAAAAAGATAAATTTTCATAAATAGAACAAAACACCAAAATATTTATAACTCGTAACAAAATCATAAAGCCCACAAAGCTTGCCATTTTCTTTTAATATTTTAGATTTTTCATTTCTTTCCATCGACGTTCTTTTATTCTTCTACAATTTTTTTCCTTTCCATTGTCTTTCTTTCTCTTCTTCTTCCATTTTTCTTGATCTTTTTTTTAATCAATTGCTTCAAAATTTTATTTGGTTCAAGAAGATATCGTGTTCCAAATATAAAAGATCTTGAAAAAAAAATAATTGGGACAGTGGTATATACGATTCTTCACAAATGTCAACGATCGCGTATCACAAATGTAAACGATCGCGTATCACAAATGTAAAGGATCGCGTATCACAAATGTAAACGATCGTGTACAAACAATAAAAAAAATAGCTAAATCTAAATCATCATGGAGGCAAATCTAAACGATATCGTACTTGAAAAAAAAAACGTCTAAGATTTGGATAGTAATAATTAAAAATGGAATTTTTGTTGCTTATGACTTCTCTCTGACCCTCTTTTTTAAACATTATCCTGTAATTTCATATTGTTTATTAAATATATTTTGAGGTGGAGATGTTGTATGCGACTCAAACCGTATCTTTTCTTTTAAATGAAATCATTGTTACAAAATACTTCACTCTCTTTAATTTATAATAATGAATAATATAAACAAGCTAGAGAATAACCATTGTTTTCTTTTTAAATACCTTTTTTTTAGATATGAGAGAATTTGTAAATTTCAAATCACCATCTTCTTGAAAGTTTGCTCCATAAAAAAATTAGTTGAAAAGTTTGCTCCATAAAATTGAATTGAGCCCTAATTAATTGTGTGTGATCATGATTCGTTTGTATACTTTATTTTTTAATCTGCAACTTCTTTAAGTGTGTGACAGATCTAAATTGTATATAAAAAATTAGGGATCCAAACATAAGATGTAATTTAAAAGAGGAGTGCATGTCCACTTTTATTATATAAAGAAAACAGTTAACATACATACATAAATAAATTTAGAATACTTTTTTTATTCTTGAATTACAAAAGTATTTGCAATATTCGGTTCGCGGACTCCTTTTTGTTCTCTTTTTAAACCTCAAATCCACACTTTTACTAACATAGTCAAATTAGACTCTTGAATTGAATGTTCTTTTCAATCTAATTAAAAAAAAAGGATAAGTTAGAATCATTAGGGCAAAATCAATGTTTTATTAGAAAAAAGAAATTGTTAGGTACACACATCCGATAATGAACCGTATATCTCATTCACCTATACATTACTAAAAAAAACTGATAATACTTAACACTTGCAATTTTGTTTGAAATAAACATGAAAAGGTGTCAAGAATAGCAAAATGTTAAAAAATGTACAATTTTTTATTTTAAATATTTGACAGATTAAAAGCGTTAAGATTAGTTTTAATTATTCGACATTATTTAAATGTCAAGTAATATATATTTTCTCCATTAAAAAAAAAAAACATTTTCCCCTTCTTTTTTCCAATTTTTTTCCCAAATTCTAAAAAAACTTTTCCCTCTTTCCTTTTCCAAATTTCCCTTTTTTTTTTTCCCAATTTCTAAAAAAAAAAAAAATTCGTCTTCCCCAATTTTCTCCAATTCGTACACTTCCCTTCTCGACTAAGCGTGATCCGGTCCACACTGTCATTTTCCTTTTCTGAAATGTCAAGAAATTTAATAAAAATTTTGGAAAAACTCTGTGTAGAATTAATAATATAAAAAATTTAATATTTTAATGGAAATTAACGATAGTAAAAACTATTATTTAAAAAAAATTCAAATTTTTTTTCCCAAGTATAAAAATGAGTTTTAATAACATTTGGATCAAAGAAAAGTGAAAAATAATTTCAAGAAAAATGCTTTTATTAAAGACAATAAAAATATCTTTTTGGCCCTGCCCTCCCTTTCACAGGAGAAAAAAAACCCTTCTATTTTCTTTTGCCCCTCTCATTTTCATTTCCCAATTCCCACCAACAATCCCCCTCTCGTCGTCTCCGTTTGTCTTCATTTGTCTCTGACGACGTCTGCTAACCTTTCGTTAAACGATTGTATCCGTTTGTCTGTTTTTCTGCGACGACCTGATCTGCATACCATTTTGTTCAACACTAATCAGCCGTTGGACGACGACAGCAATTACCTTCCCACCGATCGTGCTTGTTAGTTTCAAACTTTCAGTTTCTCTCTGCCCTGGTATGTCGTTTTTTGCCCTAATCTTTTGTATTTCATTTACCATTGTTTCTATTCCATGTTGGTAATGGTTTTTATATGTTTTTTGTTTTGTAATTGGTCGTAAATGCATGCTCGTATATGGAACTTATCTGTTGGAACTTTGCATTTGAAACAGTGGAATTCTGAAATCGGTACATGGTACCTTAACTCGGCAATGACTTCATCTTGGTAATGATTCTTTGAATTTTGAAATAATACTAGAACGTATATGTTTTTTTGTTCTTTATGCATATAAATGCTAATATATTTTGACTCTTAACTTTTTTTTTCCATAAGAGGATTCTCTTATTCATATCTTTACCTAAATATTGCCTCATGTAATTCAAAGAGCTCAAAGTAACTAGACATGTAGGACTTTTGAAGGGTGTAATATACAAAATGGTCATGTTATCGACATTAAACTACATATCTATACGTACCTATTTACCCAATCCTAAGAAGTTATATACTTTTTTGTTTGCTATTTCTTGGGTTTGTAATCCAAGTTCTTTCCTTTTTGCACAATTTTATTCTGATCTTTATCATGTAATCATATATTTTCTTTGATGATTTTAGGTTGTTATACTTTTTCTATGTTTTTTTTGTTTGTATGTCGAGTTCAATATAATTATGTAGGTTCACATATGATATTTATTTACTATTGTAAAAACTCTAAGCCAAATGTACATTATCAATGCTGGTCCTGGGTTTGATATATGCCAATGCAATATTAAACTTTTGTTTTCAATGGAATTCTAAATTTTATAATATTTTGCATCTATTTTAGTCTTTGTTTTGACGTAAACTTAAAATATCTAAGCTCTACCTCAAGTTCAATAGTTTTTAAAAATATCTAAGCTGTATCTCAAGTTCAATATTTTAGTCTTTTTGTTTATTATCTTCCTTTTCTTAGTAGTTTTTCCATAATGGTGCAGCTAAATTAGTATGACTCATGAGTTCATCCTTATACTACAGTGTAGCCTTCAGAAGCCATGTTTGAAATTCATTGTTTGGATCTGATCATGAGAGTTGTTTATGATAGTCTGCGATGGGTCCTATTATTTTGTATCAAAGACGATGAGGGACCACTTCTTTGGCTCAAAAAAGGTATTTCATCTTATATTCACCTAATTTGGTAGTTTTTAATTTTGTTTTGATGAGCTTGAATGTTTGCTTCAAACTTCAGTTTGTTTATTTAACTCTAATTGCTTCGATGTAGGCTAACTCTGAAGTAGAAGAAACTGCTCCAGGTGTAGCGACAAGAATGATTCCATCACTACAAGAAATATTGTTTTGTGTTGTTTTGTTTTACACGTGATATTGAAAATTTTTCCTTAGAATATTGAGAATCTCAAGGCTTGGTGGCTCCTCATCTTTCATTGGCAAGATTCATTTTCATTTACTTAAATTTTCCCATTTAATCACACCGTTGAATCATGGACTGCTTTTATAGTTAGTAGATTAGTTGGCTCCTAGGTAAGTTTGGTATGGAATTTATTTAAGGTTTGTCAATTTGTTAAATTGCTTTTATGGATATAAATTGGTTGTTTTTTTTTTTTTCAAGGTTAATTTGTTTTGTTGACATAATTTTTTTAGGTGGTTATTTTGCTACTTCATTAGGATTTAGAGGTGAAGGTACAGAGGTGGAAGTGAAGGTAAAGTTTTATTCTTTTTGCTCAAACATGCATCCACTGAATTCTGTTGTTTGTTATCTGTTTAGTTTAATTAAATTGTGTGTTTTTTCTATGTTGTGTGTGGTTTAGGAGATTGTGTTGGATGCGAGTATAGAGTTTGTAAAAATTTTTGGTATACAGCAGAGTGAAATTGCTATCTTTAATAACCATATTTTTCTTGATGTTTGTGATTGTGTTGAGCTTGCCTAATTTTGGTTTTTGGGTTTTGTAAAGATACGTGGAAATTCCAAGAGCCAAACATAGTTCCTATCTTCAAAGGAAGTTGGTTTACAATCAATTAATTAGCTCATTTCTTTCTACTTTTTATGCAATCGCCAGATTGCTCATGCACTTGAATACTTTCCAGATAGTTAAATTTCTTCCATATACTTGTTTACAAGGCTGGTCTCTTTGTTCTTCACCTGTGTAATGTTAGGGAGATATCTTGGATACTTGGCTTTGTTTTGTTGTTTATATGTCTGAGTTTTTTCTCTTTCATGCTTTGTTTAGGTTTACACTAATGGAAGACCTACCATATTAGCACATGGAAGAAAGACAACTGTCAAGGATTTTTATGGTACATTTTTGTCTATCAAGAGTCTGTTTTGTAGTATGGTTTATCAAATTAGTTCTCTAGTGCCATATGGAATAACTACCATAGTTTTAGTGTCGTTAAAAAACTTTACATATATCCATGATTATAGGAAGAAGAATATGAGTTGTGCTATAAATACAACTAACAATAGAGAGTTATGTAATTGTATATATGGTTATTTGAAGAGGTCTTCACTAAAGCTTTGTTCTGAAAACATATGAGCCTTTTTTTTTAATTCCAACCCATCCCTATGCCTCTTATATGAAATCATTAACTTTGGTTTCTTGTGGTATTTGTTAAAGTCTAGATGTAATTTTACAGTATAAATATTTGCATGATTTGAATGTTTGAATATGGTGAAGGGGGTTAAATTGAGTTCCTACTTTTCTTGAGTTAGAATAAATAAGCTTACATTTATGTAATGGGAAAAAATAGTATATTGAACTTGCTTTCTTTCATCATTTTAGTTAGTTTTATGTGCCATATCTCAGATGGAAAAACTTAAATATGAACTTCAAGCGATTCTTTTTTTTTTTCTCTCTCTTTTCTTTTAAGTTTTCTATGTTTTTGCTTAGCTTATTCCTGTAGTGATTTTGAATAACTTGTTCCTTGAATGACTTCTTTCTTTATATGAATTGTTTAGTTTTAATGAATCAACACTAATGCAACTGAGAATAAGGATAGTCTTTCACGTATTCCCTTTACTTGAATAAGGTTTTGAATGAGTGGTTTCCTTATGAAATGGTTTTGAAGATGAAAACTATTTACAAGCAAGAACATCTTACAACTTAATAAGGTTTTGCTTTCTTTGTTTTACTAAGAACCTAAGACTAGCTCGGTGTGGTGTTGAAACTTAATTCTTGATTTCTTGTACAGTCCAATGTTGAAATTCTTGAGCTTTTCTACAAGTAGGAAAACACTTTATTAAGGACATGTTACGAAAGAATCCAGAGCATAAACCAAATGTTAGCTTTTCCTCGTGTTTACATTTTACAGAATTTAAGATTTTTCATATTAGACATAGAGCTAGGTAGAACAATATCTTCATATGGTAGAAGTTTGAGCTATTGTAATTAAGTATGTAATAACTAATTATACATATAGTTCAATAATATATGCAATTTATTAAAGTTTTAGTTCTTTAATGTAAAGTTTGGGTTGATTCAATTATTTAATTAATATGTGTACACTACTACAAAACTGAAAATACTTGACGCTTTTTATCTGCAAGTATTTATTTAATTGACGCTTTTAATGCGTCAAGTAATCCAGTGTCAAGAATAAGAGAAGTTTATTTGACAGATTTTAAGTTTCAAGTACAATTATACTTGACAGGTAAAAAGTGTCAAGTATATGAGATTACTGGATCCTTTTTACACGTTAAGTATTTCAGTGTTAAGAATAAGAAGATTTTTTGTTTGACAGTTTTTACGCGTCAAGTAAAATTATATTTGATAGTTTATAAACGTCAATAATTTGTTTATTCTTGACACATTTTGCATGTCAAGAGTTTTTTTCCTTTCAAATGAAAAATTGTACAATTTGAAATATTCATATAATTATATTGCACCTGTTTTGAAGTCCATTCACAGATATATAAGTAGAGCCTTTGAGATTACACAAAGTTGTTAAACTATGCATATTAATTAAATAATTGAATCAACCCAAACTTTCCATCAAAGAACTAAAACTTTAATAAATTGCATATATTATATACATTGTATTGTAATCACTCAACTTCTTCCGATCTTTGCCTCATGCATGTCGACCCAAAGAAAACAACCATTTTAAAATGAATAAAATATAATGATTTTTGAACAATTTAAACAAAAGTAATATAATTCCTATTTGTTTAAAATATAATCCAAACACTATTTTGAGGTATGTTTTCAACTTATTTATTTTATTATTTTATTAAAATGTTAATTTTTTTTTGTTCGTTAATTTATTAGAGTTTGGTGAGAAAGGGGAAAGTTAGTTTTGTTTAAAGAAAAGTAATATTAGTAATGATATTTATTATTATTATTATCATATTTTAATCCTTCCTCGTTACGCATGCAATCACATTTTTTTTTGTGTTAAAACGGTTTATGGGCTACCAGAAATGGTATATTTTTATGCGTTAAAGGAGGGGGATAGCTTCCCAACGACTATTCCATCTTCAGACGAAGGGGTAAATACTACCCGTGACTTTGGAACATTGTCTTACAAAAGCTATACTAATGTTCAATGTTTCAAGTATCATGTTATGAAATGACTGTTTATTGATAAATATATTTAAGCTTCGGTTTTATATCAAAACTGTTTATGAAAACCTGTTTTTTAAAACCATTGCTCAGTAAGTCTTTCGACTTACCATTTCCAATTGTTTTTCCTCTTTTCAGGTACAAATTGTGACTTTCCACATGCTAAACTTATTGCTGCCAGGCCAATCTAATTTCTAGTTATGAAAGGAATATATTTTTTAAAAGTATTACTGTATTTATATATTTCAATGTTTTATACATTTATGCGAAAGACGTTTCAAATGGGTAACAACACGATTTCAAAGTATTTTTAAGTTTAAAAGACTTATGCTATTGAATCATTCATGTTTTCAAGCAATGGTCAGTTGAAGTTGTTATAGAGGTGAATGGCTTCACTGACATCACGCCACATCTCGGGCCAAGCAAGCAGGTGCTCGGGGTGGGATGTGACAAATAGAATTAAAAAATTTCTTATATTTAGTAAATATTTTTGTTTATTTTTCTAACATTGAAAATGTCCCTAACAAAAAGACTATAATTAAACCAAAATTCGTTGTTAGTTTAATTTAGGTTAATTTAATAATATTACTTTTTTTTTAATTGTTAATAAGTAATTTAATTATAGATCAGTAATTAAGAATTTTATTATAAGTACATTATTTAAAAAATGCATATTTAAATATAACAAAAATATTAAAATGATTTACAAAATATATAAATCAATGTTTTTGTAGTCTATTTAAGTTTTTTTTTTCTATATTTATAAATAATACTTTTAAAAATTTAAGGTTGATATTGATAAATATCCCTTGATAACTAATTTTACCCAAGATTACAAAAATTAGCTAAATTGAAAAGTTTTTTATTCTTAAATAAATGTTTAAGAAAACTTTTATTTTTATTTAAGAAAACTTTTATTCAAGCTAAAGGTTTTTTTTTTAAAAAAAAAAAAATTATAAATGGCAAATGTTATCTTTAAATAGTTTGAACCATGAATTTAAATGCGTTCGTTCTTTTGACTTCCAATGTTGATCCCTCGTCTATTTTAATTAAATGTTTGTGGTGACATAATTAATTTGAAGTTGCATATTCAAAACATTTTAATTAATTATTAGCCATACACAATTACAACTTAATTAATAAATTTTATATTAGGTCAAAAAATGAATATATCACAAGTTCTATCCATGGATGGTTTGCACTTTTTTTTTAATTGACAATTTCCCATTAAAAATAAACTTAGAATACTTTTTTTATTCTTTTGAATTACAAAAGCATTTGAAATATTCGGTCTACTGACTCCTTTTACTAACATAGTCAAATAGGCATCTTGAATTATATTGAATATTTTTGTTAATCTAATTAAAAAAAGGGATAAGTTAGAAGGATCATTAGGGCAAAATCAATAATCTTTAATTAAAAAAAATTGTTAGTTCCACACATGGGATAATGAACAATATATCTCTTTCACTTATATGCAGTATTGTAAAAAAAAAAAAAAAAGTTAATTTTTGAACCATTTAAACAAAAGTAACATACTATTTGGTTAAAATACATTTCAAAACCTATTTTGAATGGTTTTTAAAGCACTCAAATTTTGTCCAAAAAATGACTTATTATTATTATTATTATTTTATGTAAAAAAGTTCACAATGCATGAGTGATTAGGGGGTGAATCAAGTCATCTCAAATAGGTTGACACTTCTTTACACTATAAGAATTTTTGGTCTTGTCGACATTTTTTCTGGCAACGAAAAAAAAATATGTGGGCAAAGATATAGTATGCTGATGTGAATTCATTGTGTTGGCACATCTTCATTTTTGCCAATGAAAATATATACGTGGACAAAAAATTATGTATTGCGTGGGAACATTATTGTTTTTGGCGACGAAATTATATACGTGGGCAAAAAGTTATGTGGTGGAAAGGAAAATTTTAATTTGAATTTCTGACGACGTTTATTTTAGTTTATGACCACGTATTTTGTGTAGGCAGATATTTTAAATATTTGTTAACGTAATTTACGTGGCGAAAAATCCCACATTTATTATACATCTTTATGGGAACGCAAAAGTTATACATGTGGCGACGCAAATAACATAACCATAATTTTTTTGAAAAATAAAAACTAATTTCACTTTTTCTTATCCCTCCTTTTTCCCACGTTTTTTCCCTCTCACTACAAGAAATATCAGCAATGATAGCATCAAAAAAACGTTATCGTTGATTTTCAATAGCATTTTTTAAATGTTGTCGTAGTCGATGTTATTGAAAGTCTATGACTTTTCATAGAGTTTTTACAACGCTATGCACAATGCTATAATATGTCCTAGTGATAGCGCACGTATGATGCTATTAATGCTTTTTATAACGTGAAAAAGAACGCTATTGAAACCTTTTGATAATGTTTATTATTGCATTGAAAAGTCGCTATCAAAATGTTTCAATAGTGTTTTCAATAACAATGGAAATATGCTATAAAAGACATTTCATAGCATTGTCTATAGCGTTCGAAAAGTGTTATCAAAACGTTTCAAACGCTATTTTAATAACATTGAAAAAACGCTACTGAAAATCGGAGAGCGTTTTTTATTACAATTGAAATGCGTTATAAAAATGTTTCAATAGCATTTTTAATAACATTGGAAAAACGCTATAAAAGCCTTTTTGTAGCGTTTTTTTATTGCTTTCGGAAAGTATTATCAAAATCATCCAATAGCTATTTTAATAACATAGAAAAAATGTTATAAACAATTTTTTGAAGCGTTTTATAAAGAATTTTTAATAGCGGTATTCGTAGAGCTATTAATAACAATATAAAAAGTTGATATATTATAGCTTTAATTCACTGTTATGGAAACGTTTCATGGTATTAAAAAAGTACCCTAAAAATTTATTATAATAATTAAAAGGCGTTATGAAAAACTAGATAAGTTATTAAAAGTTTCTTATTTTTATTAGCATAATTCATCGTAATGAAAACAAATTTTAAAAACCCCATTTTCACACACAAACTTTATTGTTGATGGACCTCTATAGCATTTTTCTTTTTTGTAATAATAGAAATATATAACTATAATTGATCTAATAGCAACTATCCAATATTATTATTGTAAAATCAAATTATAATCATATAGATATTTACAGATCAATTTGTTAGCCATAGTAGAAAGGTATAATTCACATCATCAAAATCTACATTCATAATTATAACCAAAATATTTAAATTTATAACATACAAGAAAAATAATGCATTATATTCATTCAAGGTTTGAAATAATCATAACGCTTATAAGTTCCAACAAGTCCTTAACTATTAGAAAAAGTAAATTCTTAATTCAAATAAAATGACTTCACATATATAATCCCAAAATTTTGATATGATAAAAAAAAGATGTTCAAATTGTAGCAATACCAAACTAATCCCACATATATGTGTTGTTGCAATGTTTTCTCCACACATCAATCACCTAACAAAAAATAAAAAGAAATATCATTATCTAACTCTAACAATAAATTAGTTAAAGAACTAAATAAATACCTAATTCTCAAAGTAAATAAAATTTCTTACATAGTTTGACCTTATCCATTGGCCATACTACAGTAGTGCCCACAACATCGTTAATAACAATAATGTTAGAAGTAGACTTCCATAAAAAGGAATTTGGTATTTTCACTTTATCAACCCACACACGATCTCTCACAAACCCTTCCCCTCCCTCCCTCTTATCTTTTCGGCAGAACAGAACCCCACCCCCCGATCTTCTTTTCTTCTCGACAGAACACCACCCTCGGAAGTTCCCTCCCACGTTCTTCTCGCACCGAACGTCGGTGAACGGCCACCTTTCAAACTCGTCTCCTGTTTGCCGCAACACACCCCGATTTTCTTTGTCATTTCTTCAACACAATCTTCTGGCACCAAACGCCGACTAGACCCCATCGTTCCGTTTTCTTCAATCATCGAACGCCAGTGATCAGCAGCCCCCACCCCCACGTGATGGATTTTCAGCAACCGCGGTCGCCCCCCTCCCGATTCTATTTTTGGCAACCCCCCAACTTTCTTTTCCCCAAATTCCTCTCCTCTGACCTGATTTTTTGTTTTCTTCTTATAGGACGTCGAACTCAGGTGCTTGCTGAACATGTTGTCGTATGAGTCCACGACCATCGTCCCCCATTTTTTTGTTGCAGTCACAACTCCCCTGCTTGCCGAAGAGACCCATTGCCGCTGTAAGTTGGATCCAACCGTTGGTAATTTGACTGAATGGTAAGAACTCCTATGGATATAACTAATGTTATACTGCTTTAATATATACTACTATAATATATTGAATTATATTATCGGTATATAATGAAATATTAACTATATGTATTAGGGATTTAAAGTGTTACATAGACATTTTCTAACTTGTTTTCAAAGTTATATTGATAAGTCTACACTTTTAAGAAACTTTTTAGGTTGACATTAATGTTTCATAATTATTGTATATATTTCATATTAATTGTATGCTTGAGTTGTAGTATATTGTGGCTAACAAAAGTAACATAACTATTTGGTTAAAATACATTTCAAAAACTATCTTGAATGTTTTTCAAAACACTCAAATTTTGTCCAAAAATGACATTATTATTATTATTATTTTATCTCAAAAAGTTCATAATGCAAGAGAGATTAGGGGATGCATCAAGCTATCTCAAGTAGGTCGACACTTCTTTAATTAGCACATTCATCATGTCCAAGACCAAAAGTGATGTCATTAAACGATGGAAAGATACAAAGGCAAGCTTTAGAATTTTTTTTCCAAATACGATTAGAAGACTTTCCACTAATTTTTAATATTTATTTTATAAAAAAATAAAAAACTTAAAAATACTTGAAAATGTATTCCCAAACACACGTTTACTTTTATTTTGAAAGACTAGAAAACCTATACCCACATTTCTATGCTTTAGATGATACAGTGATCTAAACATAGGTAAGTTAACTCCTAAAGACCTACTGAAAATGATTTATATGTACAAATTTTAATATTAGACAATAAAAAGGTTAAGGTAATCCTACTGTTAATTAAGCAAAATGCATCAAGGTCATGTCAGAAATTTAAAATTTTCAAATATAAATGTTTGCTTCTACATGAACAAACGTTTAATTCAAACATATATTTTAAATAGAATACACGTATTATATTTAAATAAATACGTTGTGTAACAAGGTTATATACATGTAAAAAAAACATGATATATAGTTGGATTTTGGAATTCAAAATTATCAGATTTTAATAAAGCTACTTTTTCTTTTTAATTAATTACCTGATAGAAGAGTAAACCTAGTGGAAATGCCCGGGTGCACCTACTGACCCATCATATTGTATCATTTATAAAAAAAAATAGAAGAGTATAGAAATTAGATTCCACAAATTAGAGAATTAATACTAAATTAAGTCGAAGGCAAGGAGTGGAGTAAATTGAAGTAGTATAAATTTGAAACCCTCTTGTTTGAAAACAAATCACAAAGCATTCCATAAATAATAGAGATTTGTGTGTATTGAAAGAAAGTAAGGTAGGAAAATGTGTTCTCTAGCATTTGGAGGTTATGTTCCATGTGAGGATCCATAAAGTCCACATGTGAAAGATGTAGTAGAATGGGTGATGCAAATAATACAAAACGAACAAGGTCATCACTTGACCCTTGTTAGTCGGCATCTTCCGTTGAAGTGTAAGGATGAAAACAATTGTGAGGGAAACTATCAGGCTGTTGTGTGGGAGAAGATATGGCTAAATTTCAGGGAGCTCACATCCTTCATATCCATCCCTCGTCATGAATAAACCAACTTCTTACCTAAACTAATTCATATCATATATATCATTTGTATTTTCTATATCTTTCCATGTCTTGTTTTCTATTTTATAACTACATATAATATGACATGATATGAGAGCGATAAGGAATTAGAAGAAGAAGTTGTGTGTCCTCAACAAAATTAAACTTAAAGAAATGAAAAATAAAGCCAACTAATGTCTAATGACTGTATTTCAGTAAATCTGTTAAATAACGCAGAAGATATGTCCAATATGATAATTCTGATCAATAGTGGTCCAAATCTTTGGTTTGGGACTATATAAAACACTTCCCTACTGATAAATATAATATATACAAAATGATAAATACTTTGATATATCAATTTTATAACTTATATATTTTATGTTTGGTATATTAGTCAACTGATATATACCAAAAATAAATTAAAATATATTTATATAACTGATATACCATAAATAAAGTATATCAAACAAATACACACGGTGATACACCAATCTGGATAGATTTGGAATGATAAAGAATGGAAATTTGCTTCATTGGATTTTCTTTTGTTGCTATATCAGAAAATTTTGAAAAAAACATCGTTATATCTACAAATTTAAATGACAAAATTATTGAAAATATTTATAAATTTAACAAAATATCATTGTCTATTTGCTGTAACAATTTGTTTCTATCATGACATGTATAAATATACATTCGGAGATTTAAGAAGTAGAAGAAAGAAAAAAAATAATTAGTTTTAAAAAGTAATAGACTACTATGTATTTTTTTTTTTTAAAAAAGATACGATGGGTTAATCGGTACACCAGAACAGCTTCATTAGGTGGACATCCCTTAGCACCCTCATCATTTCCAGTTCATTAATATATATGAAAAATAAGTACAAGAAGTCAGGAAAGTACAAAAATGGCTAGAGAGAAGTCTAAGAGACCCATAATCAAAATTAAAAAGCATTGAAATTTCAATGCAATGCTGCTGGCCTAACAGTTTCTAAAAAAAAAGGAGAACAACAGGTCCAAAAACCCATAAGAGCTTAATATCCAAAATTTAAAGCAATGCCTTGGCACATTGTCCCACTCTCACCACTCACCACTCACCAGTCACCACAAAAAAACACTTCATTGATACTTCTGTACTGGCATCTTCGTATGTTCCATCACTGCAAAGCTTTCCATCTCTGGCACGTACAGCTCGAGGACGTTCTTGATCGGTTCCCAACAGCCTAACTCACACCGGTTCTAGAGCAACCACATCGTTTTGTCCTGGGGCAACTACCTCGAAATCCAATTTAACTTTTAATATTGATAGTTATTTGGGTTGTTTGTGTCATGATCTAGAGTAGTTGTTTGGTATTTATATAACTACGGAATGGCAATAGAGATATGGTGGTATTTCATTCAAATAAATTTTGATACGGTTAGATCTAATATAAGGCTTGAATCCAATTCAATATTATTTGGGGCCAATATTGTTGTAATAGATGAAAAGAGAGTAGATTATATTACACAATATGTTTGTGAGATTCTGATCCTTTCTCAAAACAAAGGAATAAAAATAAAAATATCATTGTTACTTCAAAATCAAGAGCATCAGAGAGTACACTTCGTTGATATGTGATCAAATAAAAGGGGTCTAATTAAATCATGATGTACAACAACAAAAAACCATCATCAAGTTACAAACTTTACGATTCAGGTATAAAAATAAGCATGCTTCAAATTCCTTGATGGTTCTTCATACAAGATTATTGCAGGGTTATCAAACTCTGACACCAAGCTTAATTAAGCTTAATTATGATCAAGAAATGTGTAGCCTTGATTGATTGTGAATGATAAGCAACCATAATGTAACTTTACAGTACTTACCCAACACAACACTGTAAATTAGAAACATGGTAAAATTTTCAATAAAATTTATTAATTTAAGACAAAAATTAAATAATGCTAAAAATAATGTAATAATCAAACAAAATTAAAATAGACACAGAGGCAAAACATTAATAATAAATAATAAACTGAAATTAAGATTAAAAAATATTGTTAAAAATAATTACTTAAACAACCCAAATTGGTTCTTAGTTGATTAGATTCGAGTAGATTTGAGTTAAGCCAATCTAAATGTGAAATAAGTAATTATCATTATTCATTTAAACAAATACTTTGTTTACAAATTACAAACCAGAGTTTATGAAATAAATGCTAAAAAAAACTTCGAAGTGATCAATGGACTATATGATACGCATTAAAATAAAAATAAAAATATGATGTTAATAAATTCACAAGTTCCACAGTCGTAAAAAATTGTTTAGAAGTAGGCATTGAAGTGATATGCATCCCTTCTCATATTTCTATACTATTATTTCATACACATATTTATAAAATGAACATATAGTCACGTATATAAAGTCTTTATAGAGTAGTAAAATCTATTTTAACATACCTCAATTTACATTCGTGTTAGATTGAATATTATATTAAATAGCGTACTTTTAAGTATAGCATTAAGGGTTATACTTTCAATTTCACCTTAATTTAATTTAACTCAACTTAAGCTATATTAAATTTTTAGTCCCATAAAATTTAGTAAATTCTAAGAGTACTACTCGTTTGCAAACTTTTTCATACCTTTCATTTTATGTCCATGGTTGTATGGGTCCCCAAGAAGACTCGATGTTTTAGTATTACAAGTCATAGGTAGGTTTAGGTATCATCATCGCGTTATAAAAAACTAGATAAAATATAGTTGAGTGATATAATATTAAATTTGTCTTCACCTATCACCTTAAAGTTTTTTTTTTTTTTTTATAGATTAATTGTTGATTTAAGGTGATATTAGAAACTATTTGACTCTACAAAGTGGTTGTTAAGACCTTAGCTAACAAACTAAAGCAGACTCTGTCAAGTACTATTGCGGACAACCAATTTGCTTTTGTAAAAAATAGGCAAATTACAGATGCAATTTTAACGAATGAAGCAGTGGATTTCTGGAAAACAAGCAAAACAAAAGGCTATGTGATTAAGATTGATATTGAAAAGGCCTTTGACACTATCAATTGGAAATTCATTGATTTTATGATGATAAAGAAGAACTTCCCATTTCGATGGCGAAAGTGGATCAAAGCTTGCATCACTAGTGTTCATTACTCAATTATTATAAATGGTCAACTGAAGGGCCGAATCACTCCAAAAAGAGGACTACGACAAGGAGACCCTTTATTGCCATTCATATTTGTTCTGGCTATGGACTATCTCAATGCAATTCTGAATCATCTAAAAACCTCCAAGTCTATTAAAGGCGTTGTGTTCAATGACACTTGCAGCATTAACCACATCCTCATTTCAAACGACATTCTAATTTTAATTCGTTGAAGACAATGACTCTACCATGTCAAACTTAACGTTCACATTAAATTTATTTGGAAAAGTTTATGGCCTCTCAATAAATAGAAGCAAATCCACCTTAAGTCCAATCAATATTTCAAAAGCCTGGTGCTCCACTGTGGAAGACCTTTTGAATCTAAAAGCCCAAACGCTCCCAGTCCTCTATCTTGGTGTTTCTTTAGGTGGCAAAGCCAAATTCTATTAGCTTTTGGGATAATATGAAAGTCAAAATCCAAAAAAAAAAAAAAAACTCAACCCATGGAAATATTCCCAACTCTCAAAAGGTGGAAAACTAACCCTTCTGTAAGCTAGTCTCTTCAATTTTCCCACTTATGAGCTTTCTGTGTTTAAAGCCCCAACGACTATATACAAACAAATTGAAAAGATTTGGAGGAATTTTCTCTAGGTTCAAAATTTTCATGCCACTCATCTTGTAAGATGGGATATTGTAACAAGCACAAAAGAAAAAGGGAGTTTGGGTTTATCAAAGCTAAGAAACACCAATAACAATGCGCTTTTAGGTAAATGGCTTTGGCGGTCGTTCCACACGGAACCAAATTCTTTGTGGAAGAAAATCATCAGGGCCAAATACACAACCACCTATGTTGGAGATCTTCCATCAAAAGGCAAACACTGGAATATCAACAACGAAGGTTGCATTTCATTCTGGCATGGTTTGTGGAATGAGAAAAGCCCTCTCGCAGAATCCTGTCCAAGGCTTTTTGCTCTATGCAGTTCTAACAATGCCTCAATCAAAGAAGTTTGGAACCCAAACTCCAATGACTGGAATCTCAAGCCAAGAAGATCTTTAAATGAAAGGAAGGCTACACTATCGAACAACATAAAATCTCTGCTTCCAACTCCCAATCCACTTAAAGGAATTAGCACACCAACATGGAAGTTAAACAGCGATAACTGCTATACCACTGCTTCTGCCAAAAGGCCCTCCAAGAAGATCATCACCAACCCTCCTTTCAGAAAAACCTACAAATCTTTGAAATCCTATTGTCTTTGGCTGTTCCCAAAAAATGCAAAATTTTCTTATGGACTTTCATCCACAAAAAAAATCAATACGCTGGATGTCATAAAAATAGACAACCTGAATTTCCTAAGTAGATCTTTAAGCAGGTTGAAACAAGCAAGAAGAAGAAATGTCATATGCTTCAATGCAGTTGCTGCTCTACTTTGGACAGTTTGGTTAGAGAGAAACAACAAAAATTTTAAGGAAAAGTCTAAATCCATTGTTAACCTTTGGGAAGATGTGTGCAATCTGATTGGAGATTCGTCTAAGCGTCATTCGACCTATTATAACCAGTACGACGCTAGTGTCATTTCTCTTAAATTCAAAGCTTTATTAGATTAGGTTGTTCTAGGCTTCTCTCTAGCCTTCCAACCGTGTAACTTTTCTCTACGTTAATAGATAAGGCTAGTCTTTCTAGGTCTCGTTCTAAATTGATTGGCTCGGTTTCCTTTTCTAAAAAACAGATGATATTAGAAACAACATTGTTCTTTCATTCCTAGTTAATATTCATTCTTACTTATTGAGAAAAAGTGTGGAGGCGATCATATTTTGAATCCACAGTTGGAGATTTAAGAAGTAGAAGAAGGATTTAAAAAAAAAAGGAGTGACATTAAAAAAAAAGAGTAGAAATATCCATTCTTAAAGCGGTTTTACATATTTATTGATAGATATATAAGAGATGAAAATGATGCATAAGAAAAAGCACCATTTTCATTATACATAGCATGATTTCATGGTTTTTCATTTTCGTTTATTTCAACATACAGTAAAGACAAAATGCTTGGAAGGCCAATGGGTGGCCAAAAGATTTTAACCACAGCAATCTTAATGTCAACAGAATCCAAAAGC